>BSBK01001913.1:3977500-4712500 GCA_027943335.1 Chamaecyparis obtusa
AAGAACACTTGAACACAACACCAATATTTTGGTTATGGGGAAACCCAAATAGGTAAAAACCCTGGTGGGAATTAACACCCACAAATAAATTGCACTAGTGTATAATGATCCTTGTTAGAAGATCTTACAACCCTGTTAGGAGTTGATCTTTACAATGCAATAAGTACAGTGACCTGGTCAAGGTTTGGACCCTATTAGGAGTCTTTTATGATTAACCTTGTTAGGGGTGAGGACACACTATCCGAGAGCTCACTACTCAAAGGGGTGAAGGCTGCAACCTTCTGAATAACAAATATACACTATATCTAGATCTTGGTGAACTGCACTTAAACCTACTATCTAGATTAGTTCCAAAGAATAGCATATACTCTTTACTTGGTCAAATAGACCTTCTACTGATGGCTCAATACTTTTTACTCTCTGCTCTACTCTTCACAATCAACTTTGAACCATACTTTAGCAATCACAAATGACTTCCTATAAATATCTTTCCTCTAAATGATATAATCAAGTTAGCATATTAGAACCACCTTGAAATCATATTAGAGAAATAATAACACTCTTCAATAAAATCTCAGTCGGCTCTACTAAGCATGCAACACAACCTGGGACCTGTATAAATCAATAACTGTAAACACATGCTACACATTGTCGGCTCCACCAAATTAACTGATACTTTCTCCTCAAGCTGAATTAATTCATGCACTCTTAACCAAACATTATTAACTCTTCTCCAATCATTAATCCAAGCATGCATACTGAAATGATAGGCACATCTCCTGTACCAATATAATCTCTATCGGCTCTTCTGGATAAACACAAGAAACTGTAACTGGTGAATAGCGACTACATAACTTCACTTCTACTACACATCAGGCTCTATGTCCATGAATGTAACATCACTAACATGTCTCCATCACATATCCAAAGGCACAAGGCTCCATGATAACTATACAGACAATCACACATAGAACACTGCACATAACTCTGTCAGGAACACTGCTGACACAAGTTGCTATAAAACTATCTGTACTAACTATTAACCTCTGCATCCATGATATCATGTTGATAAACTATCCATGATGCATATAATTAAAGCTTACTTCATAAATATTCCACACATGCTACTTGTCATCAATGACAAACATACAGTCAGCACTAGTTTGCTGGAAAATCTCCAACAATCTCCCCCTTTAGCATTGATGGAAACATATGGAATGAAAAACACCATCAATACAAATGAATAATTATTTTATAAGATTATCCATTTCCTCATCAAAACTCCCCCAAGGATGAGTCCTTCATCTGCTACAATATTCTTTAATATTCTCCATTTCCTCAACTGAACTGATTCCATAACTGAATACTTCTCTTGCTTGCTACTCCCCCTTTGACATCAATAGAAAAGGGTGCCACTTGTTTAATCTTTGGTACTACTCCTAAAGTAGATTAGTCAACCATCCATCAGTCACTGAGGAATGATGCTTTCTTCACTTTATCCAATCATAATCAGGGAAGGGAATTACTCCCAACTTCTCTCTGAGATACTCAAAAGTATCCTTTGGTAAAGGATTTGTGAATATATCTACTATCTATTCTTTTGTACTCAAAAAATCTAATTTGAATTATTTTTCTACCACTTTCTCTCTAAGGAAATGATACTTAATCTCTATGTGTTTTGTCTTTGCATGCATCATAGGATTCTTTGACATATTGATAGTGCTAGTGTTATCATAGTGAATAACAATAGGATAATCGATCTGAATGCCAAAATCTTTTATCATCTACTTGATCCAAACAATTGTAGAACAATTCAAAGCTTTTGCAACATACTCTTCTTCTACAATTGACTGAGAAATACAATTTTGCTTCTTGCTTGTCCAAGTGACAAGTCTATCACCAAGAAACACTGCTCCTCCTGATGTACTCTTTCTCTCATCAATGCATCCTGCCCAATCTGCATCTGTATATACATGAAGCTCAACATTCTCTTAGTTAGGATACCATAGACCATGATCTATAGTGCCTTGAAAATATCTGAATATTATTTTTACTGCCATGAGGTGACTTTTTTAAGGCTCTACTACAAATCTTCCAACAATGCCAATTGCATTGGAAATGTCTGGTCTTGTTTGAGTAAGATAAATGAGTTTGTTGATCATAGACTTGTACAAAGTTATGTTTACTACTAGAGAATCATCTTCTTTTATAAGCTTGCACCCTGTTATCATAGGTGTACCTACTAGCTTGCAATCATCCATCTTGAACTTCTTCAATATTTCTTTCACATACTTAGACTGATTTATTAAAATACCTTTCTCTGTCTACTGCACATTTAATCCCAAAAAGTATTTGATAGGTCCAATCATGCTCATCTCAAACTCTCTCTGCATCTCCTTAGAAAAGTATGCACTAAGTTTTTCATTACCCCCAAAGATAATGTCATCAACAAATATAGCTACAAGTAGTAGACCTTCAGATGTCTCCCTTATGAATAGATTACAATCAGTTGCTCCTTTTTTGAATCCAATTTTTGTTAGATATCCATCAAGTCTCTCATACCATGCTCTAGGGGCTTGCTTAAGCCCATAGAGGGCTTTCTTCAATCTACATACCATATCAGGTTTGTCTGATAAGGTAAATCCTTCTGGCTTCTCAATGTAAACTTCTTCCTTTAGCTCTCCATTCAATAATGCTAACTTAACATCCATCTAATAGACTTTAAAGTTTTTGACTATTGCATAAGCTACAAAACAACATAATAGCTTCTAATATGCTTACCAGTGCAAATGTGTTTGAATAATCAATGCCTTCTCTTTGCGCATATACCTTACATACTAACCTTGCATTATTCCTTACTACCATACGATCCTCCTTCATCTTGTTTCTGAATATCCACTTTGTTCCAATCACATTCTTATCACTAGGTCTTGGGACCAGTTGCCAAGTATCATTCTTGATGATCGGATCTAGTTCTTCTTTCATAGCATCATGCCAATCTAAATCATTGCATGCATCTTCAACACTTAAAGATTCAATCTGAGATAGTAAACATACTGCCTCATTGTTTACTGAACTTTTTTCTTTTGACCTTGTTTTGACTTTGCTACTCTGATCACCAATGATATCATCCTTGGAGTGATATCTAGATGTAATCTTTGGAACTTTAGGTGATGTTGTCTCATCTACCTTCTGATTTTATTCTTCACTTGTCTCAAGGTCTTTAAATAATACATCAATACTATCAAACATCTCTTCAACAACTGTCTCACTAGTGGAAGGGATGGGTTCTTCTTCAATCATAGGTGCATAATCATGATATCTTTCTTGAATCATAAACTTTTCATGAGTCTTAACATGAGAACTTTCAATGATCTTCTTCAATCTTAAATTAAAACATCTATAAGCTTTGCTTTTAGTAGAGTAATCAAGGAAAATACCTCCATCACTTCTTGCATCAAACTTGCCTATTGCTTCATCCCTCTTGATGTAGCACTTTCTTCCAAAGATTCTAAAGTATTTCACTATGGGAACATTACCAAACCATAGCTCATAAGGTGTCTTGTCTATGCCAGGACTCAATTATATTCTATTGATGGTATAGACTATTGTATTAACTACATCTCTCCAATAGGTATGTACAAATTTTCCTTCAATCATGATAGTGTGCACTGTATCTAGGATGATCCTATTCCTTCTCTCTACAATCACATTCTTCTGAGGGGTTCTTGGTGCACTCAATTATCTTTTTATGTCATGTTCTTTGCAGTACTCATAGAATCTATCAGAGATGAATTCTCCTCCTCTATCTAATCTTAGATATTTTATCTTTAGTCTAGATTCATTCTCAACCTTAGCTTTGAATATTTTGAACTTTTCAAATGCTTCTAACTTATCTTTCAAGAACACAACCCACATCATTCTAGAATAATCATCTAAAAACAAAATGAAATACCTTTCACCATAGTATGATCTTGTTTGAGTTGGTCCACATAGGTCTGTATGAATCAAATCCAACTTGTTCTTTGTTGAATTATGCTTGCTTCTGAATGAATTCCTCACATGCTTTCCCATTACACATTCCTTGCAAATAGTATCAACTGGCTTTTCTATGCTAGGTAGATCTCTTAATGCCTTAACATTTCTTATATTTACTATATGTTATCAAAATTGATATGACATAATCTTTTATGCGATAACCAATTGTCATCTACTTTAGCAACAAAACAACTTGCTTCTGAATTAAGCTGAAAAACATTACCTTTAGTCTTTGAACCTGATACAATCATTACACCATCCTTGTTGTTAATGATGCACTTGTTGTCTTTGAAATCCAAATGATAACCTTTTTCAAGCAACTATCCAACACTAAGAAGGTTATGTTTCAAGCCATCTACATAGAGAACATCATCAGTGTTGTTCTTTCCATCCAATGTGATAGCTCCTCTACCAATGATAGGTTTAGGAGTGTTATCACCAAATCTAACCATACCACTTTTGTATTTGTCTAGATGAACAAATCTATCCTTATCACCTGTCATGTGATGTGAACAATCGCTATCTATAATCTAATCAGTTCTTATGTCTGCCTGTGAAATCAGTGCTAGCTCTTGTTCCTTATTCTCATCTTCATGATCCATCTTATCATGCATCTTCTCCATAAGAGAAATAAATCCAATTTCATCTTTAGCTGATTCATCATCTAATACTCCATCTCCAGCATAGTAACATTCCTTTATATACTTAGGCTTGTAGTTATTCTTGAATTTCATAACTCTTGTAGGACACTTAGATGCAAAGTGACCAATCTTATTACATGAAAAGAATTTGAATGGAAATTGACCTTCATATTTTCCTTTTCCTTTCTTTTCTATTTTAGCAATCATAGAAATGAAATCATTTAGTGCTTTCTCTTCATCAAAATTACCAAAAGTGTTTATATATTTCTTACCATGGACTGATATTTTGAAGGCTGTCTCACTTTTAGGTTCTATCTTCAATCTTGAAATTTCAAAAGCTGAAATTTTGCTGATCAAGGTCTCTCTTTCAAAAAAATTTGTAAGCTTCATTGTTTCATCAAGGATGTTGATCTTATTTTCATACTCTATTGTAAGAGTATTCATCAACTTATCCATAATGTCTTCCTCTAAGATCTCTCCACCATTGTTTCTAATTCCAGCAACTGCTTCATTAATCCTTTGGTTATAAGCTCTGATGTCTTCTTTGGGTAGCACCTCTAATGCATTGTATATTTTCTTCCATGTCTTTCGGCACACATTCTTTGCCTGTTTATCTCCTCCAAACATGTCTTCTAGGTGCTTCCATATCTTGTATGTTGTGTCTACTTTCTTTATCTCTAAAAATTCACTGTTAGATAGAGCACTGATAAGTGCTTCTTTGGCTATTGCATTCTAATGGAACAACTCCTTTTGTTTGCGAGTAGCATCATCCTTTGCAAGATTTGCAAGAGAGGGGATCCTGACTTCTTTGATAGTCACTTCAAAAACTTCAAAAGCAATGCACTACAAATGTGTCACCATTGTGTTCATCCAATCAAGATAGTTCTCTCCATCAAACTTATGACTATCTTTTCTAAAGAATGTCCTCCGATCAACCTCAAGCTGTTAAAATTTCTCTCCAAGGCACTTGGCTCTGATACCAATTATTAGGAATAGTCCCAAGAGATAACTGAGAGGGGGGGTGAATCAATTATCTACAAGTTTCAATTCTTTATCCAATTAAGTATACTTAAAATTTAAGCACAAACATAATGAAAGAACACTTGAACACAACACCAATATTTTGGTTACGGGGAAACCCAAATAGGTAAAAACACCGATGGGAATTAACACCCACAAATAAACTGCACTAGTGTATAATGATCCTTGTTAGAAGATCTTACAACCCTGTTAGGAGTTGATCTTTACAATGCAATAAGTATAGTGACTTGGTCAAGGGTTAGACCCTTTTAGGATTCTTTTAAGATTAACCATGTTAGGGGTGAGGATGCACTATCTAAGAGCTCACTGCTCAAAGGGTGAAGTCTGCAACCTTCTGAATAACAGATATACACTATATCTAGATCTTGCTGAACTGCGCTTAGACCTGTTGTCTGGATTAGTTCCAATGAATAGAATATACTCTTTACTTGGTCACATAGACCTTCTAATAATGGCTCAACACTTCACACTCTCTTCTCTGCTCTTCACAATCAACTCTGAACCATACTTTAGCAATCACAAATGACTGCCTATAAATATCTTTCCTCTAAATGATATAATCAAGTCAGCCTATTAGAACCACCTTGAAATCATATTAGAGAAATAATAACATTCTTCAATAATATCTTAGTTAGCTCTCCTAAGCATGCAACACAACTTGGGACCTATATAAATCAATAAGTGTAAACACATGCTACACACTGTCGGCTCCACCAAATTAACTGATACTTTCTCCTCAAGATGAATTACTTCATGTGCTCTTAACCAAACATTCTTAACTCTTCTCCAATCATTAATCCAATCACACATACTAAAATGATAGGTGCATCTCTTGTACCAATATAATCTTTGTCAGCTCTTCTGGATAAACACGGGAAACTATAACTGGTGAATAGAGACTACATAACTTCACTTCTACTGTACATCAGACTCTGCATCCATGAATGTAACATCACTAACATGTCTCCATCACATATCCAAAGGCACAAGGATCCATGATAACTATATAGACAATCACACACAGAACACTACTTGTAACTCTGTCAAGAACACTACTGACGCAAGTCGCTATAAAATTGTCTGTAGTAACTATTAACCTCTGCATCCATGATATCATGCTAATAACATGTCCATGTTGCATATACTTAAATCTTACTACATAAGTCTTCCACACATGCTACTTACCATATATTGTCATCAATGACAAACATACAGTCAGCACTAGTTTTCTTGCAAATCTCCAACAATCTGTTTGCTCACTTTCTTTCATTTCTTCTTCTCCTTTCTCCTTTTTTGTTTCGTTTTCTTCTTTTTCATCTATTATATTCTCAATCAATACTTATTTTTTCTAATTAGGAGGAGTGTCACCACATAGAGTCTTAGCCTCTTGTGTTCTTACAAAAGCTTCTTCAAACTTATCCAAATCAATGTATGTGGTCACCATAGCAATTTCTACATTATCAATAAAAATTGTATCATCTTTTTGAGTCTCTATCATGGACACAGACTTTCCTACCTCTATAGGTGTTTCAAATATAGGCACTGAATCCTGAGGACCTATAAATGGTACATTTATGGTCTATGACTCCTTGGCTACCTTTGTGGGTACTTGAGTTATGGGCACAGTAGGTGGGTACATGTTCCTATTCAAAAACACTTTCTCAAAGGCTTTCTTTGTTTCCTTTACAACCAACTCATAATTGTTATCCATGATATGTAGTGTTCTAGACTTGGTTCTAAGGTGTAGCTTCACCATATCTAGCAACAAAGTTTTCTCCTGTAGAGAACATATCAGGAGGCTTTCATCTAGAATTTTCTCTCTTATTCTCATATCTTCCTCAATTGCATGTCTCTTCAAGAATTCCAAAATGTTCCATACATTATCTGGAATCATTGTCTTCAGTTCTAGGACTGTCTTCTTAAACTTTATTATATGTTTGATAATCATTCCATGAATCTCTGATTTTTCAATCTCATTGTATTTCTCATAGAATTTTCCTATCTGATCAATTCTTCCTTCCTCAATTATCCTTGCACTCAACACTTTTAAACTAGGTCTGAAACTTACTTGTGGAGGTGTTTGTGTGCTTTTTCTCTTACTTCTTGTAGTGCACAAGGATGGGTGGCTTGCACCTGTCTCTTTCTTCCTCTTAGCCATTGTCTTATACTTAGGAGGAGTTGTAAGATCAATTTTTTTTGTGGACGCAGGAGGGGTAACATCTATTTTGTCCTATTTAACCTTTGGTTCATCGATTTTCTCAATCTTAACCTTTTTCATCTTAGGATTATCAGATTTTGCTTCTACTGTAGATGCACTCTTAATTCCCAAAGAAATTGGTTCTTTTCTTTCATTGTCAAGGTCTTCTTATGTTACTCCATGAATTTTGAGTATCTCAAAATTAACCTTAGCTACTTTCCTCTTAGTTTTTGCGTTGTTCAAAACTGCATCTACTTCTCTTGTCTTTTCTTCATAAGTCCCTCATCTTGGTTCATTAGGGTCCTTAGGTGTTGATAGCAATACTTGTGCATATGCTTCTAGGATTGGTTCCTCAACCTCATATCCAAGTGGATGAATCCACTTTGTTATAGGCTCCACTACTTCCATGCAAGTTGTGTTAGTTTCTACCATGAAGCAAATGGTGTCTTTCTATTTCTCAATAATGCTTTCTAGAATCATGTACCTCATCTACATTCTGATCCTAAATATCTTCAATTCCAACTCCATGTAATCCTTCAATGTACTCTCAATAGATTCCTTAAAGGATATATGTGGCATTGTAGGAATAATCTTGTCTAAATAAAAATCTAACACCTTTCCAAGTATGTGGAAGTACATGTATATGATCAAACACCCAAACCTGAATATTTTGATCTTATCATGCTTAATAGCTCTAATATTGTCTATCAGTTGTGTGCACAAGATCTCACACAGATTGAATTCACCATTTTCTCTCACAAGTCTTATTGCTGCAATAATAGTGGCCATTGACACATTATTCACCCTACTAGTGTGTTGAAACCTATATCCTACTATAATAGACATTAATTTGATGTCTTTCTCCTTTATAGGCTCAATTGTCATTCCGCACCTATCACTTCTTGACTTACATGCTTGTTCAACTAGTTTTCTTACATCCTTGCCTACTAGAAGAATAGCGCTTGTCCTTGAAAGGCCCATCATTTCATGAATTGGGTCTCTTGTGATTCTTACTAGTACTTCACCTATCTAGAATAGGTCATCATGAATTCTGCTGAGCAAAATCTTTATCCATTCAGACTCATAAAACTCATATGTCATAGCATCTTCAACTATGGGATGGTTTTCCAACTGCGTGAACTCATCAAGGAAAGTTTTATCTGGTTTCATCATAGTCTCAATGTGTGCTCTAATTCTATCAAGACCTACTAGTTCCTTCTTACAATAAATGTATGCACGGATGTCTTCAACATGCATAACACCCATAGGGGTTTGGGAGAATGATCCTTCTAGGTCATCCAAAGTAGATTTGAAAGGGTGCCTCTTCAAAATGTATCTCTTCCTCTCCACAACATAAAACACAATAGGAGTAGCCATAACTTACTTGTATATCACTTCACAATCATTTTTTGAGAAATTCTAAATTGTCACAATGGATTAGGGCTTCCGCAACTTATCAAACACACTTCTTCACTAGTGAATCAAGCTTCAATCCTTCACAATCAACTACTAGGGCTTTTGTGCTCTCTAATCACTCAAACTCGAATGCAATGAGTGATCTTCAAGTCTCCAAGTACTTTAAAGTGAAAATTTTTGCCATTAATGCTTGGCACGTAAACTAGACTTTCACTAAAAATCTCCAACTTTCATTCTGCAATCAATCAAGTAGTGTTCTCTTGCACATAGGTTCTACTAGTCTTCAAAAGGTTAAATCCAAATGTGCATACTCTGAGGGTGAGTATACCATCCACGTAGGGGTCTAGAGCTAAATTAGCTCCCCCTATGACCCTAAGGGTCATTTACCCAGATGTAGAGGGTGCATCCATTGCGGATGCATCCAATACATGTTCATCAACCTTATCCTTCTTTGCCTCTAACCAAATCAAGCTCGCATCTTCTAAAGATTTCAAAAAACTTGACTTCTCCTTCGGTATCTAGTATTGATTCTTCTAGTTTTTTAGGGCTTTCCTGGCTTTGCATTCTTGATCTACAAAACTTTGAGATGTGTCCAGCCTTATTACAAGAGTAACAAATAACTGGAGGCCTTAAATTCCTTAGCGCATTGATATGGGTTACAATTTTACACTGTCTAGCTGAGTGACCATTATAATTACATATCTGACATGTAATGCTCTAAGAACTTCTTGCATTTGTTTGATTCTGATTTCTCTAATAATGTTGAGTCTTGTTCTTCTGACTTGTTATACAATTCATAGCTCTATGCCCAAATTTATTGCATGAATAACAGTAACCATTGAAAGGTCTTACCTCTTTGCAATTCCTTTCTATATGTCCATGCTTGTTACATGCATAACAAGTTCAGTCTACTATCTTGCACTCATCCTTAGATGGTTCAATATTGTCTTTAGTATGATTTCCAGTCTCCTTAGCATCTTTGTTGACTTTTGGTGCTTTCATTCTTTCTCACATGTCATCAATCTAATTTTGTGCTTCATTGAATCCAATGTTGTTGGTATCTCCTTTAAGCTTCTGATTATATAAATGAGATTCTATTAGATCCTTTCTTGTGTGTAATTTTTCAATGTGATTTTTTGCTTCAATCAATTCAGATTATATCTTTTCTTTTATATTTCTTAGCTCCAAGATTTCCATGTTTTCTTTCCTCAATTCTCCATTCAGTTGAAGGTTCTCTCTGATCTGTTCATCATAGACTTCTTGATTATTAGTTAGCTTATCATCCATCTCTTCAATCTGATCTTTTAGAGATGTGTTCTCTTCATTTAGATTTTTTACCATTTTCCCTAAATCACTATTTGAGCAATCTTTCAAGTCTTTTTTTAGTCTTTTGATGACTGCTTGAGAATCACCAACTTTTTCTTAAGTTCTTCAATTTCATTTTCAGATCTGTCAAGGTCTTCAAGAGCAGCTTCAACATTCTTTTTCAGATGTTTCTTTTCTCCCTTATCTGTGATCTCCTCATGTGGTTAAACTTCTTTTCTAAGGACTAGAGCTTTGATACCAATTGTTAGGAATGGGAACACTGAGAGGGGGGGTGAATCAGTGTTCACTATATTTAATCTTTTTCTTAAGTCTTGAAACTTAACTTGAATGCTTAAGTACTGAAATAAATATCAACATAAACAAGAAACATAAACACAAAAAATAACACCAATATGGTTACGGGGAAACTCAAATAGGTAAAAACCCTGTGGGAATTGACACCCACTAAAAATTGCACTAGTGTCTTATGATCCTTGTTAGAAGATCTGCAACCCTGTTAGGAGTTGTTCTTTACAATGCTTTTAGTAAAGTGACCTTGTAAAGGGTCGGACCCTATTAGGAGTCTTTTACAATAACCCTATTAGGGGTGGGGACACACTGTCCTAGAGCTCACTGCTCAAGTGGTGAAGGCTACAACCTTCTGATGTCAGATACACACTATATCTGTTGGATGAACTAGTGTTGTGACACTACTTGTCTGATTAGTTCCTTTGATGCGTTGATACTTTAACCTCTTGCAAAGCTCTAATAATTTCTATATACTCTTTGTATACCTCTTCTCTTCTTATCTTCTCCCTATAACATCTTCCATACCCTATTACAAAGGCACATCTAATATTTATATGTGCTTTCCAAAATAATTAACTAGGTCTGCCTATAACTGATTACATACAACACTTCCAAGTGAATTGGCTCAAGTGTGTTTACAAAAAAACATAATTACATGTCTACAACTTAATTACAATAGGTGCATAGCCTTTACAAAACAATGATATCATCGCTAATCAATTTACCAATAGTCAACTGCATACTCTGTTATGTTCTGGCATTCACTGTTTGTGCTACTTCAATTGTCTATATCTTCGCCATACTATATATTATGATCATGTGCTCTTAGACTTAGCATTAATACACTCTTACCAACTTATCTTCTAGGGTGCATACCATAAATCTATTATACGCACATGCATTGATGCTCTGATCTATTAGCACTTTGTTAACTGTCCAATCATTTATACTTAACCAAATTTTGATCTTCTAATGAATTTATATTGTCAACCCAGGGACATAGACTTGAAATGGGATAGCACAATTTGTGCACTAAGTTCCTCAAAGATTCCTTCTACCTATGTTGTAGGAAGTTAAAATGTGCGAAAGAAACCTATGCTATTACTGCAAGAAAGTAAGCACACTTAACTACTCAATGAAATTACTATTGAAAGCTTGTAAACTTAACCTAAGCCTATTTAACAACTCAAATTTTTCAGTATGTTTATCTCTACAAGTGTTGTAGGAACATTCACAGTAGTAATGTTGCAGGAGTAAAATAGTAACTTCTACTTGAAAACATGAAAAATGTAGAAAGTAATTCTACTCTATCCTAATCTACTCCACCTCCCAAGTGGGCCCCCTTGGTTGGCTTCTTCTAACTACTAACATAGATGATACTTCAAAATCACTCTTTCATTATATTCTCATAAACTGATTACATAGTAATGGAACAATGCATGAAGAATAGAAAAGAGTAGTTCTGCTACAAAACACAACTAACGTGTATATTTTCTCATTACACAACTAAACCAATCAAAACCCTTTATATAGAGGGTTGACACTTATTGAAAGCATGAAAGTAAATTCTGGCTAAGTCTTTCCATAGAAGAAGGAAATATAACAACCGTGACAAAGTACATTCAAGTTCAAATAACTAATTTTAATAGACTAATGAGCACTTAGGAAATATAGCAAAGTTGTTTATTATATTCTCTGGAATGATGGCTCCTTTCCAGTAGCGGCATGGTCCTCAATGTTGTAACTCCTTTCTCCATCATAGCTGGAACTTCAACGCCTTTTCTTCAATGTGGTCAATCCACTATCCAGATGCTCCTTGTTTTCCTGGCAGGTTAGTATGCGGTATGTATACAAGTCAACTAGTCAATTCTTACCCAAATATTAGAACATAGATTAAAGTATCTTTATGAAGTACTACAATTTATATATAATGTTCAGCAAAACTTGTCATATCTAACTACCCAAAATATTGGTTCTAACTGTACTTATCACAAGTTCACATAGTTATAGGTTCATAAAATGTATTGGAAATGTTTCAATACAACATAAATAATATAATAAAATAGAGACAATAAATTGTCTCATCATATACCCTATTATATTTTTCATGATCAGGTCGGGCAATTAGGCTTTCCTAATATACAAATACTTACATAGCTCCTTTATAAGATACACATGGTATCTAAAATGAGTATAAAACAATAATATTACATCAATTAAGGACCGACATCCATAATCCATGCTCACCATTCATAATACATGCTACATCTCCCAAGTCAGCTTCCAAATAGGTCTTCTACAGAACAAACACCATAGCTGACATCATCCTACTTTTCATGACTTGTGTAGACCAATGAACATTCCTCAATATGCTAATTGTCATCCCTTACGCTTGTATACACTGAATCCATATTGCCTGTAAGATATACTCAAAACACAGAGACTTACTTTGTCAATTTTCATTGTCACAATCCAGTAACCAGTCTTCACCAAAACATATGTAACTCATCCAATATACAGCATTAAATCTTGTGATCTTAGATATAAGATCACAACACCTTCATGTACTCTCAATTGACTTCACACATTCTGAAATATTCATACAGTATCTGTACACTGTAATAACTAGACTATTTTCCTTATAGAAACATATGTTGATATCAGTGACAAAACACAAATGACAATAGTATGAATGCCAATTCCAACACCAAGATAATGTATTGATTAAACATATTAAATGGATCCAACAATATCCCCAATGCATTAGCAATATCCAACAATCTCCCCCTTTGGCATTGATGTCAACATATGGGAAAATCCATCAACCCAAAGTTCTATAACCAATCAATACTCACATAGTACAACTTCTTATAGTATCTCTCCCCATAGTATATCTTCATACAATCTCTTGATATAGTAAGGATTTTCTCATAGTATCTCTCCATATAGTAGGGATTTTCTCATAGTATCTCTCCCCCTTTGACAACAATGGCAAAGGGTGCCATAAGTCATCAACTATCTTCAACAATCACTCCCCCTCAGGAGTAGATCCATAAATCAAGTCCATAATATGATAAGGCTCTGAAAACCTCTAGACTAATGCATCCCTACATCATTTAATTCTCACTAGGAGGGGCATGCCCCCCAAGCATACCTCTGAGATACTCAAAGGCATCTTTTGGAAATGAATTTGTAAAGATGTTTGTAATTTGTTCTTTTATGCTAATGTATTCCAACCTTATTTATTTCTCTATCACCTTGTCTCTCAAAAAGTGATACTTGATAGAAATATGTTTAGTTTTAGAGTGCATCACTAGGTTCATTGACATATTCACTACACTGGTGTTATCACAATGGATAACCACTAGTTCAACAAAAGTTATTCCAATATCTTTTAGCATTTGTTTCATCCAAATAATTTGAGTGCAGTTAATAGTAACAGCAACATACTCTGATTCAGTAGTAGATTGAGCTATACAACCTTTCTTTTTACTTAACCATGAAACTAACCTTTTTCCAAGGAAAAATGCACCTCCACTAGTACTCTTTTTTTCATCAATATTCCCTTCCCAATGGGCATCTGTATAAGAATGTAGTTCAAAATCATCATTTTTGTTATACCACAATCCATATTCCATTGTTCCTTTCAGATATCTAAATATCCTTTTTACAACAACCATGTGTGTCTCTTTAGGATCTTCCTAATATCTTGCCACAATTCCAACAGCATTAGCAATATCTAGTCTAGAGTGAGTTAGATATTGTAACCCTCCATTCATTGATTTGTACTTAGTCTAAAAAAAACTCTTGGTCTCATTGGTGTTTGATAGATTATTACTAGTCACCATGGGTGTACCCACAGGTTTACAATCTTCCATTCCAAACTTTTTCAACATCTCTTTAAGATACTTAGTTTGAGAAATGAAAATGCCATTCTTGCTCTGATTTATTTATAGTACAAGAAATAATTTCATTTCACCTATCATGGACATCTCAAATTCATTTTCCATTTCTTTAGAAAACTTCTTACACATCTCATCATTTCCTCCAAAAATAATATCATCAACAAATACTTCTATTATAAAAACTCCATGTTGACTAGTTCTCAAATATAAATTACTATCAGCATTACCTTTTCTAAATCCAAGGAAAATTAACTACTTGTCTAACCTTTCATACCAAGCCCTTGGTGCTTGCTTCAGTCCATACAATGCCTTCTTCAACTTTCATACCATGTCTTCATCTTTTGATAGAGGAAATCTATCAAGTTGTTCTATGTATACCTCCTCTTCAAGATCCCAATTCAGAAATGCAGATTTCACATCCATTTGATATACTTTGTAGTCTTTATGTGTAGCATAAACCAAGAATAGTCTCATAGCTTCTATCCTTAAAACAGTAGAAAATGTCTCTTCAAAATATATGCCTTCTTGTGAATAGCCTTTGCATACCAATCTTGCCTTGTTCCTTACCACAATTCCTTCTTCATTCATTTTGTTTCTAAAAACCCACTTAGTTCCTATCACATTTTTGTTTTTAGGTCTAGGAACCAATTCCCAAGTTTTATTCTTCTTTATCTATTCTAATTCTTCTTGCATGGCTTTGATCCAAGATTCATCTTTAAAAGCTTCATCAGTAGTATTTGGTTCAACTTGAGAAATCAAAAAAAATTCTTCCCTTGCCTTTGATCTAGTCATTATTCCTTGACTTTCATTACCAATAATCTAATTTTTAGGATGATCTTTCTTTACATACCTCTGAGTCTTAGGAATCGTAGTAGCCTCATTTGTTTTATCACCACAAATCACATTTTTACATTCAGTTTCAGGATGTTCTTCTTATTATGTAGTAGTAGCCTCCTTGATCTATGTATTATTATTATACTCATACATTCTCTCTTGTATCTAAAACTTTTCATCTATCCTTACATTGTTACTTTCAATCATCTTTCTCAATCTCAGATTAAAACATTTGTAAGCCTTTCTTTTAGTGGAATAACCAAGAAAGATACCTTCATCACTTCTAGCATCAAATTTCCCTATTTCATCATCTCTTTTGATATAACATTTACTACCAAATATTCTAAAATATTTCACAGTAGGAGTATGATCAAACCATAGTTCATAAAAAGTCTTACTTGCACCTTCTCTGATTTTAATTATGTTCAAGGTGTATACTAATGTCCTGACAGCTTCTCTCTAATGTACATGAGATACATTTCCTTTAAGCAACATTGTCCTAGCAGCATCCAGTATTGTTATGTTTCTTCGCTCTACTATCCCATTTTGTTGTGGAGTCCTAGAAGCAGATGGTTGCCTTTGAATTCCATGCTCTTTGCAATATGAATTGAATAAATATGAAGTAAACTCTCCACCTCTATATGATCTTAGATATTTTATCTTTAGACCTGATTCATTCTCTAATTTTTCTTTGAATATCTTGAATTTATCAAATGCCTCTAATTTCTCTTTCAAGTGACCCACATCATTCTAGAAAAGGCATCAACAAAAAGTATAAAATACCTTTCACCATACTATGATCTTGTCCTTGTAGGTCCACATAATTTTGTATGTACCAAATCCAACTTTCCTTTTGTTGTATATGATTTACTTTTATAACTACTTCTAGTTTTCTTTCCCATAACACATTCTCTACACATAGTGTTAGATGGTTTTATAATTTTTGATAGGTCTCTTACTGCATTAGTCAAACTTTCCTTCATAATGTTATCAAAATTGACATGAAAAAACCTTATGTACCACAACCAACTATCATCTACCTTTGCAATAAAACAAGAGGCTCCAGATGTATTTAATTCAAATACATTACCTCTAGATTTAGTACCATTTGCAATTAGCTTTCATACCTTACTTCTGATAAAACATTTCCCATCAATGAATTGTAATTGAAATTCTTTGTCCATTAGCTATCCAACACTCAACAAGTTATGCTTAATTCCATCAACAAGCAATCCATTATTAGTATTAGTCTTTCCATCCAACAAAATAGATCCTACTCCTATAATAGTTTTAGGAACATTGTCTCTAAATATTACAACACCACCATCATACTTGCTTAGTTTAACAAACTTGTTTCTATCTCTAGTCATACGATGTGAGAAACCACTGTCTATGACCCATTCAAATTTCTTATCCACATGAGATACTAAAGCTTTTTCTTCATGAACTAGTTTTTCATCTTTAATAGAAATAAATCCAATCTCCTCATAATCACAATCATCATCATCAGAAATAACTTCACTAGCATAATAATATTCCTTATCTTTTGAATACTTGGACTTTAAAAACTTAGGCTTGTGCTTAGGAACTATTGTAGGACATCTAGATGCAAAGTGACCTATCTTATTGCATGAAAGACATTTCAAATGTAACTTTCCTTCAAATTTACCCTTACCTCTCTTTTCTCTTCTAGTGATCAATGCAACAAGTTCATCTAGCTTTATTTCTTCTACTTGAATCTATTCCCATTCTTCAACATACTCACCAAGCTCTTCTTTTATGTTCTCACTATTGGTGCTCGGCAATGCAGATATTATCTTTCTGTGTGCAGATGCCTTAAATTTTATCTCAACTTTAGGTACAAAATCTCCCATTTTTGTAGCTTTAAAGGTAGTTAGATTAGCAATCAACATTTCTCTGCTAAACTCTAGAGTCAGAGGTATAATTTCTTCTATAGTAAGAGCTTTAGTCTTGTAAGAAGGTGTCAATGATCTAAGGATCTTCACAATAACTTCTTCTTCTTCATAAGTGCCTCTAGAATTTTTTATTCCAATCACAACCTCTATAACTCTTTGTACATAAGCCCTAATGCTTTCATCATCATTCATTTTCAGCTTCTCCATTCATTTTTTCTAGTTTTGTAACTTTTCTTTCTTGGTAAACATGTCTCCTTCATATAGTGCTTCTAATCTTATCCAAATCTTGTGTGCCAAATCCAGATATTTAACCCCAGTAAATTCTCTTTCAAAGAGTGCACTGATTAGTGCTTCCCTTACAACCATGTTATATGAAAATATATTCTTTTCATCATTAGTATCTTTTTCCAATTCATCCCCAGCCTTCATAGCCACCTGATTCTTTGTAATCATCTAGTAGTCAATACCCAAATAGAGAAAATGAGTTCGCATCTTGTTCTTCCAACTGTCAAAGTTTTCAGGATCAAATTTCAGACTATCCTTCCTATAGAATGCCATCTCCAAGATCACCTCAAGCTATTAATATTTCTCTCTAAGGAATAGAAGCTTTGATACCAATTGTTAGGAATAATATTTTGCCAATATAACTGAGAGGGGGGGCGAATTAGTTATATGACATAATATTAAACTTTAAAATTTATGTTGCAGCAATTCTAAATTAAATGAACACAATTAATGCCAACACAATAACAAAATATTTGTTGTTGAGGAAACCCTGTTAAAGTTAAAATCCCAATGGGAATTAACACCCACTAATGATGTATTGAGAGTATAATATCATTGTTAGAAGATCTAGCCCTATTAAGAGTTGATTAAAAAATTATAGTACATAGTCCTTGTTAGAGGACAAACCCTATTAGGAGTCAAAGAAAAGAGGTAGGCACACTACCCAAAGAAGGTTATGTCCACCTTCATAACACATTATTCACAACACAAGTGTATATGAGAGAATACACAATCCTTGTGAACTATCTGATAGCAACTATCTTTGCTTGATCAATTCCAATGAAGTAAATACAATCCTCTACTCTACATATAGTAGATACAAGCTTGCATCTTTCACAATCCTCTTTCACAACATATCCATACCACATACATCTTTTTGAAGAAAATATATTACATATATATCCTATTATATTTTTCATGATCAGGTCAGCCAATTAGGCTTTCCTAATATACAAAAAATTACATAACTCCTTGATAAGATACACACAGTATCTAAAACAAGTATACAAAAATAATATTACATAAATTAAGGACTAGCATCCATAATCCATGATCACCATTCATAATACATGCTACATCTCCCAAGTCAACTTCCAAATAGGTCTTCTACAGAACACACACCACGACTGATGTCATCTTGATTTTCATGACTTGTGCAGACCAAAAAACATTCCTCAATATGCTAACTATCATCCCTTAAGCTCACATACATTGAATCCATATTGCCTGTAAGATATACTCAAAACATAGAGACTTACTCTGTCAACTTTCACTCTCGCAGTCTAGTAACCAGTCTTCACCAAAACATATGTAACTCATCTGATACACAACATTACATCATGTGATCTTAGATATAAGATCACAACACCTTCATGTACTCTCAACTGACTTCACACATTCTAAATCATCCATATAGTATTCATACACTATAATAACCATTCTATTTTCCTTATAGAAACATATGTTGAGATCAGTGGAAAACACGAATGACAATAGTATGAATGCCAATTCCAAAACCAAGATAACATAGTGATTCAACATATTAAATGTATCCAACAATCTCCCCAATGCATTAGCAATAGCCAATAGTTTTTTGGTTCTAAAATATTCCTAGGCAAGTGTATATTGTCCTGGGGTTCAATAGGGCTCTCTGGTGGTGATCTATTTTCATTGGTTGGTATCCATGTAGCTTCTGCATCTGGATCCTCTCTTGCAAAGAGGGGCACCCATTTCATTTTTTGTTTTGTTCTTGTCTCATGCCATACTTCATGACATGGGGGCAAACAACCATCATCTAGGGAACTCTACTCCTCTTGCATAGGATTTTCTCTTATGAAAACCAGGGGTTGTCCACAATGAGAAGGGAATTCATCATCTTGGTGTGCTTCCACCCCCTTTGTAAGTTCTGGTACATGGGATATTTGGTTCATCACTTGAGCTACAGCATTCTGACAATCATCGCATTTGAACTCTGAATAACTTACTTGGTGTAAACAACAATACCCTGGAAACATTAATATTTACAAATCAGCATCTTGCCTAAGATGTTTCATATTTTTTGTCATACTATTTATGAATTCTATGAGAATTTCCTCAAAGACTTGAGCATGTATCAGTCCTTGTATGGGGCTTTCATTGGCATTTTCTTCTTCTTTGATGTGGAACGTTAGGATTTTGTCGAACTGGAATACTCCTAGATCAGCTTGTGAGAATAATACTTCATTTGGGGCATTGTATTTGGTTATCATTTGTTTGAGCTTTGGTTAAGCATCAATTTTGATTCAATTATTCGGCCCTTTCCAGGGTAGCCAAAGTTGGGTAAAATCTATGGAGAACTAGCCTCTCAAGGACCTAGTCCACTCCCTTCTAAGAAATATGTCATATGTCTTTGGGATATCCACTATGTGTATGTCTATGCAATCCTGGATCCTTGGGTCTATGGTCAACTATATACAAATATATTTTAGGACTCCAATGACCTTGATCTCTATCTTGTCAGGTTGAATCATGACCCTATTAGTTGGTTGAGGGTTCTATTAGCTCTTTTTCATGTAGAATCACCAATATAGTTTTCAAACTTGACTCTCAGGTTCTCAACTTTGGATTCTTACAGGGAAAAGGCTAATTGATAAGGACCAAGTCCTTCTTCTACTTTGGGCTCCATAGACCTAGGTGGGTGTACCTATCTTCAAACTCACTACTTCACAATGATATTAATGGAAGTAAACACTCATTGCAGAAAAATGGCAAGTGTGACAAGGATAAACTCCTTCTTCTTTTTGAGCTTTGAACTCGGGCAGGTTAACCCATGTCAGATCTACTTCTTGAAAGGATCACAACACTAGTTTATATCCTTGATACAAAACTTATCTTCTCAGTCATTCAAACATACACGAAAGTAAATTATTATTTAAGTTTTGTTGAGGGTGAAATCTCTGCAAATCGAGGATAGACCAGTGCCTTATCTTCGGGTATAGAGTCAAACAGTGAAACATATACTTACAGAAATCTTCTAAATGAAACACAAACAAATCCCAGATGAAATGCCTTACAATTCATCCTCTCTTAAACACATTTGATCATCAAATTCTTGCCAAATTCCTAAGCTCTCAGAGATTAACCTAAAGACATTACCCTTTCCTTGAAAGGAGCTATAGATTAAAATTATGGATACCTTGTAAATGGTATATCAAAACTACCTTATAGATTCAATATACAAAAGCCACATAATTCAAACAAGAAGACTATTGAAATCATGCAAGGGAATTCTATTGTATTCCAATAAAATTTCACTGTATCAATACATTTCAAAATCTGATAAAATATTCTAAGATTTCAACAATGGAGCCAAGCCTCTACAGTATATTTTTCAACCTCTTTTGAAATGAACAAAGACTTACTACTTATACCAATCAGCCATCTTGGAATCCTCAAAAGGATGCAACAAGCTTCAGATGGCTGTTAAAAGATCTTGCACTAAAAACAAGATTACAAATAGAGAAAGTTGTTTGCAACAACGGATTACAAATATCTATTTCCAACAATCCCACAGGTGGCATCTTTGTCTAAAGATATTTCAGAGTAGTTGCTAAATTTGTTTGCATGAATGATGACCGCCATCTGACTAATTTACATCATCCTCTATTTGAAACTGCTCTTCCTCCAATTCTGTATCAAGTTTCATACGTAATTCAAATTTGGCCAGGTGTCACATTCGTGTCTATGATAACTTGCTTGACATCTTTGTCCCTTTTTACCTTGATCTTCAAAGGTTTGGAGTACTAACACCTGCCGCTTCTTTACTTGATTGCCCTTTCTTCTAGATCTTCTGATAGATAGGTGGATTCCCAAGTCATGTAGGTTTCTTCACTTGGCCAATGAAAGGCAAGGACCTCATCTTTCTTTGGGGACAACTTTTCCCACTCAGTAACCAACTGATGAACCTCTATTCTCACATTAGCAAAGTATATCCTAGCATCCTGAAGGAGTTCAATAAAGTGTACGAATGGGGTATTATCATCTGTACATATAATGGCATTTACTTTAGTCAGTACTTGTCTATCTATTTGCTCCATCCATTAACCTTTATCCTTGATTACCCCATCTACCTTAATAAGACCAGGGAAAATTTGGAAATCATCCTGGAAATATCTTGTCCTTAAGATTTCTGACCTTCTTCTTATACTCTCCCTATTTACCTCAAAGTCAAAAAGATCCTTGATAACCCTGTAAGTACTTGCTAGCTCAATATTTACAACACATTTATCCTTATTTTGATCAAACCATGACCTCAAATTATCTTTTCTTGCAAACCATCTTTCCAAAATTTTGTCCACAGTAGCCACCTCTTTCTGAAAAATTGCTAAGACATCTGCCAATTGTTTTGCAGATTTGTATATTTCTTTAGGCCTCACCTTTGCAAAAAAATGTGACACAACATCTTTTATCTTCTCACCTAACCTATCCTTTACTTTTTGATCAAGATCCTCTTCATCTATGGAAGGAGGAAAAGGGGAAGGGGGAACTTCAATAATAGGGCTTGATGAGGAAGGCCTTGCAGAGGAGGAAGCTATTTGAATTTTCTCTGATAATTGTATTGGGCCCTATTCTCCCAATTTCTTTCTTAAATCTGCAATCAGAATATCTCTCTCAAGAATCCCCTGTTTCATCTCACCATAAACCTTCAAAACTATTTCTAGTTTTGCAGTGAGCTCTTCCTTCTCTTTAGCTTCCTTTTCTACCACCTTTGCTATTAATTGTGCCATGGCCATTACCATACCTGATGCTTCCACCAAAGAAGTATCAGTAACTCTTCTTACAATTAAACTCCCTGAGAGGTCATCTTTGACAATTTGCTTTCCTTTATCACTTTCATTCTTCCTTAAAGACCACATTACCAACGCTTGATTATTATCACTGAAAGTGACTCCCTTAATAGCTTGTTCTGCTTCCTCTAGAGTTCTATGGAGAGGATTGGTCTATTTTCTGACTGCATCAAACACTACTGCATCAGCTATATCCCATTCTGGGAGGATCAGTACTCCTGACATCTTTACCATATCTCTTCCCTGTTCTGGAGTGATTTGTTTAAACTTTGCAGTCATCTCTATTTTCACTTCTTCCTCTATGACTTGTAAATCCTTCTCTGGATTCTCTTCATGTCTCTTCTCATAGATTTCTTGAAATTGTTTGATGTTTAATTTCCAAACAAATTGCATAAAGGCCCTAGTTTTAACAAAAGTGTCATCAACCAAAAATTCTTCACAAGCTTGCTTGATTACAGGGTCCAGTTCAGTACCTGCTAACTCCCCTACTGTTAAATCCAACTTAGGTTCTTCTGGTAGCTCTGGCACTCCCTCATTTACTTCTTCATAAGTCATAAAGATTTGACCTAGAGCATCTACTTGCTGTACTTGTTCTACAATCTCTTGGTCATCAAAAATTCTTATAGGAGACTGTGATGGGGAGTACTCCTTTTCCACATGAGCAGGTCTCTCTTCCAATCTTTACCTTTTTGATGGAGGTGGAGAATCAATTATATCCTCAGAATTTTGAGGACGAGGAGAATCGGGGATCTCCACAATTTCCTTTTGTTTTCCAACCTGTTGTGAGGTTGATGGGATATCCCTTTTATCCATCTACTTTTTCTGGCTCTATTTTGGTATCACCACATTGTAACCAGTCTTCTTTTGCACCATGTACCTCCCCGGGGGTAACCCTTTTGCAAACACAGGCTTGCTCAAAAATTGTCTAGCCTTTTCTAGATCATCCTTCATAACCTTTTCCTTCTTCTCATTTAAGGTCTGAAAAATATCCTGAAAACAATTCATAAGATTGTCTATTTTCTTCCCCATTGGAGTTATGCTTTTCAAGGGATCCCATCCCGAATCAAATTGCTAGATAAAATCTAGTGTCTTCCAATATACCAACCATTTTTCTTTCATAACCTCTTGTTCCTGTATCTTTGCTACATTCCTGATAATATCTTCAGGGAAATTAAAAATATGGTTGATCATGGCACACTTGGCTCTCTTTTTAAACATTTCATTATAGAAACCTTCTGGATCTGCTGTTCTAGCAATTACAGTAGCCATATGGTATGGAGCCATAATTTTATCCATGTAAACCCATCCACCCTTGGTAATTATGAATTGATGGGCAATGGTAACATTTGGGAATAAAGTTCCCTTGCCTTTCCCAGTGAGGGCACACTCCTCAATATCTCCTAATTGCCTCAAGAACTCTGCAATTCCAATCCTAAGGGGTACCTAATAGGGAAATGTAAAAGGGGTCCCCCTGAAACCATACAACCTGATAATAGTTGATACATTGTAGAAAATAACATCTCCCCATTTGTGTACGATGTTCAGGTTCTTAGCAAACTAGTTTGGCCTAACAAGCTGTGCCAACACTGTTGGGATTCTTGGGTTGTCTAAGACAAATAGCTTCCTGAGTCTAGCTGCAAAACATTTATCAAAATTGATGAAACTATGATCCTTCTTATCCCAGGTCATTGTGAGGCTCCATAGTTGGACTGGCATGTCTTCACCATCCTTCTTTCTCACCAATTCCATTTCTTGTTCAAAATAGCTTGCTCCTTTGAATAGAAGCATGTACATTATGAAAGAGTACTAGAAAAAGGGCATGTCACCTTCATTCTTTTGCATCTTTACTAATCCATTATGGATTAATTCAGCAATAAAAGGAGCAAAATCAAAAGTGATAGACACGTGTGCATGTAAAATTTGGATCATCATGCACATCAAGTGTATTGGCATCCTTTCACTAACATCCTCTCCAAAAACCTGACATAATGACCAATATGCACCCCTAGCTCTAAGATCAAAATACTCTATTTTAAAAGGCTCCGGAGTGTTCTGCCCCACAACAACCATTTTTCCAATTTTGGTGCAGAAATCCTTCAACAACTTGCCTCTAAAACAGTTCCTTGGTGCATTATACACTTGCCTTAGTTCTTCAAAGTTAATGCTCTCCAAACTTTCTGAGGGTTCACTTAACCCAAACACCTTCCTGATTTCTTCAGTAGAAACTTTAATCAATAACACTCCCTTTGCATCCCTAATTTCTTTAGTGATTAGATCATAATTCTTTGCAACCTGGGTCATCAAATCTACATCTAAAAAGACACTAGGCATGACAAGTTTTCCTAGGTCAGACTACCATATATTGCTTGTAGGGTGAGGGGCATTTCTCTGACTAAAACCTACTTTGAATAATTCCAGTCCTGTGGTATCAAAGTCACCTCTTGCGTTGATAGTACCAATTTTGGCCTCTCTAATAAAACTTGCCGTGTCATATAAACCTTCTGCTATTTTTACCCTAGGATCTTTGGGAATCAAACTCTTGTTTTTCACCAGGGTAGTGGAAGAGCCAGGAAGTAACTGCAATAAATCTTCGTGCAAACCTCTTTCACTATACTCTATTTTACCCGACAATTCTTTCCTTGGTGCCATTTTAAAGTTTATCTTTAAAAGAAACCTTTGCAAGATAGACAAAATATAAAACTATGACTCTTTTAGTAAGGAAGAAAATCGCACAAGAATTTCACCAACCTTTTTTCTCAGAAACCACCTGAGAATAGTAGCCAAACCTTAGAATTCTTCACGCCTAAGTCTCTACAAATTTTTTATCTCTTTGTGCTTCTAAAAGTGCGCAAAATTCTAATATATGAGCCACTAAAGTAGTCCTATCAACAATTAATTTAGCACGATTGAAACAATTACTCCTCTGGAAGAGTGAACTGTCACTTCTTCAATGGGAAGCTTCAACTTTGCACCATTTTATCTTCAGTTTGAAGAGAACTGTTGATCCTCATTAGCAGATGATCTAACAACTTATCACATGATTTCATGGCATAAAAAACACTCACACAAACATGTGACTAACCGTCACGTTACCTTTCTATTTTTGGCGGTCTCTTGTAACTTCCTCCGTTAACACAAAATGCTATTCACATGATCGCATAGCTTAAAAGAAGCTTATGCAAACATGCAAAAACCCATTAGCATTCACCGTCACTATCTTCTTTTACATCACCGGTCCCACCTTGCCTTTGTCAATAAAGAAATTTTACGCTTGCAACACCTGGCAAAATGTCAGGTACTTTCTTTCTTTCCGAGCACTGATGTCTGCTGATACTAACCAATGAGAAAACATTATTTATGCACATCTATCAAAGGTTTCACTGGAGAATCGCACTTGATTCAACGCAAGATCAACAGCCTGTCACATGATCACATAGGCTTAAAAGATCCCATGTGATTATATGACAGCTGTCTGATCTTCCCTTTACTGCTTTAAACCCTTGGAGATTCTTCTATTACCGGCCCTACTATTCTTGGCAAATAGAAGGCCGCCACTTGTGAGATACTTGTCAGTGGTCCCACCTTGTTTCCACATCAGGCTTTGTTATAAAATCAATGGTTATTTCGCATGTTCGCATGGCTTGGAAATATTCTATGCGAACACGCGACCGCCGTTAGATCTTCTTTGAAGATTCACGGTTGGATGAAACTTGAAACATTAGAATACAAGGTGATTAGGTCATAAGAAATGTTATTTATACCACCGGGTTTCTAGACTTAGGAAGAAAAATAACCCCCACGTAAAAATAAATGCATGTGCTCTTTAATGGACCTAAGTGACTTAAAAAGTAACGCTCGAAAAGAAATGAAGTAATTGACTTAGGATTTATTTTGAAAATGGCAAACATTTTTGGGTTTTTGACATGAATTCAAAATTCTTCAAGGACAAGACCTAGGGTAAGGATTTTTGAAATAGGGTTATGACAATTTTTTAAAGAATTTTCGGCACCTGTACCTAGGACAACTTCACAGACCAGAGGACTAAACCAACGTTTGGACAAAAACCTCAGAAATTTAAGAATACTCCCAACAGGTTCATCCCCAATTTTTGGCATATGGATAAGGGCATGACATTTCACAAAGCCCTTGAATCAATTAGACAGTTGTGTAGATTCTTTCCAAAGATCCTGAGGCTAAGTAAAAATGTTTTCATTTCTACCTTATCTTTGAACATGGTTGGCATTGCCTCAGTGGTATTGATATTTGATGAATTCCTAGCATTGCTTCTTGATGGAACTGACTTAGAATGGTCTATGACTTTAAAGAGTGCTTCTCTTTTTTAGGGGAAACTTTGTGACATGTCATACATCGACATATTGGCTTTAACTCATTTTAGTTCCTCTAGTGCACTATATATTTTAGTGGCCCAAGCTAGATTCTTTAGTACGGCAAGTTGATGTTGTGTAGTTGGGGAAATGGTAGTACTCGGTCCTCTAGGAGGTGAAGGGTTTCTTTTAGCCCATGGTTCTAGAGGAGTGGGTTGTATTCTAGGGGGAATGTCATTAGTCAAAGGCTCTCTCCTACTCCTCATATTATAATTTCTTTGGTTTTTGTTCTAAAAATCATGGAACTCAAAACATTTAGGTTGACTCTACTGATTAAATGGAAAAACAAATTCTTCTTTGGTTGTGTTATCAATAGGTCCTCCCTCAATAATTGCTTCATAGGAATCAAATACCATGGCATTGAAATGTTTCTGGGATTTGTTAGATTTTTTACCTTGTTGATTATCAAACTCCCCTTGTATTCATTATTTGATTGGTGAGCTTTAGAGGATTCAGTGAAGATGGCCTTAGATGAACTAAAGGCATGGGCATTATCAGCAGGTATACTACCATTGTTAGGGTGTGTGTTCCATGGCCTATTAGATTATTGTTGCCTAAATTGTTTATCTTGTGTAGTATTCCCATAACTCCCATTGTTGTTGTTGTTTTAATTGCCATAATTATGATTCTGGCTTTGGGAATAGGTGTTTGGAGCAGCAGTAGGTCATGGGTAATTCCCTTGGTTTTGAGATGGATTTAACTTCATCCTAGAGATTTTTCTTGTCAAATGAGATAATGTTTTCTTCATGGCATCCAACTCATTAACCAAGGTATTATCAGTTTCACTTGGGACAGCAACTTTTTTCTCACATAGGGATGCCTTGTACACATCATATTCCAAATATGTGATGGCGAGTTGTGGGGAAATGGTGTACGAAGTTGGTACTGGGTTGAGATTTAGTGTTTGATGCACTAGGGGCTGATTATGTGCTAAAAATGGGCCAATCATGGAAAAATTTCCTTATGTGGGTGAAACACCATAGTTTCCACCTACTTGTGGATCTATCTATTGTGTGAAAGTGATGGCTTCCTTGCACACCTTTTCCAAAGTATCTATGTCACCTAGAGGTAACCTTTTCAGGAATATGGATGTTAAAGGGTCTAAGGCTTGTAGTTATACTTGTATAGCAGCCCCAATAGGTATGGTGTAAGGATCCTCTAATCTTTGGTACATCTTATATAAATGGTGATTAAACATTGTAATTGGTTCGTTAAGTTCTTTCTTCACCAAGATGAATTGATGATGGAGATTGGCAAGATCTACATATAGCTTGAACTAATTGAGAAAGTTTGTTTCAAAATCACCCCATCCTAGAATGGATCCTCGTGCCAAGTTAAAATACCAATTGTATTCAAATTCCCCCAGTGTTTAAGGGAAAAGATAGCACATGACATCTTGATGTGCAATCTCTTTGCGATTGCATAATTCTTTAAAGGCATG
Source organism: Chamaecyparis obtusa (assembly GCA_027943335.1). Lineage (NCBI taxonomy): Eukaryota > Viridiplantae > Streptophyta > Pinopsida > Cupressales > Cupressaceae > Chamaecyparis > Chamaecyparis obtusa. The sequence continues at coordinate 4,006,040 of BSBK01001913.1, forward strand.
GATGTGTTCTTCTACTGTCCTAGTTTCACCATAGATGAAGCATGGATAGAATTTCTCAAGATTTTTGGGAAGCTCATGGATTTTTCCTTGTAGATCCAATGAGGAACTTTTTACATTTGTGAACAAATTCATTGGAGGTGGTTGCGGAACAACAGCAACTGGGGCTGTGATATTCAGAAATTGGGGAAGATTATGTGTATTTGGTTGATGAGAAATGTCTTCCTTTTGTTTCTCTTTACTACTACAAGGTCTGTGAACTTCTTTGAGTTCTAGGGATTCCCCTTTGGTAATGATTTGAGGACTCTTTCAAACCTTTCAGGAGAGAATGATCCAATATTTTGGGGTTTCCCTCTCGAGAGCCCTCCTTCTAGCACCACTTCTATTGAGGATAGTTTTTACACAAGACAATGGCCAAGAATTTGTGTGAGAAAATTTCCCTCTTGGAAGAATGATGTAAATCAATCTCAAGGTTCCTTCTGGGTTGGGTCTCAATCACTTAAATAGCTCAATTGAAGATAAATGTGAATTTGTTCATGAGGAGGCCTTTGCTGGTTCAATCTTCAAGGGACTACAAAAAAAATCTTAAAACACACAATCTTTCTTTCTTTTTTCTTATTTGGATCTTTAAATGAAAGCAATGTAAATTAGATCTAATCTATTATGATTGATTATGTAAACAAATGAGCAAAGTAATGAGAATAGGGTAATGAGAATTCAAAATGAAATTGCATAAAGTAAACTAATGGATATAAATAAATGCTACATTACTTTGTGAATTAAAGTACCAAGAAGATGGAGAAAACCCACAAAACATAGATCTAAATGAATCACAATCATGATTTTGTAGATGCAATCATCAATGGAAATAAATGCAGATGTAACATATATCAAAATTCATCAGTTCACAAAGCCACCATAGATGTGCGCACACATGAGACAAATTTACTTAAAGCATCAGAGAACAATCTTCCCAATAATTTGTCACAACAAAGCAATGCAGCAATGATAAACACCAGACTAATAGAGTCGTAGATCAAAATCATCATACAATCAATTGGCTCTTTGAAATAAACGTATGAGAAAACACACACATTCATCAATTTCACAAAGGTAGTAGAAAGAATCACAACATGATTGAAGAACCAATTGTAAGTATTGTATAGCAATAATAACCAACCTTATTTACATTTTTTATTATAATTTATAGATTTGTTCTCTTTAGGGAATGCAATTTTGCAGCTAGGGTTTCGGTTGCCCATAAAACTTGGAATCTAAACTAGATTTTTCATAAAAAGAAACAATCCCTAAAACAAGTTTAAACTACTTAGCATGGAATTAAACCTCGTGCATTACAATTCAAGAGAAAAATATGCACTAAAAAACTCAAAATTAACTCTAAAACTCATGCATGTTCTTCTTTGAAACTTGGAGTTCTACCCTTTATTCCTTGTTGCAGGTCTTCTTCATGGACCAAACTGGAAGACGTCCTCAAATCATGCAGAAATGACCCCATAGGAGTGAATAATCTAACTAAAAAATCAACTAAAGAAGACTAAAGTCATTGGCGATGATGGCCTATAAATTTTGGACCCCGACCTTTCTTCTGAAAAAATGGAGTTGAAAAAATGGCTAAGTGTTGAACAAACTTTTTACAAGTTTCAAACTTTCAGAGGCTAAAAATCTAGGAAGGCCGAAAGGCCAAAAATCTTGGAACTCAAAATTGGCTAAGTCCACAAAAGCTTTTTTTCTTCATACAAAAATTGGCTAAGTCCAAAACTCAACACTTAGCAACTTGGGAGGATTTTTGGGTGTGCCTTGCGAAGCCTGTCCATGATTTCTTGTATTTATTTGAAGTCCACCATTTTGATGCCTTTGAAGCGTTCTTGTTGCTTTTCCCAGAAGATGACCATTTCATTTGAAAAACCCCTTATATCCTCTTCTTGAGAAAACATTTTTTGTATCTCCTCCTTCTGGTAAAACATATGCTGGAGGTCCTCCTTTATCCTAAATCCATTAAAGATATCAAGGTATTGATTTACAATATCTTTAATGGGATGCATTGTTTGTTCATCATCGTCATCATACAGATCCAAGTCCAAACCTTCAAAAAACTTGTGCATCTGTTCAACATGGTGCATCCCTTCATCCCTTTTCTTATCTACCTTACTTAGGGATTTCTGATATATTTTCAAAGCTTCGGTGATATCCTTAATCCATTCTTCAAAATTATCCAATTTTGATCCCTCGTATATTTTTACCAAAACTTGGAAGTGTTGCTTCCTTATTATCAAAAGAGCATCAAGATCCTTTTTCCACTTAAGAATTTTCTCTTCGAGGCCATCTTCTTCACACATAAAATCTACCAATTTGGTAATTTACTTTAGAATACCCCTAAAGGGTCTCAAAATTGCTCTAAGAGTTGTTTTGACAAACTTCACAAAATCGGCCTTCCAATCTGAACAGGCATGAATAAAAGAATGTGGGACATCCACCAGTAACTCAGTAGCACTCTTTCTCTCCAAAATGGCTTGTAATGAGGCCTGGGAGTTATTTAGGTTAATGGGACCCATTGTTTTAAGAATAAACTTTTTCATAACCTCATTCCACTCCATCAAATATTTTATTTTCTCCTCATCTTTATCCATGAAGCCTAAGGCATGCTTCAAACCTAGTGTAGCCAATGTTTTACTTCCTTCTCTCATTGGCTATCCTAGGTCTACCTCCTCTAGCACATAGTCTTTTGGAGTGATTTCAGCCATACTAACATTCATTATAGGCATGGCCACCTATGCCTTTCACCTACCTACTTGATCTTGTGTTACATAAGATAGGGTCCTTGCCCGGGCACTAGATTCTACTTGATGGAATTCTCATCCAAGAACCATCATATCTTTGTCCTCTTCATCTGTATATACCATCACCCTTGGTTTTATTTCTTTTTTGAATTAGGTGGGCTTAGAGAAGGAATTGATTGGCTCGTACAATGTGACTAAGCTAGAGGTAGCAGCGCTACATTCTGGCTCAAGTTCTCCCTCTTATGTTTCCTTTTGCGCTACCTATTCTTCTATATTTTTTTCCTCTCATGTTGTTGTCTATTCTTCTTCCCCTATTTTTCCTTCCAACCTAGGCTATTCTTCTATCCAAACCTCTTTTTCTACTTTAGTCTCTTTTTTGGGCCACTGAGGTTCTTGCACAATACTCTTAGTTTGAGAGGGTGGAGGAGTAGGTGCTGATGGAATAGGGTTCTATGTAGGGGGTGTGGGAGAAATAGGAGGGGTAGGCAAAGGCATTAGTATTTGTGCAGGAGGTGGAGTAGGCATAGGAATATGAGTAGGTGGAGGTTGCAATGGAGGCTAACTGGTTTGAACTTGGGGTGGAAGTGGTGTAGTGGATGATGAATTGATTGGGATCAATGGTGGAAGTGAAGTGGTAGATGGTGGTAGGATTGGTGCTTTTTGTGGAGGTGGTACTAGAACTTTTTGGGCTAGAGGGATTGGAACTCCAATATCTTTCTTTGAAGTAACCCCTATACAAGATTCCTTCTCTGATGTAGTGGTCTCTTTTTACTTTTATCCACCACTTCCCCAGTTGATTCTTGAGACTCCAGCTAAACCTCCTCTCCTATGTTATCCAAAGGACTTGTAGATGTGAATTGTGTCCGAGGAGACATAAATGGGAATGTGAACTACTATTCTATGGAAGGTCCCTCTGCCAAGATTTTTTGTTCAATCTCTTTGAAACCACGAAGACCCTCCAAGTCAAATATGTTGAATTCATCATCATCCAAAGCATCCATTGGTTTTACTTGTTCCTCTTGGGCTCCCTCTTCAACATCTACCTGCATATTCTCTTCTTACAACTTCCTTTCCTTCAAGAATCTCATTGATCAAGTTCTCCTTTTGAGGGGTACTTCATCCTCCTCATCTTCCTCATCATCTTCTAGGACAATATCCATTTGAGAAGGTGTTGAGGGTCTTTTCCTCTTATACACATGTCCTTTAATTACCCTGGGGGGCCTAGGTCTGGTTACCTTCATCCTTGGTGCCTTCTTGGGTGCACTTGGTGGCTCTAAACTACTTGAAGATGGAACATCCAACAGTGCTATACTCTGAGTCATCTTGTCTTTGGATATTTAGACCAACTACTTGACCCATATGTAGTTAGGTGTTCATGGTGATACACCATCTCTTGCCTTAGCAGTGTAGCCTCTTTGAACTTTGGAATCAATACTTTCTCTCATTTCTTCTTTTTCTCTTTCAAAGGTTGAGTCGGTTGTTTCTTCATAGGCATAGGGTTCATTTGAAATGGATGGGAAATCCATGCCTTTGTCACTTTAATGACATGTTGGGCCTTAAATTTTATATCATCATTCTCATCCCTTTCCACCTCGGCATTGAGGATAGCCCTGGTGTATATTTTGTCTTGGTTATAAATTAGATCCAAGACATCCTTTGAATTAGCCTCTTTAACCTTATGTGGTATACATAGCATTTGGGTAGTCTATGTCAACTCCAAACTCATTGGGTAGTAGTCATGGATTCAGACTTCATAGTCATTAGTGAAGTTCATCCAATGATCCTCAATGTGATTCTCATGTATATAGTGCCTTCCCATTATATGGTTGTAAGTGTCAATGGGGTCAAATCTGGTACTGATTAGATTGAATTTTTGTAATGGGCACTCATCATATTCAAAATTTAATGTATTAAAAATCTTCATATCTTGTAGACAATGGGATCCTATCAAGATAGGGAAGTCTGAGTAGTGCTTCTTCTTATGCCTGATGTGTTTGTGAGTGTCTGATAGCTAGCTAGCCATTTCTAATAAAACTATCATGTTTAAAGGATATCTTGGTAGTTTCTTTGGAGTGACAGTGCTCCCTACCACCCTGATCTATGTGAAAGTTTTGAATTGGATATAAAATACCCCTAGGGCCTTCACCTTAGCAATAGCCTCTTCTGACATCATTTTGGCATAATCACCTTTGATTGAGTGGATGGTGGTGAAAACAAAGGCATCATTGACAATGCGATATTTTGAGCTATCTTCTATGAGATACTCCTTTCTGACCAATTGAGGGTACATTGTGAATGGTCAAGCATTCAGTTGATCCATAGCCCCAACCTTTACCAATCCTAGGTACACTTCCCTTGTAGCCAGTAGATAGACAATATATGATGTCATGTATAAGTGAGGATCATCCTTAACCATGATCAATTTTTGGTCAAGGTTGTCACTGAGGATGGTTGTCTAGTCAAACCTATCATGTCTCTCCTTTATCCTTTCGATGAGAAGGATCATCCATGGCTCTAGTTGAATTGATTTTTGTAGTCCATACACTTGGTTGATCATAGTGATGGCTGCTTGGATTTCCTCCTTCATGTAGCCTCTCCTCATGTCTATTTTTTCAAGTGTGTTCTTTGGTAGAGGTTGCATGAGGTAATCTCTATTCACAATTTTGTGGGATAATTGGATATCCTTGTTGTAGAAATTCATCCCCTTGCCTATTGAAAATCCATAGAACTTGTCTATCCCTTTGGGAAAATGGAAGACATCCTCGATATTATCCAGTCAGAGGTCCAATACCACTTCTCCCATGTTTTTCTTCACTAGTCTTTCATCTACTATATAGTGGTTTTCCAGTGTGACTATCAAGTCTAAAGAGAGAATGGACACAGGGTGTGTCGCTAAATTCACTAGTGAACAATATACTAATGAAGTGTAGTCAGCAAATCTTCCTATCAGCTGGGCACATTTCACCAAGTAGTTGTTCTAGCTAACATTCCCAATGTCAGTGTCTGTGATCTCAGAGTGTAGTTTCCCCACCTTGGAAGGTGCATGGTAACCTTTGAATTGGTATTTCATTGTAGGGGAGTTCACCTTTTCTAACATTCTGTAAAACAAAGGGACATGAATCAGTAACAAATACATGATATTTAGGAAGGAGTACTGATGAGAAAGCATCAAAGACCAAGATATCCTAGAAAACCCAAGCCTAGAGGCTTCAAAAGGACAATTTTGGCATTTCAAACCTCCGGACTTTGAAAGTATAAGGTACCTCCAAAATGCCAAAAAATTGAAAAGGTTATCATTTAGTTCGAGCTTCAACCTTTCGGAGGGAAAACATTTGAAGAGACTTCAGTGTCTAAAATACTGAAATTGTGAAATTTCAATGAAATTGGTTTTGAATTGACCTACCAACTTTCAGCATTTCAAAGTGCAACAAATTTGGGTGGTGAAAGTCCAAAAGTCTGAAAAGTGGACTTGGTGAAAATTTGGAGGGCTAAGTTTGTTGGGCATTTTCAGAGTGTGAAAGTCTAACAAAATTAGGGCCGACTAGCTCAAAAAGGGAAAACAAGGGTTAGAGCTTAAAAATGAGCCCAAATCAAGTTCAACCGCAAACTCGATGCTAAGGGGTCCAAGGGGAAAACCTTATGACCCCGAAGCAACACCAAAGAAGACCTAAAACCTAATCTCAAATGAAAAACCTAAAAAAATATCAAAATACACCAGAAAGACATGAAACAAAAGGAGAACAAAAACCTACCTCAACAAAGAAAAGGAGGGCAAGAAGACTAAAGAATCAGGCAAGCCAAAGAGTGAGAAGCAAACTAGTCACAAGATGCGCAAAAAAGAGCTCCAAAAATCAACAAGCAAGAAGATGCACAAGTGACCAAAATGGTTGGCTCTCTACCTTATATAGGATTATGGTGGGGGTGATTTCAACCACCCTCACCTATTGGTCTTTTGTACTTTCGAGGGTCAAGGACCTCTGAAAGGTCAAAATGTTGAAAGGTCGATTCCCAACTTGGGAAATTGGACTTTCCGTGTTTCGAACCTCTGAAATTCCAAAAACACAAAAATGAAAAAAAAGGGGGGTTTCATTAGTTGGAAGGCATAAGAATCTTTCAGTCTTTCTCACCTATGGAATGTCAAAAATGTGAAAGGCCAAAACTTGACAAAAGTCTCAAGAGACAATCCTGAAAAAGGATCTAACTAATAGACAAAACTAAAAAACAAGCCAAAATATGGGGGGGGCTTGGTCAAGTGGCCTAAAAAAAGGAGCATGGTTGTGTAACCACAAAAAATTATTTAAAAGAATTAATCAAAAATGGAAGTATGTCATCATGACATAAAAGCAGATAAGGGAAGGTACATTAGCTCAAATCATGTCTAATCTATCACCACAAAAAATAAAGGCATATATGGAGCAGTACAGAAATAGTTTTATACCTAATTTGAGGGCCTATTCCATTTTTCAACACAAGGTTGTGAAGTTGTTGAGAAAATAAAAAGACTATGGAAAATCATTTTTGGGTTGTTAATTGAGAAGAGTCCACAACCGGGTGAAGGTACATCCAGCCAAGTGGAACTAGATAATAAGGAAGACATTGATGAACCTCTAAATCTAGAGGAAGAAGGAAGGAAGGAAGGTAGAAGTGAGTGGATCACAAGATGTGATCACAATAGAGGATATCGCTGAGGATACACTATTCAATACTAATGCATTGACCGAGGAAGAGATAAAGATTCAACTTCTTGTCGAGGCAACTTATGGTCACTCTCTACCGAGTACCAATCCCATTATTATATAGGTACATGATTATACATGGATTGAAGGTACTTCAATTGTAGACAATGCACCTTCAAGCTCACACATGGTCATAGTTGAGTAGCAAGTGTCACATAGTACAAGTACTTCAAAATAGGACAAGCCAAGAATAATAATTGAGAATGCACCAGCCAAGGAGGATAAGAAAGAACAAGGAGAGGAGAGCCTAAAATATCATGAAGATAAGTCTCCATTAGCATCATCAAGTTCTCATATAGAGAAAAATAAGAGGACTAAGGAGGAGACAACTAAGGAGAATCCAGAGCCCAAGGAGAAAGAGGCTATTAAAGCTTTAATACAGATGGTGAGTGGAAATAAACCTCAGAAGAAAAGTCATAAGAAAAAGGATAAATCTACATGAATATAGGTTACACTTGATGAACTTATAGTGATTCCTAATTGGGACACTGATAACTTGACATATGAGTAGATGCAATTTTTTCAAGATCTCTTGATGAAGAAAAGCAAGCAAGAAGAGTTAAGGTGAGAGCATCAGCAGAAACAAGTTTTGCATGAAATCAAAGGTATATTCATAAAAGCCTTTGAAATGGATGATGTGAATGATATTGCACCTAATTTGGAACAAATAGTTCAAATTGTTAAGAAGGTGAATATTGATGACAATGAAGAAAATGAGAAACTTATGCAATGATCCAAAAGAAAGTTTGAGCCTAAGGTACTTGAAAAGGTCTCAATCAAGATTTTTTGCCTTAGTGACTAATTTAGTAGAGTTTTTGCAGAATGTTCATTCTTTGTACAAGAAGCTATCTAATGTAGAATATTTCACTAAGGAAAATCAAGAATTTATTAATAAACTACAACTAGACTTGAAGTCTATCGGTCATTCATTGAGCATGGATGCAAGCTCCAGCTCCATTCATTTCACAAGGTTACTTCATGTACAAGGGATATTAGCTGAGTTGATGGCTAATGATGGGAAAATAAGAGCCAATATAATTTCTATATTGACTATGTTAACATCTCATCTGGAGGTTATGCAGAAAGAATTAGTGTCGATAAAAGAGTTAGTATAGAGAGATCCTCATCTCTCTATTGCCAAGAATTTTGTTGATCTAGTTGCCCGGCTAGAAATAAAGATACAATTTTTGGAGTCTTTCAGGTCAAGATGGGACAATGCCTTAGGTATGATAATGTAGCTCCATAAACCATTTTTGGATAAGTATTTTCTTACCCCTACACCCCAGTAGCTTCAAGTGATAAAAACAAGGGGGAAATGACATGCCATGATAGGAATAACATAAGGGGAAATGAAATGACTTAAAAGGGAATGACATGAGTAATACATGGAGAAAATATAGTGAGGAATGTATAGAAATGTATGACATACTATTTTTTAATGTATATATTTAGTGTATGTCAAACATTTTTATGTATATATATGTGAAATCTTTTGAAGACCAAGTCAAAGTCTTAGGGGGAGTGCTCAAACTACTAAGTACTATTTTGTAATGTAAAAATCATGACAAAGTGTTTTCTCCACTAATGTCAAAGGGGGAGATTTTTGATCCCTAAGTTTTGTTGTGTATTAATGTCTTGTACTTAGTCATTTTCTAGGCAATGTTGGTCAGTCATCATTGAGACTGAGCCATCTTGTAAAGGTCGAGTTATGTTTAGACTTGTATTTTGTATAGTTATCAAGAAGTAGTTACTACCGAGAAAGTTAGAGGTCACCGAGTACTTCAATAGTCACCAAGCATTTTATGTCAAGTTGTATAGAAGAGTCAATGTCAAGCACCAGTATATGAAGAATAGTAAATGAATGCCGAGTATCAGAGACTTCATATGCCGAGCAAGCCAGTTTTGACATATGTGTTTGTAATGGCACAAACACCAAGCTAAACCATTTTGGCCGACTTCTATACAAGATTTAATATTTTTTGAGGGAATCATGGAGTTGATTACTCCTTTTATTTCTAATAATTAATCCCTATGTAAGCCATGTAACCTATTAGGTAAAGGGAATTCTTAAGCGGCATAAGTAGAGAATCTAGATCGTTGATCTTGATCTAGGAGGTTGATTATGTGTTTATATAAGTTGAGATCTTAACCCTAAAATGATGTATGGATGGATGTAAAGAAGGAGATCTCAAGTACATAGAATAGAGAAGTATTTTGATATAGGAAGAGATCAGGCAGATTGACTGAGAAAAGAAGTTAAGGACATAATAGAGATACATTTGATTTTGAGATCAAATAAGTATTGGAAAGAGGAGATCTATTATCAATGTTACCCTCGTCTTTTTCCTTGCTCTCAATTTTGGTCTTTGTTAGTAAAAGCTCTATGTTGAACTTGAACTTGAACTTTTTAAAGTTCAAGTTCAAGTTCAGGATCCATTTGGAAGTTCCTAGTATGTCCCCCCTAACAAGGTTCCCAGTTATCGGCTTGTCAATTTTTCAAAGTTGAACCTAAACCTTGAACTTTGTCAAGTTCAAGTGTAAAGTCTGAAATATGGAATATTTTGGAAATATGATAATTTCTTCATAGGGAAGTTTCCTTTTCAAGACGCATCATTGACAAAAAAGAATTATAGAATGTTGCCATGTGAATTCACTAGATTTGATGGGACGGTACGAGCATGCTCAAATATGATTATGATAGCTGATGGTGTAGTACAAAAGGGTCATTATTGTGAAGAGTGTGGTAATTAGGAGATGTTATTGGGAATTGAGAAATTTTTGCCGATTTGACATAAATTTAATGAGAAATAACTTAATATGTCATGTCAATAATTTCTACATAAATACATTTATTACAATCATCCTGCAAAATCTATTCAAGATTTTTATCAGCTTTGTTAATAAATTGAAGCCTTTATTAGCATTTGATTATCATTTTCTTTCAGAGAAAGGAGCAGCAGAGTTTTTGGTAAGGGAATTGTAGAGAATTTGTGGGCAAACAACTGGCCAATCATCCTCTTTCCTACAACTTTCAATTTTTAGAGGAAGATTGTTGATATATTTTGTGAAGTTTCTCTTCTTTTCTATTAAAATGCCTTTGTTTCGCCCAAATCTTTTGAAAACTGAAAGTAGAAACCATTTATTAGTATCACTCCTAGACATTTTTAACACTTCTTTAGTTAATGTTAGTCTAGTGGAGTTATGTGAGAGGGTTAGTAATGCATTAGAGGTATCTTTCTCTAAAAAGTTGGCTGGAAGTGGATTAATGGAAGCTACCACATTTCCCCCAACCCTAGCATGTCCTGACCTTGTGCTAGAATGTGCAAATAAATATGATGCTAAGAGTAGGTGTATTAAGGATTCCTTAGGGGAAATTTTAGTAGCAATCAATCGAGAGATGCTCATAGCATCTCTTAGAATGCCTCATAGAGAACCCTATGAGCCCTGGACCTATGCAAAAGCAACCCGTGTGTATGAGGGGGATAAGAAAAAATACAATTCTTTGATTTCTTAAAGCTAGTTGGCAAAGCCAGAGAAGAGAGGCTCACGGTTGCCCAAACCCTTGACAATTGAACATTTTCATAAGGAAATTGCAGAAATTATTTTCCTTCTTAACAGAGTTAAGGGAAATGAACATGCCTTCCATTGGAAAGACTAGATGTATTGTTTCATTTAGAAGATTTTAGGAGGGGAAAATTTTACTGACTGGGATGACTTAATTGTCGAGAAGCTTCATAGAGAACTCCTAAATGTAACCAATTTAACCCATTTTTACATGACTTCCTACCTTATATATATTCTTGCCTATTGTAAAAACTGGGAAGGTCTACCCCATGAGTCGTGGGACAATGACATGAAGATTTATTATTTCTATAGGCATTTGCAAAGTGAGATATTTACAGAAGAATTCAAAAAAATTAATGATATATTCCTCAGTAAGCTTGTCTTTGGCCTACACGGGAAAGAAAGTAGTAGGCTCAGAGAGGAAGCTATATAAATGGTGAATGTTTATGAGTGTTGTAATACCCTAAAATTGGCACCTAATAAATTCAATTAATTTTGGTGCATTTTCGTCAATTTTACATCTCCAAAGTCCTAGTTTCCTAGGCAATTTTCTCTCTCCTACTTGACTTAATTCGACTTGATGTCAATTGCAAAGACCCTAAATTGCATTAATCAAATATTAAAATTAATTCCTAAAGTCTTTGACTTTTATTAGCTAAATTACCCCTATGATAAATTAATTTAATCCTAAAGTCCTAAGTACTTAGAATTAAATTAAACCCACCCCATTTGGCTAATATACATGAAAAGGAATTAATAATTACTTTTTATTTGAATGGACACTCATTTTTGAATTAACAATTCATAATATTTGAAAGGTCACACTGTGTGGCATTTTCCATTCTTTTATTAAGTAATTTATGCATTTTTGTCTCAAATGGGAATGAAGAGTCGGGAGTTTTAAATCAAGAACCCCTTTATTCTCTTCCTAGGCTTTTCTATTTAATGAGCCTCATTTCTTCATTCAAAGAGGGAAATTTTTTAGAGTAATTGAACTATAGTATTTTTGTGTCTCAATTTCATTAATTCCAAGCTTTTATTGCATTTTAGTATAATTCTCATTTAGTTTAATATTACATATTCATATATTTAGTTTGCTTAATTGATTTTAGCTTAATATCATCTTTATTTCAATTTCTTTAGATTAAATTGCACTTCATATCTCTTTCCAAGCTATCTAGATTAATATCATATTTCTTTCAAAGCATCTTAGATTAAATTGCACTCATTCTAGTTTAATTTCAGTTTTTTGCTTATCATTTTAGCTTTTGAAAATCCTCCATTGTAGAATCGGTCTTATGGTTGTTGGCTCTCCAATCTAAGAGTAATTAAACACCCCATCTACATAGGAGGCAACAGGTCACTTCATGATGGATTTCAGATTGAGTAATTCATACTCTCTCTTGTAATTTGATCATGTGAGTAATGACCATGTTGCGTGTGTAGTTGGATTTGAGGTCCACATTCCACCACATACATTTTGGCACCCACCGTGGGGCAAAAAGATCAATTTTTGGCCTCATTCTCATTTTTTTCTGACAAGAAATTTAAACTCTGTCATGCATCTGTACTGTCTATGTATGGATTCTCGTGCGAGAATCCAGAGTGTGTCACATGAAGATTCACTCCTTGTAGCACTCTCTCGCATGAGTTGATGCATCCTCACACGGTGCCCTGTACTTTCTTGCGTGCTATGGAGTACTTCCTCACGTGAGATTTGGATACAGTGGTTTAAATTTTTAGTTTCTGTCTTTCTTGTTTCAGATCTCTGACAGTTTCTTGTTTGTTGTTGTTTATTATTTCTCTGTTATTTTCATAGTGTAACAATTTTCTGTAGGACGTTTGACCAAGAACATAAAACATGCTAATGGTTTGATTGCAGGATGATAGTCAAAGACTTGCTAAAATGTTGTGTTTGTTTCTTGCTTTCATTCACAGTCTAAATAGGGCTCCGTTAAAATTTCTTGAGGATTTTGATAGTGAGTAGGGAATTTGACTCTTCATTACATCGAGGTGATGACCATGAATGAACCTAAAATCCTAATGATCTTACTAATATGACAAATTCTTGGGGAAACAGAGAAAGGTAGTGAATCTTTACACTTCTATCAGCCAGGGGATTATGCTCTTCTCTCTTTGAGAGAAACAGAAACCCAAAAGCTTGTAGTTGTGGTGGAGTGAAGCTAACTCAGTGATGAATTTTCTTGATGTGTTTGGGTGAGGAAACGGGATAGAGAAGTATGCTCTTCTCCCTTTGGGAGAACTAGAAAATCTGACCCCTGAATCTAAATCAAGTCCAATGTCACCTTTAGAGGGCCTACCAAAAGTTGAACATCTAGGAACGACCCAAGTGAGTACACACCTATCGTCATTGATTCCACCTCACTCTAATAAAGAATGTTTTGTTGAGTCTAAGGACTCCAAAACCATGTTATCTTCCTTCTCAAGACTTTGACTATCATCTTGAGAAGGCTCCATCTATTATACTGAGCGGTGCCACTCCTAGCCCTGCTTGCGGGGGTGTATGACTTTCGAGTGTTGGTGTGGCTGTGAGACCTGAACCCTGTATTGGGGCACTGAAGGTTAGCATGAATGGAAACCTATTAAAAATTTCCTTAGCTAGTGGCCTACCTGGTTCACCTCTAAAAGGAGTCATAATCTTTGCGTAGGGAGGGGGGAGAATCTCTCCCATAGATTCCCATCATAGGCATACACCTGGACACTTGAAGGTGGTTGTAACACTGGCCCCTGCTACAAGGGTAACCTTTGAACATACACTATTGAGTCCTTGGAAACACAAAAAACATGAGTGCCCTCTAGGGGGTGACACAGCTATGTGAGGTGTACGTATGCGCATAAGCAATGGGGCAAAGGTTTTGTCTTCTCACCCTTTTTTTTGTAGGACTAAGCTATGTGTTTGTTATCAAGTCTTAAACATTGTCCAATCATTATCAAACAAAGACTCCCCTGATGCTATCAAGTTTCTTTGTCCTTGATAGGTCTATTAATGGTTGCTTCTTGTATCACAACTGCTTGATTTGAACCTTTGTGTCTTTAAATGAATGCTTGAAATCCTAAAATGAGATTGTTGATTAAACTACTCTTCAAACCTATCAGGAAACTAGATTTTTTGTCAAACATCAATTCAGGTTATACCTCAAAATTCAACTTTAACCTCAAAAACTATGTCAAACTGTCAGACTTTGCACTTTTCCTGTGCAAAGTTTCACACTTCAGAGCACTTTCTCATGTGAGGCTTTTTTCTCTTGCATGAAGGTTGGTGTTCTCTCACATGGCCTAGTACTCTCTCATGCGAGATTGTAGTCCAGTTTGCAAAAATTGAGACCTGTTTGCCATCGATTGTTTGACTTTTTATCTGATCTACTTTTTGACTGAGGTCTATTTTTTTTCTTTCCTATCATTCACTCTCAGAAACTAGTTATCTCTAGTTAGGAATCGATCGATCTTTTCTTTGACTCCTATCATCTCTCATTGTTTTACCTTATCTCTTTATACATTTTGTATCTCATGTTGCGATAGTCTTATCTCAGTTGTTCTAGCCACCTCTTTTGACAATTCATACTAGGTCCATCTCGCATCTTGGTTGTTCTATCCTTTATCTCCTTTGCATTGTTCTTAGAGATCGAGTCTAGCATTATCCTGAATCTTCTCTCATTTCATCTTCATCTATGACTATCACAACTAGAAGTGGCAAGACTTATCCCATTTAGAATCCTGATCAAGGTAGAAGCGAACCTCCTAACCAAGAAATAGATCCTCCTGAATCTATTGTGAAATCTAAATTTTGTGAGATATCCTCGATTTCCTCATTGAATTCTTCGAAAGATAGTCTATCTCAACCATCACCTTCGGTGTTTCAAGAGTGTTTTAACCTATTGTTTGAAGTGCAACCTAGTTTCTCATTTCAAGAGAAAGACAACTCATTCTTCCAAGAGAACTCACTATTTCAACACTTTGGAAGACCTCTTCCTCAGACTAATCCTATTATCGTACATGTTGATCCTACTGAGAATAGTTCTATCATTGAACCTAGTGATACTGTTGACAATATCTTCTCACCTAAATTTATTAAATATTTTGATCTTGTTCATTCACCAAAGGTTACCATGGCTGTGCCCTTTTCACACTGGACATATCATTTCACTGAGAATTCATGTACTACACAAGCCTACAGCAAGATGGGAGATCCATTTGACTTCCAACTGGGCAAGTACAGTCAAAATTTTGATCAATCTCAAAACAATCAATATCATGGTCAATCCTCTAATGACCCACATCATGCTCAACCTTGGAATGAGAAACCTCATGGTCAATCTCAACATGACCAAAATCAGTCCCACAATGATGATCAATCTCGAAGTAAACCTCAAGGTGATCAACAACCCGCCTATTTCTATCATCCTCCTCTGTTCGATCAAAACCAAGATGATCATCAACAAGATCTGATTTTGAGTATTTATGAGATTCTTGGGAATGAAAATGAGGTGATAACTCAATAGGATATAGATGCTACCAAAGCTAATAAGGGTCTTATTAAAATGATGGAGATCCTTCTCCTAGAGGAGAAAGAAAAGTACTTCCTTGAGCTAGCTAAACAATGGGCCAAGTTACCCCGAGACTATCAAGTAGAAACATTCATGGCAACGAAGAATAAACTAAGACTACAAAGTTGCAAAAGATGGTCTGAGAAATGCAAGATCAAATTAGTCAACTTGCGAGGAATAAAGACAAACCCACTGAACAATTTACAATGGAAATTATTTTTCCTTTCCCTTTTGACAAAAGTCTTCATATGCCACCTTTTCCCAGAGGTGTGGAACTCCCTAAATATGACAAATACTTGGGTGCAACCGATCCCCAAGATCACTTAAGGGAGTTTGGTGCATTGTCTATGGAATTTATGCATGACTAGACCTATCTTATGTGCTTTTTTCCTCATAGTTTGGGCCGGACCAGCTATGGAATGGTTCTCTATATTTCCCATTGGCATTAAAACTTTTGAAGAAATGGTTAATCTTTTTCTCTAGCACTACTCACATAATATTCAGCATCTAGTCAACATTTGAGATCTTTGCAACTTAAAACAGTGACAAGGAGAATCTTTCCTAACATTCCTCCAAAGGTGGAGACAATTATGTACGAAGTGTCCTCACAAGCTACTAGATTCTGAAAGACTCAACATTTTCTTGGACAATCTTGTCCTAGACTTTGGATACCAAGTGCAATTGCAAGGTCCTCTCACTTTTGATAGTATGATCAAACAAGCAGTGAGAATAGAGGCATTTATGATCAAGAAAGGAGAATTAACATTGAATAAGGACAATAAACAAGGATTCTCCACAAACAAGGATAAAGGAAAGATTGTCAATAAGAATAGAGATGTAGTAAATGATGGAATGGTGGATAATGTTACTATGAAGCCTTCAAAGCCTACTTGTAATCTTACTTCTAGTATACAAGTGGCTAAGGTTGTCGAAAAGACCACAACGGATAATCAACAAACTTCAAGATTTGCTAAGAGAAAACCTTGGGCCTCTCGACCCAAGCGTGATTTCACCTCCATGGGAGAGCCTCTTGATATGGTCTATAAAAATCTTATAGAGAATCAGGTTCTTACTCCTTTGGAAAAGTATACTTATGACCCACAACCACGATCTCATTGGTGGAATGATAATGCTTACTGTGACTATCACTAGAACATTGGTCATAAGAATTCTACTTGTCTCCAACTGAAGCATAAAGTTCAAGATCTCATTGACAATGGTGACATCCTTGTGGAGAACCATAATAAGAATTCAAATCATCAATCTTTTAAGGATCCCTTCCCTCCTCATTAGAAGGGTGAGTCTTCAAACTCCAAGAATACCAATGCTAAAGTCAATTACACATACACTAATAATGACAATGTTATTGGTATGATCAAACCTATCGAGATAGAGTATTGTGACGTGATCACTTCTAAAGGGAGTGGTGATGCTCCCAAATCTAAGACTCCTCTTATCTTGTATAGTTCTATGTCTCATTCATTTGAATCTAAACAATCTCAAGACTGTGCTAATGTTGTCACTTGATCATGAGGAAGAGTTGTTTTGAAAGGTCTTGATACTTCTACATCTTCTCTGAAACAAACAATGGCTAAGAGACCTAATACTTCCACATCCGCTCTGAAGCAAATTGTGGATAAGACTGTTGTTGGCCCTACCAACAAAAACATGAAATCTATTCCTACAGCTAGCTCAGCTAGTTATAGCATCTTAGATCAACTCTAGTGAACCAATGCTCAGATTACCATTTTTGAGTTGTTGAAGATCTCTCCTCCTCACAGGTAGATTTTGCATAAGGCCCTTGCTGAGCCAAACATTCCCAAGGATCTCGATCTCAACCGGTTCCAATCTATGGTGGGTCATTTAAATTCACCTCACTATTTATCCTTCTCTGAAGAAGATGATCACTCTTTGAGTTGTAATACCCCAAAAATGGGCTATAAGTTCATTAACCTCCTACATCGACAAATCGAACAAAATTGACATCGAAGTCCTAATCTAAGGCACATCTAAACATCATCAAATCTAATTGATTATCTTAAATTTTGCATCAGGGAATATTCTTAGTAATATTCCTAATTATCTTAATTATCTTTAATTTAATGATTATTTGGCGATAAATCCAATTTATCCTAAAGTTTGATTAATTGAATATTTTCATATTTAATTAATTAGATTTAATATTTGCCACTTAATTGTGTAATTAAATTTAATTCTATCTATTATTAATTGTATTATTTAATTTTGACAATAAATCAAAATTCCTATGAATAATTGATTAAATTCTTATTTAATTAATTAAAGCAAGTTGTCATTATTTAATAATATAGTTTTTAATAAAAGTTTGATAAAATAGTTAATTAACCCATAAATTAATTATTTTATTTCAAAAAGCAGTTAAGTTGAGAATAAATCACTTTATTTATTTATTAAATCATAATTATTGTGCACATTCAAGGACCAGTTAAAGTCAAAATTGGAAAATCAATGCAAGTTGTTCGCTTTTTGAAACTCAACATCTTTTTGAGTTTTAAAGTTGATCTAAACTTCTAATTCAAGTTAAACTATGCTTTTGCATGATTTTTGTGACTTAATTATCTGTTATTTAAAAATAACTCAAAAATCAACCTGAGTTATTTGAGTGATTTATGGCTTTTTTTCACGTACCTCCAAAGCCTTGGATTTCTATAAAAATAAGGCTCAACTCTTCATAATTCATCTCATAATTTTGCAAGCTTACTTTGCCAAAGTCATCCACAAATTTGCACAATTACGCTGCCAAGATCAATTCAAGAGTTACACAATCACGTTGGAGAATTGGAATTGAAGAATCAAAGCTCTTGCGAATCGACATCTTTGTGAGATCAATCTTATTTTTGCATTCATATTGCATATCATTGTTAGATTAGCATTGCATATCAATTTTCAATAGCATTCATAGCATATCAATTTCATCTAGCATAGATTCATATCAAGTTTTCATTCCTTATTGCATCATAAAATCAAAAAAAAAAAAAGCTTAATTGCATTCAATCTCATATCTAGATCAATTGCATTCAAATCCTTCATTTAGGTGTCATCTAGGTCACTGATCTTGATTATAATCTGAGAACATCAATCTCGCACCTATTAGAAGGCAGTAAATCACTTGGTTAGATTAGATTTCAATTTTGCACTATTTTGATTATAGCTAACCTCTAATGTTTTACTGAAGTGTTGTGTCTACAGATCAGGTACAATTTTCACACACATTTCTGGCACCCACCATGGGGCCCTGAAACAGGCTTCCCTTCATTTCTATCAATCTTTTATCATTTCTCTATCAGAACTCCCTTGTTGTTGCCTGTTCTAGTTGTCGTACAAGTTTTCAGATTGTCGTATGAGTTTTGCAGACTGTCGTTTCATCAGACACCCAGTGTCGTATGAGTTTTGCAGACTGTTGTTTCATCAGACACCCAATGTCATACGAGTTTTGAAGACTATCATTTCATCTGACACCAAGTGTTGTACAAGTTTTACAGACTGTCATTTCAGTAAACACCCAGTGTCATCTGGGAGCATACCCACTGTCATACAATAGTTGACTTTATCGAATATCATTTCATCACATACTTACTATCGTTTAGGAGCTCAACTGTCGTATGGTAGCATACCCACTATCATACGATTTTCTGGACTGTCGTCTGGGAGCATACCCACTGTCGTACAAGTTTTGGTACCAGATTTCAATTGTCGTTTCATTTTTGCAAACAGTTTGTCAGATTTGATTTTTGGATTTTGACTGACAGCTAACCCTAACAATTGAAATTTACTATTTCTGATTGATTTCTGCTGATTTTGATTGGGAAAATTGCAAGAATTACTAAAAATTAGGTAAAATCTACTAAGCGCATTGTGAGGATCATGAGGTATTCTCCTTGTTCTGAAAACATTTCAATTTGGACTTAAAATAAATCTCTCACGTGTCAAGCTTGTGTGCATCTTTCATGCTTTTGATCTATTTCTACACACTTGCATAATTGATACTAGGTTGTGACCCCTTAAGGATTCATTAAGTAGTCTTAGAATACTTGTGATTGATCTTGATTGCTATCTTGGGTTATTGGACTCGCTAATCCACCGGCCCCTCATTTCTACCCCGTGGTTGCAATCTCAGCGCCATAGAGGGGAGGGGTCAACAAGACAGAAGCGTTAAGTGTTCCACTTGGCAACCCTTTTGTGCTTTTAGGAACTCACTTGTTTTCTAAGTTGGGGACTCATTTTTAGCTTGTGTGAGGTGTTAAGTGTTCCACCTTGTGGACTCATCTTATATTTGCTTTAAGTGTTAAGTGTTCCTCTTTCTACTTTTTGGATGCTTTTGGTAGATTTGCTTTCAGAACATACATCTGTGCTCACATAGTAATTAGGCCCTATGAACACTATTTTTGATTCTTGAGAGATTAGATTCCTAGTGAAATCCTTCATTGACAATGGAATCCTTGTAGGTAGGGAGGATACTTAGTGCGTTTCACATTCAACTTGGTTAGTGAGTCTTCTCTTATTGATCGATACATTCTCTCTCCGGAGAGGTTGATAGATCGTGTGGGGTTGATATCATGAGCTTTGGTGAATCAAAATTGGTTAGTGTGTCTTCTCTTATTGATTGATACATTCTCTCCCTGGAGAGGTTGATAGATCACGTGGAGTTGATATCATAGACCTTGGTGAAACAAACTCTATCTTAGCATGTTGGATTCATCTGCTTGCTTTGTTTGGGTTAAAAGTGAAGAGGTGTCAAAACCTTGAATCTGGAGCCAAGTCCCCTTGTGGTATAAATCTATGAGTCACCTTTAGAGAGGGTTAACCGTAGCAGATGATCCCTTCATAGGGAAAACTGCGTTGACGGAACCTCAAGCGGTCATAGCCATTTCAGACGTGGTAGTGACAACCACTATATAAATGTCCTTGTGGAAGAAATCTCCATGGGTATGGTTCATTGTTAGGTTGTCAGATCTCCCTAGCAGCTCTTGAAGATTAAGTTCTCGGACTGTGTCAAAACCCTGGTGCACCAGGATTGGAGTTCACCCCTTTGAATCATAAAAGTTACAGAGTCAAACCATTACTAAAAACCCTAGAGAGGCTAATTTTTCATTCTCAGGTATATGTGTGTTATTGCAAAACTTTTTAGAACATACACAATTAGTACTCTCAGG
The DNA here is from genome assembly GCA_027943335.1 of Chamaecyparis obtusa. NCBI lineage: Eukaryota > Viridiplantae > Streptophyta > Pinopsida > Cupressales > Cupressaceae > Chamaecyparis > Chamaecyparis obtusa. Next base: position 4,026,892 of record BSBK01001913.1, read on the forward strand.
GATTAGCACAATTTGGTCACTTGATTGTTCATGCACAAGGTTGCTTTTTCCCTTGTTCATTATTTTCAGACGTGCTTGGAATCACTTGCTTGCTATTCTATGCACTTGTTTATCTACTTGGCTATTAAAAATGATCAAATCTGGTATAACCTTCAAAATCTAGATAGTACAATTGGCAAACAATCTAAAATTAAAAACCTTAAGTTTTGCAAAAATTAACGTAAAATTCTTTCTGGAGTCAAAATTCATTTCAGGAAGTCAAAAGTCGTATGAGTTTTGTCAAGTGTCATTTTAGTATTGCCCATCTGTCATATGATTGAGAACCCAGTGTCGTACGAGTTTCCATGCCAGCAAATTCTCAAAGTCAAAATCTTGCAACTGTCGTATGAGATTTTCAACTGTCATTTCATTGCTACCCAACTGTCGTACAAGTTTTTCAACTATCATTTCATTGCTACCCAATTGTCATATGAGTTTTGCAACTATCATTTCATAGCATACCTACTGTCATATGAGTCTGCAGAGTGTCATTTGGGAAAATTTTTGAAGAGTTGTCCGAAAATTGTCAGAATTGCCAGATACTTAGCTTCTTCAGCCTATTTCCAGAATCTGTCATACAAATCACTGTGTCAAGAACATATCAGTAGCTATTGAGAATCAGTACACATGTCTCAAAGAATCAGTACATAAGAGGAAGAAGCTCTAATCACCACTATGATGAAGCAGTTGCAAGCTATGCAAGTCCAGCTTGACAAACTTGAGAAAGAAAAGAAACCTAAAGAGTTCTCCATGGAAACTCTATGCTCTTTTCCATTTGATAAAGACTTGTACATGTCACCATGTCCTCAGAAAAAATGTGAGCAATGTGATAACCCTTATGATACCTCTTCCACGGAGAGTGACACATCCAGCTTTGGAGACTATGATGACTATGACGACAAACAATGTAATGATACCTATGACACCTTTGTTCCTAAGAATCCTCCTCATCGTTCATTCCTACTTACTACAAATGGGCCATCACATTGGATAGATCATGATGGTGATCCATATGATTCTAATTTTGAAAGAGATTTTGATGGCTTTTGTGGACAATACCTTGATTATGATCCATCTACTACTGCTGAGGACTATAAAATGCATCGTGCTAGTTTGAAACATCAATACTACAAGGATCTATCTCCTAAAGACTCTCCTACTGAAAATAAAGATTATCTTCTCAAGAAAGATCATGTTAATGTTGAACCTTTGTCTAGTGATGGTTCCCTTCCATCCCCTACTTCCTCCAATACCCATACATTTCCTAAAGCTTCTGAGTCTTTCAAATCTTTCATAGAACTTTCATCTGACACAAGCCCTGATACTTTTCATGCGGTTCCCTATAGTTATCCTCCAGGGCTACTTCTTAAAGAAACTCAAGCTAACCTTCACTTGGCTGCAAATACTTTCAATAATGATAAACCTAAAGAGCCTAAGCCTTCATATGCTATAATCCCTACTTCAGCTAGTCCTCCACCATCTCTTCCAAAGTCATCCATACAATCCCAACATGCTTTCTTGTCCTTAGAAATGGCTCCATGTCAAGAGGACTCTAAAAATGATAAAGAAAAGAACATAAAGAAAGATCAAGATCAAGAACCCTCCATGTCATCCACTCCTTTTCACGATGTCTCTTATCCACTTCATGGTTCTTTTGATTCTATACACCCTTTTTCATGCATTCCATCATGTCTTGAGTCTTCTCCTAAATAAGATCAAGCTACTACTTCCAATGTTAAGCCTATTGAAAATCAAGAGAAAAATTATGCGCTTATGCTATCCAAAGATCCTTGTCAAGATCAAAGTCTTCCATCTTCTTGTTCTACCACTCCATGTTCACTTCCACTTTCTACTCTTCCTAAGTCTTTGCAAGCTTTGAACAATACAATCAAAGATGGTGCTCGCATTCAAGATGTCCATGATTCTATTGAAAATTCTAATGCTCACTCTAAAGATGTTGATATCCTTGGTTGCCATATAGATGTTGATGAACTTATTGATTATCCTTTTGCATCTTCCACTTCCATCCTTGGACCTCTTCCACCACTACTAAGAGCTTCACATCTACCTTCCATCTTGGTTCCTTATGTCCCTTCACTTTCCCCTCCTAACTCTCCTAATTTTCCATCCATATTGGGTCCTTACGTCCCTCCATCTCCCATCTTTTCTCAAGATCAACATAGATGCATACCCTTGAATCCTTTTCATCTAACCACCCATCTAAACCAGTCATATCCTCCTTCTTCCACAAGTCCCAAGTCCTTTGGAAGTAACTTGAATGTTCAATACAGGAAAAATAAGCAATACAAGAATCCATAAAAAAAAAGATCACCATGTCTCCTCTAATAGACATGGAAGCATAAAGTCCAAAGAGATATCTAAGAAAAAAACTACAAGACAAGTATGGGTTCCAAAATCCATCATTGAAGATATTCTTTCTAGATCATCAAAAGGAAATAAAAAGCCTATGGCTATATGGATTCCAAAGTCTCTCTTGAAAGAGTCTGGTGTTGAGCAAAAAGTAAAGTTAACATTCAAGCTTCCAAAGGCTTCCACTTCATCTTCTTCCAAAAACATTCTTTCATTCCATGCACCTAAACCACAACCTTTGCTATCCATTCACCATATTCCTTCACATATTCCTTCTTTCACATTTCCTCCACCCTCTCGCCACCCTTCAAGGTATGTGTTGATGTTGAGCTTGCCTTCATTTCCATCTACCCTTTCACAATCCTTCCATGCATTATCCTTCTACCTTCTATCATTTTTCCTCATTTGCCTATTCCTCCTATCTTCCAACCTCACTCACTTTACATAAAACCCTATCGTCCATTTTTCTCTTCCATCTCCCTTTCCCTATCAGCATCTTTGAACATATCATTTTGAATCTTTGTCATATCATGGTTTATCCTTTCAAGGAGCATTATCTAAAAATCTTGCCTTCTTTTTAAAAAAAAAAGAAATGAAAAATAAAATAAAATTGAAAAAGTGCCTTGGTGAAAACCTGGAAACAGGCACCTTGGTAGCAAAAGTAAAGAGAAATAAATTCATCCTATGGTGAAAACCACTCCCTTGTGGTGCCTTGGATAAGTACCATGATGAAAACCTAGCAATCAGGCATCATGCGTAGTTCTTCTACATATTTCATCCATTCCATCTTCTCTCTTTGATCTTGACAAGGTTGACCTATACATGAACATTTGGCTATTTTGTGAGTTGTCTTATGATGATCTTGCTTTCATTCCTTCCATGTTTAGCTTTCATATCCATCTTCCTCCATTCATTATAGCCTTTCGCTATCCTTTTCCCCTTTGGTCTTGATCTAATAAAAAAAAGAAAGAGTAAAACACGGTGCTATGAAGCCTCTTGACATGTCTACTCCTTTGGACTACATCCTATCTTTCTTTGGCATTACGCTTTTGTGATTTATCTTATGCTAGCCTTTCATTGTTTGTCCAAATGTGCTTTACATGACAATTTTTCCCTAGCTTAGGTATTCTTGAGGAGTTTTACCTTGAGGATTTCTTCCATTCATTCTCCTTCATTCTCTTGTCTTCCATCTCTTCCACCAGCTTGTCAATCCCTCTTGTTCTCCACCTTGCTAGACATTGAGACTGCATGATATGATCTTGCTTGGGAGTTTGCATTGGAAAAAGAAGCTATCAATTATACCAAGTATCAGAACCAGTGTCAAAACCAGTATCAGAATCAGTATCAGATCAAGTATCAAAACTCCCACTGGGGCTACACCTTTCACTTTAGTTTATGGGTCTGAAGCGGTACTACCTATTGAGGTTGAAATCCCATCACTTAGAATTAGAATGCATGGTCTAGTGACTGATGATGACTATAGAGTGTCTAGGTTACAAGAACTGGAACTACTAGATGAGCGCAGACAAGCAGCATATAATCATCTCAGAGTATATCAGAAGAGAATGTCTAGAACTGGAACTACTAGAGGTTGGTGATCTAGTCTTGAGAGAAAATTATAAAAATCAATCACATCGAGAATGCAAGGGGAAGTTTGAACCCAATTGGCTGGGTCCCTTTGTCATCGTTGCTACTTTTGGCTCTGGTGCCTATCAACTCTCAATGACTAAAGGAAAATAGCTCCGAGAACTAATCAACGTTCTCCCTCTAAAGAAATTCTATGCCTAAGGCATTCAGTGCTTGGTAAATGTCCTGAAAAAAATCTTAAAAATCAAAAAAAGTCCTAAAAAAAATGAACATCTTGGTGAAAACCTAGCAATAGGCGCCTTGATGATTCACAAAAAAATTAGAAAATATCAAAAAAAAAAAAAAAATTGAAAAAATGAAAAATACAAAAAAAAAAAAAAAAAGTGCCTTGGTGAAAACCTGGAAACAGGCGCCTTGGTAGCAAAAATAGAATCTCTGCCAAGATGGTGAAAACCCAGCAAACGGGCACCACTTGTTCAAAATGCTCCATCTATCAGTGCAATCTTGGTCTTTCCTAGCTTTCAGTCTTGCTTTAGTTTGTACATATCTCCCGGTTTGTTTCTGCATTTTCAATTTTCAATAAGTCGATCTGTACACCAATCAGCTCAAGCGTCTGTATCCTATCAATGTTTAACACTTGGGGGTAATCAATGTCATATCCTATGGTCTCCCATGTATCGTAGATGGATCATATCTAGTCAGAGTCCTTTGAAGCTTCATGTGAGTCAGTCAGTCAGTCTTGTCTCCAGAAAGGATTTTGCATCTACAACAATGCAATCAAACATCCAAACTCAACTGAAAACAATCTGTGCTTTTTACATGCTTTTATCTCCTTGTATGCTTACTGATTCGCATTGAGATTTTTGCATATTGTGTCCCTTCAAGCTCTTCGATGATGTCCTTTATAGGATTTAGAGAGTGATGACTGGGGGCATAATCTCTTCTTTATTTTCTGCTTGTATGTGAAAATCTAACAACTTTGAAAATTTTGGATTGAAATGGTGTCCGACTGTAAGAGCCTCTATCTCGAATTGGATGTCCATGCATACCTCGACCATTGATACCCAAAAAATTCAAGGAAGTTTGATCTAACTATTGTCTTTTTGAGTAAGTTCTTTCTCCTACTGTGGAACATGATCTTGCCTAAGGATGTGAACGATAAAGGGTCACTACGGGTAATTCACATTGTATTTAGAATGATCTCTTGACTGTTTGATATGTTTGCAATGCAAGGCGTATTCAGGTCATCATGACGTTTATGTTTTGATGCTTATACAAATTGCTATATCAAAATGGACATGATATTCAGGTCATCATGACGTTTATGTTTTGATGCTTATACAAATTGCTATATCAAAATGGACATGATATTCAGGTCATCCTGGCATTTGTGCCTTGGTGCTTATATCTAATCCAACATTCCGAAAACAAATCAATAGTCATATGTCCATGGTTGTATAACCAGTGGGTGTTGTATTGATTCTTTCACATACAAATTGATATTCATATGTCTATGGTTTCATAGCTAATGGGCATTGTATTGATTTATCTGGTTACCAAAAAGTTCAATGATGATAACAAATCGACATATGATCAGTGACTAGGTCCTAGGTCTTAGGTTGCATTTCATATTGCATGCTTCTTTGCATTTTGCATGTTGCATGATCTCACAATGGCTAAATGAACTTCAATGCTTAAATAATTCTTCATATCAATTCTTCAAATCTAACAAGAGCTGAACCTCACACGAAGGTTCCTCCAATGAAGCAGCAAGTAGAATCCTTTTCGGGATCAAAATTCAAATCTGAGATCATTCATATTATTAACTACTTGCATAATCAACCTTCAATCATCACAAAAATCCAGTATTCAACTTAACTGATTATCTAACATCAAACTATCAAAATTTCAACTTGGTCAACCATGGTCAACTAATGGTCAAACCTAGTCAACCTTGGTCTCCAGGACCTCTAAACGATGCAGAATGCACTCTTGAATGTGTATAACCACTTTTCCCATCAATCAACATGCTTCTGAGCTCTCAACGCTGACTTTTCTTGTCAGATTTCAATTTTAATCCTGAAGGGGGCATGGTATTACAGATCAATTCAAAGTCTATAAATCAAAATTCTATCGATCAAGTCTATCAATATCTTTCATCAGTGATCAAGACAAACAATCACGTCTAGTTACTGATTCATCAAAAGTCCCCATCGCTCGGGGAAAATCTATCATCACTTGGGGCATATCAGATTCATCAAGATCCATATCAATCTGGTATTCTCCTAATCTTGTAAACTGTATCAGTTTTTGCAACCATCATATCATAGTGTTCTTTCCTTGGTTCTTCGATGACTGAAGGGTTTGCATGTGATACCTGCTAGTTTTGCTAAGACAATCGAGTCTAGAACGGGTCACTCACTTCTTTGCAATCCTAAAGTTTGCAATTAGGTGTTTTGACACTTTTTCGCAATCATAGGTTCATTTTCTGTTATAGTGAACATTATCTTTGGTCATTCAGGACCTATTATCTCCATATCAAATCAATATCAATCAGCTTCTATCTCATATCAATTATCAATTTTGAATCAGTTTCATATCTTTATCAAACACAGACTATCTTTGAACCACTGTGCTTCGCACAGTAATTCAAAGAGGGGCAAAATGTAATACCCCAAAAATGGGCTATAAGTTCATTAACCTCGTACATCGACAAATCGAACAAAATTGACATCGAAGTCCTAATCTAAGGCACATCTAAACATCATCAAATCTAATTGATTATCTTAAATTCTGCATCAGGGAATATTCTTAGTAATATTTCTAATTATCTTAATTATCTTTAATTTAATGATTATTTGGTGATAAATCCAATTTATCCTAAAGTTTGATTAATTGAATATTTTCATATTTAATTAATTAGATTTAATATTTTCCACTTAATTGTGTAATTAAATTTAATTCTATCTATTATTAATTGTATTATTTAATTTTGACAATAAATCAAAATTCCTATGAATAATTGATTAAATTCTTATTTAATTAATTAAAGCAAGTTGTCATTATTTAATAATATAGTTTTTAATAAAAGTTTGATAAAATAGTTAATTAACCCATAAATTAATTATTTTATTTCAAAAAGTAGTTAAGTTGAGAATAAATCACTTTATTTATTTATTAAATCATAATTATTGTGCACATTCAAGGACCAGTTAAAGTCAAAATTGGAAAATCAATGCAAGTTGTTCGCTTTTTGAAACTCAACATCTTTTTGAGTTTTAAAGTTGATCTAAACTTCTAATTCGAGTTAAACTATGCTTTTGCATGATTTTTGTGACTTAATTATTTGTTATTTAAAAATAACTCAAAAATCAACCTAAGTTATTTGAGTGATTTATGGCTTTTTTTCATGCACCTCCAAAGCCTTGGATTTCTATAAAAACAAGGCTCAGCTCTTCATAATTCATCTCATAATTTTGCAAGCTTACTTTGCCAAAGTCATCCACAAATTTGCACAATTACGCTGCCAAGATCAATTCAAGAGTTACACAATCACGTTGGAGAATTGGAATTGAAGAATCAAATCTCTTGCGAATCGACATCTTTGTGAGATCAATCTTATTTTTGCATTCATATTGCATATCATTGTTAGATTAGCATTGCATATCAATTTTCAATAGCATTCATAGCATATCAATTTCATCTAGCATAGATTCATATCAAGTTTTCATTCCTTATTGCATCATAAAATCCAAAAAAAAAATAGCTTAATTGCATTCAATCTCATATCTAGATCAATTGCATTCAAATCCTTCATTTAGGTGTCATCTAGGTCACTGATCTCGATTACAATCTAAGAACATCAATCTCGCACCTATTAGAAGGCAGTAAATTGCTTGGTTAGATTAGATTTCAATTTTGCACGATTTTGATTATAGCTAACCTCTAATGTTTTACTGAAGTGTTGTGTCTATAGATCAGGTACAATTTTCACACACACATGAGTCACTCACATAACGCTCCCTTGAATATAGAGGTCATGATAGGTCCTAAATGTGTCTGCCGACTGCTCATAGAAAATGGTGTTGGTCTTAATATCTGTTCCACTAAATTTCTCACTTAGCTAGGTTATGATGAGAATTGTATAGACCCTTGCAAAAAGATTACCATCAAAGCTTATGATGAGGTAGAATGCAAGTCCCAAGGCTTAGTTGTGCTACTTATCTGCATAGGTCCTATTGAGAGAGATGTTACTTTCCAAGTGCTTGATATTCCTCTTGCCTACAATATCTTGTTGGGTAGGCCTTGGATTCATGAGATGCAGGTTGTTCTATCCACATATCATCAATGCATTAAGTTCCCATTCCATGGGGCGGAATTCACTATACCTACAAATATCAATTTCTCTTACAACACTCTTGCACAAACTACAGATAGCTTTGTTCTAGCAAATAGAGAATCCACTGAGTTTTATGATGCTAAGCTAAAATAAATGGAACAAACTTTGAGACTTAAGGATACAGGCATGGGAGAATACCGAATGGAACCTGTGTTATCACTAGCTACTCTACCTCTATCTCCATGCTCTTATGGGAGACCTTCTAAGGACAACAAACTTTCTAATGCTCCTCTTCAAATACTTTATGATGGTGCCTTTGTAAGGGAATCTATGCCTTTAGAAGATGAGGATGAAGAGAGAGCTATCAGAGCATGGATCTATAAAGGAAAAGAAACAGATGAAACAACCACTCCACCTCTAGATTTAGAGCAAGAACCATACAGTGAAGCCTTCAAGATCATGAAGCACTTTGGTTATAAGGGAGTGGTCCTATAGGGAAAAATGATAATGGCTTACTAAAACCCATTGAATCTACAGATCGCCGCACAAAAGATACTAGTGGCTTAGGCTTTACAAAGACTCCCTTTCATTTGGGGACCAACAAATTTGTGTCAGCTCCTGAGCCTGAACCTGAACCTAAACAAGAAATTGAAGATTCCACTCTAGAAGTGAATGCAGAGGATAGCTCTGATGAAGATACATTTCCATATCATATTCCTCCAGATCTTGCAGCACTCTTTTCCAAACCTGATGAGCCTATCATACCTATTCATATGGTAGAGACAAATACTGATAATGATAATGATTCTCATAAAAATTCTTTAGTGTACCAATTCACCTATGAGGAATGGAAAACAACACTAAATGATGATCCTAATTTTCAAGGTGAATGATATAGACCACCACATTTTCAAAATTACTTTGAACAAGAACAACTTCAGCAATCTATTAATGTCATAAGGGATAATAATGAGTCTGATGATGTTGCTAATGAAATTTCCACATCAAGTACTAACTCACATGAATATGATTTTGACTCTTTTTTTGATGCTACTTATGATGTAGACATAGATACTGTTCACATGTATGAAAGACTCCTTGAAGTAGGTGAAGGTTCTAGATGTAGGCTGCATGAATTAGACACCACTAATGTTAACGTGTCCTCTACTTCTGACACAAGGTCTTATAGGGATTTGAATGCTCCTTTGGATGATATTCCTCTAGGTCTTGACTTGTTCATCAGTGCTTTTGAGGGTTATACCATGAACGCAGTTGAACCAGTCACTACTTCCCTTTCACTCCGTCATCTCAATCTAATAAACTGGAACTCCCCTTCCGAATCCAATGAAGTCCTAACATTCTAGAATGATTATGATCTAGCCTATTATCTCCATGCTATTGAACCTATGATTTCCTCCACCATTGAAAGTAGTGTCAACATGACAAAGGTAGATATCAAATATCTCAGTCAAAAAATTAAGAGAAGAAAAAATAGATGCTCTGACGGTGAAAACCACTTTGTGGTAGTATGAGAGCCAAAAATAGTAAAAATAAAAGATGCATCCGAGGGTGAAAACCTCTCTGAGGCACCCAAGGATGAGATACTTGATATGCTTTTGAGCCACTTTCAAGAGAGGTCATCAGTATTGATTGAGCTGACACAGCCAGTAAACTTGGGTATAGAGGCTACTCCACAGATTATTCATCTAGCACAATCATTGTCTGTTGAAGAAAAAGAAGACTTCACAAGCTTCTTTCAGAGAAAGAAAATAAACTTTGCATGGACCTACTTTGACATGCATGGATTAGACCCCAATCTAATCATGCTTCATTTGTCCATTGCACCAGGTATCAAACCTATTAAAAAGAAGTTGTGAAAGATGCATCCACATGTAGCGCTTTTGGTTAAAGCAGAACTAGAAAAGCTTCTTAAGGCTGGTTTCATAAGAACTATTGATTACGTAGAATGGATTTCAAACATTGTTCCAATTACTAAACATGATAAATCCATTTGTGCATGTACTGAAGAGATTTAAATAAGGCATGTCCAAAAGATGACTTCCCACTGCCTAATATTGACATGATAGTAGACATGACAGTAGGTTATGAGATGTATTCCTTGATGGATGGCTTTTTTGGCTATAATCAAATCAAAATTGTGCTAGAAGATCAAGAAAAGACCACCTTTACATGTTCTTGAGGCACCTTTTGCTGGAATGTCATGCCTTTTGGGCTTGAGAATGCTGGAGCAACATATCAGAGAGTTGTTACTACTATTTTCCATGATATGATGCATAAAATGATGGAGGATTATGTGGATGATACTCTAGCCAAAAGCATGTAGTGAAGAACTCATCTCATAGATGTGGGTCCCATCCTTAACCACATGGAACAATTTATTCTTAGACTTAATCCAAAGAAATGTGCTTTTGGTGTTACTTTTGGGAAACTCTTGGGTTATATCATTTTAGCTAAAGGCATAGAATTTGATCTTGAAAAGGTGCAAGCTATTATGGACATACCTCCACCCAAGAATATCAATCAAATGAGAGGATTATAGGGAAGGCTACAATCTATCTATCACTTCATTTCATAGTTGGCCGACAAGTCACAACTATTTACTAAAACTTTGCATAAGAATGTGACTTATGAATGGAATGAGGAATGTGACAAGGGACTTACTTAGATAAAATAGTATCTTGCTAATCCACCAATTCTGATGCCTCCTATTCATGGGAAGCAACTTATATTGTACATGTCAGCAACAAACACATCCTTGGGTGCTCTCCTAGCTCAAGAAGATCAGAACAACAAAGAAAGAGCCATATACTATATCAGCAGAACATTGGTTTCCTATGAAATGAATTACTCTGTCATTGAGAAGGCTTGTTTAGCAGTGGTATTTTCTTCTTAGAAGTTGTGGCATTATATGCTAGCTCACACCACAAGGCTTATTGCAAAAATTGATCCACTGAAGTACTTATTGAGCAAGGCTACCCTCATGGGTAGATTAGTAAAATGGGTAATGATACTTAGTGAATTTGACATTGAGTATGTGGAAAGAAAAGCTATTAAGGGACAAGCAATTGTTGATCAGCTAGTGGAAGCTCCTTTGAAAGATTATCAGCCTTTGAGTATTGAATTCCTAGATGAATCCATCATGCTTCTCACACATCAATCTTGGAGCATGTTCTTTGATGGATCATTCAATCAGCAAGGATTCGGTGCAGGCATTTTTTTGTTACACCTCAAAGATACTCATTGCCAAAATCATATAAAATGTTGTTTCCCTACACAAAAAACATAGCTAAATATGAAGCTCTCATAAATGGAATGAAGATAGCCCTTGAATGGTGTGTGGATGAGTTCAAGGTCTTTGGGGATTCTCAGTTAATCATCAATCGATTCAACAATGTCTACCAAATGAAAGATGACAAACTAATACCTTACAAAAGAATGGTGGATGATCTCAAATAGTACTTTGCACACATTTCTTTCCAACAAATTCCAAGGGCAGACAATAAAGCAGTTGATGCTATAGCCACTCTTGCTTCAATGTTACAAATGTCAAAAAATAAGAAAGTCAGACAAAGATAATTCCAAGTGGGTGATCTCATCCTGAGGGAGAACCCCAAGAATCAATAGCAGCAAGTCCAGAAAGGGAAATTTGAACCAAACTGGCTTAGTTCGTATGTCATTATTGTAGCATTTGGGTCTGGTGCTTATCGACTCTCCACCACTAAAGGAGAACAACTCTAAGAGCCTATCAACACTCTTCATCTGAAGAAGTTCTACAGTTGGGACATCCTCAGCATGCTCATGTACATACTTATTGGTCCTAAAAAAAATCCAAAAAAATGATATATTGCAAAAAAATTCTAAAAATTACAAAATGTCCTAAAAATGATCATCTTAGTGAAAACCTGGTAAATAGGCGCTTTTATGTATCTATTATCTTGGTGAAAACCTGGTAAACAAGCACCTTGATAATAATAAATAAAAAAATACAAAAATTGAAAAATACAAAAAAAAAGTGAAAAGATCAAAAATACAAAAAAATGAAATATTCAAAAAATACAAAAAAATCAAAAAAGAGAAAAAGTACAAAAAAAAATTGAAAAAGAAGAAAATGTGCCATTGATGAAAACTTGGTAAACAAGTGTCATGGTAGAAAAAATAGAATCTCTTCCAAGATGGTGAAAACCTGGTAAACAAGCGCCTCTTGTTCCCTGAAGCTACATCTCATCTCAACATCGCTTGGCTCTTAAGTTTCCTACTTTAGTTTGCTTTCCCTCTTTCCTGGTTTAGTTTATTTCCTGCTTTTAGTGCGCTTCTTGCTTTAGTTTTCCAACTCATGGTCTTGCCTTCAGTTGTCTTCAAGATTTTCCTTGAATCTTCATGGATTGGAATTGGTTCACACTTGGGGGCATCTTCGTAGTCTAGGGGGCATTGTCCTATCACTTTCAGAAGTTTTGTTTGTGCATCAGTCACCAGCGATTCTCATTGTGTCTGCCTGCTGTTGCCTAGCTAATTTTGAGATTTCTCTCCTTAAGGATCTCTCATGTATCGGTCACCAGTGGTTCTCACTGTGCCTACCTACTGATACTTAGCTCTCATTGGAACCCCTCTCTTTTGGGATCTCTTCCTTACATTAGTCACCAGTGGTTCTCACTGCATCTGCCTACTGATGTTTCACTCATGTTTTATTCTCTCTTTTGAGAATCTTCCTTGTATCGGTCACCAGTGGTTCTCACTACATTCACCTACTGATACTTGGTTCATGCTCTAATATTTTCTTGAGACTTCATCTCTTGAGATGATCACCAGTGGTTCTCACTACGTCTGCCTGTTGTCGCTATCCTGTCAAGACTTTGAACATTGTAATGCCTCTGATTCAACTTCAATCCGCTTGAACACAAATGTAAACTGAAACTAAAATTGATTTTGTGTTCCTTTGAAGCATGCTGAGCTTTTCTTGTGTTTTTTTCTTTCTCTTTATCATTTCCCCTCAAGTGAATCTAAGACGTCTTTCTTGACTGAGAAATGCGAAGACTGGGGGCATGATCTTTCCTTTTCTTTCTATTTGCTAGTTTAGTTCCAATTATCTAATGAATTCATATAAGAGGGGTGTCCTTTTGTAAGAGCCTTCATCCCATATTGGATGGCCATGCATACCTTGACTCCTTTTATATGGATGCTTTGGTGAGTTTGGTTCTTCTCCTTGTCTATTTTGAGTAACTTCTTTCTGCTACAAGTAAAATCGCTAACACTCATCCTGCTAAGTGAACATAAGGGTCATTGCGAGCACTCTTTGGCAAAAGAAGAAACTCTCATGTGTTTGGTGTGTTTGTTTGCAAGCAACATTCAGGTCATTCTAGCAATTGTGCTTTGATGCTTATGTTAACTTGCTAAATCAAAAGGAATAGGTGTTCAGGTCATTCTGGCTTCTTGTGCCTTAATGCTTACACCTCATTCTGATAAATCTAAGACTTGTGTCATATTCATATTCTCATGATTGTAATGTTAGTGAGGATTGTATGGCATTTTTTGATCATCTCATGCCTAAATGAACTCAATGATGATAATACGGTGAGTTCAACAACCAAGTCCTAGGGTTTGCATTTTCATTCTAGGGTTGCATTTAGCTTAGGCTTGCATTTTCATGCTAAGCTTGCATTTGAGACTGTGTTTTGGTGCTCTCTTGATTGTCTTCTTCTAGATCTATTCATCAAAGGTTCTCATCTTTTGTCCTGAGTTCATCTTGGCTGCACAAGTTTTCAGGATCGAAATCAAAATCTGACATCTCTAGATAGCTCAAAATTGTGTTTTAAATTCTAGGACCCTTTTGGGATCGGACGCTTGTGCAGTCAACCTTCTGGCATCATCTTCTTGTCAGACCCTCATCTTTGCATCATGTTCTCAAGATCTTTTCTCTTTTCATCAAAGTCAACTCTGGTCAATCATGGTCAAACTTGGTCAACAAGACCTCTTCTTTGCTCTAATTTTCTTATGTAGCTTCTCAAATCTAGTCTAATTGCTTCTACTCTACAATCTCTTGTTGTTAATCATCCTTCCGATATGTCATCTTTCAATTTTGCTCCTGAGGGGGCAGGATGATTGCATCATTTGAATCTCATCGAATCAATTCTTGAATCAGTCTAATCTAAATCATCAGTTCTTATTGCTAGGGGCATCTCGGTGCCTCACATCTTGCTATTTGGTCATCTATCTTTTAGGTATCTGAGCAATCTAACTCGGATCTTTGGGAATCAAGCTTCATTCTGGAGATAGTTCTTGAAATCTTTTAGGTATTGGAGAAATCTAACCCTAATTCTTGGGAGTCAAGCTTTGTTCTTAAGATGGCTCTTGAAATCTCTCTTAGACCGTTATCTAGGCAATCTAACCCGAGTCTCGAAGAGCTAAGCTTCATATTGGGGCAATTGAACCCTAATTCTAGAGACAGTCCTAAGTTTTCATCTGAATCTCATTTTGGGCATTGGGGCAACCTAACCCTGATTCTTGTCTTCTCTCAAGACCATTTTCTTCATAATCTAACTTAGACTTTGAAAAATCATGCTTTGATCTATTCGGTGTCTTGGCAACCTAACCTAGACTCCTGAATTTCTTGTCATCTATCACTTCGGGCTATTCTTTGAATCAACACATTGTTTGCACATCAATTCAAAGAGGGGCAAATGTAATACCCTAAAATTGGCACCTAATAAATTCAATTAATTTTGGTGCATTTTCATCAATTTTACATCTCCAAAGTCCTAGTTTCCTAGGCAATTTTCTCTCTCCTACTTGACTTAATTTGACTTGATGTCAATTGTAAAGACCCTAAATTGCATTAATCAAATATTAAAATTAATTCCTAAAGTCTTCAACTTTTATTAGCTAAATTACTCTTATGATAAATTAATTTAATCCTAAAGTCCTAAGTACTTAGAATTAAATTAAACCCACCCCATTTGGCTAATATACATGAAAAGGAATTAATAATTACTTGTTATTTGAATGGACACTCATTTTTGAATTAACAATTCATAATATTTGAAAGATCACACTGTGTGGCATTTTCCATTCTTTTATTAAGTAATTTATGCATTTTTGTCTCAAATGGGAATGAAGAGTCAGGAGTTTCAAATCAAGAACCCCTTTATTCTCTTCCTGGGATTTTCTATTTAATGAGCCTCATTTCTTCATTCAAAGAGGGCAATTTTTTAGAGTAATTGAACTATAGTATTTTTGTGTCTCAATTTCATTAATTCCAAGCTTTTATTGCATTTTAGTATAATTCTCATTTAGTTTAATATTGCATATTCATATATTTAGTTTGCTTAATTGCTTTTAGCTTAATATCATCTTTATTTCAATTTCTTTAGATTAAATTGCACTTCATATCTCTTTCCAAGCTATCTAGATTAATATCATATTTCTTTCAAAGCATCGTAGATTAAATTGCACTCATTCTAGTTTAATTTTAGTTTTTTGCTTATCATTTTAGCTTTTGAAAATCCTCCGTTATAGAATCGGTCTTATGGTTGTTGGCTCTCCAATTTGAGAGTAATTAAACACCCTATCTACATAGGAGGCAATAGGTCGCTTCATAATGGATTTCAGATTGAGTAATTAATACTCTCTCTTGTAATTTGATCATGTGAGTAATGACCATGTTGTGTGTGTAGTTGGACTTGAGGTCCACATTCCACCACATACAAGTGTTACTTTATTTAGTTCCCCGGATTCACTTATATTAGGGTTGGTGAATTTGATGAAGAACCTTTGAGACTCCCCAGATATTGTTTGGATAATATAATCTTGATGGAAATTTGTAGACAATTGGTTATTGTTGAATGAAAGTATGGTAGTTCCAAAAAGTCCACTGGTGTCCTTTTTCCCATTGAATTAGGTCACTATAGGTGTAAAAGTTTCCAAGATGCCTTAGCAATGGTTTTGGTGTTCAAAATGGACGCTTATGCTCTTAGGCTACCAATATACCCTCTGGTTGATTTTAGGATTGGTTAATTCCAAAATGTATATGAATCTTAGGGTAACTGGACCAACTATAGGGACAAGACTACCCTCTTCACTTTTGGCTCTGCAAAACCAAGGTGGGTGCACCTAACCCAGTGAAAACTATACTTCACACACCTGTTAGCACCCTAAAAAAATTTCATGGCTCCTGGTCTTTTCCTCTAGTCTCTGCAGTTGTTTTTAGGTCTCTGGCCTTAAGCCCTAAGGAGAATATTCAAAAATCTAGTCGTTACATTTAAAACCCTTTGTTATGCCCTAGCCTTGTTCTAATTTGATGTTACTTTATTCAAGCCACTTAAAGGTGCTTTAACGCATGTGTTAAAATCAGTGACCTCTTTGTCACGTGATCGCGTGAACCTTTTTCATGTCTTGCGATCATGCGACTAAAGTTTTATGTCAGCCCCCCTTGATTTATTTTCCTAAGTCTCTAACCCCCGGCAGCCTTTAATATTTCCTAAGGTCCTCAGCGCCTAATTTTTCCTAAAAGCCTAAGTCCTAGGCTTTAATTTTTCTTATGTTCTAGCTTAATATTTTCCTGGGCCCAATCTTTTGACAACGTCTCAATCTGATAGTTGGTGTAAGTTCTCATTGACTTTGTCAGAGGCTTGAGATCTTACACCAGTCCTTGATTCTCCTTTATGATAGAGCTTCTCAAACAAGTGGGTCTATTGACACGTATGCATAGTTGGTGGCATCTTATTGGTCCACGTAATAACATAGTGGTAGTTGTCAGTGGGACCTGGTTTTTGGATGCATCAGAGGGTCCTGACACTGTCAGTCAATCGACGATGGGTGTATGATCTTATGGGATTTGTCAGAGCCTTAAGATCATGCACCATCTGTTGATTCAATCTTTCTCAGATCAAATGATGTGCGGTAGGTCCACATGCCAGGTGTGTTGATATGGAAAGCTCTTATTGGTCCACATTGTGTGACTAGATATTGTGTCAGTGGGGCTAGGTCTTTCAGGGTTCAGTTGCCCTGACAGTGATAGAGGATCAATGATTGGCATGTAATTTGATGGGTTTTCTCTAACATATGCTATCTTAAGACAACTCTTGATCTTCCTGATGTGAGCCCAGTAAAATTTCTTCAGTCTTTTGGCGATCCTAATAAGGTGGTTAGCGGCCTAACAAAATTCAATGTCTTTTGCTCATTCACAAAATGAAATGGCAGTGATCCAAAATGATTAGTGATTCAGTGAAGAAGGGTCACATAATCACTAGATATATTGGCGGAAGTAAAGAATGTTCTATGAACTGGCGAAAGCCTTTTGTCACCAGTTCACCAAATGTAACCGGGATAAGTTTATTTTCATGCAATCGCTAGTTCGCGGGGTTAAGTGGTAAGTTAAGATTTCATTCTATGAATAAGAAAATGCCTTGTCACATTTTTTCTTGAAGTAAACATGAGGTGTCTGGTTGAGTTAAGATCATAAAAGACCACGAAATAGAGAGATCTAACAGCCACAACTTAAAGTTGATCTGATTTCAAATGTGGACCGTCGATTTGCTGCTAGCACTTGGAAATGACTGTTTAAATTCAAATTTGAATTTTCTGAGGGTTTCTCAGGGATAGAAAGGACTGGTTTTAATTGTTTTTGAAGTTGGATTTGATTTGTTTGGTAACGCCAGTGGTTGCAATGTGGTCAAGGGTGTGATGATCATTTGCGGGGGGACTGTACCATCAAGAAATGAACAAGGAATGGCTTGAGGCATGTTGCGGGTGAAGTGGTCAGATTAATGAGCATGGTGAATTCATGATTTTCCTATACTTAGAATTTTTCTCATTCATGAAGATCATCCTTGGGTTTGACAGACCTGTACTTGGTTTTGCCTCTGAGAATTTTGATTTTTGTTGTAATTGGGGTTGGTGTAGTTGTTGAAACCCTAACCCTAGTTGTCTGAAGCTTGTTGCATCCTAAATTCTTTTGGGGATTCCAAGGTAGCTAGTGGTATAAATGATCAAATGTTTTATTTTGTAAGGGTTCCTTCTTCTGCAATTTTGAGGAGAACTAGTTCCATGAAGGGTCCTTTTCCTGTATATTTTCTCTATTTCTCTAAATATAGGGTGTTCTTTTCTTCCTTTGTTGGCTCAGAGAATATGATATGTATTGTAATTGAATTGTTTTATGTATAAGATTCAATTTACTCTTACTGTTACCAAGCTATCTCCATTTGAATTCTGAATTCATTAATCATACATCAAGGGTGTTTGATTTTTCTATTTGAAAGTGGAGTTATCTTCGTAGATATAACTGGTTTAGGATTATTTTTCATGTATGTATGAGCTAAGGTGTCAAAGATATGTCATGCTTGTCTTCTAGTGGATGTTGGTTAATGTATTATCTGTTTATAGATCTCTTCTAAGGGGAGGGTTAAAATCCTTTGGATGGGTAATAACATACTTGAATACACAGGTGGGTTATTAAAGTGAGGTTTAGTCATGGTGTGTGATTGATGTTAGGCATCAACACATTGAGTATTTTGTCTTCTTGTTTCATAGCTGTCTATTGCAATAGGGTATTTGACTCTATGGCCCATTGGACAAGGCACTAGTCTATGGGGCCTTACGGCATCTTAGGGGTCCTTTCAACCCATCTCTAAACCATTTACTTTTAGTTCCACCATTTCCCTTTCATGTTGTTAGTATAGGTCTCTGGTTTTCATACCCATTCTATGCAAGTAGGGCTAATGCATTAAGAATTTGCTTCTTGGGGGTATAGGATACCTATAAGGGTTTGAAGACTATTCCACAATAATCTATCTATAGGCCTATTGTTTATCATGAGGTGTCTTGAGTGTGCAGATAAGGAAATACCTACTTGAGTGATGTGGAGCTCAAAGAAGAAGGAGGATTCCTATCAATCCTCATCAATTGGACTATTTTCTTGTCAAACTTGAGTGGCTATCCTAAGAATCAAGCCCATCTATTGATTCAAGTTTGGTCCTGCAAGGAAAAGCTCCAACAACACCAAAGACTGGGTCTAAACAACAGATTGATAGTAAGAAAGTACTAAATGCTAACCTCACATTCATTGACTCTCCATTACTATTGGGTAACACAACCATACAACCAAAGACTTAAAGCTTAGAAAGGTTATTGATTTCAATATTTGGGATGCAATAACTCCAACTAGTGTATGTTAACAAGAGGAATACTCATTTAGGCTAGTGCCTCATCCATTGGGCAAGAGTCCTTAGACACAAAAACACACAAATTTGAGAATACCTGAGAATTCATAGCCATAAATACATTTATCCTAATCTTTAATACTTACAAAACATCCTTACATAGACAAGGGAAAACTCATATCTCATTTAGAGCATTGTTTAATCCAATCCAAGATCAGAACTCAAGAATGAAGATACATACATAAAAACCTTATGTAATGAGCCAAAAAACTCAAAGCTTACTTGACTTGACACAAAGGAGAGATAAGAATCAGATATTTTTATTAAGTATGATGAATTCCCTCTGTGTATTTAATGAATCACAAGGCACCCTGCTTGTGAACTATAGCTTAGACCTGCAACTTTCTTCTTTCATTAACAAACACTAAATCAAAATTATTACAAAACCCTTGGAACCAAAAACTAGGGATTAATTCTAAATTTTGAAACTGGAACCCCTTCAAAATCAACAATTCAACACTATATACCACTGGTTACCTTGGGATCCTACACAAGTTAGAATGCAACAAGCTATGGATAACCAGGGTAAGGGTTAGGGTTTCCACCCACCAAAAAATTTAAATAGATCAAAAATTAATACAATGGAGGGAAAACCAAGCAACCCTGAGAAATCAGATCTAAATCCAATCTTCACTTATGGTAATTCTTTTGGAACTATACTGAAGATCAAGAAATTCTTGCAAATCCATCTGATTTGACCCCTGCAACATGCTTCGAGCAAGTAAACCCATCCCCCATGGTACAAAACTCTCTGCAAATAATCATCAGACTCACTGGACCACACCACAACAACTGTAAATCACTTCTATTAAGTTTAGCCGTCGAAACATTCAATTCTGGTCCTTTCTGTTGCTAGAAAACATTCAAATTTTCAAATCTATAGAGAATGGCTACTTTATGGTGCTTACCGATGTATCAATGGCCCATATTCAAATCTGAACTTGGTTTATATCATGACCATTAGATGCTTTTCCTTTTCCCAAGTTATGTTCTTTACTATATAATAATCTGGTGAATACACAATTGAAAAACCCTCACCCAAAACATCACGTGAACCAGCGAACAAAGAGAGCATTTGTCAGAACCGCCAAAAGCCTGAGAAAATTTAACTGGGCCTGCATCAAGAAGATCGATAGTTGTCTCAAAAGTGCATAGACCTCCAAGATTCCATCAGATTATAAGACAACCATCACATGAAGAATCTTACCCTGCTTTGACACCGAAAGAGATCAATGGCCGTCTTAAGTTTGCATGTGTTAGAAAAAACCCATCAGATTACACATCAATCGTCGATGCTCTGCAAGTGTCAAAACCCACTGAACCTTGAAAAACCTAGACCCACTGAAAACATGCCCAGTCACACAACGTGGACCAATTAGATAATGAAAAAGCAGCACACCATGGCACATAAAAACCATCTGGCAATCGGACCCACCTTTATACTGCCACCTGAGAATAAAGTAACAACGATGGCTGGCGTAAGATCGCAAAGCTCTAAAAAATCTCATGAGAACTTACACCAATTGTTGATCAACTAACAATGTCAGGACCCTCTGACAAACTTGGAAACTAGGTCCCACTGACAAATACCACCGCATTAATACATGGAACAATCACAGATCACCATTTGTGCATACGTTTCACCTTGGACCCACATTCTGAAACACCATGTCATAAAGTAAGATCAACGATTGTCTTAACATCACATAGCTCTGACAAATCCTTTGCACTTTAATGACAACCGTCAGATTGAAAATATATCAGAAAGACTAGGCCCGGGAAAAAAAATCAAGCCGAAACATAAGAAATATTAAGGCACAGGACTTAGGAAAAATTACACCGTCGGACTTAGGAAAAAATAAAGTTGGGCACTTGGAGACTTAGGAAAATAAAGGCCACCAGGGTAATAAAATTTAACGCACATGCCTAAAGAAATTTTAAGTGGCTCGAGAAAAAGTAACATGAAATTAGAACAAGGCCAAGGTATTTTAGGGCTTTTTCACTACAACGGCTAGTTTTTCAAAAATTTCACCTAGGGTTTGAGCCACAGACCTAAAAACAACTACAGAGATTGGTAGAAAAATGCTAGAGCCATGAAAAATTTTATATGTGCTAACAGTGGCTCATACTCAGGGACGTGTATCTCCTGCAAATACAATGAGCAAGCTAGAATCTCCTGGAAGAGCAGACCAACTCAAAATTTTGATCCAAAAAGAAAAGAAAGACGACTGTACAGGGGAAAACCTAAACTACTCCTGATGGAAAAGATACTTCAGGAGAAGTAAAACTTTAGGAATTGTCCATGAATAGGCAATTCCAAAGTACCACCAATTAAATCCTTCAAGACATGGGAATCTGTCCCCCATTTTCTTTCAATAAGATAAGGGCCCAACCAAATTGGATCAAACTTTCCATGCTTCCCCTTATCTTCTAACCTTGCATTCCACATCAAGACAAGGTCATCAACTTCAAAACTCCTATGAGTAGCCCTTTTATCAAACAATTTCTTACATTGTCTCTGTAATGTCTCATTTCTTTCATGTGCATCTCTCCTTACCTCCTCCAATTAGATCAATTCATCCATTCTTACTCTCATCTCATCATTCAAATCTTCATCATATGCCTGGATGAACTTATACATCTTCAATAGATTATTTTGAGGCAATCTAGCACTTATTCCATATACCAAATCAAATGGAGCACAACCTATGGCCTTCTTAATAGTTACCCTGTCAGCCCATAGTGCCCACCATAACTTTGAGTCCCAGGCTTTCTTATTCTTGTCCAACACTCTCTTGAGAATCTTGATTAGACTTTTGTTACTGGACTCAGCCTAACCATTTCCTTGTGGATGATATGGGGAAGAAAATGAAATGTGTATCCCATATTGCTGATAAAAATCATTAAATTCCTATGATCTAAAACACATTGCATTATCAACCACAATCATCTCTGGGCAACCAAACTTGGTAAGGATGTTCTACATCACAAAGTCTGCTACCACTTTTCTAGTAGCCTTTCTAGTAGGGATAGCTTCAACCCACTTGGTAAAATAGTCTGTTGCCACTAGTATGTAAGAATGTCCACCACTAGACTTTTTGGGAATTTCTCAAATAAAGTCAATACCCCACTTCTGGAAAGGAGCCTGAACTACAATAGGTCAGAGTGGAAAATTTCCATTAAATTTCAACTTTCTAGCAAATCTCTGACATGCATCACATTTTCTTACAAAATGGTTTGTACCCTTAAAAACTGTAGGCCACCAAAATCCAGACCTAAGGATCTTGTGAGCTATGGTCTTTGCCATATAGTGTCCTCCACACACACCTTGGTGCATCTCCTTTAATAGAGACTCAGACCTCTCATGATCTATCCACTTTAGCAATACTCCATTGCTTTTCCAGCACAACTTACCATGTATAATAGCATACCTTGCAGATTGCAACTTGATAGTTCTTCTTCTATTTTCATCCATCTCAGGGGGAAAGACCAATTTCTACAAGTAACCAATAACATCTTTGTACCAATCACAATAATCCATATCACAAACATATGGCCTTTTCTCTTCTTCTAACACATTTATATGATTTGCAATCAAATTGCTTTGTGCCATTAATTTTGCAAGACCTAAGCCTCTTAACTTTGTAATTTGGATATCAATATTAAATTCTTGGATCCTATTGATCCATCTACATCTTTTCCCTAAAATTTCTTGTTGCACCAATATATCCTTAACTGCAACACTAGGAACATAAGTAACCACCTTAGCTCCCACAAGGTAACATCTAAAAGCCTTGACTACTTTAACTAAGGCATAAGCCTGTTTCTCAATAATATCATATTTCAATTCTATTGCTTGTAGGGATTTACTAAAAAATGATATGGGTTGTTCATATCCATCTGAATTCTTCTATAATAAAACTGCTACAACTATATGACAAGAAGCAAAAGAAAATATCTGCATGGGCTTACCATAATCAGGTGTCCTCAAAACTAGAGCATCCTTGATGGCCTTTTTCATATTTCTAAAAGATTCATCTACTTCTTCATTCAATTCAATCTTTGCTTCTTTTTTCAACATTCTAGAGATAGGGATACTAATTTCTACAAAATTTGTAACAAATCTCCTTAGAAAGTTTACCTGCCTAAAGAAGGACTGTATTCCTTTAACATTTCTAGGTGGTGAAAGCTTATCTATAGCCATAACCCTTTCAGGGTCAATCCTCACTCCATCCTTCAACACAATATGTCCTAAGAGCTTGCCTTCCACAACACCAAAAGAACACTTCTTTGGATTCAAAGAAATCCCATACTCCAAGGCCCTGATAAAAATTCTCTCAAGATGTTCACAATGTTGATCTTCCTTATCTAAATATGTTGTGAGATCATCCTGATACACCACTAGGAATTTGTTTATGAAGTTTGCAAAGGCCACATCCATAGCTCTCTGAAAAGTAGCTCCTACATTTGTCAGCCCAAAGGGCATTCTAACATAAACATATGTTCCCCAAGGGGTAGTGAATGCAGTCTTAAACTATTCTGACTCCTTGACCATGACTTGATTATATCCAGAGAAACCATCCATCACGGACATTAACTCTGATCCAGTAACCTTCTGCAGCATATTCTCCATATTAGGCAAACCATAATTGTCCTTCAAAGAATTGACATCCAAGTTCCTAAAATCAACACATAATCTAATGTCACCATTCTTTTTTCTAACTAGAACCAAGTTTGACACCCAAGTAGAATGTCTAACAGGCTTGATGATGCCAACATCCATCATCCTTTTGAGTTCATCTTGCATTTTTGGTGCCAAGGTAGGGTTCACAGGCCTTAATTTCTACCTAAAAGGTTTAGTAACTTCTTTCAATGGTATTTCATGCTAGAATAGATCTTCTCTATAGGCTTTCAAATCATCATAAGACCATGCAAAGACATGTCTAAATTTTTTGAGAAGATCAATCAGATTATTCCTAGTTTTTTGAGACAAACATTTACCTATGTAAACATTTTTGGGTATTTGACTTGTTCCTAAATTTACTTCCTCCAAATCATTTACCTTATCAACAAATTTAGGAAAACAAGTCCTTTCTTTATCATCAAATGCCCTCTCAAGAGTAACCAATCCCCTTGAGATCCTATTTGATTTTAGTTGCAAAACTTCCTTCCCAAGAACATTTTCCTTTCCATCTTTGATGTCAACATAAGTGCTAAAATCCATCTCCTAACCATCAAAATGAGATTCACACTGTAAAAACCTTAGTATATCCTGATCATCAGAAAATACCTGCCAATTCTCAACATTGTTTGGGATAGAAGGCCTAGACTTACACTCAATCCTAGATATCCCTGCAAAGGTAATATCCTCTAGCCTCAAAGCTATGTTTTCCAATAAGTCAGCCATCCTTTTTTGGCTTCTATCCACCCAATCAATACCAAAGGCACTGAAATCCTCAATTTCATCCCAAACAGCATTTCTATATTGTTTCAGCCTTTGATTCTTTGATGCATACTTTGATCTAATCTAAGAGATTATTAACTTAGAGTCACCAATTAACCTAAGATGTTTGATTCCATGTTTTGATGCTTGTCTCAAACCAATCATTAGGGCCTCATATTCAAAAAAATTATTTGTGTAAAGGAACAAGAGAGTTAAAGAAAACTTGAAAGTCTTACCGCTTGGGGATATCAATAGCACTCCTGCTCCAGCACCTTCCTTAGAACTTGCTCCATCAAAATATAGAGTCCATAAGACATTACCTTCTTCCATATTATTTTCATCATCAGCCAAAAGAATAGGCTTGACCTTCTCTTACACTTCTCTCTCCTAAACTTGGAAAGAGCCAATGTCAGTGTCAACAAAACAATTCATATTTTCATCTTCATCCTCCTCAATCATATGTGGAGTTCTAGCTTCCCTTGAAATTTTCACACTTTCTCCTTCAATGTTAAAAGTAGCAAATGACAAGTCACATTGAATACTTCCTCCCATAGAAGCACTCCATTTTCTAGATAATAGCATTCCATATTGAGGAGGAATATCAACTACAAGAACATTCATAGTTAGTTGTTTGTCAAGAAATGCCACTAATTTATAAGGTAAAGCCTTAATGGTACCAATAACTGGTACTTCTCTTGAGTCCATAGCTTGGCATCTCCCATGAGGTGTATCAACCTTTAGTCCTAATTAATTCATGATCTCTGGAGGCATGACAGTGTTTGATGATCCAAAATCAATCATGTAATTCTTCAATAATTTTCCATTTATCATAAGGGACAAGAAAAAAGGATCAACTGTCCCTGATGCATCATTTACAACATTTGCATTCAAAAATATCTGAGGGATCTTAGAGACAATTTCTTCATTTTTACTATCAGGTGTGTCATCTAAGGAAGCCACATGCTTGTCACCTCTATTCATTTCTTGGACCTTTATAGAAAAGGCACCATTTACCCAATCCAAGGCTTTGACCTTGTGCTCTTCTATTCTCATCATTTCCAAAAGTGGAACCTTGACAGTTATTTGTGAAAGCAATTTAGTCATATTAATGGGAACATATGTATGGTTGCCCATGTCTTCCTTAATCTCAGTGACATGTTTATCTTCTACTTTGATAGTCAAGTCAGATTTACCTTTGTGTAGAAACTCATCATCCTTCTGAAGTGTAGGAACAACTATTTCTAATATCTTTGTTTTACCTTGAGGTATTGTAGCAGGTCCCATCTTCTTTTTTACTTTAACCTTACTGACAACACCAGCATCTTTCTCCTTTTCCTCATGCTATTGTGTACTCTTTTCTAATTTCTTGATAAACATGCTACTTGGTTTACCAGTTGTGCTTCCAATTGTCCTGTTTCTCAAATTGTAATTGCTCCTGGCTTGAGTGACCATGTCTGCAGTGATTTGAGCAATTTCCTCATCAGAGGGTCTCCTTAATGAAACATGTTCCTCACACTTTACTGTACCACATCCAACATCATCAAATTCTTCTTCCTCATTATCAGTAGAGTCAACCTCATCCCATGCATGTGAAGAAGTCATTGCACAACCACTCCTATCATATTGCTCATCCTATTCCTGGTTCTCAGATAAATTCAAAGCAATAACACAATGTTCTGGACTATGAGGAGATTGACAAGCAGTACACCATGGGACATCATCATTCATGTTAACTGAATTTCTTTGCAAAGGATCAGGAACCCTATCATCAAGCCTATCCCTTTTAATTGGAAAAATGGGCTTTCCATCCTTCTACTGAGTATTGTATGGGTAATTATGCATTCTTGGTTGCCTGCTAAAATTACTTGAAACAGGCCGATCATTTGTTGCAACCCTATTGTTTCTTTTTTCATCAAGCTTTAGATCCTCTAAAGCACTTAGAATCTACTTTAGATTATCCTCTTCTTTGGCTTTCAAGTTAGCAGACCTCCCCATCTCTTTCTTATTTTGCATTTGAGGCCTATAATCATCTCTTCTCCCTAATTTTCCTAATATTCTTCTATTACTTTCTATGTTGATAGCCAACTTGTAAGCCTCCCCAAGATTTCTATGATTCTTATCCCTTAAAAGGTACCCCATCTTTGCATCAAAATCATTTAAGTATGTCACAAGACACACCCTATCATCTAATCTGATAACTTGCAGGAGCCTATGCATAGCCTTTTGGAATCTTATATTAAATTCAAGGACCTCTTCATTCTAATTTTTCTTTATGTTATTGAATTCATTCAAAATAAAGCCCTCATTTGTTTTATCTCCATAATGCTCCTTGAAACAATTCTTAAATACATTCCAAGACCCTATACTAGCATGGGGAAATCCTCTAAACCAATCCCTAGAATCCTCTATTAGAGATTGTACAGATAACTTCATTACAACAACATCAGGCTCAACATTATAATCATCTATTACATCCATAAAAAAATTTAGATGTTCTTCACATGTGATGACATTGTTCCCAGCAAACTTTGGGAGCTTCTTTCTAATTTCATCAGGAATTACATTAGGATAACCAGGAATACCAAAAAAGATAAGTTGTTTGTACCTTTCATGAACAGGAACTCCTTGAGGTGGGTCCATTCTTTGAGATGTAGATGTCCTTGTGTTTGAACCAGCAGGAATTTTAGCAACACCCAGAATGCCATTTGTCTAAGTTGCAAGGTTACCATGATTTCCACCTTGCCCTAAAAAGGAAGCAGCAACATTTGAAGGTCCTAAGGTATGCTTGAGGAAATCAATCTTCTTTCTCATTTCTACAGTAGTAGCCTTCAATTCTGCTTTCTCTAATTCTGTATCTAATATTTCTTTCTCTTTTCTAGCCTTCTCAAGGTCTGCATCTAATCTCAATCCTTGCTCAAATGGGTTTTCCACATGAACTTGTTCATTGATTTGAACTCCAACTACTTTTTGTTTGCCTTTATCTTTAGGCCTAGTTATCTCATGTGTTTTATACATAATAGGTTGTTCCTTTTCTCTTTCAGGCTTTGGGACAAAATTAATTGCCTCTGAATCTAACAACTACCTCTTTAGCTGATCAGCCCTTATCATTGCTTATCTTACTCTATCTTCTTTATCTTTTTCTCTTTGTTGTCTAATAGCAACTTGTTCTTGAACTCTTCTTTCCAACTCATAGAGCTCTTCAAAGATCTCTTCTGATTCTGGGAGAGTAGTCTCAGATTCATCATCTCCCACTTGAAATTCATCCTCATACTAGTTCAATCCCAAATCAACAGTCTCTTCATATTCTGAAATATTTTCTTCTTGACTAGGCTTGGTTTGAGCCTCTTGTCTTGTATCTTTCTTACTTTCCAAGTATGAGAAACATTTCTTTTCTTCTTTCCTCCCCTTATCTGACTAGGTCTAGAAGAGCTTGGAATACCTTCTTCCATTATGTTTTCAGGATGCTCCTTTCTCCAGGACCTAGTACCTCTGTAACTCATCTTATAAAAATCTACTGACTAGCACTGTTGTAGAGATGTTTGAGTCACCACCCAAAAATATTGGGAATT
Organism: Chamaecyparis obtusa; assembly: GCA_027943335.1. Taxonomy (NCBI): domain Eukaryota; kingdom Viridiplantae; phylum Streptophyta; class Pinopsida; order Cupressales; family Cupressaceae; genus Chamaecyparis; species Chamaecyparis obtusa. The sequence goes on from BSBK01001913.1 coordinate 4,055,470, forward strand.
TCACAATACTATTTCCTCACTTTAAAATATCCAAATGAGTTTAACAAGACAAGGGACAAGAATAACCCTGTTTCTTCCAATGATGACCTACTGGTTATTATAAACTTGTGTAACATTTCCCCAACAGAGTCACCATCTTGTTGGTGTTCAAAATGGATGCTTATGCTCTTAGGCTACCAATATACCCTCTGGTTGATTTTAGGATTGGTTAATTCCAAAATGTATATGAATCTTAGGGTAACTGGACCAACTATAGGGACAAGACTTCCCTCTTCACTTCTAGCTCTGCAAAACCAAGGCGGGTGCACCTAACCCAATGAAAACTATACTTCACACACCAAAGACTGGGTCTAAACAATAGATTTATAGTAAGAAAGTACTAAATGCTAACCTCACATTCATTGACTCTCCATTACTATTGGGTAACACAACCATACAACCAAAGACTTAAAGCTTAGAAAGGTTATTGATTTCAATATTTGGGATGCAATAACTCCAACTAGTGTATGTTAACAAGAGGAATACTCATTTAGGCCAGTGCCTCATCCATTGGGCAAGAGTCCTTAGACACAAAAATACACAAATTTGGGAATACCTAAGAATTCATAGCCATAAATACATTTATCCTAATCTTTACTGCTTACAAAACATCCTTACATAGACAAGGGAAAACTCATATCTCATTTAGAGCATTGTTTAATCCAATCCAAGATCAGAACTCAAGAATGAAAATACATACATAAAAACCTTATGTAATGAGCCAAAAACCTCAAAGCTTACTTGACTTGACACAAAGGAGAGATAAGAATCAGATATTTTTATTAAGTATGATGAATTCCCTCTATGTATACAATGAATCACAAGGCACCTTGCTTGTGAACTACAGCTTAGACCTGCAACTTTCTTCTTTCCTTAACAAACACTAAATCAAAATTATTACAAAACCCTTGGGACCAAAAACTAGGGACTGATTCTAAACTTTGATACTGGAACCCCTTCAAAATCAACAATTCAACACTATATACCACTAGTTACCTTGGGATCCTACACAAGTTAGGATGCAACAATCTACAAATAACCAGGGTAAGGGTTAGGGTTTCCACCCACCAAGCAATTCAAATGGATCAAAAATTAATACAATGGAGGGAAAACCAAGCAACCCTAAGCAATCAGATCTAAATCCAATCTTCACTTATGGTAATTCTTCTAGAACTATACTGAAGATCAAGAAATTCTTGCAAATCCATCTGATTTGACCCATGCAACATGCTTCAAGCAAGTAAACCCATCCCCCATGGTACAAAACTCTCTGCAAATAATCATCAGACTCACTGGACCACACCACAACAACTGTAAATCATTTCTATTAAGTTTGATCATCGAAACATTCAATTCTGGTCCTTTCTGTCATTGGAAAACATTCAAATTTTCAAATCTATAGAGAACAACTACTTTATGGCACTTACCGACATATCAATGGCCCATATTCAAATCTGATCTTGGTTTATATCATGACCATTAGATGCTTTTCCTTTTCCTGGGTTATGTTCTTTACTATATAATAATCTAGCAAATACACGACTGAAAAACCCTCACCCAAAACATCACACAAACCAGTGAACAAAGAGAGCATTTGTCAAAACTGCCAAAAATTTATCTAAGCTACCAAAAGACTAAGAAAATATAACTGGGCCCACATCAAGAAGATCGACAGTTGTCTCACAAGTGCATAGACCTCCAAGATTCCATCAGATTATAAGACAACCATCGGATGAAGAATCTTACCCTACTCTAACAACCCCCTGACATCGAAAGAGATCAACGGCCATCTTAAGTTCGCATGTGTCAGAAAAAACCCATCAGATTACATGCTGACTGTCGATGCTCTGCAAGTGTCAGAACCCACTGAACCTCAAAAAACCTTACCCCACTGATAACATGCCTAGACACAATGTGGTCCAATCAAATAATGACAAATCAGCACACCATGGCACATAAAAACCATCTGGCAATCAGACCCACCTTTATACTGCTGCCTGAGATTAAAGTAACATCGACAGCTGGTGTAAGATCGCAAAGCTCTGACAAATCTAATGAGAACTTACACCAATCGTTGATCAACTAACAATGTCAAGACCCTCTGACAAACTTAGAAACTAGGTCCCACTGATAACTACCACCACATTAATACATGGACCAATCATAGATTTCTATTTGTGCATACGTGTCACCTTGGACCCACAGTCTGAAACACCATGTCATAAAGTAAGATCAACGGTCATCTTAACATCGTATAGCTCTAACAAATCCTTTGCACTTTAATGACAACTGTCGAATTGAAAATCTATCAGAAAGACTGGGCCCGAGAAAAAAAATCAAGCCGAAACATAGGAAATATTAAGGCACAGGACTTAGGAAAAATTACACCGCCGAACTTAGGAAAAAATAAAGTTGGGCGCTTGGAGACTTAGGAAAATAAAGGCCGCCAGGGTAATAAAATTTAATGCACATGCCTTAAAGAAATTTTAAGTGGCCCAAGAAAAAGTAACATGAAATTAGAACAAGGCCAGGGTATTTTAGGGCTTTTTCACTACAACGGCTAGTTTTTCAAAAATTTCACCTAGGGTTTGAGCCAGAGACCTAAAAACAACTGCAGAGACTGGCAAAAAAATGCTAGAGCCATGAAAAATTTTATAGGTGCTAACAAATGGAAGGCGAGCTTCACACCTTGAACTTAAAATCTTACATCCCTAGAGAAAATTTTGACTATAGAGGTTTTGCGAAGTAAAACATGAATATTCCTTCCACATTCATGCATATTCCAAAAATTGAGGATTATTGGGGCAATTGCTCAGATGATCTAGAAGTCAGAAGAAGATTGTGGTCCAGGATGACTATGAGAAAAATTATCACTTTTAGGGTTGATTTGGATATAGATGGTGTCGAAGAAGATGAAGATGTAGATGTGCTCGACCCTCAGTTCCTTGAACAAGTCGGGGCTCTTCCTATCCTATAAATTGATTGGACAAAAGTAGAAGAGGATAATGTACAGTCTAGGATAGAAAATATGATCAAAAGGATAGAAAATTGGCTTTGAGAAAAGTGAGCTCCTAAGATTATTCCTCAGTCTTCAAAAAAGCAAGTGAAAACAAAGAAAAGAAATTCCTCAAAGAACACTTTTTTTCAACTAATTTTGTTGTTGGTAAATTTGTTGCAAGTAATATTGAACTTGAAATTGAACCAGTTAACCTAGAAGTTCAACTTCAACTTAAGGCTGAGCCTACCACATAGATGACACGTTCAAGTACCCATATAAAGAGAAAAGATAAGGAACCAGTAGTGAATTCTAGTGTTTTAGTAGACTTGGATTCTCTTGAAACTGAACAACGAGAAGAGCCAATTCTATAATTTAGTTCACTCAGTATGTCTAACAACCAGCAGGTTTAGGGTAATACAGATAATGCTCCAATGGACTCCCTCACTCTTCTAAGTAGCCATGAGACACCACAGAATTCCACCATAGCTCTAAAATGGTTGGAAAATTCTATTGCTAAGAAAAGGAGTGTCGTGCCTTTGTCCTTACCAATTGAAGATGTGGTAAATAAATGCTTGGGTAAAACCCCAAAGGTCAAAAAACCCAAGATAGAATCTAGAATTGAGTTCAATGAAGATATTGGCCATTGGGTAGCATAGATTGCTAAACTAGTAAGTGATAAGGGAATGAAGAAGTTTCTACATAGGATTATCAAGTGTCAAAGGTTGACTTGGGAAAAGATAGTAGGGAAGCGGATATGAAGATATTTGAAGTGCCAAATAGAAATATCACTAATAGAGTATGGAAGGATGCCAAGGATAAACAAGAGATGAAGGAAGAAATGAAAAATATGGCTCAGTACATTCATGTTATTCAACATCTAGAGCCTCTTCCATTGAGTGAGATGCCAGCTTCAATTGATGTCAAATCCCTAGTTAACCAGAAATTCCTAGATCAGGTACACAGAAATAAGGCCATTACTAAAGCATTTGAAGGCTAGATTGAGTATGTTAAATCTAAAGCCATCAAACACTTAGGTTGCTTGAATCAAGCCCAGAATGAGGCCAGTACCCTTGTTAAAAGGTTTGGAGCAAGTGTTGAAGGCTGGGAAAAAGAAAATGGAAGTTGGGTAAAAGAGATCCAATGGATGGAAGAGATACAGGAGTACGGCCTGTAGAAGTTTCTTGCAGAAAGGCCAGTCCCGGGTTTGGATGAAAAAACTTTATATGTCTTGAAGGAATGCATTGACTAGAGAAATTAAGCCATGGCACAGGGAATTTCTGAAGTCAAAGATCTTCTTAAAGAGCTAGAGATAATAAAGGATTTAATCCTAACTTATATTGACTGGATTGATAAACAATTTTATGAGGCAAAGGAGGAATCAATCAGGCCAGGTGAGAAGGTCATTGAAAATGTTTGAGTGAGATTTGATGAACTCAAAAAAATGAAAACCTTGACTGTACAGGACTTTTCTAAGGTTGTGCACCTGGAATCGATGCTCTTAATCCAATAGAAACATTTGGAAATGCATGATGGGAAAGTGGCACAAATCATAAAAGATAAGGAAGTGTGGAAGTAGAGAATTTCGTACCTCAGACAACCACATCAGCAAGTGATCTCCACATTTATTGCCACATATGAGAATTGGAAATTGGCTCATTTGGTCTCAGCCTCAACGCTCTAGATATGGTGGACAATTGGAATGGATTCAAAACGCATTTCACACCACAATTCTACCTTATTTGCTTTATGCTCTTAGTCAGTTATTTTAACTAAAAACTATTTACCTCTAGTGAGGTAGTTTTAATCATGGTTGGTTTTATAGCCCTGTGTGGCTATATATTGAAAGACTTATGACTTATGGAGGGTTAGCTCTCTGATATTTTGAAAACTATTTTTGAAAATCTATGCTTTAGTTTCTTTAAAACTAGTATGACAGAATGTATATGAGATCTTGTGGTTATATATATATATATACATATATATATATATATATATATATATATATGTATATATATATATATATGTATGTATATATATATATATATATATATATATATGTATATATATATATATATGTATGTATATATATATATGTATATATATATATATGTATGTATGTATGTATGTATATATATATATATATGTATATATATGTATATATATATATATGTGTGTGTATATATATGTATATCTATATATATATGTATATATATATGTATATATATATATATATGTATATATTGTATGTGTGTGTGTGAAAATTATACCTGATCTGTAGACACAACACTCAGTAAAACATTAGAGGTTAGCTATAATCAAAATCATGTAAAATTGAAAGCTATCTAACCAAGCGATTTACTGCCTTCTAATAGGTGCGAGATTAATGTTCTCAGATTGTAATCAAGATCAGTGACCTAGACGACACCTAAATGAAGGATTTGAATGCAAAAGATGGATATGGAATAAATGCAATTAAGCTATTTTTTGGATTTTTCTATGCAATAATAATTGTAAAAACTGATATGAAATCTATGCTAAATGAAATTGATATGCTATGAATGCTATTGAAAATTGATATGCTATGAATCTAACAATGATATGTAATATGAATGCAAAAAAAAATAAGATTGATCTCACAAAGCTTTGAATTCGCAAGTTGATTCCTCAGTCTCCAATTCTCCAGCGTGATTGTGCAAAATATGAGATGATTTGTGAAGAGCTGAAGCCTTAATTTATAGAAATCCAGGGCTTTGGAGGTGCATGAATAAAAGCCATAAATCACTCAAATTAACTCATCTTGATTTTTGAGTTATCTGATCATAAAAGATAGTTAATTCTCAAAATCATGCAAAAACATGCAAAAACAGCTTTTTAACTCAAATTAGAGTTTAGATCAGCTTTTTGAACTCCAAAAGGATGTTGAGTTCCAAAAAGTCAATAACTTGCATTGATTTTCTGATTTGGAGTTTAACTGTTTCTTTTGAATATGCATAATAATTAAGAATTAAATAAATAAATAAAGTGATTTATCCTCAACTCAACTGATTTTTGAAAATAAATAATTAATTTATGGGTTAATTAACTATTTATTCAAACTTTTATTAAAAATTATATTATTAAATAATGACAACATGCTTTAATTAATTAAATAAGAATTTAATCAATTAAAGATAGGAATTTTGATTTATTGTCAAAATTAAATAATACAATTAATAATAGATAGAATTAAATTTAATTACATAATTAAGTGGCAAATATTAAATCTAATTAATTAAATATGAAAATATTCAATTAATCAAATTTTAGGATAAATGTGATTTATTGCCAAATAATTATAAAATTAAAGATAATTAAGATAATTAGGAATATTACTAGGAATATTCTCCGATGCAAAATTTAAGATAATCAATTAGATTTGATGATGTTTAGATGTGCCTTAGATTAGGACTTTGATGTCGATTTCATATGATTTGATGATATAGGAGGTTAATGAACTTATAGCCCATTTTTGGGGTATTACAGTATGCACCATAAAATGGTCGCCTAGACTTTGGGCCCCATTTATTTAATCTATCAATATCAATTCCTGAATCAATATTTGTCATACATTCAAATCAAATTTATTGATCAAATCATAAATATTTCAATTTTCCCTAAAGTTTGAATATCCCATCAATTTTTAATTAAAAGAAATATATCCCTTTTTAATAAATAAAATAATATTATTTAATTGAAATTAATATTCTTTGAATGAAATAATGTTATTTAATTAAAATCCTCTTTTAATTAAATGGTTTTATTTTATTGAATTAATATTCATTTCTAAATTATATAATATTACCTTATTTAATTAAAAGAGATATTATTCTTTAAAATTAAATAAATGAAATATTCTCTCAAAAGATCTCCTATGATGAAAAAGGAAACAAATTGAATAAAAATAAAAGAAAATAAAATGTAATTCCATTTTATTACAAACCTTCTAAAAATGATGATTGTTTCCTCTTTTTCATTTATCCCACATTGCTTCTACTTTCACATTCGAATCCAACTTTTCCTATAAAAGGAGACCTCTCATGCTCATTCAAAGATCCCGAATTTTGATATCGAACTTATGCTGCAGAATTTCATAGCTTGTAATCATTTAGCATTTCAACTTGCACATTCACATTTTAGATTAATTTACATTTTAGATTATTTGCAAATCATTTTAGTTTAAATCCATTACATATAGCTTAATTTCATTTTCAATAAATTAGTTTAGCTTAGTTTGCATGGCAAATCATTTAGAATAGTTTCATTTAGATCAACTCAAATCTCTCATTCTGAGTTGTATTTGCATGGGTAAAATAGGCTGATCTGAGGGCCACATTCAAACCATGCTCTTCTCAGATAGAGAGCTATGGGTCATTTTGTGAGAACTCACTGTTGAGCACTCTCGCATACAAAGACTCATAGAAGTGTGATCACACATCTGTGCACACATTTTTGGCACCCACCGTGGGGCCCTGAAAATGGGTTTCCTTTCATTTTCATTAATTTTCTAGCTCTGAGGCTAAGGGTTTCAAGGGTCCTTGTATACTCTACAGGACGTTATTTTTTGTTTCTTTTTTGCCTGCAAAAAAGAAAAAAAAAATTTTGGCCTTTTTTTGTTTTTTTACAGGTTTTCAGGAAAAATTTTACAGGTTCTCTAAACAACAAAATCTTTTTTTTCTACGAGTCCGTACTGTCTGTGTATAGATTTTCGCGCGAGAGTACAAAGATATCCGCGCGAGATTCTGCTCCTGTAGCGTTTCTTCGCGCGAGACTGTACAAAATTTTGCCCCTGGTTCTGTGTTTTCTCGCGTGATACTGTGTGTTTTCTCGCGTGGGACTGGCGTTTCCTCACGCGGGACTGTTGTTTTCTCGCGCGGACCCTGTGTTTTCTCGCGTGCTCAAGGTACTTCCTCGCGTGAGATTCTGGGGCAGTGAACTAAAATTTCCTGCTTTCTATTTTACAGTTTCATTTTCCTAACAAGTTTTCTATTTTCTGTTGCATAAAATAATTTTGTTTTCTGCAGCATAACAGTTTTCTGCAGGACGATTTGACAAAGACATAAAAAGCATACTAATGGTGTGAATGTAGGACGTTTGCCGAAGATCATTAAAACATTATGTTTGCTTTCCTGCTTTATTCACATAGTTTAATTAGGGCTCCGTTAAAATTTCTTGTGGATTTCGATAGTGAGTAGGAATTTTGGCTCTTCATTACATGGAGGTGATGACCATGAATGAACCTAGAATTCTAATGATCTTACTAATATGACGAATCCATAGGGAAGCGGAGAAAGTTAGCGAATCTTTAGCATTTCTATTCGCCAGGGGATTATGCTCTTCTCTCCTTGAGAGAGAACCAGAAACCCAAAAGCGTGTGGATTTTGTGGAGTGAAACTAACTCGGTGATTAAGTTTGTCTTGTGTGTCTGGGTAAAGAAACGGGCTAGAGAAGTATGCTCTTCTCCCTTTAGGAGAATCAAAAAATCAGAAACCCGAATCTGAGCCAAGTCCTGAGTCACCTTTAGAGGGCCTGCCGGAAGTTGAACCTCCAAGAACGACCCAAGTGAGTACACACCTATTGCCGGTGATTCCACCTCACTATAATAAAGCAAGTTTTGTTGAGTCTAAAGACTCCAAAACCATAGTAACTTCCTTTTCATGACTTTGACTATCATCATGGAAAGGCTCTGTTTCTTGCACTGAGCGGCGCCGCTCCGAGCCCTGCTTGCGGGGGTGTGTGACTTTCAGGTGTTGGTGTGGCTGCGAGGCCCCAGCTCTGTATCAAAGGCACTGAAGGTTATTGTGAACGGAAGCCAAGTAAAAACCTCTTAGTTAGTGGCCTACCCAGTTCATCTCCAAAAGGAGTCATAATCTTTGCACAAGGAGGGGGAAGAATCTCTCCGTATGTTTATCATACACAGATTCCCATCATAGGCATACACCTGGACGTTTGGAGGCGGTTGCGACACTGGCCCCTGCTACAAGGGTAACCTTTGAACGTACACTGTTGAGTCCTTGGAAACACCAAAAACATGGGTGCCCTCTAGGGGGTGACACGGCTGTTGAGGTGCACGTATGCACATAAGCAATGGGGCAAAGATTTTGACTTCTCACCATTTTCTTTGGTAGGGATAACTATGTGCTTGTTTTTTTTTAGTCTTAAACATTGTCCAAAACATCTTCAAACAAGACTCCCCTAATACTATCAAGTTGCTTTGTCCTTGATAGGTCTGTTAATGACTACTGGTTGCTTCACATGTGCTTAAAACAACTCAAAAACACCAAAATTTGCAACCCACGGACATAATCTGGTAACAGTGTCGCCTGCCTTCACCAGAACAAGCATCGCACGGCTTGCCTGAATATTATCGCCTGAGATCATTTTGTTGCATGCCCAGTTTCAGGTGTTTCATAAGCCTTTTTAACGTATTTGGTCATAAAATCAGTGACTTACCTTGCCCTAGAAGCCTGTTTTCACTCAAGTTTTCTAATTTTAGACTACTAAGGTGCAAAGCCTTTTCCAAGTGATGCCCAATCAGCTCAAGCATCCCAAAGCAAAGTTACCCAAATCAAAAGTTTACCAAGAGCAAAAAGGTTCCAAAAGAAACCTCAAGAGCTATCAATCCATCATCCAAGCAACCCAAGCCGAAGAGAAACAGCAAACCAGACTTGAGAACATTGCCCATAACGCAAGAATTAAACAGTTTGCTTATCGATTCCGAGTAAACCGTCATTACATCAACCTTGAGCCAGAAGATTGACTTGTCCTGTATTTAGGGTCCTTGTGTCTTTGACCTTTTTGAGATAGTAATCCTTGATCTCATAAGCAATTTTGCTTGAGATTGGCAAGTTAGGAATCGTTTCTGTCAAATAGATAAATTTTTAGACTCTTTTGATAACACACTTGGAGAGTGTTAGTAGTCTCTTTGTCCACTCATTTTCATACAATCAAACTCAAATACACTTTGTGCAAAGTCATCCTCCTGATCCATACGTGCTAGGGTATTCACCCAAAAGGAATTGAGCACCTCTGTGGCAGTGTTGGTTTGCACCTATTTACAAATACTTCTTTTCACCATCTCTCTCAGACAAGAGAAAACTTTCACTATCCTAGTTTGGTATTGACGTTTCTTAGAATTGTCTATTTGCCTGAACTCTCCCTTTCATGTCAGTAACAACAAGATATCAAGTGAGCCAAGGAAAGCGACCCCAGATAGTCTTCAACCAACTACCCCCAGTTCAAACTCGTCAAAAGAGAAAGGAAAAGGAACCAATATTTGACCAGTCACCTAGGAGTAAGTCTGACACCTGGTTTGACCCAAAGACCCATTTTAGTGATTTGAGTACCCCCTCAGCACCTTCACACTCAGGTATGGATATGAGTTATACCATGACTCGACGGGAGAGGGAAGCTATGGATCAAACCCTTGATGATATCTATGAAAGACACAGTGACAAGATGTTGTTTGGTAATTCCTCTCATGATGCTCAACCTAGTTCACCCCCCATCAGCACTAGGTACCTAGATGCACATCAACGAGCTGACAGGCATGATAGACGAGCTCACCCAGACCAATGGTCACAACATGAAGACCAAGACAATGAACCTGGTGATGCTCATGTCAATGTAATGTATACCAATGATTTGTATAAACATTCAAGACCAAACTCTCCACTCCGAACAGCCTCAAGGCATACAAGTGAGAGGCTAAAAAGAATTGAGAAGGAAAAACAAGTTGCACAAAATGAACGAGCTGCAAAAGAAGAAAAACTTAGGCTTCTCGAAGAGGAACAACGAACCTTGTTGGACATAGAGAGAAAAGCATTCCAAGAGGAGCAAGATAGGCTATTAGCCCAACAATTAAACACTCAATTCAACAACAGGGGTGCTAACAGTGGAAATAATTCTCCTCCCTCCACCCCTTCCAGAACACCACGAAGTCGAAGGCGGTCACGAACCCCTTCTAGATCTCCTAGTCCTAGAGGAAGAAGGGCCTCTCAGTATGCTCACTATAGGAGGCAAACCCCTCCTAGAAACTCAAGACCACACTCCCAACATGCACATCATGGTTCCCAACACGGAGGTGGTAGCTCACATTATGACCTTGATACTCAAGACTTTATGCGAATGCAACAAGAGCCTATTTTCCAACAGTATGTAGATAGGTATTTGGAACAAAACAAAGATAAGTTCTTGGAAAGTCTAATCAACAAGGGTGCCAGAGTCCCTTATGACTTTGATGTAGACAACAAGATACAAAAACAAAGTCCCTCTCAAGAGGAAGAAATCCGTCAAATGAAGCACATGATGGAAAAAATGATGCAACCTAAGAGCTCATTCTCACTAGACTCTATTTGTCCTAATCCATTTGACAAAAGTGTGAGTATGAAAGATTTTCCAAAGAGGGTGGAATTCCCACAATATGATAAATATGACGGCAGTGGTGACCCACATGACCATGTGTGTCAATTCTATACCATGAGCTTTGAATTCCATCAGGATGATTCCTATTTGATGAGGTTGTTCCCTAGAAGTCTTAAAGGACAAGCAATGGAATGGTTCACCAACATCACTCCCCCTGTCAAGACTTTTAGAGAACTTGTTCATAGATTTGTCCAACACTTCTCATACAATCTATCAAGATCAGTTACTATGTTGGACCTATGCAACTTGAAACAAAATCAGGGAGAACCCTTTGTTACCTTCTTGCAAAGGTGGAGGAGAAAGTGCTCTCAGTATCCTAGGACCATCCATGAGGATGAAAAGATTGACATCCTTGTTAATAACTTGGTGCCTGAAATGAGATATGAGATCAAAAAGATAGTCTTCAATTCCTTCGATACCATGATTGAAACTGCATGTCGAATTGAAGATGTTCTCAAAGAACAAGGCATTTTGACCAGACATAGCAACAATGGCAACAATGGTCAGCACAACAACAAGGATAAAGGGAAGAACACCTACTGGAACAAAAACAAACAAGTTGTCAATGACGGAGTTGTAGACGCTCCCCAACCTAAAGATCAAGCCGTTCTTCACTTGTCCAGTGCAGTTCAAGCTATGAAGCTCAATGCACCTCCTCAACAAGAGAGCAAGCCACGGTATCAAGAGAAGCCTAAAAAGGAAAAACGTCAATTTGCCAAGCTTGGTGATTCTTACGAGGATGTTTTCAAAATGCTCATTGCCAATAATCTTGTGCATCCACAAGATCCAGCAAAACATTACATCCCTGACATTAAGCCACATTGGTGGGATGAGAAGGCTTTCTGCATATTTCATAATGGCATTGGGCATACCATTGAAAATTTTTGGAAACTCAAGCACAGTATCCAAGACCTCATTGAGAGTGGAAAACTTAAGGTGGATGGACTAAATACCAATGCTGATCACAAAGCATTTAAAGAGCCATTGCCTAAGTATGACAAGGGGGAAACCTCTAAACAAAAGGATGGCAAGGCTGCTATCAACTACACGTATACAGTGGTAGAAAATGTGATAAACATGCTTGAAGTTGTGGAGCCAAGTGTTAACATGATGAGGAGTAAGGACCCACATGGTTATGACTCCCCCCCTATCTTTGACAAAGAACCTGTTGTGGTGCTGAGAGGTCCTCATTCTAGGTCATCTTCCCAAGCCCTAAATGCTGTTACTAGGAGTCAAGGTCCTATCATTCTTAGAGGTCCTAATTCAGGTCCATCCAATAAACCCAAGCAAGTGGCATCCAAGAATGTCACTAAGTCCACCATTACTCCCAAACCAAACTATAATCTTGTAGATTAGCTACAAAAAACTCCAGCGCAAATATCAATACTGGAGCTTCTAGAGTTGTCCCCTAGACATAAGCAGATCCTTGAGGATGCTTTGCGCACAGCAAATGTCCCTAACGACATAGATACAGACCAATTTCAAGGCATGGTTAACCACATTTCCAGCCCACATTACCTCTCTTTCTCAGAAGATGATGACAAATCCCTAAGCCACCCACACAATCTCGCCCTTCACATTGAAGTAATGATTCATAAAACTCGTGTCAGGCGTGTGTTGATAGATGGGGGTGCTGGGCTAAATATTTGTACATTAAGTTTGTTAAAAACCTTGGGCTATTCAGAGGAGGTGATCGACAGTAAAAAGAAGATCACTATAAAGGCCTATGATGAGGCAGAACGAAGTTCCAAGGGGTTAGCTGTCCTTCCTGTCAGGATTGGCCCAGTTGAAAAAGACATCTTGTTCCAAATTGTTGATACTGGACCCCTTGCATACAATATTTTACTAGGTAGACCATGGATTCATGACATGCAGGCAGTGCCGTCTACCTACCACCAATGTGTTAAGTTCCCCTACAATGGAGTTGAAATTTTCATACCAGGGGATAACACTTTATCAGTTAATTCAATCTCAGCTAATGTTCATGTCCCTCTTAATCGAGATGCAGAGGATTATCAAGAAACTTTAACAGACTGTCAAAACAAATTTAAATCAGTAGACCTTGGCATGGGGGGGTATCAACTTGACTCTTTTTCAAAGATGCCAATTTCCCCTCGGTCATATGGAAAACCTTCACAGGAAATGAAACTGTCTTCTTCAGCGATGACACTATTTGACACATTTGTTGAATCCTCAGTACCAATACAAGATGAAAAAGAGGAAGTAGTTGTTCGAGATTGGATGTACAAAGAGGCGAAATACCAGCACAATGAAAATTTCTCCCCCTCTCCTAAGCCTTATGGGAGAGGATATACTCTTGTCAAAAAGATGGGTTATCCAGGATATGGCCCTCTTAACCACAGATTAGATGCTAGAGCCGAACCACTTAATCATGATCTTTTTGGACGTAAGTCTAAGAATCCGGTTGGCCTAGGCTTTATGAAGAAAACCAAGCACGCTATCCCCATTCCTGATAAGCGGGATGGCAAATATGACACAGAATATGTACCAGACTTGACCAATCAACACGACATGACAGATGATTGGGTTCCTTCAACAAATCTCCTTTGGGGAGATTCAGAAAATATGACTACCAGTACACACCAAATCACTACTGAAGGACATGCTGAAAATTTCATCTGAGAAGGTGTGACTCTCAAAGATGTCCAGGCTTCTACCTCGAGGCTTAGGAAACCCAGCTGGTGTAAACATCCTAGCAAGGATTCAGACACAGACTCAAATGAGTATGAATGGGATTCACTCTCAGATGCAACAGCTGATTTGGATATGGATGTTGTTCATGCTTATAGTACTCAACCCAACGTAGCTAATGAGTCATGTGTTAGATTAGAAGATTCGAACCCACATGTCGCATTAGTAGATGATTCTTCACTTGATGGGATGAATCTTGATTTAGACACCTTAGAGGGATACTTGACAGACTCCGATTCTGCGGTCACCAGAGATGACATCCCCTATATCCTTAATATTGAACCAGACATCAATCTACCCCTCATTAATCCCAACCTTATTGATTGGTCTCAACGTCATCAAGAGCCTCAACTCTTGACATTTTCCAATGACTATGAGATCACTTGCTACCTAAATGCTGTTGAACCTGTAGTCTCTTCCACCAGTGAACCAGCTACCAGCATGACAGAACCAGACATCAAGTACCTTAGTCACAAGATAAAAAGAAAAGAAAAAAAGAATAAGAGTTCTGATGGCGAAAACCACTATGTGGCGGTGTCAGAACCAAAAAAAGTAAAAATAAAAGACGTATCCAAAGGTGAAAACCTCTCTGAGGCACCTACGAATGAGGTACTTGATAGTCTCCCAAGTTATTTTCATGACAGATCATCAGTATTGGTGGAGCCTACAGATGCTGTTAATTTGGCCACAGAAGAGGCTCCAAAACTTGTACACTTGGCTAAATCTTTATCACCTCAAGAAAAGAAAGCCTACACTGAGTTCCTCCAAAAGAAGCAAATTAATTTTGCATGGACATATTCAGACATGCCAGGGTTGGACACTAATCTCATTATGCATCATTTGTCCATAGCTCCGGGTGTGAAACCAGTCAAACAAAAGTTACGAAAAATGCACCCTCATATAGCTCTTTTAGTAAAAGCTGAATTAGAAAAGCTCCTTGGTGCAGGATTCATTAGAGCAGTAGACTATGCTGACTGGATTTCCAACATTGTACCTATTTCCAAACATGATAAATCCATCCGAATCTGCACAGATTTTAGAGATCTTAATAGAGCATGCCCAAAGGATGATTTTCCACTTCCTAACATATACATGATAGTGGACATGACGGCGGGCTATGAGATCTACTCCTTGATGGATGGTTTTTCTGGGTATAATCAGATCAAGATTGCTCCTGAGGATCAAGAAAAGACTGCATTCACATGTGCGTGGGGTACTTACTGTTGGAACGTCATGCCCTTTGGATTAAAAAATGCAGGAGCTACTTATCAAAGAGCTATGACAACCATCTTCCATGACATGATGCATAAAAATATGGAAGATTATGTGGATGACACCCTCGTTAAGTCCAAGAAAAGAGGAACACACCTGGCTGATTTAGAAGCAATTCTAGATCGTATGGAACAATTTCAACTGAGGTTAAATCCAAAAAAGTGTGCATTTGGTGTTACTTCTGGCAAACTATTGGGGTTCATCATTTCAGCTAAAGGGATAGAAGTGGACCCTGAAAAGGTTCAGGCCATTATAAACATGCCACCTCCTAAAAATGTTAGTCAAATGAGGAGTCTTCAAGGATGCCTTCAATCCATAAGGAGGTTTATTTCACAATTAGCTGATAGGGCACAACCCTTTAACAAAAATTTGCATAAAGGGGTTCAATGTGTCTGGAATGAAGATTGCCAGAAAAGCATGGATCAGATTAAGGAATATTTGGCACATCCTCCTATCTTAATGCCTCCCATTCCAGGAAAACCCCTTATTTTGTATGTCTCAGCTACTGAATCTTCATTGGGGGCATTGTTGGCTCAATTAGATGAACAAGGGAAAGAAAGGGCCATATACTATATTAGCCGCACTCTAGTGGCTTATGAGATCAATTACACAAGTATTGAAAAAGCTTGCCTTACAGTAGTGTTTGCCTCTCAAAAGCTGCGACACTATATGCTTGCGCATACCATTCATCTTATAGCAAAAATTGATCCTCTCAAATACTTTCTCGGTAAAGCTACTCTCACGGGTAGACTTGCTAAATGGATGATGATTCTTTCTGAATTTGACATAGAGTATATCGAACGCAAGGCAATCAAAGGCCAGGCTATTGCAGATCAACTGGCTAACTTTCCAATTGAAGATAATATGCCGGTTCAAGTTAACTTCCCAGACAAACATCTCATGTACATGACTGAGAGATCCTGGAAGCTATTCTTTGATGGTTCCTACATGCACAATGGTTCTGGAGCTGGCGTGTTGTTTATCTCTCCTCATGGGTATACTATTCCCAAATCCTACAAGTTACTATTTCCATGCACAAACAACATAGCTGAATATGAGGCTTTAACAAATGGACTCAAAATGGCTATAGAGTGGAATATCAAAGAGCTACATATCTATGGGGATTCTCAGCTAATCATTAATCAGGTTAATGAGCAATACCAAACAAAAGATGACAAGTTGATACCTTATAAAAAAATGGTTGATTCATTAAGATGGTATTTTACCTTTGTCACTTTTCAAAAAATCCCTAGAGCTGAGAACAAAGCGGCAGATGCTATGGCCACCCTTGCTTCACTTCTGTAGTTAACAGAACACGAGTTCAGATATGAGTTCCTAGTGGAAGAGCTACATTATCCCATATTTGACTCACCCAAAAGCCATGTCATATGTACCATAATCAACCATGCATCCTCCCGCTATGGTGCCATTTACTCCTATCTCCGTGATGGCATCATCCCTGACACTTTCAACCGGTCTGAAAGAAGAAACCTCATCCATAATGCCTCTCGCCATTCCCTCATCTCTGGTGATTTGTTTAGGAGGGGTCTAGATGGGACACTTTTTAGGTGTTTAGAAAAGGAGGAATCTGATCAAGCGCTAGTTGACATCCACGAGGGCATATGTGGGGGACATTCTAATGGTCTTTCCATGGCTAGAAGGTTGCTTAGGGTGGGATACTATTGGCCTACAATGCAGATGGACGCGATAAAATTTGCCAAATCTTGTGAAAAATGTCAGAAACATGGACACCTGATACATGCTCCAAGTAGGGAGTTAATTCCTTCTATCTCTCACTGGCCATTTCAGCGATGGGCCTTTGACCTTGTTGGGCAGATTCATCCCAACTCATCAGGTGGGCACAAATTCATTATCACTGCTACTGACTATTTCACAAAATGGGTAGAGGCTGTCCCACTTTCTGTTGCCTCAGGCAAGATAGTATCTCTATTCATCTTAAACCATATCATCTGTTGATATGGAGTTCCATCTGAAATCATCACTGACAATGGAGGTTAGTTCAATAACAAGGACCTTACATAACTTTGCCAAAGATTCAGGATAAAACAACATTGGTCCTCCATTTACTTCCCGCAAGGAAATGGTCAGGCAGAGGCTTCAAATAAAACCATTCTCAAGATTCTACACAGAACAGTTCACAAGAATGGTAGAGACTGGCACCTACAGATAAATTCGGCCTTGTGGGCATATAGAATGAGTATTCATACTCCAACGGGGGCTACTCCTTTTGCCCTCACATATGGCGCTGAAGCAGTGTTACCTTTAGAGGTTGAGATTCCATCACTGAGAGTCTCTCTCAAAGGTCTGATTACAGATGAAGATTATCGCGCCATGAGATTACAGGAATTAGAACTTCTGGATGAAAAGCGTAAAGCTTCATTTGACCATATGAGGGTCTACCAAAAGCGGATGTCCAAAGCATTCAACAAAAAGGTTCGCCCTAGAGAATTCCAAGTAGGAGATCTTGTCCTGCGAGAGAATCCTAAGAACCAACAACACAGAGAACAAAAGGGCAAATTCGAACCTAACTGGCTTGGACCCTATATTATCACAGCAGCTTTTGGTTCAGTGCATATCTACTATCTACTGAAGAGGGGGAGCAGCTCCCTACGCCTATCAATGTTCAACACCTGAAGAAGTTCTATCCTTGATGCCCGTTCTATCTGGGGGCATCCTTTGTATATAATTATGGTCCTGAAAAAATCCAAAAAATTGATATATGATCCTGAAAAAAAAAATACAAAAAAATACAAAATACAAAAAATACAAAAAAAAAATAGAAAATGTGCCTCGGTGAAAACTTGGAAACAGGCGCCTTGGTAGCAAAAGTACAAAAAAAAATATAAAAAGTCCTGGAAAAAAAAAAACTTCCAAGTGGTGAAAACCTAGAAATAGGCACTACTTGAGGCCTCTGCACCCCTATTTCTTAGCATGCGCTCTCGACACTTAGCCATTCCCCATCATGCCTTGTCCTTGTTGCCTTGGTTTGGAATTAGTCTTTGTCTTTGTCTAGGGGGGGCATCATTGTGTTAGCTTTGGTCTCTTGGATATGCCTGTCTTTAGGACACCTCACAAATGGTGTTTTTCAACACCAACCCAACTGTGCTTTTCAACGCAAAACCCCCGACATCGAGTGTTTCTCAACACTTATTAGTTTGGTCTTATCCAATTCGGTCATGTGATCTTACCCATTAGCAAGCATTCGACCTTTACCCTCAAAACTCAGTATCAGTTTACACACTTAAACTTTTTAAAACACTTCAACCTGAGATATGTCATGATCTTTTCTTTGTGTGCTGACTGTTATTGATTTTCATTGAGTGTCCTTGCCTAAACAGGTCTCTCCGTGATGCATAGCTAGACGACTTGGGGCATGGGGCATGTTTTTATTTGCTTTCTGCTTGTGGGTGTTTGTCTTGAACCTCTTGAGTGTTTTTTGTTGTCTCCTTGACACACTTAGGATATTTGAGACATCATCCTTGACTGTTTCTTGCACAACTGTCCTCATGGTTATCCTGGCATTTATGCCTTGATGCGAGCATGGTTTTGCTAAATTAAATTGGGTAAGCTAACATTGTAGTCATCTTGACCTTTATGTCTTTGATGCTCATGTTAGAATCTTTCCACATTCCAAACCGATATAAATCACATTCATATCTTCATAGTTGCATTTGTGACTAGTGATGGTTGTGTGATTGTCCGATGTCTAGTAATAACGGCCCAGTGATGAAAATAAGCTTTCTTACATTCTCTAATGAATGATGAACACAAAATACCTATGTTACCCATGCAAGTACATCTTTGCATTTTCATGTAGCTTGCATTATTTAGGCTTCATGTTAGCATTTGCACTTTTAGGCTGCATTATGAGTTTGAGAGAGTTTTCCTCATCTTTCTTGTGGATTTTTCAGTCAACTGTGGTCACGATCTGATCTTCATTTCCTTACTTTCTTTCATGATCTCAATCGAAATTCTCTATCTTAAACAGTTGATTGATTCTATTTCTTCTCTCCATTTCTTTCCATTTCTTCTAAACTTCTATCTTCCATTCACTATTCACCCCACTTCTTTTCTTCTAATTCAATCTTGGGGCATAATCTTTCTTGCTGTGAACCTTATCTTTCATTTGATTTGATCAAATTTATCAATTTACTATTTCTCCTCTATCTCATTTCGATTTCGATCACGAGGGGGCAGTACCTATCAAATTTCAAACCTTGATTCAGTTTTATCAAATTATCAATTGCTCCTCTTGGGGCAACATTGATTGAGATTCTTATCTCTCACTTTGGATATGATCCCAAATCGACCTCATGTTCAAAGACCTTTAGTTTATGTTTGTCCTGATGTGTTCCCATCCGTCGAACACACATCTAAGTTGTTTTGTGATCCCAGATCGATCTCACATTTCAATTCTTCTTTGACTACATGTGTTCCCAAATCGATCACACATTAGTCAAAGAGGGGCAAATGTATGCACCATAAAATGGTCGCCTAGACTTTGGGCCCCATTTATTTAATCTATCAATATCAATTCCTGAATCAATATTTGTCATACATTCAAATCAAATCTATTGATCAAATCATAAATATTTCAATTTTCCCTAAAGTTTGAATATCCCATCAATTTTTAATTAAAAGAAATATATCCCTTTTTAATAAATAAAATAATATTATTTAATTGAAATTAATATTCTTTGAATGAAATAATGTTATTTAATTAAAATCCTCTTTTAATTAAATGGTTTTATTTTATTGAATTATTATTCATTTCTAAATTATATAATATTACCTTATTTAATTAAAAGAGATATTATTCTTTAAAATTAAATAAATGAAATATTCTCTCAAAAGATCTCCTGTGATGAAAAAGGAAACAAATTGAATAAAAATAAAAGAAAATAAAATGTAATTCCATTTTATTACAAACCTTCTAAAAATGATGATTGTTTCCTCTTTTTCATTTATCCCACATTGCTTCTACTTTCACATTCGAATCCAACTTTTCCTATAAAAGGAGACCTCTCATGCTCATTCAAGGATCCCGAATTTTGATATCGAACTTATGCTACAGAATTTCATAGCTTGTAATCATTTAGCATTTCAACTTGCACATTCACATTTTAGATTAATTTACATTTTAGATTATTTGCAAATCATTTTAGTTTAAATCCATTACATATAGCTTAATTTCATTTTCAATAAATTAGTTTAGCTTAGTTTGCATGGCAAATCATTTAGAATAGTTTCATTTAGATCAACTCAAATCTCTCATTTTGAGTTGTATTTGCATGGGTAAAATAGGCTGATCTGAGGGCCACATTCAAACCATGCTCTTCTCAGATAGAGAGCTATGGGTCATTTTGTGAGAACTCACTGTTGAGCACTCTCGCATACAAAGACTCATAGAAGTGTGATCACACATCTGTGCACACATATATATGTATGTATGTATGTATGTATGTATATATATATATATATATATACATATATATATATATATATATATATATATATACATATATATACATATATATATGTATATATATATATATATGTATATATATATATATATATGTATATATATATATATATTGTAGACACCTAAAAATCTTTTAGAAAATAAATTATTTTTATTTTCTAAAAATTCCTGATGACATCATCATTTATTAATTATTTATTTATTTAATTAATTTATTTATTTTTATGTCATTAAATCCCTTTACCTTAATTAAAAATATTTAATTAAGGAATCCCTCCCAAAAATGTTTAAATCTTATTTAAACATTATCTCCCTATTTATTATTTATTAATTATTTAATTAATAAATTAACCAAAAATCCTAAAATAAATAGTTAATTTATTTTTTGCCCAAAACTTGGCCAATTTCCTTAAGACCACTAACCTCTTCTAGAATCTTCTAATCCTTCTTTAATTTTGATTAAAGGCTAATCTCATCATTTCCTAACCCTAATCCCAACTCAAAATATTTAATTAAGATTAAATATTTAATCCTCATATTTATTAAATTTATTTTTAATAAATATTCTCAAAACTAAACCATGGAAATAAATAAATCTTTATCTATTTCTTAAAATCCACATTTATCCTAAGGAAGTTCTAGACTCTTCTAGAAAGTCTTTAATCCTTGTCCCCCTAATCCTAATCCTAATCCCCCCCCTAATCCTGTCACATTCCCTAACCAAAGTTAGCAAACTCCTAAGCTTAACCCAAAGTCAACAAACTTTTAGAAACTTCTCTTACATGAATTAAATGCATTTAAGGCCTCCTTATCCCTCTTACATACATTTATGATGCATTTAAGAAGCCCCTCACCCCTTTCTTACACCCTTTGACCTTAGGCACATTTTCCAAATTGTGCACATCCCTCCCATCTTTCAACCCAATGCCCTTGTGACACTTGTCAGAAGGAGGTGGCCCTGAACTAGCACAATCCATGTGCTCCCCTTTGAATGAATATTGGCCTCTCTTAAGGATTTTGATCCTGGTCACTCATTCTTCCTTCCCAAATCCTATAAAAGCTCCTCCTTCCAAGAGCAAAACTATTAGCTTAGTCTTTCATCTTCATGCATTGTTATCATGCTCTTTTACTTCTAGCTTTAGCATAATCAATACTAATTGTTAATTTTCATCATTTTCAAGCTTTCTTATAACACATCATAGCTTAGCAATAATGGATTAACATAGTTCATTTTATTGTTTTGCATAGTATAGCATCATATCACATCTCTATTTGGTCTAAAATCAATCTTAGCATAAACATCATGTAGCTTAATCTTCATTTCAGCATCATTTGGATCCTTGAGGCCTTAGAGGCAAATCAGGTGTTCTATACCTATTTTGTGCCATTTATGAGGTTTTCATGAATCTCAATCCATCTTAGTATGCATTAGAATATGCTCCAAGTGCTTAGAGAGCACACCCACATCCCCTAAGCAAGAGCAAATCAAACAGTGCTTGGGTGCACCTGTTTAAGCTCTATCTGAGGTGGCTTAGCTTAGATGTTTTTGTTTTGAATTGATATAATGTTAGATTAAAACCTAATGTTTGCTTGTCTTAGCCTTTCAAAACAAATACAGATAGCCTAGTCTATATATATATATATATATATATATATATATATATATATATATATATATATATATATATATATATATATATATATATATATATATATATATATATATATATATATATATATATATATATATATATATAAATAAAGACTTTGAAGTGATGAGTATTGTTGCGTATCAATGTATGTGATCTATTTTCTTATGGAGATGAATCATATGTGAAACAACTTTGTTGTTATATGATTTAATTGTATGTCTAAAGCAACAAAGAGAATTTGTGTATAAATATTTAGTTTCATGCATGTGGATAATCATGGTTATCAA
The DNA here is from genome assembly GCA_027943335.1 of Chamaecyparis obtusa. Taxonomy (NCBI): domain Eukaryota; kingdom Viridiplantae; phylum Streptophyta; class Pinopsida; order Cupressales; family Cupressaceae; genus Chamaecyparis; species Chamaecyparis obtusa. The sequence continues at coordinate 4,078,393 of BSBK01001913.1, forward strand.
ATTTGAATGGTTTTAAACTTGCACATTATTTTCATTTTGATTAAATGAATGTTTCACCTTAATTATTTTCTGGTTAAAAATACCCATAAATTTCATTCTTTACTGAATAAGATTGTATTAAATATTCACTAGCAAGGCAACTACACCTTGAAAATATGCAGAGAGTTTTCTATTAAAGAAACTCAATTGTTAGTGCTGGGATTAACTTTCCTTTTAGTTTAGTAAGAGTCTTTAGACTAAGCTTGAGAAAGGTAAAACTGTTCACTAACAATTTTTGGTGACTCTACTTAGGAGTTGAGAGCTAATTCTATGATAAAATTGTTTTGCCTATCATAGATGAACAACCTGTATTACAACCAAATTTAGGTTTTCAAGACACACAAGAGGCTATTATTTCATATTTAAATACATGTCCTTGGACAAACAGAAGAAGTAACCAGCAATATCTTCATATCCAACAAGTGCTTGAGAGAGAGGAAGAAATTGGTGAAAGATTGAGAGGTCTACCCATTGCCCAAGAAGTAGCTACAGTAAACAGAATAGCTAGAACCAATTAAGTTTTCTTGAAGATGGTAGATAAAAGGTATACTAGAGGAGACTGGGAAAGAGGTTTGATTGACTCAAATTTTGAAGACCTATAAAAACTTGACTTTAAACCCCAAACTGCTTCCAAAGAAAGATGCTACAAGATAGCTAGTAGACCTTCCTCACCCACCAAGGCATCTCCTATAAGTTCTTTTCAATCCTTGATGTCACCAAGAACCTTAGTTCCTTCCTTCATTAATTTGCAACCTTTAAACATCATCTTGCCTCTCATGGCCAAAAATCAACCTTGGGGTGTGGTTGTAGGCCCTTTAATCTTAGGGGAAATTTTGGGTAATTTTCCTAAAGGTCAGGATATTCTCCCCAAATTTAGTGGTGGTGGAAAGAAATCCCCTGAAGATCATTTAAATGATTTTAATATAGCACGTCGAATCTTGGTTTTCAGTACTCAGGATATAGCTGTAAGAATTTTTATTCAGACCTTGACAGATGTTGCAGTAGACTGCTTCCATAATCTACCTCATGCCTCTATTACCAATTGGAATACTATGAGAATGGCTTTTGAAACTAGATTTAAATTAGCTGATTATGCCAATTCGATCTTAATTCAATTAAGTCAAATGAAGAAAGAGATTCAAGTACCAATATGAGAGTTTGTAGCAAGATATAGCAAGGCAATTCAAAAGATTCCAACTATGAGAAGACCTAGTGATGAAAATAAAAAAGGGTTCTTCTTAAATGCTATGCCTCCTGATGTTGCGTTCACTTTAAAAAGAGCTCGGCCAGCCACCTTATATGTTTTACAAATGCTTGCTATCAAATTAGAATATGAACTGATCATGACTGCTAAATGGAGAAAGGATGTACAGGCACCTAGCCTTCAAGCCTCTACCTCCTCATCATCAGACCGTATGATACAAAGATTAATGAATGACCTAATAAAAATCAAGCGATGGTTACCTAAGTCTGCAAGTCCTTATCAAGACATTCCTCGCAAATATCCAAACCAAGGAACTTCAAAGACTGGCAAGCAATTTAGCTTACCCCCTACACAAAAAAGACTCCAAAATGAACCTCCTCCAATAAAAAACATGTGCATTTTTCATCTCATAGATGAACATGAAGGGACCTCATGTCCTAAAAAACATACACTATGAGAAACTTAAAGTTGAAAAAGAGGTTGCGGCGAAAGTGAATGTTGAAGATATATCCTTTGAGATACTTGGAAACTATGGAAATTTCTACTTTGAATATGAATTAGACTACGAAAGGGGTGGTGATATATTGGTAACTTTAGGAGATCCCTCTTGTTCAGTTTTAACAAAAAATCAACGTGGAGGAAAAGCAAATAGATGGTCGATGTGTGTGTGAATTTTGTACCTGATCTGTAGACACAACACTTCAGTAAAACATTAGAGGTTAGTTGAAATTGAAATCATGCAATAAATGAAAAACTAAACTAACCAGGTGATTTACTACCTACTAGTAGATGTGAGTATGTATTCTCATATTATACCCAAATCAGTGACCTTGACGACACCTAAACGAAGGATTTGAATGCAAAATCTAGATATGGAATGAATGTTATTAATCTTTTTTTTTGTTTTTCTGTGCAATTATGATAATGAAAACTTGATATGAATCTATGCTAATATGAAAATTGATATGCTAAAATTATCTAACAATGATATTCTAAATGATATGGATACTATGCAAAAACAATGAAAATCTCACAACTCAAATTCCCAAGATCGATTCTTCAGTCTCCAATTCGGCAGCGCGAGTGTGTAATTCGTGGATTGATGGATCTCAAATGAAGAGCTGAAGCCTTAATTTATAAAAATCTAAGGCTTTGGAGGTGCATGAAAAAAAGCCATAAATCACTCAAATAACTCAAGTTGATTTTTGAGTTATTTTTAAATAAAAGATAATTAACTCACAAAAACATGCAAAAGTAGAGTTCAACTCAAAATAGAGTTTAGATTTAATTGATAATTGATAGTTGTCTGCTTTTATGATTGTGCATGTTTTATTTATGAATTAATTTAATAATAAAGTGATTTATTTCCAACTTAACTGATTTTGAAAAATAAAACAATTTATTTATGGGTTAATCAATTATCTTTCAAACTTTTATTCAAAAACAATATTATTGAAAATTGACAACTTGCTTTAATTAATTAAATAATAATTTAATCAATTATTCATAGGATTTTAGATTTATTGTCAAAATTAAATAATACAATTTAGGAATAAATAGAATTAACTTCAATTAAACAATTAAGTGGCAGAATTAAATCTAATTAATTAAATATTGAGAATATTCAATTAATCAAACTTTAGGATAAATTGGATTTATCACCAAATAATCATTAAATCAAAGATAATTAGGATAATTAGGAATATTCCCCGATGTAGAATTTAAGATAATCAATTAGGATTCGATGATGTTTAGATGTGCCTTAGGTTAGGACTTCGATGTTGATTTCGTTTGATGTGTCGATGTAGGAGGTTAATGAACCTATAGCCCATTTTTGGGGTATTACATTTTGCCCCTCTTTGAATTACTATGCGAAGTGCAATGGTTCAAAGACAGTCTATGTACAATGTTGAAACTGATGTTTGAAATTGATATTGATATGAGACAGAAGCTGATTGAAAGATTTGATATGAAGATAATAGGTCCTAAATGACCAAAGATAATGTTAACTATAATAGCAAATGACAATGATTGCGAAAAAGTGTCAAAACACCTGATTCTAAACCATATGATTGCGAAGAAGTGAGTGACCAATTCTAAACCCGATTGTCAATAAGAATCACATTGGTATCACATCTGAACCCTTCAGTTTCTGAAGAACCAAGGAAGTAACACAATTGAACCGATAGTTACAAAACTGATACAATTTACAAGATTAAGAGAATACCAGATTGATATGGATCTTGATGAATCTGATATGCCTCGGGTGATGATTGATTTTCCCTGAGCGATGAGGTCTTTTGATAAATCAGCAACTAGACGTGGTTGTTTGCCTCAATTATTGAGGAAAGATATGATTTCCATAAAGATATGATTACAGACTTTGAATGATGTGTAATACCTTGCCCCCTTCGGGATTAAAATTGAAATCTGACAAGAAAAGTCAGCGTTGAAGTTTAAAAGCATGTTAATTGATGTAAGAAGTGGTTAAATATGTTCGAGAATGCATTCTGCATCATTTGGAGGTCTGAAAGACCAAGTTTGACTAGGTCTGACCATGAGTTGACCATAGTTGACCAAGTTGAAATTTTGATAGTTTGATGGAAGATAATCAGTTAAGTTAAATTCTAAATTTTGATGATGATGGAAGGTCGATTATGCAAGCAGTAGACCATCCTGGGTCCGAAAATTTTAAATCATGATTTTGACATAGTAAATGATCTCAGATTTGAATTTTGATCCCGAAAATGGATTCAGAGTGTCAAAATTAGCCAGGGGTGCAATTTTTGTGAAGAACGAAGCACTTTTGAAAATTAGGTCAAAAGATATATAAAGGCCGGAAGGGTCATTTTCAATTCATTTCAACCTTTTGACTTTAGAAATCTTTGTGGAGCCCTCTGAGCAAAATGGTAGATAAAGCGGCAAAACCAAAGGTACATGTGAGTTCGCACCGATTTGAGCACAGTCAAAGACACCAGAGACCTTGACAGTACGGACATGCAGTAGGTGGACCTCTGTGCTTTGCTAAAATGACAATTTTTCCATGTTTTATAGGATTTTAGCAATTTCATACGTCTTTTCCATTTTTTAATTTTGCATGAATGAAAACTTGTACGACTCCCCAGCGGGACTCGTATGACTTTTCAACAGTAGCTAGGTTGTCATCTAATAAGCCCCCATGACTCATATCAGAGGGACCCATGAGTCGTATGACATTCTGTCAGGTCCCTCATAACTTGTACGAGGAGGGATGTATTGTTGTGCTACTATGGTTTGTCATTTGGTATGATGTGGAAAGTCGTACGACTTTTCATGCCAATCTGAGTTGTCGTATGGAAAACAATGAGCTGAAAACTCAGTATTAGGTCAAATTTTTTATTTTTCTAATCTCTTAACCTGATTGTTGACCCATTAACCCACCTTTTGAAATACTGAACTACCCCATTTCTATACTTGTAACATGTTATGTGACTCAATTACTGATAGGATTCCCTATTTATGTGCTGTGTAGGTCATATATCCCGATGTACATGTACGGATCTCTCATCCTGCTACTCAAAGATTATGTGTCTCCTTGCCAAACCCTATGAGGGTCCACCTTGCTTCTTGTGGATTTGAGCACTTGATACATTTACCTGAGATTAGGGTAAATCATGGGCTTTTGACTACATTGATTGAGAGGTTTCACTCAGAGACCTAGACTTTCCACTTGCCGATGGGGGAGATCACTGTTACCCCTGAGGATGTGTATCGAATACTACAGATTCCTTTCCATGCTACTAGAAGACCAGAGTATGTGAGTTCAGGGAACTCAGGTGTTCTAGCTTTTAGACATCTCTTCGGAGATGATACCCAGATGATGGCCTCCATTTCTTGAGAGACCTTAGTTCAGATATATGGATAGACACATCGGCTAGAGTGCATCATTGTTGGGATGATTTGTGGCATTATCATGTCTGACCATTAGCAAAATGGTCTTTTGATGGGATGGGCCCCTATGGTAGCACGGTTGATGGCCACTCCTACTAAACTGGCTTGGGGTCAGTGTTTATTAGCACACATGTTCTCTGAGATGCACGAGGTGGTGTATTAAGAGAGAAAATCTTTTGCTGCAGCAACTCTTGTTCTATAGATATGGGTGTGGGAGCATATCCCCATGTTGAGACCTATTTGTACTTCCCAGAGGTAGCCTCAGGAGCCTGTCATCTATACTTATGCTGGATATGTCATTCAAGGATAGATGGGTCACATAGAGTACTAGAGGTGATGCCTTGATGATATGACCTTTGTGCATTGGAGACCTTATGTAGCCATTGAGCCTTGGCCTACTACTCGAGAGCAGTTTAGTTATTTCTTCCAGAGCTGTGTACTAATTGGGAGGTCCTCCACCACCATAGAGAGGTTTCTGATTACCAGGGTCTAGCGACAGTATGGATAGATTTAGGATGCCCCGAAGGATTACACTACATATGCATGGATAGGGTGTGAGATTAGACTTGGATGGACACAGAGGCTCTCTTATGCTTTGTGTTCATAGGAGTATAGTATGATTGTTGGTAGGGACTAGGAGTACAGAGCAGATGTACTAGATGTTGGTGTTACTAACGAATTCATCTCATGGCTTGTTAATCACCCCATTCATAGATTTTTTGATCCCACTGACCTGATACCCTCCATGGAGGAGGTGATGGATGTTACTAGTGCTCTGATGGGACAGGTTCCCAGACCTACATAGGCTCCTATCATACACCCCACACCTTTGAGACCCAGAGCAATGACTCCACCATAGAGACCATCAGGACAGATGAGGGCCCCTCACCCCACTAGTTCCATAGCAGGAAGATCTTCCAGTTCTCATAGACAGACTAGAGGAGAGGGTGGTACACTAGGTGGAGTTGGTTCAGTAGATGAGGTACTTGCAGCTGAGCAGGTGGTAGGTGGTGGTATGGACTTCACAGAGGGGGTTACTGGCTTTGATTTAGGTGTTGAGGTCAAACGTCGTAAGGTGCAGAGGGCAGAGACTACTGAGCAAGTTGCCTCAGATACGGATATGCCAGATGTTGATCCTACTGCTCCTCCTACTTCATAGGAGACTATCAGATGTCTTAGTGCATAGGTCAAGGATTTGAAGGTACATAGTGCTTGATGGGAGGAGTGATAGATAGAGGCAGATAAATAGTGGACTGAGCTGTGTGCTAAGGTATAGAGGTTATAGGTAGAGGTGATTCATCAGACCTCATGAGCAGCTTATTATGTGTCCACATATTATACAGTTGTTCCTGTTGCATAGAGATTTCCCTCCTACTCATAGTATATGATGGCCTTAGAGGGAGCTAGAGCACCCAGAGCAGAGGTAGTACCAGATGCACCACCTCCTCCTCCACCAGATGCAGAGGATCATGCTGATAGCTGATTGATCTGTGATAGGTTCTGACATTTTTTATCTATTGATTCTGATATACGGTCCTCTTTTTTTATCATTGATATATTGTACTAATTCTGATAGCTCAGCTGAGCTTATTCTTTTGTACATTGTGCCAGTAGTGCACCCCTGACTAGTTCAAGATTTTTGATATTTATGAGATCGAGATTTTGGTTGTGACTTCATGTGTACTTGTCATGTTTTGACTTATAATGATATCATGTGATGCTTATGCTATGGATAGAGTAAAATGTATGTATGGATTAATGCAATGCAATGATTTCTTTCAAATGTATGAATGTTATGCAAATGTATTTGATTATGAAAAGATGTATGTATGATTTATGCTAATGCACATGGATGAATTGGAATGCAACAAATGATTATGATATGTAAATGCAATGATACTCATGATATATTTTGTAGGTATTGATAAAGATGAGTACTCAGTCTTATGTCAAAAATGATGTTTAACCCAAGAGGATAACTACTTGCAATTTGATTGAAGAGATCTTCAAGTTAGGTTTCAGCTCTTGTTAGATTTGAAGAGATATTTGAAGAATTTTTTTAAGCATTGAAGTTCGTTGAGTCATTGTAAGATCATGCAAACATGCAAAAGACATGCAGAATGAAATGCAACCTAAGACCTAGGACCTAGTCATTGATCATGTGTCGGTCATTCTCATCATTGAATTTTTAGGTAACCAGATAAATCAATACAATGCCCACTAGTTATGAAACCATATACATATGAATATTGATTTGTATACGCAAGAATCAATACAACACCCACTGATTAGGAAACCATGGATATATGAATATTGATTTTGTTTTTAGAATTTCAGATTAGATATAAGCATCAAGGCATAAACACCAGGATGACCTAAATATCATGTCCATTTTGATATAGAAATTTGTATAAGCATCAAAACATAGACGTCATGATGACCAGAATATGCCTTGTGGTACAAACACATCAAGCAATCAAAAGATCATTCTAAATCCAATGTGAATTACTCGTAGTGACCCTTTATCATTCACATCCTTAGGTAAGATCATGTTTCAGAGTAGGAGAAAGAATTCACTCAAAAAGATAATAGTGAGATCAAACTTCTTTGAATTTTCTGGGTATCAATGGTCGAGGTATGCATGGCCATCCAATTTGAGATAAAGGCTCTTACAATCGAACACCATTTCAATCCAGAATTTCCAAAGTTGTTAGATTTTCACATACAAGAAGAAAACAAAGAAAAGATTATGCCCCCAGTCATCACTCTCTAAATCCTAAAAAGGACATCATCGAAGAGCTCAAAAGGACATAATATGCAACAATCTCAATGCGAATCAGTAAGCATACAAGGAGATAAAAGCATGTAAAAAGAATACATTGTTTTCAGTTTGATGTTTGATGTTGATTGTGTTGTTGTAGATGCAAAATCTTTTCTGGAGATGAGACTAACTGACTAACTCAAATGAAGCTTCAAAGGACTCTGACTAGATAAGATACACCTAAGATACATTGGAGGCCATAGGATATGACATTGATTGCCCCCAAGTTTGAACATTGATAGGATACAGACACTTGAGTTGATTGGTGTACAAACTGACTTATTGAAAACCAACTAGGAGATATGTACAAACTAAAGCAAGACTGAAAGCTGGAAAAGACCAAGATTGCACTGATAGATGGAGAATTTTGAAACAAGTGGCACCCATTTGTTGATTTTTCACCATCTTGGTAGAGATTCTATTTTTGCTACCAAGGTGCCTGTTTCCAGGTTTTCACCAAGGCACTTTTTCTTTTTCTCATTTTTTTTTTTCATTTTTTTTCAATTTTTTTGTACTTTTCATTTTTTCAAATTTTTTGTACTTTTGATATTTTTTACTTTTTTTGTGCATCATCAAGGCACCTATTGCTAGGTTTTCACCAAGATGTTCATTTTTTTAGGATATTTTACCATAGACTGAATGCCTTATGCATAGAATTTCTTCAGATGGAGAATGTTGATTGGTTCTCAGAGCTGTTCTCCTTCAGTCATTGAGAGTTGATAGGCACCAGAGCCAAAAGTAGCAGTGATTACAAAGGGACCTAGCCATTTGGGTTCAAACTTCCCCTTGTGTTCTCGATGTGATTGATTTTTAGGATTTTCTCTCAAGAGTAGATCACCAACCTAAAATTCTCTGTGTCTGACTTTCTTGTTGTAACCTCTAGACATTCTCTTCTGATATACTCTGAGATGATCATATGCTACTTGTCTACACTCATCTAGTAGTTCAAGTTCTTGCAACCTAGACACTTTGTAGTCATCATCATTTACTAGACCATGCATTTTGATTCTTAGTGATGGGATTTCAACCTTAATAGGTAGTACTGCTTCAGACCCATAAACTAAAGCAAAAGGTGTAGCCCCAGTAGGTGTTATGATACTTGTTCTGTAGACCCAAAGAGCTAGATTGATCATGAGATGCCAGTCTCTTCCTATTTTATTAACTGTACGATGCAAGATTTTCAAGACATTCTTATTAGAAGCCTCTGCTTGTCCATTCCCTTAAGGATAGTAGATAGAAGACCAATGTTGTGTGATCTTGAATTTGGCACATAGATCATCTAGGTCTTTGTTCTTGAATTGTCCATCATTATCTATGATTATGGAATGAGGTATCCCATATCTGCATATGATATAGTTCAATATGAACATAGATATTTACTTTCCAGTTGCTTGTGTCAAAGGGACTGCTTCTACCCATTTTGTAAAATAATCTAGCTGTGATTATATGGGTGTGTCCATTAGAAGAATGAGGATGTATAGCTCCTATAAGATCAAATGCCCATTGGTGAAAAGGCCATTGTGTAGTAAAAGGAATTAGATCTCTCCCTGGAGCATGAATTAAGTTTCCATGCACTTGGCACTTTTGACAATTCTTAGCAAACTTGATAGACTCTTTCTCCATTTCAGGTCAATACTACCCAGCCCTAATAAGTTTTTGAGCTACTGTTAAACCATTTGAGTGTGACCCACAAATACCATCATGGACTTCCTCTAATGCACATTGAGATTCTTCCCATTCTAAACATCTAAGTAATGTACCATCTAGACCTCGTTTGTATAGATTGTGACCAATGATGACATATTGGGAGGCATTACGGATAAGGTATCTCTTTTCATGGTGGTTGAAGGTATCGGGAATGATTTGGTCTTGGAGATAGGAAAATAGGTTTTTGTATTTGGATGAATCATGACCAAAAATAGTGCAAATCATGTGAGTTTTGAGGGAATCATATGCATGATAAGATAGTGCTTCCACTAGGAACTCATAGTGTAGCTCATGTTCAGGCTACTGTAATAAAGTAGATAGCGTTGCCATTACATCGGCAGCCTTATTCTCTATTCTAGGAATTTGCTCAAATGTGATAGATAGGAAATATTTCTTTAGATCATCTACCATTCTCTTGTAAGGAATGAGCTTTTCATCTTTAGTTTGGTACACATCATTGACTTGATGGATAACAATTTGAGAGTCTCCATGAATGTGTAATTTTGTTACTCTCCACTCAATTGCTATTTTCATACCATTCAAAAGGGCTTCATATTCTACAATATTGTTTGTGCAAGGGAAATTTAATTTGAATGCTTTTGGGATTGAGTATCCTTGAGGAGTTATGAACAATATGCCCACTCCTAATCCATTCTATGTGTAGGATCCATTAAAGAATAACTGCCATTCTCTAGAAGAAAGAGTCATGATAGAGGAATCCAAAAATTCCATTTGCATTGGTGTATCATCAATCATAGGTGCATTAGCCAATTGATCGGCAATTACCTATCCTTTTATAGCTTTTCTTTCCACATATTCAATGTCAAATTCACTTAAGAGCATGACCCATTTAGCTAATCTACATGTAAGGGCAGATTTGTTTAGTAGGTACTTGAGTGGATCAATTTTAGCTACCAAATGTGTGGTATGAGCTAACATGTAATGTCTTAGTTTCTGTGATGCAAAGATCATAGCTAGACAAGCTTTCTCAATCATTGAATAGTTCTTCTCATATGCAACCAATGTCCTACTGATATAGTATATAGCTCTTTCCTTTTTGTTCTCATCATGTTGTGCTAGCAATGCCCCCAGTGATGTATCTGTTGCGGAGACATATAAGATCAATGGCTTCCCATGAATAGGAGGCATCAAAATAGGAGGATTTGATAGATACTTCTTGATATGATTAAATTTTTTCTCACATTCTTCATTCCATGCAAAGGTCACACCTTTATGTAATGTTTTTGTAAAAGGTTGTGATATGTCTGCTAGCTGTGATATAAATCTTCTGATAGATTGAACTCTTCCTTGCAATGTTTGCATTTGACTAATATTCTTTAGAGGTTGCATTTCCATGATAGCCTTTACTTTAGCTGGATCAACTTCAATGCCCTTCTTTAAAACTATGTATCCTAAGAGCTTTCCAGAAGTGAGACCAAAAGCACACTTCTTAGGATTTAGTCTGAGACTAAATTTCTCCATTTTGTCTAGTATCTTGCTCAAGTCATCTAGATGTGCAGCCCTAATCATAGATTTTTCTAAAGTATCATCAACATAATCCCCCATATTCCTATGTATCATGTCATGAAAAATAGATGTCATGGCTCTTTGATATGTAGCACCAACATTTTTAAGCCCAAATGGCATTATATTCCAATAGAAGGTACCCCATGCACATGTGAAAGAAGTTTTCTCTTGATCCTCTAGAGCAATTTTTATTTGATTATATCTAGAAAAACCATCCATTAAAGAATACATCTCAAAGCCCGCAGTCATGTTCAATATCATATCAATGTTAGGTAATGGAAAATCATCCTTAGGGCACGCTTTATTTACTTCTCTAAAGTCTGTGCATACTCTGATTGATTTATCTGGTTTTGAAATAGGTACAATATTAGAGATCCACTCTACATAGTCAATAACTCAGATGAATCTGGCTTTTAGGAGCTTCTCTAATTCAGCTTTTACCAAGAGTGCAACATGAGGATGCATCTTTCTTAATTTTTGCTTGACAGGTTTGACATTTGGAGCTATAGATAAATGATGCATTATAATATTAGGATCCAACCCTAGCATATCTGAATATTTCCATGCAAATTTGATCTTCTTCTCTATTAGAAATGTTGTAAATTTTTGCTTCTCTTCTTCTGATAAAGATTGTGCTACATGAATCAACTGTGGCTCTTCTACTATTCCCAAATTGCTGGGTTGAGTGGGCTCAATTAGAACTAGAGATTTGTCCTATAAATGACTTAGAAGGACATCAAATATCTCATCCTTAGGCACCTCAAAGAGGTTTTCACCTTCAGATACATCTTTTATTTTTACTTTTGTGGGTTCTGAGACTGTCACAAATTGGTTTTCACCCTCAGAACTCTTTTTCTTTTTCTTTTTATTCTTATTTTTTTGACTAAGATACTTGATGTCCGACTCCGTCATGCTAATGCTCGGTTCACTAATGGAAGTACTCATAGGCTCAACTACATTAAGGTAGCAAGAAAGGGCATAGTCATTTGGGAAGGTATAAATACCATGGCTCAGATTTGTGGAGGTTTGATCAATAAGGTCTGGATATTGGATAGTCAAAGTGGAGAAAGCTTGGGAGATAGTGTTTACAGATATGGATCTTTCATCATTGGTCCTAACCCAATGCTCAAGTTCAAAGGTGATATTACAACTTAAGACATTCAATTCATGAATAGGTTCAATGTCATTATGGGAGTCCAATTCAGCCATAGGTGGATTAGACTCGATGGGTTCATCATTTCGCTCTAGACTTACATTGGGTTCAGGTGCATATTGGTGAATAACATCAACATGTTTCTCTGTAATAAGCTCATCTTCTTCTGGAATGGCTCCCCATTCATAGTCATTGTATTCTTCATCTATGCCTCTAGGAAATCTAAGAACATGAGTAAAGTCAAGATGAATACCCCAAGAAGGGTTACCCTCAGATTCTGATTTGAATTCATACTCATGAGAATCTATCTTAGAATAACTACCACCTTCCTCTTCTTGATTTTTTTCAAGATTAGTTGGATCTTGTGTTGCAGCTACCTCTTGATTGATAGTAGGTTCTTGTGTTTCTACTACATTAATTATTTTGATTGGATCATCTTTATCATCAAGAAGGTCTTTGATCTCTTTAGGCAATTTTTCATAGGGGATGAGTTCTGAGCTATTTGAATCACTATCTAATGGTTATGTTTCTTCTTTCTTAAGAAGAGGTTCTCCTAGTGCGATCTACTCTATGACATGAGAACAATTACCTTTGAGATGAAAGGGCTTCTTTTTAAATCCTAAGCCAGCTTTGTCTTTATTTTCTCTACCATTATGTGGGATAGGTGTTATAAGACCTTCTCCTCTGACTCCTAGAGGTCCTTTACCTAGATATCCCATCTTAGCTATCAATTTACCTCCTAGGCCATATGACTTAGAAGGATCTTTTGATACTATTGAGTTACTAGTTTGAATATCATGGGATTCAGATTCATCTTTGTATAGCCATGCAAGCATAGCTTCATCCTCTTCAAATTCTTGCTTGGAGACTTGTTCTACTACAAAATTCTTTTTATATGCCTCAAGAGGTTCTTTAGAATCTGGTTTGGATTGTTTCAAAGATTGTCCATAAGACTTAGGTGAGATAGGGAGAGATTTCAAAGATAATACTAGCTCCATAGTATATTCTCCCATACTATTTTCTTTGATATTAATCTCTTTTGCAAGATCTTCCATTTTAGATGTGGATGCTTCTTTAGTTGGTTCAATGGAAGATTCTATGTTATTAGGCATGAGCTTATCTGCACTTTCCTTCAATGTATTGCAAGTGGTGGATATGTCTACTGGAATAGTGACCTCTACTCCTTCATAAGAAAATTTTCAAGCATTGGTGAAATGTAGAAGTAATAGCCTTCATCTCATGTATCCATGGTCTCCCTAGAAGAATGTTGTAAGCCAAAGGTAGATTAAGAACTTGACATATAGTATCTCTGATAACTGGACCTTCCCTAATAGATAAGACAATGGTGCCTTTAGAAGATCTTTCTTGTTCATCATAGGCTTTGATAGTTATTTTCTTTCTAGGATCAATAGCCAATTCTGAAAATCTCAATTGTGTGATCAAGTTGTAAGAACAAATGTTTAGGCCAGCACCTCCATCTATCAACACATGTTTGACTCTACGGTTCTGGATCAAGACTTCTATATGCAAGGGCTGGTTATGTAGGTGACTTAAGGAGTTGTCATCTTCCTCTAAAAAGGATATATACTATGGAGACGTAAGATGTCCAACTATAGTCTGGAACCTTCTAAATCAAGGTCATCAAGAACATTGGATCCGAGAAAAGCTTTGTCTAGAATGGCTCTATGAGCTAGAGATATTCGAAGCAACTCAAACATGGAGATTTTTGCATTAGTGTGTTGGAGTTATTAAACAATTCTATAAGATGTTGGCCTTGTTTCTTTAGGATTGGAAGATTTAGAAGTAGCCTTCTGTTTGGAAGCAAAAGAAAGATTGAAGGGCATCTTAGGGACATTTGATGAATCTGGGATTTGTTTGTTTAGATTTGCTTGAGCTTGTGATCGAGTAACTGTGTTAGCTAAAGAATGATCTCTATCTCTTTGTACAATTGTGATGACATTGCAATGTGTAGAGAGACAAGGTTCAACCATATTGACAACAGCATTATTTCTAGGGTAAGCATAATTGATCTTTGCCCCCATATTAGGTTGAGAAGATGAGACTTCTTGACCATGTTTCAGAAATGGTTCTGTGAATGTTGTATGATCAATATTTTTCTATGATTGTCAATGGTGATATCTCCCTTATCAATCAGATCTTGAATAGTATGTTTCAAGCATAAGTAGTTATTAGTTTTATGACCTTTACCCCGATGGAAATCATAGAATTCATTCTCTCTCTGCTATTTTGGTTTAGGTTCAGAATTAGATTGTCAAATCTCAGGCAAAGAGATGATGTTATTGGCCAGTAGAGTTCTCATAGCTGATTCTAAATATTCTCCAAGAGGAGTGAACATTCATTTATTATCAGCGGACCACTTTTTATACTCTGGCTTTTTTTGAGATGATTCAGGCACCTTTTGTTCTGAAGCTTCTATGGCTTGGGTACCAATAGTTAGATTGAAAGTTGGTGCCTTTGATAGGGCATGGATAGTATCAACAACACCATCTATGACAATGCCTTTATTCTTGTTCCAATTTTTATTCTTGTCTTTAGAATTGGATCCTTTTTCGTACCTATCTTTTTGAAGTGTGATTTATCCTTTTTTCACAAGTACTTTTTCAATTTTGATTGCATTGTCAACCATTTTATCAAAATATGTATGATCTTGCATCTGTAAAGGATAGTTGATCTCTAGGACAAGATTATTGATGAAAATTTCTATTTTCTCGATCTCTAGAATAGACCTAATATATAGAGAGAATTTCTTTCTCCATCTCTTGAGAAATGTTAGGAATGGTTCCCCTGGATATTGTTTGAGATTGTAGATATCGATCATGGTGACTAGATGTTGAATATTGTAGGAGTATTGTTGATAGAACAATTTGATCAACTCCTAAAAAGTTTTGATAGTAGAAGGCAATCTAGAGAATCAATGGATGACTGCTCCCCCTAGAGATCGAAGAAAGAGACACATCAGATAGGTTGGTTTGTGCATGAACTCCATAGATTATGTACAGAATTCTCTGACATTATCTTGGGGATCTAAGTGTCCATCATACTTATCATACTTAGGCATCTCCACTCTTTTTGGGAATGGTGGCATGTACAAGTCTTTGTCGAATGGAAAAGGACATAGGGCCTCCATGGAGAACTCCTTGGGTTCCTTTTCTTTCTCAAGGTTATTAAGCTTGACTTGCATGGCATGCATCCATTTCATCATAGCTATGAGTGGAGTTTCTTCCTCATGTGTAATGATATCTTCAACATTAAATTTGGGAGGAAGTTTAGCTCCTTGATGAGCCAATTGTAAAAATTATGCCTCTCTATCTTCTTTAAAGAAATGCTTCATCATTCATTTGAATTTATCATCATTTTGATATTGAGCAATTTCTTCAGGTGTGGGTTCCTGATCTGCACCATGTTGAGATTGATCTCTTTGAGAGCCAAAGTTTGTCCCTGCTTGAGACATGGTAGGAGTTCTACTTGGGATAGATTGATGAGGAGTTTGTTGATTACCTCCTTGAGTTGATGAAGGAGGAATGTAACCAGTTTTTAATTGAAAGTTTCCAAGACCGTCATCTTCGTAAAGATCAGAATTGTAGAGTTTTTCAAGAGTTGGACCTACGTGAGTAGACAAAGCTCTGGTGTTAAGTGCTTCTCCCAATTTCTTGTGAGAGGAAGCTCTAGTTTCCACCATTAACCTTGGGTGAAGCAAAATAATAAAATGAAGACAACTGAAGAATGAATTGAATCAAGATGATCAGATGATGCAACCTTGTCAAGGTTTGATTGATTGAAGCATAGATTTGACTTAGATGAGGGATATTGTACCCTAGATGTATGGGTAGATACCCAAAAGATAGTGGACAAGATATCACAACACTTAGTCATTTTTTAAGATTGATTGAAGATTGATAGTTATGACAAGGTTTTGACACAAGATGAAAAAGACTCAAATTGATTAAACAGAAGGCTAAAGTAGATTCAAAAAGGCCACTTTAGGAAAATGATTGGATTCTTAGTATTTCCTACTATGTTCCTAACACAGTGATTTCTTTGACAGATTCTGGAAATAGGCTGGAAAAGCTGGGTCTCTGATAGTTCTGACAACTTTTTGACAACTTTTTGAAATTTCTCAAATGACTCTCTGTAGGCTCGTACGACAGTGGGTATAGTATGAAATGACAATTGACAAGCTCGTATGATAGTTGACAATAGGGAAATTGATTTTTGAAAATGATTGGCAGCAAAATTCGTACGACAATATACTTGATACCATACGACAATCTGGGGGTTCTGAAACAACAATAGCCAAAAGTTGTATGACTTTTTGACTTTACAAAATGACTGTTGACTCTAGAAAGGTGTTTTACTTTAATTTTTGCAAATTTTGGGTTTTCAGTTTCAGATTGTTCACAAATTTCAATGTCCAGATTTGAGGATTGTAACAGATTTGTCTATTTTCAGTAACCTGATAGATAAGAAAGCATGCAAAATAGCAAGCAAGTGATTTCAAGCATGTCTGAAAACAATGAACAAGGGCAAAAGCAACCTTGTGCATGAACAATCAAGTGACTTATTTGTACTAATCCTTAGAAGTGCTAATTGTGTATGTTCCAAAAAGTTTTGCATTAATGCACATATTGCTAGAAAATGAAAATTTGGCCTCACTAGGTTTTTAGTAATGGTTTGACTCTGCAACTTTTATGATCCAAGAGGGTGAACTCCAATCCAGGCACACCAGGGTTTTGACATAGTCTAAGAACTTAATCTTTAGGATCTTCTAGGGAGATCTGATAGCCCAACAAGAGACCACACTTGTGGAGATTTCTTCCAATAGGACATTTATATAGCGGTTGTCACTACCACAGCAAAAATGGCTATTACCGCTTGAGGTTCCATAAACATGGTTGACCCAATTAAGGGAATGTCCACTATGGTTAACCCTCTCTAAAGGTGACTCACAAGATATACCACATGGAGACTGGTTCCAGATTCAAGGATCTAAGTTTCTTTTACTACCCAAAAAGGGAGTAGAGCATAATCCTCTAGCCTTTTCACTTTTAACCCAAACAAAGCAGATAGATTAATCCGACATGCTAAGACCAAGATTATCTCACAAAGATCTATGATGTCAACCCCTTATGATCTATCAACCTCTCTAGAGAGAGAATGCATCGATCAAAAGTGGAAGACACATGAATCTAGTGGAATGTGAGACTCCCTCAGTATCCTCCCTACCTACAAGGGTTCCTTCGTTGAGAAGAGTTTCGCTAGAAACTCACTCTCTCAAGAGCCATGAATAGTGTTCATAGGGCCTATTTACTATGTGTAACAAAGATGCTGAAAGCAAATCTATGTTCATTTTTAGAGCCCAAATGAAATGTGTGATATGGAAAAGAAAGGCACTCAAGCTAGACACGCAAGATGTTCATTTTAATCCAAATCAAAATGTTATCAGCTGAGAAGATTACTTGAATTCCTCACAATGTGCTTAGTAGATTCTTACCTATTTTTAGCAATTCTTGTGCTTTTTCCAATCAAAAACTAGTGAAAATCAATCAAAAATAGAGAATTTCAATTGTTAGGGTTAGCTGTTAGTCAAAATCTAAAAACCAAATCTGACAAACTACCTAAAAAAGTGAAACAACAATTGAACCCTGGCACTAAAACTCATACGACAGTGGGTTACCTTCTAGATGATAGTCCAAAAACTTGTACGATAATGGGTATCAGATCACACGACAATCAAGCTTCCAAATGACAATGGGTTTCTGCTTGTGCGATCCTCGATCAAATCAACTATCATATGATGGTGGGTATCTCTTGGTATGAGTTTCTGACAAAACTTGTATGAAAATTGTATGGACAGAGAATAAAAATTGTAGCTGGGAACAGAAAAAGACAAAAAAATGATAGAAATTGATAAAATTTGAAGGGAAACCCATTTTAGGGCCCCACGGTGGGTGCCAGAAATGTGTGTGTGAATTTTGTACTTGATCTGTAGACACAACACTTCAATAAAACATTAGAGGTTAGTTGAAGTCGAAATCATGTGATAAATGAAAAACTAAACTAACTAGGTGATTTACTACCTTATAGTAGATGCGAGTATGTATTCTTAGATTATACCCAGATCAGTGACCTTGATGACACCTAAATGAAGGATTTGAATGCAAAATCTAGATATTGAATGAATGTTATTAATCTTTTTTTTTTTGGTTTTTCTGTGTAATTATGATAATGAAAACTTGATATGAATCTATGCTAATATGAAAATTGATATGCTAAAATGATCTAACAATGATATTCTAAATGATATGGATACTATGCAAAAATAATGAAAATCTCACAACAACTCGAATTCCCAAGATCGATTCTTCAGTCTCCAATTCGGCAGTGCGAGTGTGCAATTTGTGGATTGATGGATCTCAAATGAAGAGCTAAAGCCTTAATTTATAGAAATCTAGGGCTTTGGAGGTGCATGAAAAAAAGCCATAAATCACTCAAAGAACTCAGGTTGATTTTTGAGTTATTTTTAAATAAAGGATAATTAACTCACAAAAACATGCAAAAGTAGAGTTCAACTCAAAATAGAGTTTAGATTTAATTGATAATTGATAGTTGTCTGCTTTTATGATTGTGCATGTTTTATTTATGAATTAATTTAATAATAAAGTGATTTATTTCCAACTTAACTGATTTTGAAAAATAAAACAATTGATTTATGGGTTAATCAATTATTTTTCAAACTTTTATTCAAAAACAATATTATTGAAAATTGACAACTTGCTTTAATTAATTAAATAATAATTTAATCAATTATTCATAGGATTTTGGATTTATTGTCAAAATTAAATAATACAATTTAGGAATAAATAGAATTAACTTCAATTAAACAATTAAGTGGCAGAATTAAATCTAATTAATTAAATATTGAGAATATTCAATTAATCAAACTTTAGGATAAATTGGATTTATCACCAAATAATCATTAAATCAAAGATAATTAGGATAATTAGGAATATTACTAGGAAGATTCCCCGATGCAGAATTTAAGATAATCAATTAGGATTCGATGATGTTTAGATGTGCCTTAGGTTAGGACTTCGATGTCGATTTCATTCGATGTGTCGATGTAGGAGGTTAATGAACCTATAGCCCATTTTTGGGGTATTACAGTCAATGAAACCTTTGGTTATCCTACCAACTAAAGATATTGGAAGTCAGGCCAGTGGTAATCATAAGGTCCCAAAGGAAAGTAGTCCAGAGGTTTAAATTTTAAAAAGGTGTAAATCTAAATCTCCTTTTAATATAATTGATTTTTCTAAATCTTCCAGAATACAAATCTCTCCCACGGACTACCTAAAAATGAATCCTCAAGAGTTGGATAGATTGGTCAATTATGTTAAAGGTTCTCCTATTGAACCTAAATCCCAACAAACCAATTATGCTTGTTTTAAGGAGGAGACTATAAATGAAGAAGCTAAAATGGAACAGAAGCCTGTAGAAAACCCAACTTTTGTTATTTCCTCTAGCTTGAAACCGGAACCCTTCATGTGTCTTTATTTATTCATGGTTTCAAGTTAAATAATTGTATTATTCATTCCGGGGCTTCAGATAATATCATGCCCTCTTCTGTAGCTAAAGCATTAGACCTTCCCATCACTTCTACTTTTGGCTTATGCTATTCCATGGATTCGAAATAGGTCCCACTGATAGGTCAAATCAAGGATGCTCAAGTCGCACTAGTAGCCTTCCCTGAAAAAAGATTGAAGCTAACAATTCTAGTGGAAGATATCCTAGCTAGCTATGGAATGCTCCTAAGTAGAACCTTTTGCAGGGATTTAGGTGGTGAGATAATATTGGATTGGTCTCAAGCTATAGTTCCTATAGGAAATAAGAAGGTTTCCCTACTTCTAGAACCCAAGTCCAAGTATACCTTCTTTCCCTCAGAAGACCCCAAGTCCCAAATTTTGTATCAAGAATCATATTTTTCTAACTATGTTATCATGCTTGAGAATGATGTTGCAGGACCTGTTTCAACAGATGAAAATTTTCCTTGGATTCTTGAGTTTGATGGTAGTTGTTCTATCGCAGGATCAGGAGTAGGTTTAGTTCTTATTTCCCCTTCAAGACTCAAACTCCCCTTAATTAAAACTAGAGTTTGAAAATACAAATAATATAGTAGAATATGAGGCCTTACTGTTAGGTCTAGAAGAAGCAAAGAAAAAGGGGACTAAGATATTGAGAGCTCATGGTGATGCAGAATTGATTCTAAAGCAGGTTAAGAATTTGTTTTTTGTGAAGAATGAGAGGCTGAAACATTATAGGAATAGGGTTTGGGATGAGGTAGAATGGTTTGATGCCTTCTCAATTGAGTCTATCCCAAGAGAATATAATTCAAGAGTTGACACCCTTGCAGGGTCAGCCTCCCTATTAATCCCACATCCTGACTTTATAGAATATTTTTATACAATTGAAGTTATACACAAGCCTAGTGTACCTGACAATGCTCTCTCCTAGCAAATTTTTAAAGATGATGCCCACATTAATGAATTCCTTCAAGAGTTGGACAAGTTTTCAACTAATTATTTTGAAGGATCAAGGTCTGAATGCCATGAACTTTGGCCAAATAAAGATGTTAACCCATCAAAAGAAGTGTTTCAGCTTAAAGGTAACTCTATACCTAAGGGATTAGTGGAATTGGAGAAAATTTTCAATAGAAGGGACTATTTTTTTAAACCAAACTATCATAACAGATGATATTCCTTCTAACAAATATGAAAAGATAAACATTGGAGATGAGTATAACCAAAAATTGGTAAACCTAGGGGTATGTTGTGATGTTGATGAGAAGAGCCATTTTACCAAGTTGCTAAGAGAATACAGAGATATTTTTGCCTAGTCCTATGATGATTTGAATAATTTTAGGTAGGGACACTTCACGCATCACATTCCTTTAAAACCAGGGACATCCCCTTTTTGCCATAAATTGAGGACTTATAATCCAAAATTTGTTGATGATATCTTTAAAGAAGTTGATAAAATGCTTCAAGAATGCATAATCTTCCCTATACACCACTTGACATGGGTAGCTAACATAGTCCCTATACGAAAATGAAGTGGAGAAATAAGGATTTGTGTGGATTTTAGGAATCTCAACCAATCTAGTCTCAAGGATAAATTTTCTTTACCATGATGGATCAAATCCTTCAAACTGTTCTTGGCTTATGAATTATGTCATTACTCGATGGCTTCTCGGGATACAACTAGATTAGCATTGCAGATGAAGATCAATATAATATGGCTTTCACCACACCTTGGGGCATGTTCACCTACCAAATAATTCCTTTCAGAATAATTAATGTCAGGGCTACATTTTAGAAGGATATGAACTCCACCTTTGGTCACCTGTTAAATAAAACTATCACTATCTACTTGGATGATATGACAGTCTTTTCTAGAAGATGCAAGAAGCATCTGAAAGACTTAAAGGAGGTATTACAGAGGTTTTGGGATCATGGTGTTTCTTTAAACCTGAAGAAGTCCATTTTTTGTGTGACAGAAGGAAAATTGATGGGTCACTTGGTTTCAAAAGAAGGTATTCAAATTGATCTGGAAAGGGTGAAGGCAATTCAACAATTATGTCTACCTGCCAATCGCAAGGGCATAAAATCTTTCTTTGGTCAGGTCAATTTCTTAAGAAAGTTCATCCCTAATTTTGCTGAGACAAAAAAACCAATGGTTGATCTCTTAAGTGAAAAACACAGTTTCAAATGGGATGAACCAGCCATAAAGTCTTTTGAAAATGTAAAATAAGCCATAGCTCAAGCCCCAACTTTGATACCTAGACTTTAAAAAATATTTTATAATTTACTGATATGCCTCAGAGCACACCATGTCTGGAGTATTGTTGTAGAAGAGTGAGAAGGATGAAGAGGTTCATATTTCTTTCATGAGTATACCGTTAAAAAAACATGAGTTGTGCTATTCCCAAACTAAGAAACAGGCATTTACAGTGGTGAAGGCAATAAAATAGTTTTGGTATTACATTCTTCATTCTCACTCCATATTTTTTGTTCCAAGTTCTGCTATCAAAATTATCCTCACACAAGAGGAGGTAGTTGTAAGAAATAAAGCTACTTGGATAGTGAAAGTGCGGGAATTCGATCTGGAAATAAAACCCACCAAACTAGTCAAAGGTCAGGGTCTATGCAAACTAATGGCCGAAAATAAGGGGGATCGAGAATTGCCTAATTATTTGTTTGTCGAAATAAGTGATTCATGGTTCTTAGACATGGAGTTCTTCTTGACCTATGGAGAACCTCCAAATCATCTCTCAAGTAAAGAAAAGAGAAATATACAACTTAAAGTGGTAAAGTATGTCATCATGGATGATGTCTTATACAAAAAGGGGATAGATGGGATGTTCTTACAGTGTGTAGATAAAGACCAACAGCATAAGTTACTACAAGAATTTCACAATGAAGCCTATGGAGGACACTATTCATCATTTGTGATAGCTTTTAAAATATTGGGAAATTTCTATTACTAGCCAGGGATGTTTAGAGATGCATACAAATAGGTGGTAGGTTGTGAAAAGTGAAAACTTTTCTCAGGGAAACCTCAGTTAGCTATTTTGCCTTTGAGACCCATAGTCATTGAAGATCCCTTTCAACATTGGGGACTTGAATTCATTGGTCTAATTAATCCAACCATGAGTGGAAGGCATACTCACATTCTCATGGCCATAAATTACTTCACCAAAGGGGTTTAAGTTTTTCAGGTAAAGGTGACTACGTCTGAAGATTTTAGGAGGGGAAAACTGGAAAATTTGGGAAAATTGGATGTACAGTTTCATTCAGAATATTTTAGGAGGGGAAAAGTTTATTGACTGGGATAACTTAATCACCAAGAATCTTCATAGAGAACTCCTAAATGTAACCAATTTAACCCCTTTTTACATGACTTCCTACCTTATATATTCTCGCCTATTGTAAAAACTATGAAGGTCTACCCCATGAGCTATGGGACAATGACATGAAGATTTGTGATTACTATAGGCATTTGCAGAGTGAGATATTTACAAAAGAATTCAAAACAATTAATTATATATTCCTAAGTAAAATGGTCTTTGGGTTTCGTGAGAAAGAAATTAGTAGGCTCACAGAGGAAGCTATGCAAGTGGTGAATGTTTATGGGTATTACTTTATTCAGTTCCCCAGGTTCACTTATATTAGGGTTGGGGTGTTTAATGAAGAACCTTTGAGACTCCCTAGATAGTATTTTGATAATATAATCTTGATGGAAATTTTAGACAATTGGTTATTATTGAATGAAAGTCTAGTAGTTCCAAAAAGTCCTCTAGTGTCCTTTTTCCCATTGAATTAGGTCACTATAGGTGTAAAAGTTTCCAAGATGCCTTAGCAATGGAAGGTGAGCTTCACGCCTTGAACTTAAAATCTTACATCCCTAGAGAAAATTTTGACTACAGAGGTTTTTCCAAGTCAAACCTGAATGTTCCTTCCACATTCATGCATATTCCAAAAATTGAGGATTATTGGGCCAATTTCTTGGATGATCTAGAAGTCAAAAGAAGATGTGGTCCAGGATGACTATGTGATAGATTAACCCTTTTAGGGTTGATTTAGATACATATGGTGTTGAAGAAGATGAAGATGTAGATGTGCTTGACCCTCAGTTCCTTGAACAAATCAAGTCTCTTCCTATCCCAAAACTTGATTAAACAAATGTAGAAGAGGATAATCTACAGTCTAGGATAGCAAATGTGATCAGAAGGATAGAAAATTATTTTTAGGAAAAGAGAGCTCCTAAGATTATTCCTCAGTCTTCAAAAAAGAAAGTGAAAAAAAAGAAAACAAATTCCTCAAAGAAAGCTTATGTTGCAACTAATTATGTTGTTGGTAAATTTGTTGCAGGTAATATTGAACTTGAAATTGAACCAGTTAACCTAGAAGTTCAACTTCAACTTCAAGTTGAGCCTACCACACGGATGACCCGTTCAAGTACTCGGATGAACAAAGATAAGGAACTAGTAGTGAATTCCAGTATTTTAGTAGACTTGGACTCTCCTAAAACTAAACAACAAGAAGAGCTAGTTCTAGACTTCAGTTCACCCAATATGTCTAACAGCCAGTAGGTTCAGGGTAATACAGATAACGCTCCAATGGACTCCCCCGATCTTTCAGGAAGCCATGAGACACCAAAAAAGTCCAACATAGCTCTAAAATGGTTGGAAAATTCTATTGCTAAGAAAAGCAGTGTCATGCCTTTGTCCTTTCCAATTGAAGATGTGGTAATTAAATGCTTGGGTAAAACCCCAAAGATCAAAAAACCCAACATAGAATCCAGAATTGAGTTCGATGAAGATACTAGCCATTGGATAGCAAAGATTGCTAAACTAGTAAGTGATAAAGGGAATGAGGAAGTTTCTACATAGGATTATCAAGTGTCAAAGGTTGACTTGGGAAATGACAGTAGGGTAGCAAATATGAAGATATTTGAACTGTCAAATAGAAAGATCGCTAATAGAGTAAGGAAGGACGCCAAGGATAAACAATAGATTAAGGAAGAAATGAAAAATATGGCTCAATACATTCATTCTATTCAACATCTAGAGCCTCTTCCATTGAGTGAGATGTCAACTTCAATTGATGTCAAATCCCTAGTTAACCAAAAATTCCTGGATCAGGTACAGAGAAACAAGGCCATTACTAAAACATTTGAAGGATGGATTGAGTATGTTAAATCTAAAGCCATCAAACACTTAGGTTTCTCAATTCAATCCTAGAATGAGGCCAGTAACCTTATTAAAAAGGTTGGAGCAAGTTTTGAAGGCTAGGGAAATAAAAGGGAAGCTAGGTAAAAGAGATCTAATGGATGGAAGAGATACAGGAGTACGGCTTGTAGAAGTTTCTTCTAGAAAGGCCAGTCCCAAGGTTGGATGAAAAAACCTTATATGTCCTAAAGGAATTCATTGACTAGAGAAAGGAACCCATGGCATAGGGAATTTATGAAGTCAAAGATCTTCTTAAAGGGTTGGAGATAATAAAGCATTTGATCCTAAGTGATATTGACTGGATTGATAACCAATGTTTTGAGGCAAAGGAGTAATCAATTAGGCCAGGTGAGAAGGTCATCAAAAATGTTCAAGTGAGATTTGATGAACTCAAAGAAATGAAAATGTTGATTGTATAGGACTTTTCTAAGGTTGCACACATGGAATCAATGCTCTTGATCTAATAGAAACATTTGGAAATGCATGATGGGAAAGTGGCACAAATCAAAAAAGACAACAAAGTGTGGAAGCTGAGAATTACTTACCTCAGACTACCACATCAGCATGAGATCTCTGCATTTACTGTCTCATATGAGAACTAGAAATCAGCTCAATTGGTCTCAACCTCAACGCTCTAGATCTGGTGGACAACTGGAATGGATTCAAAAGGTGTTTCACACCACAATTCTACCTTTTCTTCTTTATGCTCTTAGTCATTTATTTTAACTAAAAAGTATTTACCTCTGGTGATGTATTTTTAATCATGGTTGGTTTTCTAGCCCTACATGTCTATATATTGAAAGACTTATGACTTATGGAGGGTCGGCTTTCTAAGATTTTGAAAACTATTTTTGAAAATCTATGCTTTAGTTTCTTTAAAACTAGTATGACAGAATGTATATGAGATCTTGTGGTTATATATATATATATATATATATATATATATATATATATATATATATATATATATATATATATATATATATAAAGCTTTCGAAGTGATGAATATTGTTGTTTATCAATGTATGTGATTTGTTTTCTTACGGAGATGAATCATAAGTGAAAAAGCTTTGTTGTTATATGAGTTAATTGTATGTCTGAAGCAATAGAGAGAATTTGTGTGTAAATCTTTAGTTTTAGAATGGTTTTAAACTTGCATATTCTTTTCTTGTTGATGAAATGAATGTTTTTCCTTAAGTATTTTCTAGTCAAAAATACCCATAAATTACATTATTTACTGAATAAGATTGTATTAAATATTCACTAGCAAGGCAGCTACACCTTGAAAATATGCAAAGAGATTGCTATTAAAGAAAATCAATTGTTAGTGATGGTATTAACTTTCCTTTCAGTTTAGTAAGAGTCTTTAGTCTAAACTTGAGAAAGGGAAAAATTGTTCACTAAAAATCAGCATTTTCAGTGCAAACTAAAGGATCAGGTACTGATATATTTTAACAAGTGAATCAGGGTAAATCTCTTAATAGATTAGTCCTAATAGGATTTCATAAATCTCTTAACCAAGTTCTTACTTAGTTGTAAGTTTAAAATTCTTTAATCAAGGTAGGTTGTATAAGTCTTTAAGCTCTTAATAGGGCAGACCCTTCACAGGGTAGATCATCTAAAGTGATCAAACTTTTTAGCCCTAAGAGGAAAACTTTATACTGCAATAGTGAAGATTTTTGGGTGTCATCCCCACCCCAATTTTACCTTTCAAGGGTTTTTGGGTAACCAAAATATTTGTGTTATGTGTTTCATTTCTTGGATAAAGTTAGAATGTTAGAACTATTTTAGTATTGAAATTCATGTTTATGTTATGTAAGTTGAATTTATGTCAAAGTGGAATTAGTAGTAGATATCTTATTCACCCCCCCCCCCGCTCCCTCTCAATATCTCACTTCCCATATTATATTTCCAAAAATATCAAGCGGGAATTATTTGATTCTAGTAGCCCCTAATTACTTTACAAAATAGGTGGAAGCCATGCCTACTAGACAATCAAATTGTAAAGTGGTGGTCAAATTCTTGATGGAAAATATTTTGACTAAATTCAGAGTCCCACTCGAGTTTATCACTGATAATGGAATGTGTTTCAGGTATGAGGAATTCACTAACTTTTGTGATAGTTATGGGATTACAATTTCATCTTCTTCCCCTTATCACCCTCAAGGAAATGGCTAGATGGAGTCAAGTAACAAAAACCTATTTAAAATTATCAAGAGAATGATTTCTAGAAATAAAAGAGTATGGGATTCAAAATTGTCACTGGCCATATGGAATGACATGATCACTCTTAAAAATTCTATTAGATTCTCTCATTTTGAGCTTGTGTATGGTAAGGAAAGATTACCCTTAAATCATCTATTGTTAGTTTATAAATTCATAATCCAAGAAGATGTTAAGGATGTGAATTTCATGGAGGAAAGGCTGGAGCAGTTGGTCATGTTGGATGAGAATTGGAGGAGAGCACATAAGGAAAATGAAAAGATTCAAAAATAATACATGATTTTTCACAATAAGGAATCCACAAATAGAACATTTTGTGAAGGAGAATGGGTGGTCAAATGGAATGTGAAGGATCGAGACAAAGGGAAACATGGAAATTTTGATGTGCTATGGGATGGTCTATATGTTGTCATGAGTAAAGTAGGAAAGAACTCTTATTATCTAAAAAATACCTTAGGATAAATCCAGGAGCTTCCAGTTCATGGAAAGTTCCTAAAGCATTTTTTCTACTATGAGTGAAGCCTTTCTTATTGTATCATAGTTTTTTTTTTAGTTTTTTTTCATGGTTTTGTGTTTTTTATCACTGCAAGTGGTTTGATCCCCTAGAGATCTCATGGATTCTTTTAGGAATGCATAAAAAATTCCTCATTCCCAAATAGAGCCATTGTTGGGGTGAGACATTTGTAAAATTTTTGATAAGTACCTACTCAAAAATATTCATTCTTTACCAAGTCACCAAAAAATTGAAAGAGAATAATGATCGCTATAATGCATGAAGAGGTTGTGAAGGGGTTGTGAAATAGAGAGCATATTTATTTCTTGAAAGGCACAAATATGAGTTTTGTGAGATAGAAAAAATGTTACATTTCACATATTGAGGCTTTTAGGGTACTACAAAATGATGACATATTTATGAAGGGTCAATAGAAAGTGAAGTGGTGATTGTTTTTGGAGAGCTTGTTCACACATGTAGATATTTTAAAACATTTTTTTGTTGAAACCATTAATGTCATATTATTCTTGGTAGAAGAATAGAGTTGTGTGTAGAGGACAGTTTACTGGTTCATCAGAGATAGTGAAGCAACTGGAAGGTAGCAGGAGGAATTCAGTAAGTGATTTTGTCAGGTTTTCATTTTCAAATAGAAATATGCCTAGGAAGAAGGATGTGGTAATAGGGGATATTGTAATTCATCCTCCACATTACACATTGTTAAAAGTATTTCCTAGATCTTAGGATGTTGGGATGAAGGGTATGTTTTCAGATAAATGGTCAAAATGTGGGGATTCTTCTATACCCATTCATGATAGGTCATTATTCTGGTCATTCTATTCAAAATGGATTGACAAGATCCCATTGTGTAATCCTCAAATGTTTGATAAGGAAAATCTCATTGTGAAAAATGTATTTTTTGATTCTAAACTAGTTGGTTTATTATCTGCACATTACAAGGTGGAAACTAAAATAGTGAGAAAGGTGGATGGAACTCCCCTCCTGGTCGTAATAAAAGAAATGATTCAGGAATGTTTTGGGTTGAATACTCAAGAAATTACTAAGTTGGATAGAGATTCCTTCCCTATAGAATATGAGTGAATGGTAAATAACATGACTCTAAAAGAAGTGACATTTTTATGAATAGGGAAGATAATAAAAAGGTGGTTAGATTGAATGGAAAAGCTCCTTTCTCTACTAATAATTTCATGTGGTTCTTTCAAAGAACATATTGGGGTTGGGTGAAAATATTTGGGGAGGAAAATAAATCTAGATTTCTAATTGATCTTATGTATTTATCTATGAAGCCACAACACTCCCATTTCTCACATGAATATGACATAGCCTCTAAAGTGGAGAAGGTTTTGAATAAATAATTGATTGAATGGGAAAAAATAAACAAGTGTAAATACTATTATTTATTGTTCCACATGATTTAGTTTTAGAACAATAGTATCTTCATTAACTCATTATACTTATCCATTTTGAATGGTTGGGGAAATAGGCTTCCAGAAGTTATGGTGTTGAGAATGAGACAAACAAAATAAATACGTTGACTACATAACATTCCATGATAGATTTATGGTTTGTACTATCAGGTCCATGGGCAGTGGTGTAGTAAGGATTCCCACTTTAGTCAAAGAGTTTATGAGGCCTAAGGAGACAAAGCCTAATGAGGATTACACACACAATTTTGCAAATTGGATGTGCAAGTATAGTCATACAATACTTAGAGTATATGGGTGTAGGAAAGCCCCACAAAAACTTCCTATTTATGTATCAGAAATAGTTGCATTCCTGGGATTCACATGGAAACTCCTATGGTTTGAAAATGAAATAAATTCCCGTAGAAAGAAAGGTAGTTTTATGCCTAATGTAACTAGATTTATGGGAATTTTTTTAGGTTTTGGAACCCTTGATAAATTGCATGACTACCTAAATGTTTATTGGATGGATAGTGAAAAGTCAAGATACTATGATCTAGAAGGCCACATAAGGTCTATAAAAAAGTAATATAGTGATGCAGGAGCATCCTAGGATTCTTGGCAATCCTGTATCAACCAAAATATGTTTGTCTTTGAAGCTAGATTGTTAGTTTTGATCTTGGTTTGGTGGAGTTCTTGCTCAGTTTGGGAGACTGGTTGCTCGGTTTCTATGGTTACTGGGGTGCTCAGTCTCTGAAGAACACTCAGTGACTGAAGGTGTCAGTTCACTGGCACTCAGTGATAACTGCATTTCTCGGTCATGCTTGGCGTGGTCAGTCAACTGGTGCTTGGTTATTTCCTCTTGCTCGGTGTTCTTTCTTACCAACTGGATTGTTTGGATAGATCATCTTGGCCAACTGGTGAATTTAATTTGGGTTGCGCTCCTCAAGTTATGGATTGACCATTGGACATGTGGGGACCTAGATCTAGCATGCTGCACTCTTCTATGTGGATTTGATGACCATTTGGGGCCATCTTTGAGAGTTTATTTATTTTGTAAGGCTATGTGAGAGCCGACTGATGTTTTAGCATTTAATATTTATTTGTAAGGGTTTATTATTTCATCAACTGACTTGTGGTTGGGAATCAATATTTATAGGATGATTGGTAGTTGTTTAGGAGGGGGAGATAGGATCATATTTTTGAGAGGAAGGTTAGTAGCTTGCGAGCTTAGGAATAGGAAGATTGCTTGGAAGTTTGAGTACAAGTGTAGATCTTTCCTGGGTTCCTACCAATGTGATGTGTGTTACAGACCTAGGCTAGCTAAATGTTGATGTTGGGGAAAAGATTTGGATCCTGCGAGATCTTGTAAACTGTTACTTGCATTATAATTGGCCATAATTGGGAAGGCCTTACAACCCGGCACATTGCATGTAATCAGTAACTTGATGAATAAAGACTTTTTTTTTGTTTCAGATCTATTGTTGTTGTTGTGTATTTTCATTGCATATTGGTTTGGCTGCAAGGTCAGTCAGTCCTTAATTGGATCCACCAGCCTTGACTGCATCAAGTGGTATCAGAGTGAAGTTTGTTCCTATTTGAGCAAAGTATGTTCCTGTTGGAGCCAAGTGGACCTTGAGTGTTTGTATCTAGATCTTGATTTGAAGATGACTCCAAGGAGAAATCATGAGATCTCTGAAGAAGAGGAAGCTACTGGTGAATTATGTCTTGATGATTTTAGGGCTTTGCAGAAACAACTACAAGATCTGCAAGAGAAAACTGAGAAAGAAGAAGCCTAACTTGAAGGAGGATAGTGATGATGAATGTAAGGAAGATCATTTTGAAGAAGTTGTAGAAGAAGCTAGAGATTCTGAGGAGAATCAAATTCTGAAAACTATGTCTAAGATTGGGAAGAGACCTAAGATTGAAGTTTATGCATTTGCTAGAAGCCTTAGGCCTAAAGAATTGATTGATTGGATCAGTGAGATTCATGAATACTTTGAGTATGAAGAAATATAATATCTTGATAGGGTTAGATTTGCAAAGACTAAGTTGCAAGGTCATGAAAATATCTGGTGGAGAGAAGTTCAGTTGGAAAGAGGTAGAAGAGGAAAAGAGAAGATCACTAAGTGGAACTGAATGGTGGACAAGTTGAAGAAGCAATTCATTCCAGTGGATTATGAATTGGACATGTTTAAGAAGATGCAAGCTTTGAAGCAGACTAACAAATCAATACAGGAGTATACCGAGGAGTTTTATAGAATCCTAATTAGGACTGGTTATTCTAAAGCTGATAAAGAGAAGGTTGCTAGGTATGTCTATGGTTTGAGACCTATTATTCAAGAAGAGTTACTTACTATGTGGATGACAACAATCGATGATGCTTATCAAATGGCATTGAAGATTGAAGAGAAGCTAAATAAGAATTATGAAGGAAAATAGAACAATAGGAACCAAGGTGGTAAAATTGGTGAGATAGTTTCTAAGAGTAATGTGACAGAGAATCCTAAGACTGATGTGGGATCTAGCAGTGGTCAAGTTACTAAGAATGCTGGACAGAGAGGAAGGTGGAAGAATGAGTTCACTGGCACTTGTTATAATGGTGGTGAAGCTGGTCATAGAAGTTGGTAGTGTCCTAAGAAAAGAGTTGCATTAGTTGTTGAAGAAGACATTGAAAATGTTCTAGAGAAAGGAGAATGTCTTGTCACTAGGAGATTAGCTACATGTGTCCATGAACCAGTGTAGAGAAGAAATTTTTTCAAAACCATATGTAAGTGCAAGGATAAGGTATGTAATGTCATAGTTGATGGTGGTAGTTCTAAGAACTTTGTTTCAGATGAAATGGTTAGTAAGTTGAACTTGGAAAGAAGGAAGCATCCTAATCCTTATCAGATTAGTTGGATACAAGATTTTTCTAAGGTTATATTTGAAGAACAATGCTTGGTTAAGTTTTAGATTGGATCTTACCATGATGAGATATTGTGTGATATATTTCCCATGGATGCTTGTCATATGTTGCTCGATAGACCTTGGCATTTTGATAGAAAGGTTTTGTTTGATGGTTGATGAACCTATTCCTATTAAGTCTAGTTTGAAAGAGAAGGAGAATGCTATCTCTGAAGATTTTTTTGAGATTAAGAAATAGATGGTCTTGCTAGTAGAGATGGTATAGTAGATGGTGACATTTGTGACACAGAGAGATGCAGATGATACTAAGTTGGTTTAGGAGTCTAGAAGGGATGAACCTTACCGAGGCACTGATGTGATTGGTAGTGGTTAGATTCAGTTGCTATTAGTTGCCAACCGATGGGATAAGCACAGTGGAAAGTAGGACTTTCTACATGAGATAGTGAATTAAGTGAAGACTAATTGGGATAAAGGACAAGAAGAGATATGGGTGAAGAATAGATTTGGCATACCTGTTCTAATTCCCTTGAGGTGTTCCTGATTTCCTTATGAGAAAATATTTCTTACCTAGGGTGTCTAATGTAGGAGTATCCTAGGATTCTTGGCAATCCTATATCAACCAAAATATGTTTGTCTTTGAAGCTAGATTGTTAGTTTTGATCTTGGTTTGGTGGAGTTCTTTCTCGGTTTGGGAGACTGGTTACTCAATTTTTGTGGTTACCGGGGTGCTCGGTCTCTAAAGAACTCTTGGTGATTGAAGGCGTTAGTTCACTGGCACATGGTAATAACTATGTTTCTCATTCATGCTTTGTGTGGTCGGTCAACTGGTGCTCAATTATTTCCTCTTTTGCACGGTGTTCTTTCTTATCGACTAGATTATTTGGATAGATCAGCTTGGCCGAATGGTGCATTTAATTTGTGTCATTCTCCTAAAGTTATGGATTAATCATTGGATGTGTGGGGACCTAGATCTAGCATTTTGTATTCTTCTATGCAGATCTAATGACCGATTGGGGCCATCTTTGAGAGTTTATTTATTTTGTAAGGCTATGTGAGAGCCGACTGATGTTTTAGCATTTAATATTCATTTGTAAGGGTTTATTGTTTCATTAGCTGACTTGTGGTTGGTAATCAATATTTATAGGATGCTTGGTAGTTGTTTAGGAGGGGGAGATATGATCATATTGTTGGGAGGAAGTTTAATAGCCTATGAGCTTAAGAATGGGAAGATTGCTTGGAAGTTTCAGTACAAGTGTAGATCTTTCCTAGGTGCCTACCAGTGTGTTATGTGTTATAGACCTGGGCTAGCTAAATGCTGATGTTGGGGAAAAGATTTGGATCTTGTGAGATCTTGTAGACTATTACTTGCATTGTAATTGGTCATAACCGGGAAGGCCTTATAGCCTAGCACATTGCATGTAATCAGTAACTTGATGAATAAAGACTTTTGTTTTGTTTTAGATCTGAATAGAGGTAAAATGGATTCACCACTATTCAGATGTAGAATGGGAAATATGAGATCTATTCTCAAAACCCAAATTCCCCAAAGAAGAGATTTGATTTTATCAACCTAGAGGTTAATACACAATCAAATCAATTTTTGGATGAATATGGAAGAGAGAGAGAGAGAGTAAATCCAATATTTCCCTATATGGAGGAGGATTATATTTGGAAATCTGAAATAATAAATACTAACCTCAAATTAGGGGAGATCTATAAAATTTTGAATTCTGATGTCTATGTACACTTTCAGGAAAATCTAAAACCTGACTTGGACTGGAAATGTCAAGATAGAGAAAACCCAGAAATCTTTCCTCAAGATGGCTCAACTCGGGTTTGACGCTCATAAAAGGTCAAATACCACATTCTTTATTTGAAGTCTGATTCGAATTCTGTTCGCAGATCTCAGAATTTTTTCAAAAAGGGTATCCAAATTCGCTCTTAGATTTGAAATTCTGCACCTGTACCTGCAAGAAAATAGGGGTTTTTATTGTGTGGGGGGTTTGCCTTGGTCAAACCCTGGTTTGGAATCAACCTTAATATTGAAATTGAAATGGAGAATGCTAGCAAGTAGTAGAAAAGGATCTAACAATGAAGCTATGCAATTCAATAGATATGCAATTGTATTTGAAATGTAAACAAGTATATTGATATGAAAGCTTGAACACAATAAATGTAAATCAAACCTCCCTTGGTAAGAGAATGAAATGGATCTTGAAGATGAACAAAGGATCTTGAAGGAAGATCACACCATCATGATGGCTAGATCTTGGGTTTGAATGATAAATCTTGAATGCTTGAACCAAATCCCTTCAATGGCTTGAATGCTTGAATCCTTGATCTTCAATGGAGAACTTGGATGGAGAAGAAGACTTGAATGCTTGAATGGATGCTTGCTTGATCACCTTGAGAGCTTGCACATGAAAATTTCTTGAGTGTGATGTTCTCACAAAACTTGATTGTGGATGTTCTCACAAAACTTGGTGATGAAAATGAGAGAGGAAGGCCTCCTTTTATAGTGATCTAGGGCACACTCCTCTAGATGGGCCACCTTGGAGAATTAAATCCCAATTAGGTCCTCAACTTTATAAAATATACCTATATTAAATTTAATTAAAGGATTTACCATCCCAAAACCTGAAATGGCCGACTTGGAAGTGGGAAAATAAATCTCCCGAAAGCCCAAAGCTTGGAGATTCTGGAAATTGGAATTTTGAAAGAAGGGGTCAAATTCAAGATTAACCCTAACCTAGTTAGGGTCAACCTTGACCCTGACCTAGTCAAGGTTGACCTCAACCTTGACCTAGTCAGGTTCTAACTCGATCCTAACCCTGGTCCCAGGTTGACTCAGAACCAAGCTAGGAGGTCCCGGGGATGCCCAGAAACCTAGAACTGATGCCAGATCAGGATAGAATGTCAGTGATAGACATAAAATCCTATGATTATAGTTATGAAGGCTAGGAGAATCCATTTCTAAATCCTACCTAGAAATAGAGCTATGAAAAAGGGAAATTCAGGAATCCTTAAGATCCTAACCCTAATTTCACCTAGAATGAAGAAGAAAAGAAGTGGAAAGTGGGGAGAAAGCCAAATCAAAGCAAAGATCAATTAACAGAATCCAATATGACCCCAAACCACTTACTAGAAGGGCTAAACACTCTTAACATGGAAGTGCTTCCATTTTAAGATGATACATTAAGCCCCCACTTTAGCAAGAGTATGGATTCGATGCACACTCTTGGTAAAGGAGAAGAAAGAGGAGATCTAAGTGGATTCACAAAGAGATAAAATAACAATTAGCTAAGGGCATGAGCCCCTAGATTAAAGATTCTAACTCAACATACACACACGAGGGTGCAAAATAATAAAACCAAAAGAACAAGGGTTAGCACTAAATAACCCAAATCAATTAGCATAAGAAACCTCACTAAGAAATATTCCTCATGCTAATATCATATTTGGAAAGCTATCATAAAAGCATAAATGTTTACATAAGAAAGACAAGAGCAATACTATAAATAACATAGCTTTATGATCCTATCCTACTAGCATGAAAGCAGAAAAGAGAGAAAGGAGAAAGTGATTAACTCACCCAGTAAGATGCCCACCTTACTGTGAATCACCCTAGAGGGAGAGCCCAATAGTTTCACCCAAAAACTATGCTTGTAATTGTAATGCATCTTCTAACAGCTTCTAGAATACCCATAGATCCACCTTCTTGTATCACTATGAATATGAAATGCATGTCTCCTTAAGATTTAGCAACTTATGTGTGTTACCTTCGGAAGATTTAGCATATAGGTGCGTGTCTTTTCAGGATTTAGCAACTTATGTGCATTACCTTCCAAGATTTAGCATACTTGAAATTGGAAATGTGTGTCCCTTTAGGATTTAGCAACTTATGTGCATTACCTTCAGCGGATTTAGCATATTGAAAATTTTGAAAAATGCATGTCTCCTCAGGATTTAGCAACTTATGTGCGTTACCATCAGAAGATTTAGCATATAAATGCGTATCTTTTTAGGATTTAGAAACTTATGTGCGTTACCTTCCAAGATTTAGCATATAAAAATAAAAAACTATAATGCAAGGGAGACCCTATATATGCCCCCCTCCTTAATATGGAAAAAACATACTATTTTGTCATGTTAAGGAAAGAAAAGAATAAGGATAAAGCCTTCCTCAGCATCAAGACAATATCCACAAACAACACCCAGTCCAAGCTAAGAAGGTCATGGCTCCTATGAGGCCATGGAAGGGATGAATGTAAAGAGATATCATCGAAGAAGTGAAAAGAAAGTAACCCTTATGAGGGATAGCACACTATTTAGTTTCCAAGGTGAGAGATATATCAACCATGGAAACCCAATGTCAAACAACAAAAAAGGTTGTGATCAAGGACAAAGATCCTCAATGCAAACCAAAATTTTCATGTATGATTGGATATCACATAATAGATAGATATTGCTTAACCAAGGAAAGAGGTGAATCCCAGAAAGACAGAAAAGAAGGAGATGGCATCCTTGCCCCCCAAGTGTAGGAACAAAAATGGAAGAGGATAAATACTTCACAATGCAAGGAGATATCATGTTTACAAAAATGTATACCGATACCATATTCTTAGTGAGGGATATTGACCCCTACATCCAAGAGCCTAGATAATCATGAAAAGGATATGTCACTCATGGAAAAGGATCCTCAAAGGAAAGATATCTTATCAACAAGATCCCCATCATAGAGGAGTGCTTTAGATAAAATATCATCTTTCAAAGGTGGGAACAAAAATTCAATCATCAAGCCCCCTGCAAAGAAGAGGAAGAGGAATCTTTGGATTGAGGGAAACAACTCTAACACCAAAGCAAGGGTAAGAAATTATAAAGAACATAATTTTCAACATAGAGAAGAAGTGATGACTTAGGACAACAACTTCTCATATAAGAAGGTTATCCATAGTCAAAACATCTGTCAATATGATGAAATAATATTTCAATATAAACAAATACCACTAAGCTAAGGAAAGTGATTCCCTAGACAAAGAGAGAGAAGAAAGAACCTTTCCCCCCAGGGATGAAAGGCAAGGGATAACTTTGCAAAACAAATGTCCTATAAAATATATCTTGAATAAGAACAAACCATCTTAAAGCATAAACATAATAGATCCTAGAAGACAGGAAGAAATATAACTCTTGCCCCCTAGTCTAGAGGAGAAAAGATTTATGTTATATCAAAGTGAGGGGTAAAATTATGAATAAACCTCAAAGGAGAAGTTTCTTTTCTCTTATCTTTATGGATCAGATAATAAGGAGAAGGTACTTTGAAGAATATTTTCACATCTACATCATGAACCATAGTTTGAACCTCAACAATAGTGTGGGAAGAACTAGGAATAGCAGATGGAGAATTAGGAATTGGATTAGGAAATATTAGATTAGGATTAGGAAGATTAGGAATACTAGTAAAAGTGTAGGAAGTGATATAAATGGAAGAAACAACTGAAGGAACACTTGGAACCATAGTTGTAAAAGGGTTTGAATAGATATGAGTAATATTATGGTAAGAAGGTTGTAAGGTAGGATCTTGATTTCCCATAAGATCACCACTAAGAGGAAGAGCATTAAGGGAATTCATATCTTTCTCTGCTAATGCCTTGTCACTAGAAGGAATCCTAAATTGAGGTGAAGGATAATCTATAAAGTCATCTTATTTCACATAAGGGGAGTGTGTTCTAGAGAATATGTCATCCTTTTGTATCAAAAGTTCTTCACAAGGATGGGCTAAATTAGTGTATTTATCCAAGGGTTTATCCCAAAAAGTAGAAGTGTCCATAATGGCTTCATGAGGAAGAGAGTAATCAACATCCAAATCCAAAGTTTCATCCCAAATAGGAGGATTGTTTATAATGGTTTCATGAGGAAGAGAGTAATCAACATCCAAATCCAAAGGTTCATCCCAAATAGGAGGACTATCATCCCTATCCATAAAGTACATTGTAGGAGTGTCAAAACTCATTAAAGCTTGATCCCTAAAGGGGAAAGAAGGTAAATTGTATTCTAAAGTAGGCTCATAGAAAAGACATATATTAGGAGAAGAATTAACATCAATCCCTAACTCATCTTTGTAAAGGTCAATTGAAGAGGTTGTAGAGGAAGATGAAATAGGAATAGGATCAATGGAGAACTCATTCAAACAATTTTCATCTTCACTTCCATGTACCTCGTTAAGGTATCTATCATCTTGAACAAAAAAAGCCTCATCAAAGTACTCAAAACAAGAATCATACATGTTGAATATGAAAATGTAAATGTTTTTGTATTTTTAAAGAAATTTTGCAATTTTTTTGGATTTTTGAAATATAAATGCAAGGGCATAAATAAACCTAATCTTAATGTAAGAAAAGATTAACCACAAGTCTAACACAATAGGGAATCTAAATCCACCAAACAAAGGAGATTAAGTATGTCGGGTTAACCAAAATGAATAGAGGTAAAATGGATTCACCACTATTCATATGTACAAGGGGAAATATGAGATCTATTCTCAAAACCCAAATTCCCCAAAGAAGAGATTTGATTTGATCAACCTAGAGGTTAATACACAATCGAATCAATTTGTGGATGAATATGGAAGAGAGAGAGAGAGTAAATCCAATATTTCCCTATATGGAGGAGGATTATATTTGGAAATCTGAAATAATAAATACTAACCTCAAATTAGGGTAGATCTAGAAAATGTTGAATTCTAATGTCTGTGTACACTTTCAGGAAACTGTGAAACCTGTCCTGGACTTGAAATGCTGAGACAAAGAAAACCCAAAAATCTTTCCTCAAGATGGCTTAGCTCAGGTTTGACCCTCATAAAAGGTCAAATACCACATTCTTTGTTTGAAGTCTGATTTGAATTCTGTTCACAAATCTCAGAAGTTTGCCGAAAAGGGTATCCAAATTCATCTTAGATCTAAAATTTTGCACCTGTACCTGCAAGAAAATGGGGGTTTTTGTTGTATGGGGGGTTTGCCTTGGTCAAACCCTGGTTTGGAATCAACCTTAATATTGAAATTGAAATGGAGAATGCTAGCAAGTAGTAGAAAAGGATCTAACAATGAAGCTATGCAATTCAATAGATATGCAATTGTATTTGAAATGTAAACAAGTATATTGATATGAAAGCTTGAACACAATAAATGTAAATCAAACCTCCCTTGGTAAGAGAATGAAATGGATCTTGAAGATGAACAAAGGATCTTGAAGGAAGATCACACCATCATGATGGCTAGATCTTGGGTTTGAATGATAAATCTTGAATGCTTGAACCAAATCCCTTCAATGGCTTGAATGCTTGAATCCTTGATCTTCAATGGAGAACTTGGATGGAGAAGAAGACTTGAATGCTTGAATGGATGCTTGCTTGATCACCTTGAGAGCTTGCACATGAAAATTTCTTGAGTGTGATGTTCTCACAAAACTTGATTGTGGATGTTCTCACAAAAACTTGATGATAAAAATGAGAGAGGAAGGCCTCCTTTTATAGTGATCTAGGGCACACTCTAGATGGACCACCTTGGAGAATTAAATCCCAATTAGGTCCTCACCTTTAGAAAATATACCTAGATTAAATTCAATTAAAGGATTTACCATCCTGAAACTTGAAATGGCTGACTTGGAAGTAGGACCTCAACCCTATCCTAGTCAGGTTCTAACTTGATCCTGACGCTGGTCCCAGGTTGACTCAGAACCAAGCCAGGAGGTCCCGGGGATGCCCAGAAACCTAGAACTAATGCCAGATCAAGATAGAATGTCATTGATAGACATAAAATCCTATGATTATGTTAGGAATGAATGCTAGATGTTGGCAGTCATTATATAGCAGTTTTTGTTGCATTCATCACTATGATTGTCATTGATGTCAACACAGTGATCTTCTGAACACTAGCATAGAAGTAGACAATGTTTTGATTAGCGTACATGGGATATTATAGTTGTAGATATGTGATGTTGAGGTTATACTCTTTGATATGTTATATGTCTATGGTTAAGAGTGCAGACAGTAATTCATTGATTCATGAAAGTTATGAGCATTTTGGTAAAAGCAATATTCAGGCAGTGTTCCTGAGTACCGATTTGTGGAAATCAAATGATATCTCCTAATCGAGATGGAATCTAGTTTTGTATAGTTAAAGGGAATTTTGAGACACATTGATGGTGGTGTGGTTCATAGTGCAAACTT
The DNA here is from genome assembly GCA_027943335.1 of Chamaecyparis obtusa. Lineage (NCBI taxonomy): Eukaryota > Viridiplantae > Streptophyta > Pinopsida > Cupressales > Cupressaceae > Chamaecyparis > Chamaecyparis obtusa. The sequence continues at coordinate 4,118,847 of BSBK01001913.1, forward strand.
TGAGGTTGCACGAGTGAAGAGATATTGCATTTGGAAGCTGACAGTTTTGTGTAATTTTGATGTAGTGTATGGAAACTTTTATTTTGTAATTATGTGCCGACTCATTTGTAATTATTTGAGCGTGGTATAAAGGAAGGAATGTTTTTCCTTATTGTATGAAGTTTTTATATATGAAAGAAGTGTGAGAATGGTTTTGGTTGCATGCGAATGTAAGCATGAAGTGAAGAAAAGAGCCTAAGAGTTTGTGAAAGTGAAATTGTGAAGGAAGACATGCGAAGTACAGAGATCTAGAATTGAGATCTGGTGTAGCAGTGAATGCGATTTGGCACAGTATGGAGGTAACATATTTCATATTATTCTACTAAATAATATCAAGGTTATTTGGACAGTGTGTTCAATGATCTTACCCTGAAACTGTTTGGGCAGTGGGTCCTTCTGTCTTCCATAACTCTTATTAGGGTTAGAATCTTTTAACAGGGATTCAAAATCTCCTAACAAGGATTTATATGTACTAAATGTATTTCATAAGACTCCTAATAGAGTCCATCCTCTCACAAGGAATATTCATATTAGTGCATCTTTTGTGGGCATCATTCCCACCGGGGTTTACTCTTTGATCAAGAGGTTCCCTAGTCAACATATCTTGTGTTATTGTGTCATTGTGTATGAATATCTTTGTATGGTTAGTAATTGCATTACTTACATGGTTAAATGCTATTGAAGATGTTAAAAGTTATAATTATCTGATAACTGGTTCACCCCCCCCCCCCCCCCTCTCAGTTATCTTGGTGGACTTTACTTTCTAACAAATTATAGTGATGAAGGCCAAGAGGATCCATTTCTAAATCCTACCTAGAAATAGAGCTATGAAAAATGGAAATTTAGGAGAATCCTTAAGATCCTAACCCTAATTTCACCTAGAATGAAGCAGAAAAGAAGTGGAAAGCAAGGAGAAAGCCAGATCAATTCAAGGCATCCAATATGACCCCAAACCACTTACTCGGAGGGCTAAATGCTCTTAACATGGAAGTGCTTCCATTTTAAGATGATACAAGATCTATTGTTGTTGTTGTGTATTTTCGCTACATATTGGTTTGGCTGGAAGGTCGGTCAGTCCTTAATTGGATCCACTAGCCTTGTCTGCATCATATAGGCATTATTGTGATTTAAATGAAGATGTCACGAGGAATTAAAATGATTATCTAGATGTGTTCCAAAGGTTAAAAAGGTAAAAACCCTTTTGGACTTGTAAAAAGAGATAATTTTAAGGGGATTGCCTTGGTTTCATGATGAAGAAAATAATGAGGTTTATCAATGGGAATTGTCTATTCAAAATTTTGAAAACTTGAAAGAAAAGAGTGTTGTAATAGGAGAAGTAAAACCAAGCCTCCTCCCAAAAGGTTGAGAAAATAAATTGTTATTGATTCATATTCTGAATCTCCTCCTCCTAAGGTTTCTAAAAGGTAGAGCACACCTAATCATATTTCATGTGAATTGTTAGAAGGGAAAGGAGACATAGATGATATAGCTGCAACTTTAAGGGGTATGAGATAAGCTGAAGAAGCTAGCCCTTCCTCCCCACTTTCTATTTTTTAGGAAGAGATTCATGGTTATAAGGTTCAACTACAAGGAGATGATAATCCTATGGACCTTGGAGATGCAAGAGATGTCATATTTACTAGATTTGTTGAATGGGATGATTTCATTCACTCCCAGGAATTCAAGGACTTTTGGATTTAGGTAAAGATGAAAGAGTTCAAGGAACAAAAGTAGAGTAGATTAATGGGGATTAAAGAATCTAAGCATGAAGAGATTATGAATTATATGTTTAGGGAATTGGACTTAGATAATGTAAATTATACTGCAGGTGAGGAAAGAGAAATGTTGAGAAAGAGTGACATTCTCTTGGTTCTTGGTTTTTCCTCAAGGGAAAAAATTTTGTTGGATCAAGTGAGGAAATAGGATGATCCCAATTTTGTAGCAGATCTTGATAATGAGGAAAAAATCATAGGGTCTAGTTATAACCCTAAAACAAAGATATTGGCCACATGGGTGAGCTTCAAGGGAACCTATAAGCCTAAACTAGTGGATTTCTCTAAGAATGTTGAAGGGAATAAAATTGAACAAATAGTTGGGGATACCAATCCACTTTTTTTTCCAATGAACTAGTTTCTCGAGCCATGTTCAACAAAGATCAGGTAAATCATATGTAGAATAAATTACAGAATTTTGTGAACACACAAATAGAATTGAATAAGGTTATAAACAAATTATATGTCAATCTTGCAGAAAAGGATAAGGAAATTTAGAAGCAACAAGGGACAAAGCCAGAGAAAGCTATTTTTGTCTTTCATCATGTTCAAAGTTCATTTGTTAGTAAACTGCAAAAATCCTCAAAAGATGTAGAAGGTATACCCACTATCAAGTTCAAACAAGAACTCTCAATACAAATGTTCTCTATCTTGGAGAAAGTTTTATCTTTTAGAGTTAATGTTGTGATTGGGAAGTGTGTTGATATTTATGATGGGTGTTTCCTATTGGCTGAGATATTAATTAGATTCAAGAAGAATAATCCTTTGTTGCAAGATCTGGCTAGGAGATGGAGGCCTTCTTCATATGAGATAACTCGCATCTATGATGTAATTTAGAGAGACCTAGATTCTAAGGAGGTTAAAGAAACAAAATAAATTATGGATTCTATGTTTGAATAATTAGAATATATCTTGCATGAAGAGGGAAGGGTCGAAGAAAAAATGTCATCTTTGAAGTCAATTAAGCATTGGACTATCTCATAGTTCTTAGATCCTGAGGGATGTGTGAAGAACATTATAGATTGGAATCTTGAATACTTAAATATGGTATCGTGAATTTTAGAACATTTGAAGGAAGATAGGGATTTATCAATCAAGGAATTCAATATTGTCTTAGATGGGATCATTGTGCTTGAGGAGAAATTTTCCAAATTCATAATTGAAGCTTGAGTGGTTAGAGGAAGTAGATGAGAAAAGAATCTCCTAGTCATGCCAGATATATTACACCATCAATGGCCATCACTTGTGAAAGTTTTTTAATAGATTAACAAGTATTTGGAACCAATCACTAGTACTTTAAGAGGATTAAAGAGAATCTTAGAATGTAAAGATACTTCAGAAAATTGATGATTGTAGTTTTTTTTCATTATTTTCTATTTGTTTGTAATATTTTTATTTCTGCTTTCAATTGATTAGGATTAGGTAGATGAAAAGGCATGGAATGTAAAATGGTTGGAAGCTTGTCGCTTCCCTTTTTGGGGAAACCATAACCATTTAGTATATATATTAGTCTCAACTGAAAGTAGAAATCTCTCTTGATTATACTTACTTTTTTTAAAATCAATAAAATAAACCCTATTTCTTGTCCAATTAGATTTGATATGATTTTACTGAATTTGGTCTCCTTGATGTAATGAATCTAAAGATTGATTTTCAACTTAAAAACTTGTGTATCATGGTTATTATTTCTTTGATATTAATCTAAGGAAAATAAGAAGTAATTGTGAAGTGTTGTTTGAGTGCATCTTATATTATTGATTCTCTAAAAGGGATTAAATATAATAAAATGGATTGATGTTATAGGCAGCATCCATTTACATTAATAATATTGTGTGATTGATGATACTGCTCAAGGTTTAGAGTATTATCTTTCAAGGAAAGTACATGAAGAATTATGTAAAGCTTGACTTAGTGTCCAATTGGATAAGGGAATGATCTTTGTAGATCAAAAAGAGTAAGGAATATTTAAAAGTTAATCATTGTTATTTTATTTTTTCTTGATTATTGGTTGTTAGTTTGAAGTAATTAGTGAAGGTATTTTCTTGTTAAAGTATAGAGGGATCATATTCTTGTATTTCAAATCTTTTCCATTTTTAAGTAGAAGATTGGAGATGTTTTATGTATTTCATCTACTATAAAAAGATCTAACTCAAAAGGTAGTTGGGGAGAATATTTACCCACCTAGGTCTTGTTGAACCTAAAGTGTAGGGGATTTAAGTTAGGTTTGATTGATCCTATCCATTGACCAGAAGCTATTGGAAAACTCAAGGATAAATCTTGGTAAACTTTTAGGGATTTCCAATCTGCGGTTTTGAGAACCAACATGACACGGGTTAGAATTAAGATAAACAAGTTGCTACCCTCTAAGTGAAGTGGGATTGGCTTGTTCTAACTAATTTTTCTAGAATGGTTAAACAAGGTTTTGGCAAAGAAAGGAGAGGTATGTAAATGTGCATCTTTTAATTAAGAAAAATGGATGCATTGTATTACATGGATTTAATAGAATCGTAATTCTAGTTTTTTCAGATTTATTTACAAATAAAATTAGAAAATTAAGCCTTTTCATAATTCATGTTTTCTTTAATCCTTTTCGGCTAGATCCATTTTCTTGGCATATGTCTTTACTAGGTGATTCACCTAGAATTCCTTTTTGATGCACCCAGATTTGGCATGCTTTCAGGATGGAGATTTTTTTCACTCTTTGGAAAGATAGAAATGTTGTCCTTTTATCTCACAACATTCTTAATATTAATTTTTCTATGTACACTAAAGCTTGTATATAAAATAATGACATGATGTAGATTCAAATACAAGTTTATAAAGCGATCCTTGAGGTGGGGCATATGCGGGAACTTTTAAAGTATTGGGTAAATTCCCCTTGTACAGTTGCTAGAGTGCCACCAAATTCTCTTTTTTTTTACCACACTCCACCTCATGGCCACCATCATGGTCATAGCTCTTTTTCCATGCATTCTTAGACCCCTCAGTTTCAGGACCCTCATCATTCTTTTGGCAGTGAAGATGCTTAGAGGTGTCACTCTGCCTCTCCTCCTCACCAGAGTATGGATGATGAATGTTCTTCTGCTTCTATTCTTGCTACTAATGTTGGTTGGCCTCCTGCTAGAGGAAATGTTTCGTGGCCTCTTGCCACTTCTAATAAATTCACTTGTCTGTCTCTTGCTATTTCACTCAGCCGGGAGGAAGGAGAATTGAACGATAAAGAAGATGAAGATGGGTGGTCTCTTCTAGACCTACCCCTAGCCCCAATGTTTGGGGAATCTGGATGACAGAGATCCTCCTCCCTTAGCTTCACTCTTTTTTTTTTATGAATAGCTGATGATTCTAAATTTTTCCGTGTGAATTTTTACGGAGTGATCTTGTATCCCCTGGCCCCTTTTTTTTTAATAGTGTACTGTATCTATTTTTATATTAATGGAAAAGGCCTCTATTCATCAAAAAATTAGAAAATTACATATTCCATCTTGTTTTGTTGTAGCTATCTAGTTTGAGAGTTATAAACATTCCATCTCACATAATTAATTATAATCTATTAGTTTATAACATTTCCTAATTATGAATATATTTTTAGTTAGATTTTTCTTATATTAATATCTTTGTAAATTATTGATATTTTTAGTTATTATTTATCAAACTTTATAGTAATTAGTTTTAATTGTGTTTTTAAATGTATTTTGTGTCTGCACTTATTTTTTAATTTATATCATTTTATAAATACAACTTATTTCTTCCTTTTAATAAAAAAAATTTCTATCACATATTTTAGTGTAGATCTCTATCTATTATATTGATGATTCCATATTAGAAAAACTTCATTTGAGAATACTTTCGTTCTTAAAATAAAATTAAAAAATACTATTTTATTTTAGTAGTTATCAATATGATGGTCTTCTAGACTACAATTTTTTATATGTGTTGTGTTATACTATATTATTAACCATTATCAATGCTTACCATTACATCATTTAATTTGGGTCATAGATCCTTTAAAAATATTTTTCATAAAGTTGATATTTGTATGAAGAAATATTAAAAAAGGAAAAACAATTGTTGATAGATACTTAAAATATATTCCAATCTGAAATAAATTATTGAATTAAGTGTGACTTATATTTTCGATAAATTATTGAACTATTTTTTATTTAAGTATATAAATAAATATATACTAAAAATGTAAAATAGATTATAAATACTAGAAAATAAATATTTCTTGATGATATAATGTTATAGGGATTATGAACAAAGTTTTGAAATTAGATTATAGATTAAAGTGTCAAGACACTTGGAAATTTCAGTTTAAGAATTTGAGTGTTTAGGATAATTTGAGTGTTTAGGACACAGTGATCCTATTCAAGAGAGTAATCTTTTTTATATTTTTGCAATATTATCCTAAATAGAATTAGATCTTATGTATTTGTATCCCTATTCATTTGATGATATAAAAATAGGGATAATAATAGTAGTGTTGAAAAGTATTCTAGGGCTTGTTATGTAAGAATTCATGTTTGAAGGTCTTGAATGGACAACTTGTTGGGTATGTGAAGCTCAACAAACCGTAGCCTTCAGTGGTTTCAAACCATCATATATAGACTTTCCTTGACAAAGCCTTGATACAAGACCATAATTTTTTGGAATGTGAGAGCCACTACCTACAAGTATAACATTCTTAAAACTACTTCTTTTACTATCTTCATCTATAGACTGCTTCTTTTCAGTTCCATCACATAACTCTTCTCTTCTTGGACACAATCCTTCTCTTCTTGGACACAGGCTAATGAGGCCTACTCTTTGGTATTAATAGACTGCTCACATTTATCCAAAATGTCTTGGGATTCCTTTGTATTTAGAATCAATTCTTGAATTTGTCTGCCAATGTCAATCTTCCTACCATTTCCAGAAAATGTTTTAGTTGGCTTGAAATTATGTGGTGAGAAGTTTACATTGTTTTCCTTGAGTGATCTAATTGGGGCCTGAGCAGGGGAGTTGTGAGCATCCTACACAGTCTCATGGACAACCACCCACTTCATATATTTTTTCATCTATTTCCATTTTATCTATTTTGGTGGTGAAGTAATCATCTTCATCTATTTCCATGGGCATAATTTTAGGTTCAACAATAGAAGCATCTCTTTCCTCATCCAACTTTAATTACTTATATGGAAAATTACAATTACAATCTCCATAGTCATACTTTTCAATTTCTATTTCCTAATTTCTCACCCTTTGTTTTTTCTTCTTCTAGTGATGTGAATTCTTTGAAATTGTATGCTAAAACTTTGTGCCATTTTTGTTCATAGTTCCCACTTCATTTTGACTCTTTACCAGATATAAAGTACTTGATTTGCTTCCTTTTGCAATTACTAAGGACCCTTTCGTCACCTTCCATTTACTAGATTCCAACCTAACATTAAATCCTAAATCCTTGAGAGAACAACTATCCAATTGAAATTGAATTATTTTTAAGTTGAGGGACATACTTAGCATCCCGTATCAGCAAACTATTTTCATTGGCTAGATTTAGCTAAACATCTCATTTTTCAACAATATTAAGAAATTTATCATTAGTGAGAAAGAGCTTACCAAAATTATTGCTTTGAAAGATTTTGAAAAACTCCTTGTGCGGGGTAGTATGAAATGATGCTCCTATATCGAGCACCCAACCATTTGTTGCAACTTATGTTGTAGTCAAAATAAAAGCATTTCAATATTCCATATCTTCTCATTGGTTTCAACCAAGCTCTGATACCAATTGTAAGTTTTAAATGAGTATATGAAACTAATAAACATATTGAAGAAATCAATACAAAGAAGATAAAATACAACACAATATTTATAGTGGTTTGGAAAAATTTCCTACATCCACTCTCAAAGAAGGGAAATTTTATATTAACATTTTAACCAATACACTATCCATGGAATGTACATAGCCATTTATATAAACTTATACAACTATCAACTGAGTAGATGGGAGAATGTGAAAGGCCATGGACATTGGGATTCACATACCCAATACAACTAGTGTTATTGAATATTTATTTGCAAGTTTTTCTTCTTAGAATTATATAATTAATTATAGATATCTTACTCATTTGAATATTAACACAACACCAAGAGAAGTTTTTTTTGAATAAACATACTATAAATCATCTATAGAAAATCAAGAACCACTACTTAGAAATTCTTATTTGAAAGAATTCAACAAACAAATTAATTTTATCAATATTAATATTATTTATCATATTTTAATTTTCAAACATCATGTTATAGAAAAAAAAATATTCCATTTATAAAAAGCATTAAGAATGATAGAATAAATGAAAGCCTCAAGTATTCCTGCTAATATTCTTTTTTGTGGATAAACAATGAACAAGTCCTCGACCTATTTGGAGCCTATACCAACAATGTTTTTCTTGTAAGAATGCAAACTTGATTTGTCAATATTTTAGTGTATGTTTTCATGGTAGGAGCTTAGTGTGAACTCTAATTCACATAGATTCATGAATGAACAATTTAAAATAATTTTATCTCTGAATATTGTAAGAGAAGACCACAACAGGTTTATATGTGAAAAATCTTATTGAAATTGATGTGATGTTTGTTGAAGATGTAATGTATGTAATGTACTTTTCTAATTTCTAAAATTATTATTATTATGCCTATATTGAATTATATGTGCTTGAATGATAATGCCATCCAAATTCCACAAAGTTTATTGTTTTACTTTTTTTTCTAAAATGGAAGAAAATTTGACGAGTCAAAGCTAATGGAGGTCACTGCAAAAAGGAAAGTTATTGTTGCAATCATGATCGAAGAAAGAAACTATTCACATTATTTACATGTTTTGTACAATGCAAGGGAATGTTTCTAATACTTCTTCCCACTATCCTTAATGATTGTATTTTTCACCTTCAAAATATTTTTAGTATTTATATCTAGAACATTTTCTTTTATGATTCTTTCACTATTTAATTTAAGATCACATGTTGTTGCATTAGTATTTAAAAGTTAAAAAGTATTTTGCAAATTAGAACTTCATAGTTTTAGAGAATAAAAAATGTTAAATATACATAATTGATGGAGATACTATATACAATCCAACTTTAGGTCATATCTAAACTGAAGGGTTTATTTTATATTTCTTGCTCTAAATTGAGACCTAAATACAATATAAATGAGCACAAAGATTACAGTTCTTTTGTGTCTATAATTGTCTTCCAATTATTAGATTGTTGGAAATAAATTTGTTCAATTATTGAAGTTGCATATTAGTCTTGAATTATCTATCCAAATTTAAAATAGAAAATATGATAAAAATTCTTAAATAGAGAATAATAAAATTTAAACATTAAAACTGCTAATAGAATTTATATAAGATTTTCATCCAAATTTATAATTGTATATTTTACATTAGTATTTTTATAGTGTAAAATTTTGTACACTGATAGCATGTAAGATTTATGGAGCTTTAATCCCATGTAAGATTTTAGCTAACTTAGAAATATTGGATCTAGCTAGAAAAGAAAGAACATACTTGTGAATGGAAAAGCTCCTTTATCTACTAATAATTTCATGTGGTTCTTTCAAAGAACATATTTGGGTTGGGTGCAAGTATTTGGGGAGGAAAATAAATCTAGATTTCTAATTGATCTTATGTATTTATCTATGAAGCCACAATACTCCCATTTCTCGCATGAATATGACATAGCCTTTGAATTGGAGAAGGTTTTGAATAAATAATTGATTTAATGGGAAAAAATAAACAAGTGTAAACACTATTCTTTATTGTTCCATATGATTTTGTTTGAGAACATTAGTATCTTTAGTAATTCATTATACTTAACCACTGTGAATGGTCGGGGAAACAGGCTTCCAAAAGCTATGGTGTCGAGCATGGGACAAACACAATAAATATGTTGACTACATAACATTCTATGATAGATTTATGGTTTGGACTATCAGGTCCATGAACGGTGTAGTAAGGATTCCCCCTTTAGTCAGAGAGTTTTTGAGGCCTAAGGAGACAAAGCCTAATGAGGATTTCACACACAATTTTACAGATTGGATGTGCAAGTATAATCATACAATACTTGGAGTATATGGGTGTAGGAAAGCCCCACACAAATTGCCTATCTATGTTTCAGAAAGAGTTTTATTCCTAGGATTCACATGGAAACTCCTATGGTTTGAAAAGGAAATAAATTCCCTTAGAAGGAAAGGTACTTTTTTGCCTAATGTAACTAGATTTATGGGATTTTTTGCAGGTTTTGGAACCCTTGAGAAATTGCAGGACTACCTAAATGTCTATTGGATAGATAGTGAAAATTAAATAAATTGTGATCTAGAAGGCCACATAAGGTCTATAACAAAGGAATATAGGAATTATTATGATTTAAATAAAGATGTCGCAAGGAATTACAATGATTATCTAGATGTGTTCCAAAGGTTAACAAGGTCAAAACCCTTTTGGACTTGTAAAAAGAGATAATTTTAAGAGGATTGCCTTGGTTTCGTGATGAAGAAAAAAATGAGGTTTATCAATGGGAATTGTGTATTCAAAATTTTGAAAAGTTGAAAGGAAAGAGTGTTCCAATAGGAGAAGTAAAACCAAGCCTCCTCCCAAAAGGTTGAGAAAATAAATTGTTATTGATTCATATTTTGACTCTCCTCCTCCTAAGGTTTCTAAAATGTAGAGCGCACTTGATCCTATTTCATGTGAATTGTTAGAAGGGAAAGGAGACATAGACGATATAGCTACAACTTTAAGGGGTATGAGATAAGGTGAAGAAGCTAGCCCTTCCTCCCCACTTTCTATTTTTTAGGAAGATATTCATGGTTATAAGGGTCAACTACAAGGAGATGATAATCCTCTAGACCTTGGAGGTACAAGAGAGGCCATATTTACTAGATTTGTTGAACGGGATGATTTCATTCACTCTCAGGAATTCAAGGACTTCTGGATTCAAGTAAAGATGAAAGAGTTTCAGGAACAAAAGTAGAGTAGATTAATGGGGATTAAAGAATCTAAGCATGAAGAGATTATGAATTATATGTTTAGGGAATTGGACTTAGATAAAGTAAATTATACTACAGGTGAGGAAAGAGAAATGTTGAGAAAGAGTGACATTCTCTTGGTTCTTGGTTTGTCCACTGGGGAAATTTTTTTGTTGGATCAAGTGAGGAAACTAGATGATCCCAGTTTTGTAGTAGAGCTTGATAATGAGGAAAAAATCATAGGGTTTGGTTATAACCCTAAACAAAAGACATTGGCCACATGGGTGAGCTTCAAGGGAACCTATAAGCCTAAACTAGTGGATTTCTCTAAGAATGTTGAAGGGAATGAAATTGTACAAATAGTGAGGGATACCAATTCACTTTTTTTCCAATGAACTAGTTTCTCGAGCCATGTTCAATGAAGAACAGGTAAATCATATGCAGAATAAATTACAAAATTTTGTAAACATTCAGATAGAATTGAATAAGGTTATAAACAAATTATATGTCAAGCTTGTAGAAAAGGATAAGGAAATTTAGAAGCAACAAGGGACAAAGCCAGAGAAAGCTATTTTTTGATTGCATAATGTTCAAAGTTCATTTGTTAGTAAACCACAAAAATCCTCAAAGGATGTAGAAGGTATACCCACTGTCAAGTTCAAACAAGAACTCTCAATACAAATGTTCTCTATCTTGGAGAAATTTTTATCTTTCAAAGTTAATGTTGTGATTGTGAAGTGTGTTGATATTTATGATGGGTTTTTCCTATTGGCTGAGATATTAATTCGATTCAAGAAGAATAATCTTTTGTTGCAAGATCTAGCTAGGAGATGGAAGCCTTTTTCATATGAGATAACTCGCATTTGTGATGTAATTCAGAGAGACCTAGATTCTATGGAGATTAAAGAAACAAAATAAATTATGGATTCTATATTTGAATAATTAGAATATATCTTGCATGAAGAGGGAAGGGTCAAAGAAAAAATGTCATCTTTGAAGTCAATTAAGCATTGGACTATCCCATAGTTTGTAGATCCTGAAGAATGTGGGAAGAACATTATAGATTGGAATCTTGAATACTTAAATATGGTCCCATGAATTGTAGAACATTTGAAGGAAGATAGCGATTTATCGCTCAAGGAATTCAATATTCTCTTAGACGGGATCATTGTGCTTGAGGAGAAATTTTCCAAGTTCATAATTGAAGCTCGAGCGGTTACAGGGGGTAGATGAGAAGAGCATCTCCTAGTCATGCCAAATATATTACACCATCAATGGCCATCACTTCTGCAAGTTTTTTAATGGGTTAACAAGTATTTGGAATGAATCATTGGTACTTTAAAAGAGGATTGAAGAGAATATTAGAATGTAAAGATACTTCAGCAGATTAATGATTGCAATTTTTTTTAGTTAGTTTATGTTTGTCTGTAATATTTTTGTTTCTACTTTCAGTTGATTAGGATTAGGTAGATGAAATGGCATAGAATGCAAAATGGTTGGAAGCTTTTTGCTTCCCTTTCTACTAAAACCATAACCATTTAGTATATATATTAGTCTCGACTGAAAGTAGAAATCTCTCTCAATTGTACTTACTTTTTTTTAATTCAATAAAATAAACCCTATTTCTTGTTCAATTAGATTTGATATGATTTTACTGATTTTGGTCTCCTTGATGTAATGAATCTAAAGATTGGTTGTCACCTTAAAAACTTGTATATCATGGTTATTGTTTTTGTGATATTAATCTAAGGAAAATAAGAAGTAATTGTGAAGTGTTGTCTAAGTGCTTCTTATCTGATTGATTCTCTTAAAGGGATTAAATATAATCAAATGGATTGATGTTATAGGCAGCATCCATTTACATTAATAGGATTGTGTGATTGATGGTATTGCTCAAGGTTTAGAGTATTGTCTTTCAAGGAAAGTACATGAAGAGTTATGTAAAGCTTGACTCAGTGTCCAATTGGATAAGGGAATGATCTTTGTAAAGTAAAAGGAGTAAGGAATATTTAATCTTTGTTATTTTCTTTTTCTTGATTATTGGTTGTTAGTTTGAAGTAATTAGTGAAGGTATTTGCTTGTTAAAATTATAGAGGGATCATATTCTTGTATTTCAAATCTTTTCTATTTTTAAGTAGAAGATTGGAGATGTTTTATGTATTTTGTCTACTATAAAAAGCTCTAACTCATAAGGTAGTTGGGGAGAAGGTTTACCCACCTAGGTCTTTTTGAACCTAAAGTGTAGGGGGTTTAAGTTAGGTTTGACTGATCCTATCAATTAACCAGAATCTATTGGAAAACTCAAGGATAAATCTTGGTAAACTTTTAGGGATTTCCAATCTACAGTTTTGAGAACCAACATGACATGGGTTAGAATTAAGATAACCAAGTTGCTACCCTCTAAGTGAGCTGGGATTGGCTTGTTCTGACTAATTTTTCTAGAATGGTTAAACAAGGTTTTGGAAAAGAAAAGAGAGGTATGTAAATGTGCATCTTTTAATTAAGAACAATGGATACATTGTATTACATGGATTTAATAGAATCTTAATTCTTGTTTTTTTCACATTTATTTATAAATAAAATTAGAAAATTAAGTCTTTTCATGATTCATGATTTCTTTAATCCTTTTCAACTAGATCCATTTTCCTAGCATATGTCTTTACTAGGTGATTGACCCAGAATTCCTCTTTGAGATGCTCAGATTTGGCTTGCTTTTAGGATAGAGATTTTTTTCACTATTTGGAAAGATAGAAATGTTGTCCTTTTCTCTCACAATGTTCTTAATATTAATGTTTCTATGTACACTAAAGCTTGTATATAAAATAATGTCATGATGCAGATTCAAATACAAGTTGATAAAGTGATCCTTGAGGTGGGGCATCTGCAGGAGCTTTTAAAGTATTGGATAAATTCCCCTTGTACGGTTGCTAGAGTGCCGCTAGATTCTCTTTTTTGTGACCACACTCTGCCTCATGGCCACCATCGTGGTCATATCTCTTTTTCCATGCATTCTCAGACCCCTCAGTTTCAGGACCCTCATCGCTCTTTTGGTAGTGAAGATGCTTAGAGGTGCCACTCTGCCTATCCTCCTCACCAGAGTATGGATGAAAAATGTTCTTATGCTCATGTTCCTGCTACTGATCTTGGTTGGTCTCCTACTAGTGGAAATTTTTTGTGGCCTCTTGCCACTTCTGATAAATTCCCTTATCTGGCTCTTGCTATTTCTCCTAGGTGAGAGGAAGGAGAATTGAAGGATAAAGAAGATGAAGATGGGTGGTCTCTTCCAAACCCACCCCTGGCCCCAATGTTTGGAGAATCTAGATGGCAGAGATCCTCCTCCCTCAGCTGTAGGTTTTGTTTTATGAATAGTTGATGCTTCCATATTTTTCCATGTGACTTTTTACAGGGTGATCTTGTATCCCCTGGCCCCTTTTTTTTAATAGTGTACTCTATTATTTTTATATTAATGGAAAAGGCCTCTATTCATTAAAAAATTAGAAAATTACATATTTCATTTTGTTTTGTTGTAGCTATCTAGTTTGAGGGTTCTAAACATTCCATCTCACATAATTAATTATAATCTATTAGTTTATAACATTTCCTAATTATGAATATATTTTTAGTTAAATTTTTATTATATTAATATCTTTGTAAATTATTGATATTTTTAGCTATTATTTATCAAAATTTATAGTAATTAGTTGTAATTGTGTTTTTAAATGTATTTTGTGTCCGCACTTATTTTTTAATTTATATTATTTTATAAATACAACTTATTTCTTCATTTTAATAAAAAAAAGTTTCTATCACATATTTTAGTGTAGATCTCTATCTATTATATTGATCAATTCCATATTAGAAAAACTTCATTTGAGAATACTTTCATTCGTAAAATAAAATTAAAAAATACTATTTTATTTTAGTAATTATCAATATGATGATGTTCAAGACTACAATTTTTTATGTGTTGTTTTATACTATCTTATTAACCATTATCAATGCTTACCATTACATCATTTAATTTGGGTCATAGATCCTTTATAAACATTTTTCATAAAGTTGATATTTGTATGAAGAAATATTAAAAAAGAAAAAAATTGTTGAGAGATACTTAAAATATATTTCAATCTAAAATAAATTATTGAATTAAGTGTGACTTATATTTTAGATAATTATTGAACTATTTTTTATATATACTAAAAATGTAAATAAAATAGATTATAAATACTAGAAAATAAATATTTCTTGATGATATAATGTTATAGTGATTATCAACCAAGTTTTGAAATTAGATTATAGATTAAAGTGTCAAGACACTTGGAAATTTCAATTTAAGAATTTGAGTGTTTAGGACACAGTGATCCTATTCAAGAGAGTACTATTTTTTATATTTTTGCAATATTATCATAAATATAATTAGATCTTAAGTATTTGTATCCCTATTCATTTGATGATATAAAAAATAGGGATAATAATAGTAGTGTTGAAAAGTATTCTAGGACTTGTTATGTAAGAATTTATATTTGAAGGTCTTGAATGGACAACTTGTTGGGTATGTGAAGCTCAAAAAACCATGGCCTTCAGTGTTTCAAACCATCATATATAGACTTTCCTTGATAGAACCTCGATACAAGACCACATATTTTTGGAATGTGAGAGCCACTACCTACAAGTATAACATTCTTAAAACTGCTTCTTTTACTATCTTCATCTATAGACTGCTTCTTTTCAGTTCCATCACATAACTCTTCTCTTCTTGGACACAATCCTTCTCTTCTTGGACACAAGCTAATTAGGCCTACTCTTTGGTATTAATAGACTGCTCACATTTATCCAAAATGTCTTGGGATTCCTTTGTATTTAGAATCAATTCTTGAATTTGTCTGCCAATGTCAATCTTCCTACCATTTCTAGAAAATGTTTTAGTTGGCTTGAAATTATGTGGTGAGAAGTTTACATATTTTTCCTTGAGTGATCTAATTGGGGCCCGAGCAGGGGAGTTGTGAGCATCCTGCATAGTCTCATGGACAACCACCCGCTTCATATATTTTTTCATCTATTTCCATTTTATCTATTTTGGTGGTGAAGTAATCATCTTCATCTATCTCCATGTGCATAATTTCAGGCTCAACAATAGAAGCATCTCTTTCCTCATCCAACTTTAATTTCTTATATGGAAAATTACAATTACAATCTTCATAGTCATACTTTTCAATTTCTATTTCCTAATTTCTCACCTTTTATTTTTTCTTCTTCTAGTGAGATGAATTATTTGAAATTGTATGTTGAAACTTTAAGCCATTGTTGTGAATAGCTCCCACTTCATTTTGACTCTCTACTAGGTATAAATTACCTGATTTGCTTCCTTTTGCAATTACTAAGGACCCTTTTGTCACCTTCCATTTACTAGATTCCAACCTGACATTAAATCCTTGAGAGAACAATTGCCCAATTGAAATTGAATTATTTTTAAGTTGAGGGACATACTTAGCATCTTGTATTAGCCAACTATTTCCATTGGCTAGTTTTAGCTAAACATCTCATTTTTCAACAATATTAAGAAAGTTATCATCAGTGAGAAAGAGCTTACCAAAATTATTGCTTTGAAAGATTTTGAAAAACTCCTTGTGCGGGGTAGTATGAAATGATGCTCCTATATCGAGCACCCAACCATTTGCTGCAACTTATCATGTTGTAGTCAAAATAAAAACATTTCAATATTCCATATCTTCTCCTTGGTTTCAACCAAGCTCTGATACCAATTGTAAGTTTTAAATGAGTATATGAAAATAATAAACATATTGAAGAAATCAACACAAAGAAGACAAAATACAACACAATATTTATAGTGGTTTGGAAAAATTTCCTGCATCCACTCTCAAAGAAGGGAAAAATTGTATTAACATTTTAACCAATACACTATCCATGGAATGTACATAGCCATTTATATAAACTTATAAAATGATCAACTGAGTAGATGGGAGAATGTGAAAGGTCATGACCATTGGGATTCACATACCCAACACAACTAGTGTTATTGAATATTTATTTGCAAGTTTTTCTTCTTAGAATTGTATAATTAATTATAGATATCTTACTCATTTGAATATTAACACAACACCAAGAGAAGTTTTTTTTGAATAAACATACTATAAATCATCTATAGAAAATCAAGAACCACTACTTAGAAATCCTTATTTGAAAGAATTCAACAAACAAATTAATTTTATCAATATTAATATTATTTATCATATTTTAATTTTCAAACATCATGTTATAGAAAAAAAAATATTCCATTTGTAAAAAGCATTAAGAATGATAGAATAAATGAAAGCCTCAAGTATTCCTGGTAATATTCATTTTTGCAGATAAACAATGAACAAGTCATGGACCTATTTGGAGCCTATAACAACAATGTTTTTCTTGTAAACTTGATTTGTCAATATTTTAGTGTATGTTTTCATGGTAGGAGCTTAGTGTGAACTCTAATTCACATAGATTCATGAATGAACAATTTAAAATAATTTTATCTCTGAATATTGTAAGAGAAGACCACAACAGGTTTATATGTGAAAAATCTTATTGAAATGGATGTGATGTCTGTTCAAGATGTAATGTATGTTATGTACTTATCTAATTTCTAAAATTATTATTATTATACCTATATTGAATTATATGTGCTTGAATGATCATACCATCCAAATTCCACATAGTTTATTGTTTTACTTTTTTTTCTAAAATGGAAGAAAATTTGACGAGTCAAAGCTAATGGAGGTCACTGAAAAAAGAGAGTTATTGTTTCAATCATGATCGAAGAAAGAAACTATTCACATTATTTACATGTTTTGTACAATGCAAGGGAATGTTTCTAATACTTCTTCCCACTATCCTTAATGATTGTATTTTTCACCTTCAAAATATTTTTAGTATTTATATCTAGAACATTTTCTTTTATGATTCTTTCACTATTTAATTTAAGATCACATGTTGTTGCATTAGTATTTAAAAGTTAAAAAGTATTTTACAAATTAGAACTTTATAGCTTTAGAGAATAAAAAATGTTAAATATACATAACTGATGGAGATACTATGTACAATCCAACTTTAGGTCATATCTAAACTGAAGAGTTGATTTTATATTTATTGTTCTAAATTGAGATCTAAATACAATATAAATGAGCACAAAGATTACATTCTTTTGTGTCTATAATTGTCTTCCAATTATTAGATTGTTGGAAATAAATTTGTTCAAATATTGAAGTTGCATATTAGCCTTGAATTATCTATCCAAATTTAAAATAGAAAATATGATAAAAATTCTTAAATAGAGAATAATAAAATTTAAACATTAAAACTGCTAATAGAATTTATATAAGATTTTCATCCAAATTTATATTTGTATATTTTACATTAGTATTTTCATAGTGTAAAATTTTGTACACTGATAGCATGTAAGATTTATGGAGCTCTAATCCCATGTAAGATTTTAGCTAGCTTAGAAATATTTGATCTAGCTAGAAAAGAAAGAACAAACTTATTCATGAAGAAAAAAAATTAGAACAAGAATGAGAATAATAAAATCTTTCTTATTAATACACAAATGAAAACATTGACAATATATAACTCTCCTCAAAGAAAAAAGCGGATGAAAATAGAGATATTTCTTAGCTAGTTTAAAAACTAAGAAATTATAGCTTTAAACCACGTGAATTAATAAAATTTGTAACAAAACAAAAAGTTATCACTTCGAAGAATAAAAATAATAATGAGTAAAAGTTTCCACTAATACCCCCTTAAGTCTAACTAAGGAAAGAAAAAATGAAAGAGGGAAAACCCAGTGGGAACAAAACTCTCCCTCAAAAAATAAGAGATGCAACTATATGAAGTGTAGATTAAAAAAATATCCTCTTAGACAGAAGGAAAGTGTGGAAAATTGTCAAATGATAACTCTTCAATGCTAAATGAAGAACCTGTTAATAGATATAGTACTTTCCTAAGTAGGAACAGTCTTACCAGTTAAGGTTTGACATTAATGACAATACAATAATTGCTTCAATTGTAGGTTCCAACAATCTCCCTCTTTGGCATTGATGGAAACACCATATGATATCACTTGAATAACACATGGATTACCAACCAATCCAAAAACTTATATGTTCATCAGAGAATTATTTATAATATCCTTAGCTTCATTCTGATTCAAAATCCTATAAACCTCACTTCTGTGACCGTCAAACCTTCATTTCAGTTCATCATCCTCACTTTTCAATGTCATGTGTTATCATATCATTTCATCTCCCTCTTTGACAAAAATGCCAAAGCAGCAACTAAAACATACATCCATCAAATGTAGATAATATCTATGTAGTTTATTGTTTTCTCCCTCTGTCATCTTACTTATGACTGATTCCTTGTCTTTACTCTTTTTCACAACTCTAGGCCAGCCCTAAAGTGTGACAATCTTCTGCATCAATTTGTCAAATATTCTATTGTAGCATATTTGATGCAGTGCTCCTAGCTTGTCTAGGCAGCCTCGGTTAGGGGAAGGACCCCTAATTGACTTCTCAAATGCTCATGAGCTTCTCTGGGTAAATCTTTAGTGAATATGTCTGCTAATTGTTCTTTTGTATTCACATATTCCATTCAGACTTCTTTATCTTGTACTAATTCTCTCAAGTAGTGATACTTGATTGCAATGTGCTTGGTCTTAGTGTGCATCACTAGATTCTTAGAAATATTGATAGCACTTGTGTTGTCACAAAAAATAACAACAGGTTCAGTGATTTTTTCTTTCATGCCTATCAACAGTTGTTTTATCCATACCAAATTTGAACAGTTTACAGCAGCAGCAACATACTCGGCCTTGGCAGTAGATTGGGAAATGCAATTTTGTTTCTTGCTTGTCTAGGAGACTAATCTTTGTCCAAGAAAGAAAGCTCTACCACTAGTACTCTTTCTGTCATCTACATTTCCTGCCCAATCAACATCTGTATAAACTCTAAGTTCAAATTTGTCATCATTCTTATAATATAGACCATAGTCAGCAGTTGCTTTCAAGTATCTCATAATTATTTTCACAGCCATCATGTGTGTTTCCTTAGGATTGGCAGAGAATCTTGCCACAATCCCAATAGCTAGTGCAATATCTGGTCTACTATGTACAGCATACTGGAATTTTCCAATCATGGATCTATACAAAGTCTGATTTACTTCTGCAGCATCATCATCTTAGATAACTTTTGTCTAGTAACCATAGGAGTTCCCACTGGTTTAGCATCTTCCATCCCAAAAGTTTTCAATATTTCATTAACATACTTAGACTGTGTAATGAAAATTCCATTCTTCCTCTGATATACTTGTAAACCAACAAAGAATTTGATCTCACCAAACATACTCATTTCAAATTCAGTTTGCATTTCGTTTGAAAATCTTTTACATAATGCATCTTGTCCACCAAAAATAATGTCATCCACAAAAATTTTTGCTAACAGGATACCTTTACCTTCTTCATCCTTCATGTACATATTTCTTGTGTCATTTATTCTTGAAAATCCAATTTGTATCAAGTAGTTGTGCAACCTCTCATACCATGCTCTGGGAGCTTGCTTCAATCCATATAATGCTTTGTTCAGTTTGCACACCATGTGTCTTCTATTTGGATCAATAAAACCTTCTGGCTATTCTATGTAAACTTATTCTTCTAGTATACCATTCAAAAATGTAGACTTGACATCCATTTGATATACCTTGAAATCTTTATAAGCAGCATATGCAAGCAAAGTTCTTACTCCTTCCAATCTAGCTATAGGGGCAAATGTCTCCCCATAATATATTCCTTCTTCTTGTGCATAGCCTTTGTATACTAGCCTAGCTTTGTTTCTAGTGAGTTAACCATTTTCATTCATCTTATTTTGAAACACCCACTTTGTTCCTATAACATTTTTTGCTTTTAGGTCTCGGCACTAGAGTCCAAGTATCATTCTTCTCAATCTGGTCAATCTCTTCATTCATTACTTGTATCCAGTCTTCATTCTCCAATGCCTCTCTAGTTGACTTGGGTTCAAATTCACATAGTAGGCATGTTGGATCCTTAGTCTTACTTCTGGTCTGAATTCCAATATTTTTGTCTCCAATTATCTATCCAGGCTTATGATGTCTTCTTACATGTTTTTCCAAAATAGGTTCAGCTCCTCTCTCCTCTATTTCATCATGTTCCTCAATAAGATTGTCAAATTCAACCTCTGAATGCTCGGCAACCTCTTCCTAATATTCAGCAGCATTTTCTTGTAGCTCGGCATGTTCTTGTTCTCTCTCGGCACTATTTTCCTAATGCTCGACTGCATTTGTCTGTCGCTCAGCATTTCTTACTTGAGACTCGGCATCAGGTGCAAGTCTTTTTCTTGCCTCTTCTTCTTCCTCAATGTACATAAAAGATCTATAATATTTTGGTTCTCTTTTGTTGTCAGCTTCATTTCTTTCTGCATACTCATCAATTTTGGCATTCGCACTTTCCACAATTTTGTTAGTGTTAGAGTTCAAACACTTATAAGCTTTACTTTTTGTGGAATACCCTAGGAATATGCCTTCATCACTCTTAGCATCAAACTTTCCATTCCTAGTGTCTTTTAATATATAGCACTTACTTCCAAATATTCTAAAGTATTTAACACTCAATGCATGCCCGTGCCATAATTCATAGGGTGTCAGATTTGTACCTTTCTTGATCTATACCTGGTTAAGAGTGTAGATAGAAGTGCTTATAGCTTCTTTCTAGTATTTATGTGCCACATTCTTTTCAATCAACAATGTCCTTGAACAATCCAAGATAGATATGTTTCTCCTTTCTACTATACCATTCTATGGAGGTGTTCTAGGTGCAGACATCTAATTTTTAATTCCTCTATCATTGCAAAATAGATTAAATTCATTTGATGTAAATTCTCCACCTCGGTTAGATCTAAGACATTTTAGGTTCCTACCTATCTCCTTCTCAACCTTAGCCAAATACCACTTAAAGAATTGAAAAGCTTCAAATTTTTCTTTTAGAAACATCACATGCATCATCCTAGTATGATCATCAACAAATAAGATAAAGTATCTAGCACCACAGTAACTTTGTACACCCATGGGTCCACAAAGGTTAGTATGAACCAAATCTAAAATGTTTTTAGAAGTAAAGGATTTTCTCTTGAAACTTGACTTTGTCATTTTTCCTAACTGGCATTCTTTGCACATCACATTCTTAGGTTTCTTCAATCTAGGTAGACCTCTTACCTTTTTCTTCTTACATATCTCTACCAGATTGTCAAAGTTAACATGATAGCCTTTTATGCCATAACCAAATATCATCAAGTTGTGCAATTAAACATGTTTCTTCAGATAGGTCAAGATAGAACAAATTACCTCTTGTCTGATCTCCACTTCCAATTAGTTCTCCAGTAGCATTAAATATTTTAGCTTGCTTGTGATGAAATTCCACTCGGTAACTAGTTTTGTTAAGATGAGCAACACTTAAAAAATTATAATTAAGACCTTTAACCCAATATGCATTTTCACAAGATATCTTATCAGTCAGTTCAATCAAACCTTTTCCTCTAACAGTACATGGTGCATCATTACCAAATTTTACACTTTTACCTCTGTAATGAGGTAAGGTCTCAAACTTATTTTTGTCACCAGTCATGTGATGTGAACAACCACTATCAATAATCCATTTATCATTCTTGTTCACATAGGATATCAATGTAGTTTTCTCATCCTCATTAGATTCATCTTTCATTGCAACATAGACTACGTCAATTTCAAAATCATCACTATGAGTGTCAGTTTCTTTTTCAGCAATGTAACAAGATTTCTTACCTTTTCCTTTGTAGTCTTTGTTCCATTGGTAGCTTCTGTCATCTCTTCTATCTTTTTGTTTGCTTTTCCTTTCATCATATGTATCCTTCCTGTCAGGACATCTAGCAGCTATATGACCAACTTTATTACATGCAAAACATATAATAGGGAGTTTACCTTTATACTTTCCTTTTCCCCTTCTCAGTCTTCTAGCCATAAGAGCTTCTAGAGCTTCCAGATCTTCATCAGATGTGTCACTGTCACTTTCACTTTCACTTTCACTTTCACTAATGCATCTTTCTTTTTCTTTCTTTGGCTTGTTTAGAACTAGTTGTGACTTGAAAGAAGATTCAACATTTCCAATGCTTCCAACAGTGAAATTATCATAGTTAGAGAGTTCAAAAGCAGTCAGCTTACCAACCAAACTTTCCAAAGTAAGCATATTAGAAAAGTTGCATCTAGATTCCTAAATAGCTGAGATCTTAATAGAATATATAGGATGCAGGGTTCTTAGTACTTTCCCAATTATAGTTTCATCATCAATAGCCCCATTTGCTCCTCTAATAGCATTCACAACTTCTTTTATTCTACCACAATATTGTGCAATGTTTTCACCTTCTTGCATTCTCATTTCATCAAACTTACCTCTAAGACTCTTGGCTTTTGCTTTCAGTACATTTAGGTCACCACCATAGATTCTTGTAAGTGTGTCCCACATATCCTTAGCAGTTGTGCAATCCTTAATGTCCTCAAATTTTGGATAGCTTAGGGCAGATGCAATTTCTAGCATTGCTTGATTATGTTCTTGCTTAGCTCTCATTTATTTGGTAGTCAAAGGTGCGACAGGTGAGACATAGCTATTCTCAATGTAGTATTTTGCAGAGTCACAAATACCAGCTAGATGTAGCTTCATCAAGCTTTGTCATGCAAGGAATTTTTCCTTATTCAGCTTCGGTACCTCCTTCTTATACATCCTGATCATTTGCTTCAAGCCCCTTTAAACTTGATTTCTGTCAACACTAATAATAAGCAACAAAGCTCTGATACCAATTATTAATATGATTTAGAAAAATAGAGAGGGGGGGGTGAATCAGTTGTTCTCAGGTCCTGATGTATAAAAAAAACTTTAAAAACTTTTCTTTAAATCAGATCCAATAACCAACACAAACTCAGTCATCACTGATTCAATAATAGAAACATACAAAAATGCAGTCCACTACCCAGCTGTAACTTAACTTGTAAAACATAGTAATGTTCAAACCAAAACATTCACACAAGTATTAACACCAGGATTTATAGTGGAAACCCAATTTGGGAAAAACCACTTTGTAACATGCTACTATTATTTTCACTCTTCTAAAGTGAGCTCGGTAAAAAGTCAACCCTGTCAAAGGTTACAATACACACTGTCAGGTGTGACCCGGTTAAAGGATTTCAATCACCCTGTTAAAAGTGAGCCTTGTCACAGGACTTATATACACTCCATTATAATGCAACCTTGTTCAAATGATTTAACATATGACTGTTAGGTCAACCTCTGTTAAAAGGATTTTGACTGTTGCAATGGTTAGAAAGTAGCAGCAATATTTATCTGAAAAATATACAACTCACTTTGCAAATATCAGATCCAATTCTGTACACTAATGCTAGTTTACTAACTTTGAAACTTTGCCATCTCCATCTCTGATCTACTCAGAACTTTTCTTCAAGCAACCACCACAATTCTCCTTCAGCCTTTTCTGCTTATTCAGTCAATAAAACTTTACTGATCTTCCAGCATTCTCTGTTCACCCATGCACTTGCATATCCAAATGCTCAGGTTCCCTTTATACTTTTCTTAATTAGGTTAACTCATCTTATGCCGCTCAATCTCATTTGTGGATCTTAGGGTTAGGTCAGATTCATTGAATCTACCCGCTTCATGTTCTTTGACTCCTTTTCTAGAATCATCTCAAATGTCTTAAAGATTTACAATAAAACATTTTACAGTGCATTTAATGCTTTCAAACAATCAATAAATAAAGTCAACATGTTTTACATAATCCAAGAATTAAACAATGTCAGCTCCAAAATTAAATTATCTTCAAATATAAAATTGTTGATGCTCGGTCAATACTGTGATCAACTACTCGGTCTTTATGTAGAAAGCTCGGTCATTACTAAAAATGTTTCCTCGGCTTACACTATCTTCCTCGGCAATTAACTGTTGTTCGGTCGACACTATAATTTTTCTCGACATACATTGACTCGGTCGACACTAACATTACTTGGCTTAAACATGATTTTTCCATTCTTTGCTTGGTCAAGCCTACCAGTTTAGTCTTCAGTCTTACTAAGATAAACAATACATTGTCTCATCAATGTGCAACATAGTCAAGTACACTTTGGAGTATCAGGATAACTCAACCTTTCCTTAGGTGCTATTGTTACCAACCTTGCCTATCCCCTTAGAAACACTCAAATAGATATAGTACTTTCCTAAGTATCAACAGTCTTACCAGTTAAGGTTTGACATCAATGACAATACAACAATTTCTTCAATTTTAGTTTCCAACAAAACCTCCTCTAAAACCAAGATGGTCAGGATCAATTTGCACAAGTGACCCCAACAACACTACTCGAAAAACAAGTAGATGACAAACAAAGGAAAAACATTTGTTAGTCAAAGATATAGAGGACAATAATTTATATGAGTCACCTTTGTGACACTACTTAAATAAAGAACAAATGACAAATAAAGGAGAAAAAAAATTATTATTTGAAGATGTAGTTGGCACATAATCTATGTGAGTGACATCAATGACACTACTAGAGCATGGAACAAAAAACTACTATTTGAAAATATAGGTGGAAATAGTCTAAAGAACTTATCAATGTGGAACCAAAGAAATATCATCATAAAGAGTAGAAGCCCTACCGGCCCCCCCCCCCCCCCCCCCCCCCTCTTATAATACCAGTAAAGGAGATACATGATATATCCACTAAAATTATGTATGAATAAGGAGAAGGTGAAGGAAAGGCTCATGCAAAAAGAGAATACTTTATATGATGGACTAGTAGAATTTGGTTCAACCTTTGTTGTTGTTAGTACTATTCAATACAAACCTCTACTTCTAAGGTGAAGTAGAATATTTGGCTTCCATTTGAAATATTTGCATGGTGTGAGAAGAGAAGAGGGAAAAAAGTCAACCCTTTATAAGCTCTTAATTTATTCAATACCTGCATGGAAACTACTATGCTCTAGTGTCCTTCAAACCAAGAAGGTCTCAAAGAAAGTGAAATGCAAGAGACAATGTATCCCTCCACATTGTGTAGTCAATGACGGATGATCAAAATTGAATGTAGAATATTCTCCATGATTTTTGAATAAAATTCCTCCCCTTGGGAAGAAATAAAACCAAAGATGTATGAATCGAGTCTCCCCAATCCTAAAAAGAATGAGTAGGAAGAAAAATCAAAATAAATAATATCTCTGAACTCTACTCAGTAATCTTTATATAGATGCTAAAATTTGTCATAATCAAATCAAGCACTGTTGAATATGAAATTCTATAATATTCTAGAATCTTATGTAGAATGCAATCAAAAGACCCATGTAGTGTATAAATCATTTTCAAAATATTCCTTCTATTTTCTCTCATTAAGGGACAAAGAGACAACTTATAAAACCTAGAGGTTGTTTCACAGGGTGCATGAGGTCCAACTCCTATGACAACTTCCCAATTTCCCAAGGCACAAGCCTCTTAGGGATCAACAATGACTAATACTTGAACAAGAAAAAATAGGTTACATGATCTAGTAAGAAACATTGATATTTCATAACTAGAGGATGTCCTACCTACCCTTATATTAAACCTAACAACCCTCCTTTGATCTAGAATCTTGTTATCTAAAACCTCCTTTGAGCCTCAATATTCCACAAATGTTACCTCATTATTCTAATTTCAAATCTACCTATCCTTTTAAAGCCTCTTATTCTACTCAAGTTTAGTGTAATTTATGTGTGTGTGAAATTTGTACCTAGCTGTAGACACAACACTTCAGTAAAACATTAGAGGTTAGCAAAAATAAAAATATGCAAATAAGAACAATATAGCTAACCAGGCTATTTGCTGCCTTCTAGTAGGTGCGAGTATGGTATTCTCAGATTAGACTGAGATCAGTGACAATGCAACACCTAAACGAAGGATTTAAATGATGAAAGCAATAAAATATGAATGCAAATTAATCTATTTTTTTTATTTTTGATGCAATAAGATGAGAAAAATTGATAATAAATTAATCTAAATGGATTGAAATGATATGCAAATTAAGCTAACAATGATATGAAATATGAAACTAGAATGAATTGAAAACAAGATTGATCTCACAAAATGTTGATTCGTAAGAAGCTTGATGATTCCTCTGATGTCAATTCGCCAGAGTAAGTATGCAAATTCTGTGGATGATTTTAGAAGAGCTGAAGCCTTGATTTTATAAAAATCCAGGGCTTGAGGGTGCATGGAAAAAGTCATAAATCACTCTTGATGAACTCAGGTTGATTTTTGAGTCAACAAGAAATCAGAGAAGATTAACTCACATAATCATGCAAGAATAGCTTTTTAACTCAAATCAAAAGTTTAGATTAGTTTTGAACTCAAAATAGATGTTGAGTTTTGAAAAGATAACAACTTGAATTGATTTTCTGATTTAAAGTTTAACTGATCTTTGAATGTGCACAAATAATCATGAATTAATTAAATAAATAAAGTGATTTATCTTCAACTTAACTGATTTTAAATTTAAAAATAACTAATTTGTGGGTTAATCAATTATTTTAATCAAACTTTTATTCAAAACTATATTATTAAATATTGACAACTTGGATTTAATCAATTAAATAAATATTTAATCAATTATTCGTAGGAGATTTGATTTATTGTCAAAATTAAATAATATAATTAGGAATAAATAGAATTAAATCTAATTAAATAATTAAGTGGCAGTATTAATCTAATTAATTAAATATTTAGAATATTCAATTAATCAAATTTAAGATAAATGAGATTTATCACCAAATAATTATTAAATTAAAGATAATTAAATAAATAGGAATATTCCCCGATGCAAAATTTATGATAAAATCAATTAGGATTTTGATAATGTGCAGATGTGCCTTAGGTTAGGACTTTGATGTCAATTTCATTTGAATTGAAGATGTAGGAGGTTAATGAACCTATAGCCCATTTTTGGGGTATTACATTTTGCCCCTCTTTGAATCACTGTGCAAAGCACAGTAGTTCAAAGAATAGTCTGTGTTTTGATATACGTATGAAACTGATTTGAAAGATTAAAGATTGAAAGATATCGACCTAGGCCCAGAATGACCAGGAATCGAGATGATGCTAGCTATATCAACAATGAACCGGTGATTACGAAAAAATGCCAAAACACCTAATTCTGAACCTTATGATTGCAAAGAAGTGAGTGACTAATTCCAGACCTGAATGTCCTTGTATGAATCATATTGGTATCACATCCTGAACCCATCAGTTACGAAGAAACAAAGAAATGATGCTAATGAACCAATGGTTACAAAAGCTGATACAGTTTACAAGATAGATTTAGGATACCAAATTGATATGGATCTTGATGAATCTGATATGTCACAAGAATCAATAGATTTTCCCCAAGTGACAAGGACTTTAAATGAATTAGCAAGTAGATGTGGTTGTTTTCTTGATTACTGAGGAAATTGATTGATAGAATTGAGTTACAAACTTTGAATGATGTGCAACGTCATGCCCTCTTCGGGATTAAAATTGAAATCTGACAAGAAAAGTTAGTGTTTAAAGTTTAGAATCATGTTAATTGATTTGAGAAGTGGTTATACACATCTGAGAATGCGTTCTACATCATTTAGAGGTTCTGGAGACCAAGTTTGACTAGGTTTGACCATGAGTTGACCATGGTTAACCAAGTTGAAATTTTGATAGTTTGATGTAAGATAATCAGTTAAGTTGAATTTTGGATTTCTTTGATGATTGAAGGTTGATTATGCAAGTAGTGAATAATATAAATGATCTCAGATTTCAATTTTGATCCCGAAAAAGGATTCTACTTTCTATTTCATTAGAGGAACCTTCATGTGAGATTCAGCTCTTATGATATATTTTTAGCATTTTTGAAGAATCATTTAAGCATTTAAGTTTAATTCAATAATTTGTGAGATCATGCAATCATGCAAAGTGCAGAATGAAATGCAAACCTAGGACCTAGGACCTAGTCACTAATCATGTGTCAATTTGTTATCATCATTGAACTTTTTAGGTAACCAGATAAATCAATACAATGCCCACTAGCTATGAAACCATAGACATATGAATATCGATTTTTATGTGCAGGAATCAATACAACACCCACTGGTTAGGCAACCATGGACATATGAATATTGATTTTATTTTCAGAATGTCAAATTAGATATAAGCACCAAGGCACAAATGCCAGGATGACCTTGAATATCATGTCCATTTTGATATAGCAATTTGTATAAGCATCAAAACATAGATGTTGTGATGACCAGAATATGCCTTGCGTACAAACACATCAAACAGTCAAGAGATCATTCTAAATCTAATGTGAATTACCCGTAGTGACCCTTTATCATTCACGTCCTTAGGTAAGATCGCATTTCACAATAGGAGAAAGAACTCACTCAAAAAAGATAATAGTTAGATCAAACTTCCTTGAATTTTCTGAGTATCAATGGTCGAGGTACGCATGGCCATCCAATTCAAGATAGAGGCTCTTACAAATAGACACCATTTCAATCCAGAATTTCCAAAGTTGTTAGATTTTCACATACAAGTAGAAGACAAAGAAAAGATTATGCCCCCAATCATCACTCTCTAAATTCTGTAAAGGACATCATCAAAGATCTTAAAGGGACACAATATGCAAAAATCTCAATGCAAATCAGTAAGCATACAAGGAGATAAAAGCATGTAAAAGCATAGATTGTTTTCAGTTTGATGTTTGATTGTGTTGTTGTAGATGCAAAATCCTTTCTAGAGAGGAGACTGACTAATTGACTCGAATGAACCTTCAAAGGAATCTAACTAGATATGACTCATCTAAGATGTACTGGAGACCATAGGATATGACATTTATTACCCCCAAGTGTTAAGCATTGATAGGATATAAACACTTGAGCTAAGTGGTGTATGAACCGACTTATTGAAAACAAGAATGTAGAAATAAACCAGGAAATATGTACAAACTAAAGGAAGACTGAAAGCTAGGAAAGACCAAGATTGTGCTGATAGATGGAGCATTTTGAACAAGTGGCACCTGTTTGTCAGGTTTTCACCATCTTGGCAAAGATTCTATTTTTGCTACCAAGGTGCCTGTTTCCAGGTTTTCACCAAGGCACTTTTTCTTTTTCTCATTTTTTATTTTTTTTCATTTTTCCAATTTTTTTGATATTTTTGATATATTTTACTTTTTTTGTGAATCATCAAGGTGCCCATTTGCTAGGTTTTCACCAAGATGCTCATTTTTTTAGGACTTTTTCAGATTTTTAAGATTTTTTTAGGACATTTTACCATAGACTGAATGCCTTAGGCATAGAATTTCTTCAGATGGAGAACGTTGATTGGTTCTCAAAGCTTTTCTCCTTTAGTCATTGAGAGTTGATAGGTACCAGAGCCAAAAGTAGCAGTGATAAAAAAGGGACCCAGCCAGTTGGGTTCAAACTTCCCCTTGCGCTCTCTATGTGATTGATTTTTAGGATTCTCTCTCAAGACTAGATCGCCAACCTAAAATTCTCTGTGTCTGACTTTCTTGTTGTAACCTCTAGACATTCTCTTTTGATATACTCTGAGATGATCATATGCTGGTTGTCTGTGCTCATCTAGTAGTTCAAGTTCTTGCAACCTAAACACTCTATAGTCATCATCAGTTACTAGACCATGCATTTTGATTCTTAGCGATGGGATTTCAACCTCAATAGGCAGTACTAATCAGTATGTACAAAGGATGTCCCCAAAAAGAATGGGCATCGAACTCCCAAGCAAGATCACATAGTGTAGTCCCAATGTCTAGCAAGGTGGAGAACAAGAGGGATTAGCAAGCTAGTGGAAGAGATGGAAGACAAGAGAATGAAGGAGAATGAAGGGAAGAAATCCTTAAGGGCAAACTCCTCAAGGGTACCAAGCTAGGGAAAAATGTTAGAAATAGGAAATACTGAGAGGGGGGGGTGAATCAGTATTTCACAAACTTTTACTTTTGCCCACTTATGGATATAACAGATTACTTTAGTGCATACAAAGATTATCAAGCTGATTAACAAACATAGTAGTAAATAGAAAGAACTCATAACACATGATATGTTCTCAAGGAAACCCTGGCCAAGGGAAAACCCCGGTGGGGATGGTACCCACAAAGATCACTAATCAAAAGTATCTTGTTAGGGATATTGGACCCTGTTAAGAGTCAATTTACAATATATAGTAGATTTTTCCTGGTTAAAGGACTTTAGGCCTTATTAGAAGCCTTAACCCTGTTAGGAGTTAGATTACAAAACTTGATCACCAGCTGAGCTCACTGCCCAAATAGGTAATACAAAATGTTTCTGACTATATTATGGTACTACTTACAACTTCACATCAATAGCCTTTGCTACTATCACAATATACAACTATCGCAAGTTATCCTTTTCTTTCTTTTCACACATCATATTGTATCCTTATCATTACATTTCAAGTATGCCTAATATATGAGTTATTAGAGCTAATAACTTTATATGGTCAGCTTCCAAAATCTTTATCCAAGAGTAAACATCTAGGATGTCATCCCTTCATAATGTTAAGTCATTATTTTGACAAGCAAAAATAATCCCTTAACTCTTTCGCTAATACTGTCTCCAAAATTGTTTTGTCTGCAAAAACTATCTTCGGTAAACTTTGAATAACTTCATCCGTACTACTCCAAACTTTATGTGCACTGAGATGGGGTATCCTCATACTCTATAGAAGCTTCATTTAACTACACAAACAAAAATATTGCTCCATTGGACGTCACCAACTAAATCTTCATTGGGTGCTCTGTCAGGATCATTGTATCCATACTTTGACAATTTCTTCCTTCAACTTGCCATACTTGCATTCCAGATTCTGTGCTCTTAGTAGAGATCATAGGTTGCCATAATGACAACATTTATGCATCCATATTAGCCAAATTGCCAACAAAAAATTGTCATGTAAAGCACATTTGGACAAGCAATGAAAGGCCAGCATAGGATAAGTCACAAAATCATAATGCAAGAGCCGGAAAGGATGCAGTCCAAAGGAGTAGACATGTCAAGAGGTTTCATAGCACCATGTTTTACTCTTTCTCTTTTTTTTTAGATCAAGACCAAAGAGGAAAAGGATAGCGATAGGTGAAAATGAATGGAGGAAGATAGATATGAAGGCTAAACATGAAAGGAATAAAAGAAAGATCATCATAAGATAGCTCACATGATAGCCAAATGTTCATGTATAGGTCAGCATTGTCAAGATCAAAGAGAGAAGACAGAATGGATGAAATATGTAGAAAAACTACGCATGATGCCTGATTGCTAGTTTTTCATCATGGTACTTATCTAAGGTTCCACAAGGGAGTGGTTTTCACCATAGGATGAATTTATTTCTCTTTACTTTTTCTACCAAGGCACCTATTTCCAGGTTTCCACCAAGGCACATTTTCAAAAAAAAAAATTATTTCCTTTTTTTTTTGGAAGAAGGCCAATTTTTTAGATAATGCTCTTTGAAAGGATAAACCATGATATGCCAAGGATTCAAAATGATATGCTCAAAGATGTTGATAGCGAAAGGAAGATGGAAGAGAAAAATGGAGGATAAGGTTTTATGTAAAGCGAGTGAGGTTGGAAGATAGGAGGAATAGGCAAATGAGGAAAAAGGATAGAAGGTAGAAGGATAATAAATGGAAGGATTGTGAAAGGGTAGATGGAAAGGAAGGCAAGATCAACATCAACACACACTTTGAAGGGTGGCGAGAGGATGGAGGAAATGTGAATGAAGGAATATGGTGAATGGATAGCAGAGGTTGTGGTTTAGGCACATGGAATGGAAGAATGTTTTTGGAAGAAAATGAGGTGGAAGTCTTTGGAAGCTTGAATGTCATCTTCACTTGTTTCTCAACACCAGACTCTTTCAAGAGAGACTTTGGAATCCATATAGTCGTAGGTTTTTCATTTCTTTTTGATGATCTAGAGAGAATATCTTTAATGATGGATTTTGGAACTCATACTTATCTTATAGTTTTTTTCTTAGATATCTCTTTTGACTTTATGCCTCCATGTCAATTAGAGGAGATATGGTGATCTTCTCTTTTTGATGGATTCTTGTATTGTTTCTTTTTCTTGTATTGATCATTCAAGTTACTTCAAAAGACTTGGGACTTGTGGAAGAAGGAGGATATGATTGGTTTAGATGGATGAGTGGATGAAAAGGATTCAAGGGTATGCATCTATGTTGATCTTGAGGAAATATGGGAGATGGAGGGATGTAAGGACCCAAGATGGATGGAAAATGAGGAGAGTTAGGAGGGGAAAGTGAAGGGACATAGGGCCCAAGATGGAAGGAATACATGAAACTCTTAGTATTGGTGGAGGAGGTCCAAGGATGGACATGGAAGATACAAAAGGATAATCAATAAGTTCATCAACATCTATGTGACAACCAAGCACATCAGCATCTTTAGAGTGAGCATTAGGATTTTCAATAGGATCGTGGACATCTTGAATATGAGCACCTTCTTTGATAGGATTGTTCAAAGCTTGCAAAGACTTAGGAAGAGTAGAAAGTTGAAACAAACATGAAGTGGTACAATAAGAAGATGGAAGACTTTGATCTTGACAAGGATCTTTGGATAGCATAAGCGTACAATTTTTTTCTTGATTTTCAATAGGCTTAACATTGGAAGTAACAACATTAGTTTTAATAACCTTAATGGAAGTATCATCTTTGGAAAGCACAAGTGTAGTAAAGTTATTTTGATTGTCAATAAGCTCAATGGTGTAAGTAGTAGCATGATCTTGCTTAGGAGAAGACTTAAGATAGGGTGGAATGAATGAGAAAGGGCGTACGGGATCAAAAGAACCATGGAATGAATAAGAGACATCATGAAAAGGATTGAAGGTTTCTTGATCTTGATCTTTCTTTATGTTCTTTTTCTTTATGATTTTTAGAGTCCTCTTGACATGGAGCCACTTCTAAGGACAAGGAAGCATGTTGGAATTGTATGGAAGACTTTGGAATAGATGGTGAAGGACTAGCTGAAGTAGGCATTATAGTGTATAAAGGCTTAGGCTCTTTAGGTTTAACATTATTGAAAGTATTTGCAGCCAAGTGAAGGTTAGCTTGAGTTTCTTTAAGAGGTAGCCCTTGAGGATAACTATAGGAAACCGCATGAAAAGTATTAGGACCTTTGGTGGATGAAGGACTTGTGAAAGATTTGATAGGCTTGGAAGCTTTAGGAAATGTATGGGTATTGGAGGAAGTAGGGGATGGAAGGGAACCATCACAAGACAAAGGTTCATCATTAACATGATCTTTCTTGAGAGTGTAATCTTTATTTTTAGCATGAGAGTTCTTAGAGGAGAGATCCTTATAGTATTGACATTTATAATCAGTGCGATAAGCTTTCTCTTCTTCAAGTGAAATAGATGGATCATCTAGGTATTGTGCATAGAAATCATCAAAGTCTCTTTCAAAATTAGAATCATATGGATCGCCATCATGATCTATCCAATGTGACATCCCATTTCCAGTAAGCATGAGCACATGATGAAGAGGACTCTTAGGAACAGAGGTGTCATAGGTATCATTATATTATCCATCATCATAGTCATCATAGTCTTCAAAGATGGGTGTGTCACTCTCTGTGGAAGAGGTATCATAAGGGTTATCTGATTGCTCAACATGGTATGTCTTGAGAAGAGAAGTAAGACTCTTGGGAGAAGTATAAGAGGAATGAGATCATGGAGAAGAGGAAGGTGAAGACCCAATGGAGGAAGAAGACTTGGAAGATGAGGAAGAATGAAAAGACTTAGAAGATGATAGATGTTTGGAAGAAGAAGGTCATGACATGACCATGTGTATGATCCTAGCAAAGGCGTCTGATTCAATCAATTTTTCTTTTATTTTCATCATAAATTTATCACTCATGGGATTTTTGGAATAATACTCTTCAAATTGAGAAATGAGTTCAAGATCATCCATTTTCAAGAGAGGTTCCATAACAAGATAGCTAAAATTCATGGTTCTAGAAGAGGAGGAATCAAGCATGGAAGTGATAGAAGAGATGAATAGAAGAAAGAAGACTAGATAATAAGAGGAAAAGAATCAAGAAGACATGAAGAGTTTAGGAAGAAGAGAAAGGATGGAAATGGGAGACTAGGAAGACATGGGAGATGTGGAAGAAAGAAGACCAAGAGTCATTTTGTGCAACTGGATACCATTTAAGTTCATTTGGATGTTGAGCAACATGTCATAGCACCTAAGATTTGACCCAAACTGACCAAGGATGACTAGAAATGACAAGAATCAGTTTGCTATTTTGACAGAATTTGGGAATAGGCTGTAAAAACTAGATTTCTAAAAAATTTGACCAATCTTTGACAACTTTGACTTTGGCTTTGATACAAGTTTTGAAATTTTAGGATGACTTTTGACACTAGAAAGGATTTTTTCTTCAAATTTGCAATTTTTTAGTTTTTCAATATCAGATTGTTTGTAAAAAAAATTGTCCAGGTTTGAAGATTTGTGTGATAGTTCATCTCAAGTAACCAAGTAGATATCAAGCATGCAAAACAACAAGCAAGGGAAGCAAGCAATCATCTAAAAACAATGAACAAGGGAAAAAGCAACCTTGTGCATGAACAAGAAATAGTGACTTATTGTGCTAATCCCTAGAAATGCTACTTGTGTATGTTCTCAAAAGTTTTTCAATAATGCACAGTCCTAGAAAATGAAAAATTTGGCCTCACTAGTGTTTTTAGTAATGGTCTAACTCTGCAACTTTTGTGATCTCAAGAGGGAAAACTCCAATCCAAGTGCACCAGGGTTTTGACACAGTCTAAAAAATTAATCAATCATGAGCTACTAGGGAGATCTGACAGCCCAACAAGAGACCACACCTGTGAAGATTTCCTCCACAAGGACATTTATATAGCGGTTGTTGCTACCATAGTGAAAATGGCTATTACCGCTTGAGGTTCCATCCACATGGTTGTCCCAATTAAGGGAATGTCTAGTATGGTTAACCCTCCCTAAAGGTGACTCACAAAAGATACCACAGGGGGACTAGATCAGATTCAAGGATCTGGGTTTTTGGTACTATCCAAAAAGGAAGTAGAGCATAATCCCCTAACCTCTTCACTTCACCAAGACAAAGCAGATAGATTAATCTAACACGCTAAGACCAAGATTATCTCACAAAGATCTATGACATCAATCGCTTATGATCTATCAACCTCTCCGGAGAGAGAATGTATCAATCAAAAGTTGAAGACACACAAATCTAGTAGAATGTGAGACTTTCTCAGTACCTTCCCTACCTAAAAGGGGATCCTTCGTCAAGAGGAGCTTCACATGAATAAACAAGTGAAATAATCTCAATCTCTCAAGATCATCCACAAATAGTGTTCATAGGGCCTATTTACAATATGTAACAGATATGCAAAAAGCAAATCTATGTTCATTTTATAGCCTAAAAATTGAAGTCTAATTTATGAAAGCAGGAAAGGCACTCAAGCTAGACATGTGAGATATTCATTTTATGTCCAAATTGAAATTTTTTTAGATGTAGTAGAATACATGAATTCCCTCACAACGCGCTTAGTATATTTTACCTAATTTTTAGCTTTGTTAAGCAATCCTGCGCAAGCAAGCCACAAACTCTCTGACAAGAAAACAAGCAAACAAGATATGCAACGTATATTCAACTTATGAAAAACCTAAGGTTAGATCTAAAAATCAATTATTAGGAGCAATAATAACCAGAAACTAATCCAAATGACAACTCATATCATTCATTGAACCATGTGAAAAATAAGTGCATACACATCACAAAATTTTATTTTTTTGTTGCATTTGACTTAGTCAACAAGATCTAATTTTTTTGATATGATTTCAGCCACAAAAATAGAAATTAAAAACAAAGACCCCTACTAAAAAATAGAGATCTTTCCAAAAATGTAAAAATTTTAGAAAAATCTCTTCATTTGTGCCCTAGAGACCTATTTTACCAAAACAGACTAGTTTTTTGTAAATTGACTATTTGAGCTATTATATTGCATCCAATTTTAAAACACAAAGAATGGACCCCCTATAGAATGTAAAGAGATTCCTGAAAATGTAAAAATTTCCAAAAAATATGCTGATTTACATCAGAAATTAATTTTTTCAAAAAAATCAAGAAAAAATTATTAAAAATTCAAAACATCTCAAAAAAATTTGAATTTTTTATTGAAGCTTCCCTAATATGTCTTCAATCTGAAAAAAAAATTTCAAACCAAAACTTCAAGATTTTTGGGAGATAAAATTAAATCTTTGAAACTTTAGGGTTTTAGCTCCAAAAAAAATCAAAACCAGCATGTAAAGGTGGGTTGCCCCACGGTGGGCACCAGAAATGTGTGTGTGAATTTTTTACCTAGCTGTAGACACAACACTTCAGTAAAACATTAGAGGTTATCAAAAATAAAAATATGCAAATAAGAACAATATAGCTAACCAGGTTATTTACTGACTTCTAGCAGGTGCGAGTATGGTATTCTCATATTAGACCAGATCAGTGACAATGCAACACCTAAATGAAGGATTTAAATGATGAAAGCAATAAAATATGAATGCAAATTAATCTATTTTTTTTATTTTTGATGCAATAAGATGAGAAAAAATGATAATAAATTAATCTAAATGGATTGAAATGATATGCAAATTAAGCTAACAATGATATGAAATATGAAACTAGAATGAATTGAAAACAAGATTGATCTCACAAAACACTGATTCACAAGAAGCTTGATGATTCCTCTGATGTCAATTCGCCAGAGTAAGTATGCAAATTTTGTGGATGATTTTAGAAGAGTTGAAGCCTTGATTTTATAGAAATCCAGGGCTTGAGGGTGCATGGAAAAAGTCATAAATCACTCTTGATGAACTCGGGTTGATTTTTGAGTCAACAAGAAATCAGAGAAGATTAACTCACATAATCATGCAAAATCATGCAAGAACGGCTTTTTAACTCAAATCAAAAGTTTAGATTAGTTTTGAACTCAAAATAGATGTTGAGTTTCGAAAAGATAACAGCTTGAATTGATTTTTTGATTTAAAGTTTAACTGCTCTTTGAATGTGCACAAATAATCATGAATTAATTAAATAAATAAAGTGATTTATCTTCAACTTAACTGATTTTAAATTTAAAAATAACTAATTTGTGGGTTAATCAATTATTTTAATCAAACTTTTATTCAAAACTATATTATTAAATATTGACAACTTGGATTTAATCAGTTATTCGTAGGAGATTTGATTTATTGTCAAAATTAAATAATAGAATTAAGAATAAATATAATTAAATATAATTAAATAATTAAGTGGTAGTATTAATCTAATTAATTAAATATTCAGAATATTCAATTAATCAAATTTAGGATAAATGAGATTTATCGCCAAATAATTATTAAATTAAAGATAATTAAATAAATAGGAATATTGCTAGGAATATTGCCCAATGCAGAATTTATGATAAAATCAATTAGGATTTTGATAATATGCAGATGTGCCTTAGGTTAGGACTTCGATGTCGATTTCATTCAAATTGAAGATGTAGGAGGTTAAGGAACCTATAGACCATTTTTGGAGTATTACAATTTATAGCACCACCCTTCTATTGTATCATTGTAACATATTCGTCACTTAATCTTTCACATGTTTCTTTATTTATTCACCCTTGATATCGCCATCCATCACCTTCCATCATAGAACAAGCTTAAGCATTATTTAATTTTTCATAGCTAAAAATTCAATAATATTCCTCCCTCACTCTCACTTAGTGCTTATTCATCACTTCTACCTAAAGTTTAGGCCATTCATCTAGATGTAGTTGTCAAAACTCACACTCATGTTGATAGTAGCGATTATTTTTAATTTGTTTTATATCCTAATAATGATTCATATGATTCTTCTCTATAAGAGTGAATGTTTGAGTCCTTCATAGTTAATATATCATTATCTATGATCTTTTCATGATTATTGACACTTTCTCTTGAAAGGAAGCAAAGTGTAGAAAATACTTTCAAACAATAACCTAGTGGGGGAGATTATACAAATTTTTCGTATGAATCTTAATTAAAATGGTAAAATAAACACATGAAAAAGATATATTAAACATGCATAAAGATTACCAAAATGAACACATGATATGTGTAGGGAAACCCTTTCAAGAGATAAACTTCACTTCAAAAGTGTGGCACTTTGTATTAGAGGTAAACAAATCAGTGATACTATAATGACAACACTAGACTTCTTAAATAGAAGTATACTACAACCAATCCTACATTCATAATGCTTCTAGAAGCTCAACTTCACCTATATAAAAATACTCATAAAATTTGATACATTAAGTTCTCCAAAGCCTCCAATTTCTAAAGTAACCAAGCAAGGAGGCAAGCCCAAAATAAATAGGTCATTTGAAACCAAGTGTCACATTTCCCAACCATGAGTAAGAAGGTAAA
This sequence comes from Chamaecyparis obtusa, assembly GCA_027943335.1. Lineage (NCBI taxonomy): Eukaryota > Viridiplantae > Streptophyta > Pinopsida > Cupressales > Cupressaceae > Chamaecyparis > Chamaecyparis obtusa. Next base: position 4,158,286 of record BSBK01001913.1, read on the forward strand.
TGACACTTGTACATTATTTTTTGTCCCCTTAAATTTGCCTCCAAACTTTTGTACCTAAATTTTAATAAGTTATGGCAAGTGTTCTTATACATCTAACAACTATGATAAAATCTATCATTGTTGAAAATACTTATAGTTGTAAGAAAGACTATCATAACTAACTATTAGTATTTGGTCTTCTTACATCCTACCACTAACCCAATTTTAGTTCCCACCTTCTCCATGGAAATAACTTTCTTGAAACTTTTCTATTTTATCATAAAGTTAGGTTCTTACATGTTATAACTTGTCATATGTCATCATAGCCTCTTACATACTACCTAAGGTATTGATACATGTCATAAAATCTCTACCACAAAATAGGTTACCTATTTTCTCATATGAGGACAAAATATCCTTGTCACCTCTCAGTATGATGAAAACTTTTCATGTTACACAAGATGACAAAATAAGATGTGCAATATAATATAATATAAGCATAACTAAATACATTAAATAAATTAACTAATACTAGGAAATACTAAGGACGAAAAACCTAAATACCCAACAACTCTAGTAGATGCTCAAAAGGATGTTGCTCTTGAAATTATTACTCCACGTATTGTTGGAGATCATTTTCCTAATATGAATCTTACTATGGCTGTTTTTTTTTCTTATCCTCCTTCACCACATGATAAAAAATGGGAAGGAGATTATTTGATGGAAGATGAGCCTTAAGGTACTTTTTTTATTTAATTATATGTGTGTTTTCTTTCTTTTTTTCATCCTCATATTTATGATTGATATATATTTTTAAACCCTTCCTAGTTGACCCACACTACCCTTGTAGGTACATAAATATAGAGGGAGTTAAATGTTGTGTCATTCTTCTATCTGTATAAATGTTTTTGAATTAATCATCTACTTTACTTTTCGGGGCATTTAGGTCTCATCCATGTTCACCCGAGAAATGATAATTGTGTTTCATATTTTGTTTGTTTTCATTTCTCTACATGCTTGAGAAATTATGACAATTTCCTATTTGTCCCTTATCGATTATCACACCTATATATCTATAAGTACCCACAATCATGTATATATATGTATTATCATTTATTGATTTTCTATGACACATATTTTATTTTATTCTTGTTAGCATTTCATGTTGACACAATTTTTTTGTATGATTCTTGGAACATATATCTTTGTATATGATTCCTAAATATCTTTTACATTCTCTCATCTTTTATCTTAAAATTAATTAAATATATCTTAATTATAAAATTATTTTAAGGAAGCATCCATTTGCACAAACCTTGCACCATTTCTATACCCCCTACTACTTTGGTAGCATAAACCACTTGGTAACACAAATTTCTACCCTATGTACCCATCATATGGTCTACCTTGGTATTATATGAGCCACTTAATGGTAATATTTTCTTTCTCATGCACTTTGTAACTCTTACTTTTGGTAGCATCTGAACCACATAGCAACATAGTTTTATATCATATGTGCTTTAATAGCATATGAGTCACCTAAAAAAATACTTTCCAAATAATATTCTTCATATGACCTACCTTTTTCACTTATCACAATCATCCTCTAATCTAATTTGTACCTCGTATAATTTATTAAAATATTGTCTACTTCCTATCCCTTGCAGTGTGTTATCCCTTAAGCTATGCTTGACATCATTTCTAGTAACACATTAAAAAATTCTCTCTCTCTCTCTCTCTCTCTTGTCAAGTTGGAACTCGGATTTGAACTTTTAGGGGTACTTTAGAGGGGTCAAAAGTGACCCTAGAGTGTATTTTTGGCCTAATTTAGCTAACCCTAGGGGGGTACCTTGGATTGGGGGTTAGTTTTCACCTATGGGAGCACCTAGAACCTCATTATGGCCCTCCAAAAAGCCTACTTTTCAAAAGTGGCGAAAATGGAGGTGGCCACATGCATTCTAACTTGTCCCACACTCCTTGCTAAACCCACAATTAAGAGGGGGGGACAAGAGGGAAGACCAAGGACTTGGTGTCATGTCTCATTTAATGCTAGTTCTTGAGTGCATCTTTAGAGGTCTTTTTAGGGGGCTTGGAGAGACTTAGTGGGTGTTCACCCACTCTCTAACTTTAGAGACAATTAGGGTTGGAGAAAGGATAAGGAATCTACTCAACTTCATTCTTCCATTTTGCATTGGACCAAGGTTGGTGGTCTTACCATGGAAAAGCTTCTTTGTTTGAAAATTCATGAGGAAGATTATTTGTGTAGAATGTATTTGTAGAAATGCTTATTACTCTTGCTATGGATGCATTCTTATTGCATTGGTATTTTGATGTTGTAGTGTAGGATGAACTTGTGAAATCTTGTATGTAATTTTCTTTGTAAATCTTTCATTGTTATGTTGGGTTTGGGTATTGCATTTGCGTTTTGTATCATTCTTTATTTCTTTGGGTTTGGGAGTTTTTTTCATGGGAGTTAAAGCATTACTCACCCTTTTGGGAAGGGAAGAAGTGGCCTTGGGTGAAGGGGTTAGTTGGGCTCTCCATTGTAGTGAGGGTCTCTTCTCTTGGAGAAGAGGGAAAATTTCATGGGGTATGGGCTCCATGAAGCCATGATGTAAATCCTTTAATTTTTGGAATGGAAATGAAAATAAATTTATATGGAAGAAATGAGAATGTGGCCTTGGAAGGGCATGGAAACACTTTTTTGAGAATGTAAATTAGTATGGCATTCTCCTCCTTGGAAAATCCCACCTTCACCCTACTTCAATGGGTTTGGAAAACTCATTTGTGAAGCCTTGGTTGGGAGTTATTTATTTTTTTGTGCATATATGTTGTTGTGAGCATTTGGATGTGTATACCCATTTAGCCTTGGTTCTCCAAGCTCGGGGGTGGTCTCCTTGAGACCTTGGATGGGAGGTGAGCTCTCCATGGTTCTCCCCTTTTGTTTACAGGTTTGAAGGTCATGTATGCAAGAAGAAAAGCCTTGGAGAGTGTTCTTTAATGAAGTCTTTTGTGCGAGAAAACTTGAAATGTTGTGTTGTTGGAACTTTTGGAATGAGAACATTTCCATGTTGTCTATTGTATTGGGAAAATTGTGATATATGTATCAAGAAGTATGTGAAAATATTATTGTTTATTGTAGAATGGATATAATGATGAAATTGACAATGTATGTTTATTCATTCAATTGAAAAGCTTCGTGTTGAACTCAATAATGTAAAGTGGATTAATGTAGCATCTCTCCTTGATGTCAAGTTGTGTTTTCTCATAAAGGATTCATTGAAATACTCTCTCTCTCTCTCCCACATTGTAAATTCTCTTGAGGATTTTAAGTAATAGATTCATGGTTGAAAAGCAAAACAATTTATCTTTAGTTCTTAAAATATAGGGCTTCATGTTAAAATTTCATATTGGAAAAATGATGATATGCAATCTTGGTTGTCATTGTTTTGTAAACTATTCAAAAAAAAACTATTGTAGTGGATATAATCAAAGGGGAAGAAATCAAAAGAAAAGAAAACTAGTGAAAAGACAAAAAAAAAAAAAGAAATAAAGACCTACAGATCTCTGAAAAATGTATGGGAAAACAAATTATTATTAAGTGGGGGGGCCGCAGGCCCCACATCCCACCCCTGCCACGGTAGAGGCCTGCGCAGGACTGTTGTCGCACGGCAGTCAGCCCTGCTACGGCAAGACTATTTTCGCACGGCAGTCAGCCTTGTTGCGATAGGACTGTTGTCATGGAGCAGCGGGCCCTCTGGTAGCAGGGTACTGCTACCGACAGCGGACCCCGCGCCAAGTCCTTTGGAGACTTAAAAAAATTACATGTGCCCTTCCTTTTATTTTTTTTAAATTTGATTTTTATTTTTTTATTAATAAATACATTCATTAATTAATGTTTTATATTTAAGATATTAATTAATTAGTGAATATAAAATATTAATTAATATATTTATTAATTAATTAATATATTTATTAATTAATTAATATATTTATTAATTAATTAATATATTTATTAATTAATTAATATATTTATTAATTAATATTTTATATTTATTAATTAATATATATATCTATTAATTAATGTTTTATAATTAATTAATATATTTGTCAATTAATAATTTATTTTATTTTGGGTTAGTTCAATCAAATTCTTCAATATTAGTTAATTGATTTTAACTTAATTAGTTGATTTGTCAATAGTTGTATAGTTATGCTTAACATATGATTTTAATTAATTTAATATGGTGTAATTATTATGTTTAATAAATGGATTAGTAGAGTTGATATATTTATAGCTTTATATTTTACTGAAATGCTTAGTTAAGCTTAGTTTAATTATAATTTTATCACTAGGGTTATTACTGGGTGAAATTAGTTAATTTAAGTTAGGCTTAACTGTTAGTAAAGAATTATAGTCTAGGTTTATTTGCTATAGCATAAATTGGGTTTTATCTTGTAGTACATCTCCCTTCGAGGAGGTTTAGTTAATTAATTATCTACGTAATCAATTCGGGTCAAGTTATTGGTTGATTACAATAAATACTTTTTGAAAACATGTTGTTAAATACTATAGTCCTAAATAGCACCTCAAGGTTTACAAAGGAATGAATCTTGATCAGTTAGTATAGAGGTTGCTACATTAAGATTCTTAATATGAACGAATGCAATATTAAACTTGTAGGTTAATGAATTTTAATTAAGAAGTTTACATCGAACTTTACATAATGGATTTATTTATCTTATGAAACCAACATGTTACTCCAACTAACTTAGTAAACCTAAGCAACACCCTTTCTAGTCTATTGACCTCTTCTAAATTTTAAAAAAAAATGTTGTGTTTTTTTCGTGTAAATTTCTAGGCATGACATTTGGTATCAGAGCCTAGGTTTCAACATTGGAACCTAAACCCATTATGTTTCAACTCACCTAAACTCAAACTATTGTGTAGGATGCCTGTTGTTACACGAGCTAGCCAATGAGGTAGGGGTCGTAGAGCTGCACATATTGGTGCAGGATAGGGGGTGGACCACCACCACCTCAAAACCCTAACTAGGATATCCTAGATGTCCTCTAAAATATGATTGGGGTGATTCAGCAGAGACTACTTTGTACTCTAAATAGTGCACTTCTATGAATCATTACAATCAAGAACACTCAAGAATGAGGTCTCAAAAATCGATCCATAGCTCCCTAGGCATGGAGTGCAAGGGTTTTAAGAGTGCTCTCAGCTAGAGCTATTAAGCCAATAACCTTGCTAGTAAACCATGCAATGGGAGATTCAAATAAAGACAAGGGCAAGAATGCCAATATCCTCAAGAATCAAATGGAAATGCAAATGCAATGCAACTATGCTAGAAATGGAAATGTAAGCTATGCAAGCTAAGATATGAAAGGAAATATGCAAGTATTACAAAGCCTCCTAGTTAAGCTAGATGAAGTAATCTGAAGCATAAAGGAAACTAAGCTAAGTATGAAGCTATGAATGCCATGATAATGCAAGAAATGAAACTATGATAACATGTAGATGCAAAAGCCAAAAATGCTCCAAATCTTCAAAAAGCTCCAAAGTGACCTAGAAAACCTATAGCATAACATTAGCATAAAAAGTTGGGGATCTAGAATGAAGAAGAGAGCTCTCCTTTTATAAGAAATGAGAAGGAATGGACCATGGAGATTAACAAGAAAAAGATTTAATCAATGGTGGAGCATCAAAGAGGATAAATCCATGTGCACAAGTATCCTCCAATGAGAAAATAAGAGTTGACTTTTGTGCCCATATGAGACAAAAAGTGCTTTTTTTCTTTTTATAAAATAGGAATAATGCTTTATTTGTGCAACTTAGGATAAGAGGAAAAGTGGGGGCTTTTTTATTTATTAAAAGGGGAGGAAATTCATTTTAAATAAATAAAGACTTTAGGATAAAATGGTTAGCCCATAGCAAATAATCAAATAAATGATAAAACCAGGATTTGATCAAGAATAAGCAATTGATGATTTTAGCAAATAATGCTAGAAAGGGGCTAATAGTCTAGATGACCATTTTTAGATGATTACATTTGCCCCTCTTTGACTAATGTGTGATCGATCTGGGAACACATTACGTCAAAGAATAGATCATCCAAGAAGGCAATAGATAAAGATCTGACTCCAAAGAATGAAGTGCAGAGAGGTAGAAAATCCTGCATGGTCAGCCTAGTAGTGACAGTACTAAACACTTAGGAAAGAGATGGACAATATCAAAACTTGAGATGAGAACTAATATGTCAAGCAAAAAGATAGATCGATCAGAGAAAATGGAATGGTCAAGCATATGCTCTGAAGAATAGCCAATAAGATATGATGTGTCTGCCCCCTCAGGATCAAAAGCGAAATTAGGTAGAGGGAATGTAGAAGCAAGAGCAACATGATCAAATCACTAGAAATCATAATCCAAGATGAGAGATAAGAGAATAACCATCAAGAAGTTAAGATATGCCCTAGTTAAGACCTCAGAGAGAGATGAATGAAATGAATGAAAGATTAGAAGGGTGAGAGAGATGGAGATGAAGAAAGAAAAGATGCCCCAGAGAAGATCAAAGGATCGGGCCTCAAAAGGTCAGCCAACTGCACGGAAGGAGAGATGTGATTTGGATGATCAAGGTGAACTCGGATTTCAGTTTCAATCCTGAAATGAAGAGAAAATGGTGTGATATGAAAGACAAGAAGTGAAAGGTGAACACAGTTGACCAAAAGGTCCATGAAAGATGAAAGGAGATCTCTCTCCATATGCAAGATGCAAAACTAACTAACATGAACCTAAAAATGCAAGCTATTATGAAAAGTGGTTTACTTGCAAGGTCACAAAGCTATTAGACTCTAATATTCATCATCGAGCATTATTGGTAGCATCGCAAGATCATACAATACACACTAGTATAACTATGTGGATTTGAATATGATCTATATCAGATAGAAATGTGGAAATCCCACCTAGGCATCAAAGACATGTAGGTCAAGATGACTAGTGTAGTGAGATTACCTAAGTTTGATATAGCAATATTATACTCACATCGAGACACAAGAAATTCAAAATGGCTAGAAGTATGCACTTGCATAAAATAGTCAAGGCTAATACCCTGTAGATCCTATTGTCAAGTGGAACAAGCATAAATGCTAATGACAATGAGAACCAACAAAATATACCCACAAGCAGAAAAAGTAATAAAACATGTCCTCATGCCCTCAGTCTTCTAGCTATGCATCATCAAAAACTATCATAGGGATAGAACACTCATCAAAGAAATCATCATAGACAGCACACAAAAAAAAAAGTCAAACAGTCTCAGTGAGTCAAGTGTTTAAGTGTGTGTGTGTAGGTCATAGAATCAAACTTTGAGTATCGCATCTGCCAGTGAGAAATATTGCATCATTTGAGACTGTGGATAGGATATTTGATAAGTGTTGAGAAACACTCGATGCTAGGAAAGTGTTGAAAAACAAAATTGGGGTGGTGTTGAAAAACACCGTTGGAACCAAGAGGCCCAAGAAACCCTGATGCACAAAGACACCCAAGATGAGCTAGAACAACGTATGCCCCCTAGACTAAGATAAGAGTCAATTCTAGGCTAAGAGAGGAAAAGAAAAAAGTGGAGCAAAGGAGCACCACACAAGATTGATAGACATAGGTGCAAGGGTCTCAATCAGTGCTTGTTTTCAGGTGTTCACCACTTGATAGATTTTTTCAAGACTTTATATGTTTTTTAGGATTTTTTCAGCATCATATATGAATTTTTTTGGAATTTTTTTAGGATCAATAAGTATATACAAAAGATGCCCCCAGATAGAATGGGCATCAAACTCCCAAGCAAGATTAGATTATGTAGTCCCAATATCTAGCAAGGTGGAGGACAAGAGGGATTAGCAAGATGGTGAAAGAGATGGAGGACAAGAGAATGAAGGAGAATGAAGGGATGAAATCCTCAAAGGCAAACTCCTCAAGAGTACCCAAGCTAGGGAAAAATTGTCATGTAAAGTACATTTGGAAAAGCAATGAAAGGCTAGCATAGGATAAGTCACAAAAGCGCACTACAAAATAAGGAAAGGATGCAGTCCAAAGGAGTAGACATGTCAAGAGGCTTCATAGCATCATTTTTTTACTCTTTTTTTATTTGATCAAGACCAAAGGGGAAAGGGATAGCGAAAGGCTAGAATGAATGGAGGAAAATAAATATGAAGGCTAAACATGAATGGAATGAAAGCCAAATCATCATAAGATATCTCACAAGATAGCCAAATGTTCATGTATAAGTCAACATTGTCAAGATCAAAGAGAGAAGACGGAATGGATGAAATATGTAGAAGAACTACGCATGATGCCTGATTACCAAGTTTTCATCATGGTACTTATCCAAGGTGCCACAAGAGAGTGGTTTTCACCATAGGATGAATTTATTTCTCTTTACTTTTGCTACCAAGGTGCCTGTTTCCAGGTTTCCACCAAGGCACATTTTCAAAAAAAAAAATCTTTTTTTTTTTTGGAAGAAGGCAAGCTTTTAGATAATTCTCCTTGAAAGGATAAACCATTATATGCCAAGGATTCAATGAATCAACATGATATTCTCAAATATGTTGATAGGGAAAGGAAGATGGAAGAGAAAAATGGAAGATAAGGTTTTATGTAAAGCGAGTGAGGTTGGAAGATAGGAGGAATAGGCAAATGAGGAAAAATGATAGAAGGTAGAAGGATAATGAATGGAAGGATTGTGAAAGGGTAGATGGAAAGGAAGAAAAGATCAACATCAACACACACTTTAAAGGGTGGCGAGAGGATGGATGAAATGTGAATGAAGGAATAGGAGAAGGAATATGGTGAATATTTAGCAGAGGTTGTGGTTCAGGCACGTGGAATGGAAGAATGTTTTGGAAGAAGATGAAGTGGAAGCCTTTGGAAGCTTGAATGTCAACTTCACTTGTTGTTCAACATAAGACTCTCTTAAGAGAGACTTTGGAATCCATATATCTGTAGGCTTTTCATTTATTTTTGATGATTTAGAGAGAATATCTTTAATGATGGATTTTGGAACCCTTACTTGTCTTATATTTTTCTTCTTAGATATCTCTTTTGACTTTATGCCTCCATGTCGATTAGAGCAGACATGGTGATCTTTTTTTTTTGATGGATTCTTGTATTGCTTCTTTTTCTTGTATTGAACATTCAATTTACTTCCAAAAGACTTGGGACTTGTGGAAGAAGAAGGAGGATATGACTAGTTTAGATGGGTGAGTGGATGAAAAGGATTCAAGGGTATGCATCTATGTTGATCTTGAGGAAAGATAGGAGATGGAGGGACGTAAGGACCCAAGATGGATGATGAATTAGGAGATTTAGGAGGGGAAAGTGAAGGGACATAAGGGCCCAAGATGGAAGGAAGACATGAAGCCTTTGGTATTGGTGGAGGAAGTCTAGGGATGGATGTGGAAGACACAAAAGGATAATCAACCAATTCATCAGCATTTATATAACAACCAAGGACACCAGCATCTTTAGAGTGAGCATTAGGATTTGCAATGGGATCATGAACATCTTGAATAGGAGCAACTTCTTCGATAGGAATTTTCAAAGCTTGCAAAGACTTAAGAAGAGTAGAAAGTGGAGGTGAACATGGAGTGGTAGAACAAGAAGATGGAAGAATTTGATCTTGACAAGTTGCTTTGGATAGCATAAGTGCATCATTTTTTTCTTGATTTTCAATAGGCTTAACATTGGAAGTAACAACACCATTTTTAATAACCTTAATAGAAGTATCATCTTTGGAAAGCGCAAGTGTAGTAAGGTTATTTTGATTGTCAATAAGCTCAATGGTGTGAGTAGTAGCTTGATCTTGCTTAGGAGATGGTGGAATGAATGTGGAAGATTGTAGAGGATCAAAAGAACCATGAAGCGGATCAAAGACATCATGAAAAGGATTGGATGACATGGAGGGTTCTTGATCTTGATCTTTCTTTATATTCTTTTCTTTATCATTTTTAGAGTCCTCTTGACATGGAACCACTTCTAAGGATAAGGAAGCGTGTTGGAATTGCATGGAAGATTTTGGAATAGATGGTGAAGGACTATCTGAAGTAGGCATTATAGCGCATAAAGTATTAGGCTCTTTAGGTTTAGCATTATTGAAAGTATTTTCAGCCAAGTGAAGATTAGCTTGAGCTTCTTTAAGAGGTAGCCCTTGAGGATAACTATAGGGAACTGCATGAAAAGCATTAGGATCTTTTTTGGATGAAGGATTTGTGAAAGAGTTGAAAGACTTGAAAGCTTTAGGAAGTGTATGGTTATTGGAGGAAGTAGGGGATGGAAGGGGACCATCACAAGACAAAAGTTTATCATTAACATGATCTTGTTTGAGAGTGTAATCTTTATTTTCAGCAGGAGAGTCCTTAGGAGAAGGATTCTCATAGTAGTGATGTTTCATATCAGTGCGATACATTTTATAGTCTTCAGCAGTAGTAGATGGATCATAATCAAGGTATTGTTCACAAAACTCATCAAAATTTCTTTCAAAATCTGAATCATATGGATCACCATCACAATCTATCCAATGTGGCAACCCATTTCCAGTAAGCACGAGCCTATGACTAGGAGGACTCTTAGGAATAGAGGTGTCATAGGTATCAAAAGGGCTATCATATTTCTCATCATGGGATGCCTTGAGACAAGAGTAAGACTCTTGGGAGAAGTATAAGAGGAATGAGATCTTGAAGAAGAGGAAAATGAAGACCTGGTGGATGAATAAGACTTAGATAATGAGGAATACGAATAAGACTTAGAAGAGTCATGATAAGATTTGGAGGATGAGGAAGGATGAGAAGACTTAGAATATGAAGAATGTTTGGAAGAAGAAGATCATGATAGGATCATGTCTATGATCCTAGCAAAGGCATCTGATTCAATCATCTTTTCTTTTATTTTTGCTTTAAATTTGTCACCCATGAGATATCCAGAAGGACTATTGGAGGAATAAAATTCTTTGAATTGAGCAATGAGTTCAAGATCATCCATTCTCAAGAGAGGTTCCATAACAAGATAATTGAAATTCATGGTTCCAAAAGAGGAGGAATCAAGCATGGAAGAAATGAATAGAAGAGATGAAATAGAAGAAGGTAGACTAGATAATAAGAGGAAAAGAATCAAGAAGACATGAAGAATTTAGGAAGAATCATGAAGAAAGAAGAGAAATGATGAAAATGGAAGACTAGGAAGACATGGAAAAAGTGGAAGAAAGAAGACCAAGAGTCATTTTGTGCAATTTGATACCATTGGAGTTCATTTGGATGTTGAGCAACATGTCATGGCACCTAAGATCCAACTTGGACTGACCAAGGAAGACTGGGAATGGCAAGAATCAGCTTCAGATTGCAGACAACTATGAGACAACAAAATAAGTTTGTGCAATAGTTTCCAGGCAAGCAGTGCGACTCTTGACTAGTGAACATGAAAAACTCAGTTTGGAAAGCAATTTGGTCAATGTTGTAGGTTGCAAGTATAATTTTTTGGTTTCAAGCACAATAATATCAGGAAGTAGACAAGTTTGCAAATAGTAGGTGATCAAACATGTCATCAAACACTTGTGCAAGAGCAAAAGCAACCTTGCCAAGACAAATAATTGTGATATCAAAATGAAAAATTCTATGAGGACTACCGCAATTTTTTTATGTTCGAGAACATTTGCATGGTTGCAATGCAACTATGCTAAAAATGGAAATGTAAGCTATGCAAGCTAAGCTATGAAAGGAAATATGCAAGTATTACAAAGCCTCCTAGTTAAGCTAGATGAAGTAATCTAAAGCATAAAGGAAACTAAGCTAAGTATGAAGCTATGAATGCCATGATAATGAAAGAAATGAAACTATGATAACATGTAGATGCAAAAGCCAAGAATGCTCCAAATCTTCAAAAAGCTCTAAAGTGACCTAGAAAACATGCAACATAACATTAGCATAAAAAGTTGGGGATCTAGAATGAAGAAGAGAGCTCTCTTTTTATAAGAAATGAGAAGGAATGGACCATGGAGATTAAGAGGCAAAAGATTTAATCAATGGTGGAGCATCAAAAAGGATAAATCCATGTGCACAAGTATCCTCCAATGAGAAAATAAGAGTTGAATTTTGTGCCCATATGAGACAAAAAGTGCTTTTCTTCTTTTTATAAAATAGGAATAATGTTTTATTTGTGCAACTTAGGATAAGAGGAAAAGTGGGGGCTTTTTTATTTATTAAAAGGGGAGGGAATTCCTTTTAAATAAATAAAGACTTTAGGATAAAATGCTTAGCCCATAGCAAATAATTGAATAAATGATAGAACCAGGATTTGATCAAGAATAAGCAATTGATGATTTTAGAAAATAATGCTAGAAAGGGGCTAATAGTCTAGATGACCATTTTTAGATGATTACAACTACCACCCATAGTCCCACAGCCAGAGCAGTAAATTCTCAAAAGGGAAGCATAGATCCTAGGAGGTGATAGAGAAGTTAGCAAAGAGAGGAGTAGGAGTCCTCCACCCTAGCTTGTTGAGGTTCATGGAGATCATGAGGGTGAGTCAGTTCATTAGTTAGAGGTACCACTCAAGCATGGGATACGAGTTAGAGAGAGACCCCCTAGAGATGTTGGAGATGAGATCCAGGAGTTATTGCAACTCCAACTACCTCCATTTTTAGGAGCTACTGATGGTGTCAAAGTAGAGGCATGGATTTTGAGCTTACATTGGTGCTTTGGATTGCATTCCTATGGGAGCAATCTAAAGGCAAGACTTTCCATTCACCTTCTTCGAGAGGGAGCCTCCACTTGGTGGCAGTAGGAGGAGGCCATGGGTGGTGTAGATATAGATACACTCACATGGGATTATTTTATCAGTAGAGTCAGAGAGAGATACCTATCAGAGCACTTTAGACAGCAGCAGATTGAGGAGTTTCATGATCTCCAGCAGAGAGGTCTCATAGTGACCCAGTATGAGAGCCAGTTTCTCAAGCTCCATCCATACGTAGATTATATGAAGGACAAGAAACTACGTATTGATCATTTCATTAAGGGACTTAATATAACTCTTCAGGGTATAGTACGTCTAGACTTTCCTACCACATTCAGAGATATAGTTGATATGACACTAGTAGCTAAGGATATATGTACTAGACAAGAGTCCTAGGATTGGTCTCAGCACCGAAACCCCTCATCCCAGCAGTTAGGATAGCAGAGACCCTCTTGGAAGGGTAAATAGAATCATTTAGTAGGATCCTTTAAGGGTCAACAGCCTCAACAGTAGGGATCTTAGCAAGATTCTAGACAGAGCCATTCACAAGGTTATAAGGGCTCTAAGCCCAAACAGTGGTAGTCTTAGGGCCCTAAATAGGATCAGAGAACACAAGCCCCTCAAACATAGTCAGCTAGGACTCAGTAGTCCTCTAGGGGTGGATACAGTGGTTCTAGTGGGACCGGAGGATCACAACAACCTAAGACGCAAGGAGTACAAATTCATACCCAAGGGCCATGTTACACTTGTGGTGGTATGGGTCATATAGTGAGAGAGTTCCCACAGGGACAGTTAGTTAGTGGTCAGAGAGGGGCTATCTCAGAGCCTATAGTTGGAGATATGGGTAGGTCCCATAGAGTATTTGTAGTGGTTGATAACCCACAGGGACAGTCAGCTGGTGGTCAGAGAGGGGCTATCTCAGAGCCTACAATTGGAGATATGGGTAGATCCCATAGAGTATTTGCAACGGTTGATAATTGCTAGGCTGAGCACCAAGCCATGGTCATAGAGGCCACAGGTATGATTCAAGGTATCATTGTTTCTATCTTGTTTGATTTAGGAGCCACAGACTCCTTTATATCTCCATATGTACTAGAGCATTGCAGGCTGGCGGCGGTTAGATAGGATATCGGTTGGGAGGTCAAGTTAGCCTCAGGAGCTAGGGTGTCTATTAGTTCCTTAGTTTGCAGTTGCCAGATTCTTATTAGAGATTTAATCATGATGTCTGATCTCCACATTACCCCTCTAGGTTCTTATGATGTAGTCCTTGGCATGGATTGGCTATATGCCCACAATGCCAAGATGGATTGTCGACAGAAGAGGGTTGAGTGCGTTGATGATCATGGTAATCCTATGGTAATATTTGGGGTATAGAGACTAGTATCTCTCCACATGATTTTTGCTATGCAGCTTAGGTAGTGTGTGTGAAAGGGATGTTAGTTATTCACCATCACTATTAGTGATAGAGAGGAGGATTCAGAGGGGGAGCCTTTGCTCAAGGATTATCCTATTCTTCAGGAGTTTGCAAATGTATTTCCTTCTGAGCTACCAGGTATGATGCCACCTAGGGAAGTTGACTTTCATATAGACCTTGTGCTAGGAGTCGAGCTTGTATCTAGAGCACCTTACAGGATAACCACATGTGATCTCAATGAGTTTAAGATTCAATTAGAAGAGCTCTTGGAAAATGGGCATATTCGACCTAGTGTATCACCTTGGGGTGCACCAATGATTTTTTGTAAAGAAGAAGGATGGATCACTTAGATTGTGCATTGATTATCAGTAGTTGAATAAAGTAACAATTAAGAATCGTTACCCACTCCCCAAGATTCATGATTTGTTTGATTAGTTGTAGGGTGCCTGAGTATTCTTGAAGATAGATCTAAAGTTGGGGTACCATCAATTGCAGATAGTGGAAAGTGATATCCACAAGACTACTTTTCATATGAGGTATGGTCACTATGAGTTCATAGTGGTGCCATTTGGTCTCATGAATGCTCCAGCTATGTTTATGAGCCTCATGAACAGAGTATTTCCTACATTCTTGGATAAGTTCATGGTAGTGTTCCTTGATGATATTTTGATATATTATCATGATGAGAAGGAGCATGAGGAGCATTTGAGATAGGTTTTGTAGTGCTTGAGAGAGAATCAGTGATATGGCATCTTGTCAAAGTTTTCTTTCTTTAGACCCGAGGTGAATTATCTTGGTCATGTTATATCTGATGATGGGATCTCTATGGACCCATCAAAGATTAGAGCCATTATGGATTGGCCAGCACCCACCAGTGTCACTAAGGTCAGGAGTTTTATGGGCTTAGCAGGGTATTATAGACTCTTTGTGATAGGATTTTCTATAGTGGCTCATCCCATCACTTCCCTTCAGAGGAAGGGGAAGAAGTATGAATGGATAGAGAAGTGTGAGAGATCTTTCTAGGATCTCAAGAGAGCCCTCACTAGTGCACTAATTTTAGTAGTGTCAAATCCTTTAGAAAACTTTGTTGTATGCACCGATGCTTCATTGGATGGTTTAGGAGCAGTCCTTATGTAGGATGGTCACCCTATAACTTTCAAGTCTAGGAAGATAAAGAATCATGAGCTTAATTATCCTACTCATGACCTAGAGATCATAGCAGTGGTTCATGCCTTAGTGAGATGGTGACACTTTCTTCTAGGTCACCAATTTGAGCTTCATTCCGATCATCAAAGTCTACAGTATATCTTTATGTAGCCTAACCTTAATGCTAGGTAGAGGAGATGGATGGAGTTCTTATGTGAGTATGATTTTGATGTTCATTACATCAAGGGGAAAGAGAATGTAGTTGCAAATGCCTTGAGTAGGAGGCGACATGAGCTCTTGTCTATGAGTTCTAGTACAGATTTGAGGGAGTGCATTTTGTATCTTTTGCTAGAGGATGGGTTGTATGTGGAGATTTGTCAATTTATCTAGTCTCAAAGACCTCTTGAGGGGAGATTTGTAGAGTATTCTTTAGAGTCTAATGGCCTACTATGTCATAGGGGATGCATTTATGTACCTTCTACGGGTGACTTGTGAGATTTTATTGTGCTTGAGGCTCACAGAGCACCTTATGCAGCTTATCTAGGAGTTTAGAAGTTGCATGCCAATTTGAGATGGTTGTATCATTGGCCAGGCATGAGATTATAGATTGCCAGCATAGTTTCTAGATGCCTAGAGTGTCAAAGGGTGAAGGCAGAGCATAGTCATCCAAGTGGGCCCATGCAGTCACATGAGATACCAGAGTGGAAGTGGGATACTATCTCCATGGATTTTATAGTTGGTCTCCCTATGTCCTCTTGTCATCATGATGCCATTATGGTGACAGTCGACACTTTGACCAAAGTCATCCACTTCTCACTCGTTCGTATCACATTCACAGTGCCAGTAGTGGAACAGGTGTTTTTGTGAGACATTGTCAAACTTCATGGCATTCCTTGTAAGATCATCTCAGATAGATATTCACTCTTTACATCCTCCTTTTGGAGAGAGCTTCAAGTAGCCTTGAGCACTAGGCTAAATTTCAATACAACATACCACCCTCAAACAGATGGACAGACAGAGAGGGTTAATCAAGTTTTAGAGGACATGTTGCGCATGTATGTGATGGACCATCAGGTTAAGTGGGAAGAGTACCTTCATCTGGTCGAGTTTTCCTATAATAATGGGAAGGGGAAATGCCTTCCCTAGAATCAATGAAAGTTACTACTTGGAATGTTAGGGGCTTAAATGCCCCTAACAAACAAAGATTAGTTAAAAGATACTTAAAAAACTTTGAATCAAAAATTATACTACTTCAGGAAACTAAGTTAAGTAATGAAGAAAGCATTAAGCTTAGCAATAAATTAGGAATATGGAAATCTGAATTTGTTGTGTCCAAGGGAGCCTCTGGCGGTCTTTCCATCTTGTGGAATCCTAGGAAAGTCTTAGCCACTATCACAATTAAGAATAGTAACTGTATGGTAGTAGAAACTAGTAGTCTCAAGTCTAATTTAAAATTTATGTTGATCAACATTTATGGGCCTATTCCAAATGAGGAAAAAAGGAAGGTCTGGTAGGAAATTCAAACATTTCTTCAATCAAACCAATATGTTACGCATATCTTAGGTGGAGATTTTAACACTATCTTAGACACCAAAGATAAATTTGGAGGATCACAATTTATCTCACAATCGCAGAAAGATTTCAACCAATGGGTGACATCAAACTATTTAATCAATATTAACACTAATAATGGAACTTTCACATGGAATAATAGAAGATCTGGCTTCAACCACATAGCAAAAAAGCTGGATAGATTTTTGATTAGCGAAAATTTTGATTCCTTCAACCAACTAGTTAGTGCAGAAATTCTCCCAGAGGCTGGTTCGGATCATTTCCTAGTCAAACTCACTATTACAGAAAATTGTAAACCTTATAGGAATCCCTTCAAATTTGAGTTTATGTGGTTTCAAAATCTAAAATTTATAGATCTCCTGGAACAATGGTGGAACCAGATCTCGATTAAAGGATCTAAAATGTACAGTCTAGTGGCAAAATTAAAAATTATTAAGAATAAAGCCCTGGAATGGAATAAGAGTAATTTCAATAATATTTTCACTGAAAAAAGTAACATTGAACAAGAATTAGAAGATCTTAATAATGAAGTAATAGAAAAAGGCATGAATGAATGTAGTTATCTAAGAGAGAAAGAACTTATGTCCAAATACAACGCGATCCTTCTTAAAGAAGAAATCTTCTGGAAACAAAAATCAAGGGAAACTTGGTTGAAGGAGGGTGACTATAACATGAAATTCTTTCACAACTCAACAAATTTTAAAAGAAGTATCAATAGAATTTCGAAGATCAAGAACGGTGAGGGTCACATTGTTGAAGACCCAGAACAAATATCTACGGCACTAGTGCAATTTTATCAAACCCTACTCAATAATAATGATGTTGTCAGCCTAGAAGCCCAAAATGAAATGTTAAAGGCAATCGCCAAATTGATTTCAGAAATAGATAATAAAATGATTAATGAGAAATTAACTTTGGAAGAGGTTAAGACGGCGGTTTTCCAAATGCATCCAGATAAAGCACTGGACCAGATGGATTCCAAGCTGGTTTTTTCCAAAAATGTTGGCATTTTGTGGGTCATGAAGTCTGGCAAGCAGTTGAAGCAACCAGAAACTCAGGCTCTTTATTATCTGAAATCAATAACACTTTCTTTACTCTAATACCTAAGAAAAATGAATGTACGGAACCAGGGGATTTTAGACCCATTTCACTATGCAACACTATCTATAAAATTCTATCTAAATGCTTGTCAAATAGACTCAAAACACTCCTCCCCATTATCATCTCTAAAGAACAGACAAGTTTTGTAGCCAATCATTCTATTTTAGATGGTATTATTATAGCCCAAGAATTAGTACATACAGCCCAGACTACCAAAACCCCAAGCATGCTTATTAAAATTGATATACATAAAGCTTATGACAAAGTGGACAAGAGTTTTCTTTGCAAGTGCCTGGAGGCATTTGGCTTCTCCAAAAAATGGATGAACCTTATCTATAATTGTATCTCCACTCCCAAAATTTCAATTCTGGTTAATGGCACTCTAGAAGGCTTTTTTTAATATATCTAGAGGTATCAGACAAGGAGACCCGCTATCTCCTTTCCTCTTTGTGATCATGGCAGAAGCCCTAGGTAGAACTATTAGTAAGAAACAATTGGAAGGTAGTATTATAGTTTTAAATGCATCGGATAATGTCCCAAATATTACTCATCAACAATTCACTGATGACACCATTCTCCTAGGTTCAGCTACTATATCTGAAGCTAAGGCTTTTAAAGATATACTTGATCTTTATATGAAAGCATCAGGGCAACAGGTGAATCCAAAAAAGTCAAAAATCTTTTTCCTTAACACCACTCCAATTGTAGAAAAGGAAATTTGTAATTTATTTGGTTACACTCCTGGAGGTTTCCCTACAAATATCTAGGTATAGAATTAGACAAAGGTCTCCGCTCCTCCAAACTTTGGCAACAAGTGCTCACTAAAATCCAAAACAAATGGAGTACATGGAAAGGAAAGTGGCTTACTAAAGCTGGCATAACTACCATGATTAGATCAGTACTATCAGCCATCCCCACTTATCAAATGTCTGATCTTCCCCTTCCGGTTAACATTAAGAATAGTTTAGATAAAATGTTCAGAGATTTCTACTGGCAAGGCACATCTGAAGAGAAAAAACCAGCCTTAATTAAATGGGAAACCCTTTGCAAACCAATCTCTAGAGGAGGTTTGGGTATTAAAAACCTTCAATGGCAAAACAAAGCCTTGGGGGTGTGTGTGTGAAAATTGTACCTGATCTGTAGACACAACACTTTAGTAAAATATTAGAGGTTAGGAAAAATCAAAATCATGCAAAATGAAATCTAATTTAACCAAGCGATTTACTACCTTCTAGTAGGTGCGAGATTAATGTTCTCAGATTGTTATCGAGATTAGTGACCTAGACGACACCTAAATGAAGGATTTGAATGCAATTGATCTAGATATGAATTGAATGCAATTAATCTATATTTTTGGTATTTTCTATGCAATAAGAATGATAAACCAATATGAAATCCATGCTAATATGAAAATTGATATGCTAAAATGATCTAACAATGATATGAAAAAGAATCTAAATGAATGTAAAAAAAAAAAGACAAATTGATCTCACAATAGCCTTGATTCGCAATTAGCTTTGATTCTCCAAATTCCAATTCTTTAAAATAGTTGTGCAATTCGTAGATGACTTTGGCAAAGTAAGCTTGCAAAATTATGAGATGAATTATGAAGAGCTGAGCCTTGATTTTATAGAAATCCAAGGCTTTGGAGGTTGTGAAAGAAAGCCATAAATCACTCAAATAACTCAGGCTGATTTTTGAGTTATTTTTAAATAACAGATAATTAAGTCACAAAAATCATGCAAAAGCACAGTTCAACTCGAATTAGAAGTTTAGATCCACTTTAAAACTCAAAAAGATGTTGAATTTCAAAAAGCTAACAACTTGCATTGATTTTCCAATTTTGAGTTTAAATGGTCCTTGAATGTGCACATGGATAATTATGATTTAATAAATAAATAAAGTGATTTATTCTCAACCTAAGTATTTTTTGAAATAAAATAATTAATTTATGGGTTAATTAACTATTTTACCAAACTTTTACTAAAAATTATATTATTAAATAATGACAACATGCTTTAATTAATTAAATAAGAATTTAATCAATTATTCATAGGAATTTTGATTTATTGTCAAAATTAAATAATACAATTAAATAATAGATAGAATTAAATTTAATTAAACAATTAAGTGGCAAATATTAAATCTAATTAATTAAATATGCTAAATATTTAATTAATCAAATTTTAGGATAAATGTGATTTATTGCCAAATAATTATAAAATTAAAGATAATTATGATGATTAGGAATATTACTAGGAATATTCCCCGATGTAGAATTTAAGATAATCAATTATGATTCGATGATGTTTAGATGTGCCTTAGATTAGGACTTTGATGTTGATTTCGTTCGAATTGAAGATGTAGGAGATTAATGAACTTATAGCCCATTTTTGGGGTATTACATTTTGCCCCTCTTTGAATTACTGTGCGAAGCGCAGTGGTTCAAAGAAAGTCTATGTTTGATAAAGATATGAAACTGATGTTTGAAATTGATAATTGATATGAGACAGAAGCTGATTGATATTGATTTGATATGGAGATAATAGGTCCTGAATGACCAAAGATAATGTTTACTATAACAGCAAATGAACCTATGATTGCGAAAAAGTGTCAAAACACCTGATTCCAAACCTTAGGATTGCAAAGAAGTGAGTGACCCATTCTAGACTTGATTGTCTTAGCAGAACTAGCAGGTATCACATGCAAACCTTTCAATCATCGAAGAACCAAGGAAAGAATACTATGATCTGATGGTTGCAAAAATTGATATAGTTTACAAGATTAGGAGAATACCAAATTGATATGGATCTTGATGAATCTGACATGCCCCAAGTGATGATAGATTTTCCCCCAGCAATGAGGACTTTTGATGAATCAGTAACTAGACGTGATTGTTTGTCTTGATCACTGATGAAAGATATTGATAGACTTGATCGATAGAATTTTGATTTATAGACTTTGAATTAATGTGTAATACCATGCCCCCTTTGGGATGAAAATTGAAATCTGACAAGAAAAGTCAGTGTTGAGAGCTCAGAAGCATGTTGATTGATGGGAAAAGTGGTTATACACGTTCAAGAGTGCATTCTGCATCGTTTAGAGGTCCTGGAGACCAAGGTTGACTAGGTTTGACCATGAGTTGACCATGGTTGACCAAGTTAAAATTTTGATAGTTTGATGGAAGATAATCAGTTAAGTTGAATTTTAGATTTCTGTGATGATTGAAGGTCGACTATGCAAGTAGTTAATAATATGAATGATCTCAGATTTGAATTTTGATCCTGAAAAAGGATTCTACTTATTGCTTCATTGGAGGAACCTTCATGTGAGATTCAGCTTTTGTTAGATTTGAAGATGCAATTTGAAGAATCGTTTAAGCATTGAAGTTCGTTTAGCCATTGTGAGATCATGCAAACATGAAAAATGCAAAGAAGCATGCAATATGAAATGCAACCTAAGACCTAGGACCTAGTCACTGATCATATGTCGATTTGTTATCATCATTGAACTTTTAGGTAACTAGATAAATCAATACAATGCCCACTAGCTAAAAAAAACCATAGACATATGAATATTGATTTGTATGTGCAAGAATCAATACAACCCCCACTAGTTAAACAACCATGGACATATGAATATTGATTTTATTTTTGGAATGTCAGATTAGATATAAGTACCAAGGCACAAACGCCAAGATGACCTGAATATCATATCCATTTTGATATAGCAATTTGTACAAGCATCAAAACATAAATGTCGTGATGACCTGAATATGCCTTGCATTACAAATACATCAAACAGCTAAGAGATTATTCTAAATCCAATGTGAATTACCCGTAGTGACCCTTTATCATTCACATCCTTAGGTAAGATCATGTTTCACAGTAGGAGAAAGAAATCACTCAAAAAGATAATAGTTAGATCAAACTTCCTTGAATTTTTTGGGTATCAATGGTCAAGGTACGCATGGCCATCCAATTCAAGATAAAGGCTCTTACAGTCGGACACCATTTCAATCCAGAATTTCCAAAGATGTTAGATTTTCACATACAAGCAGAAGACAAAGAAAATATTATGCCCCTAGTCATCACTCTCTAAATCCTATAAAGGACATCATCGAAGAGCTCAAAGGGACACAATATGCAAAAATCTCAATGTGAATCAGTAAGCATACAAGGAGATAAAAGCATGTAAAAAAAGCATAGATTGTTTTTAGTTTGTTGTTTGATTGCGTTGTTGTAGATGCAAAATCTTTTCTGGAGACAAGACTGACTTGACTGACTCAAATGAAGCTTCAAAGGACTCTGACTGGATATGACACATCTAAGATATACTAGAGACCATAAGAGTTGACATTAATTGCCCCCAAGTGTTAAGCATTAATAGAATACAGACACTTGAGCAGATTGGTGGACAAACTGACTCATTAAAAACTGGAAATGCAAAAACAAACCGGGAGATATGTACAAACTAAAGTAAGACTAAAAGCTAGGAAAGACCAAGATTGCACTGATAGATGGAGCATTTGGAACAAGTGGCACCCATTTGCCGAGTTTTCACCATCTTGGCAGAGATTCTATTTTTGCTACCAAGGCGCCTGTTTCCAGGTTTTCACCAAGGCACTTTTTCTTTTCTTTTTTTTTTTGTATTTTTTTTTTTTTTTCAATTTTTTTAAATTTTTGATATTTTTTTGATTTTTTTGCGAATCATCAAGGCGCCTATTGCTAGGTTTTCACCAAGATGTTCATTTTTTTAGGACTTTTTCTGATTTTTAAGATTTTTTTAGGATATTTAACCATAGACTAATTGCCTTAGGCATAAAATTTCTTCAGATGGAGAACGTTGATTGGTTCTCAGAGCTGTTCTCCTTCAGTCGTTGAGAGTTGATAGGCACCAGAGCCAAAAGTAGTAGTGATGACAAAGGGACCCAGCCAGTTGGGTTCAAACTTCCCCTTGCATTCTCGATGGGATTGATTTTTTGGATTTTCTCTCAAGACTAGATTGCCAACCTGGAATTCTCTGTGTCTGACTTTCTTGTTGTAGCCTCTAGACATTCTCTTTTGATATACTTTGAGATGATCATATGCTACTTGTCTACGCTCATCTAATAGTTCAAGTTCTTGCAACCTAGACACTCTGTAGTCATCATTAGTCACTAGACCATGCATTCTAATTCTTAGTGATGGGATTTCAACCTCAATAGGTAGTACCACCTCAGACCCATAAACTAAAGCAAAAGGTGTAGCCCCAGTAGGTGTTCTGATACTTATTCTGATACTGGTTCTGATACTTATTCTGATACTAGTTCTGATACTCATTTTGATACTGGTTATGATACTGGTTCTGATACTTGTTCTAATACTTGGTATACTTGATAGCATATTTTTCCTTTGCAAACTCCCAAGTAAGATCATATCGTGCAGTCCCAATGTCTAGCAAGGTGGAGAACAAGAGGCATTGGAAAGCTGGTGGAAGAGATGGAAGACAAGAGAATGAAGGAGAATAAAGGGGAAAAATCCTCAAGGGCAAACTCCTCAAGAATACCCAAGCTAGGGAAAAATTTTCATGTAAAGCGCATTTGGACAAGCAATGAAAGGCCAGCATAGGATAAGTCACAAAAGCGTAATGCCAAAGAAGGAAAGGATGTAGTCCAAAAGAGTAGACATGTCAAGAGGCTTCATAGCACTGTGTTTTACTCTCTCTTCTATTCTTTTTTTTATTAGATCAAGACCAAAGGGGAAAAGGATAGCGATAGGCAAAAATGAATCGAGGAAGATGGATATGAAGGCTAAACATGGAAGGAATGAAAGCAAGATCATCGTAAGATAGCTCACAAAATAACCAAATGTTCATGTATAGATCAACATTGTCAAGATCAAAAAGATAAGATGGAATGGATGAAATATGTAGAACTACACATGATGCCTGATTGCTAGGTTTTCATCATGGTACTTATCCAAGGCACCATAAGGGAGTTGTTTTCACCATAGGATGAATTTATTTCTCTTTACTTTTGCTACCAAGGCACCTATTTCTAGGTTTTCACCAAGGCACATTTTCAATTTTTTTTTATTTTTTTATTTTTTTGGAAGAAGGCAAGCTTTTTAGATAATGCTCCTTGAAAGGATAAACCATGATATGCCAAGGATTCAAAATGATATGCTCAAAGATACTAATAAGGAAAGGAATATGGAAGAGAAAAATGGAGAATAGGGTTTTATGTAAAGTGAGTGAGGTTGGAAGATAGGAGGAATAGGCAAATGAGGAAAAAGGATAGAAGGTAGAAGGTTAATGAATGGAAGGATTGTGAAAGGGTACATGGAAAGAAAGGCAAGATCAATGTAAACACACACCTTGAAGGGTGGCGAGAGGGTGGAGGAAATGTGAATGAAGGAATACGTGAAGGAATATGGCGAATGGATAGCAGAGGTTGTGGTTTAGGCGCATGGAATGAAGGAATGCTTTTGAAAGAAGATGAAGTGGAAGTCTTTGGAAGCTTGAATGTCAACTTAACTTTTTTCTCAACACCAGACTCTTTCAAGAGAGACTTTGGAATCCATATAGCTGTAGGCTTTTCATTTCTTTTTGGTAATTTGGAGAGAATATCTTTAATGATGGATTTTGGAACCCATACTTGTCTTGTAGTTTTCATGTTAGATATCTCTTTTGACTTTATGCTGCCATGTCTATTAGAGGAGACATGGTGATCTTTTTTTGATGGATTCTTGTATTGCTTCTTTTTCTTGTATTGAACATTCAAGTTACTTCCAAAAGACTTGGGACTTGTGGAAGAAGAAGGATATGACTAGTTTAGATGGGTGGGTGGATGAAAAGGATTCAAGGGTATGCATCTATGTTGATCTTGAGGAAAGATGGGAGATGGAGGTATGTAAGGACCCTAGATGGATGGTGAATTAGGAGAGTGAGGAGAGGAAAGTGAAGGGACATAAGGACCCAAGATGGAAGGAAGGTGTGAAGCTCTTAGTAGTGGTGGAAGAGGTCCCAGAATGGAAGTGGAAGATACAAAAGGATAATCAATAAGTTCATCAGCATCTATATGACAACCAAGGATATCAGCATCTTCAGAGTGAGCATTAGGATTTTCAATAGAATCATGGACATCTTGAATATGAGCACCATCTTTGATAGGATTGTTCAAAGCTTGCAAAGACATAGGAAGAGTAGAAAGTGGAAACGAACATGGAGTGGTAGAATAAGAAGATGGAAGACTTTGATCTTGACAAGGATCTTTGGATAGCATAAGCACATAATTTTTTTCTTGATTTTCAATAGGCTTAACTTTGGAAGTAACAACACCATTTTTACCAACCTTAATAGAAGTATCATCTTTGGAAAGCGCAAGTGTAGTAAGGTCATTTTGATTGTCAATAAGCTCAATAGTGTAAGTAGTAGCTTGATCTTGCTTAGGAGAAGACTTAAGACATGGTGGAATGCATGAAAAAGGGTGTACAGGATCAAAAGAACCTTGAGGCGGATAAGAGACATCGTGAAAAGGAGTGGATGACATGGAGGGTTCTTGATCTTGATCTTTTTTTATGTTATTTTCTTTATCATTTTTGGAGTCCTCTTGACATGGAGCCACTTCTAAAGATAAGCAAGCATGTTGGAATGGTATGGAAGACTGTTACAAAGATGGTGAAGGACCAGCTGAAGTAGGCATTGTAGTGCATAAAGGCTTAGGCTCTTTAGGTTTATCATTATTGAAAGTATTTGCAGCCAAGTGAAGGTTAGCTTGAGTTTCTTTAAGAGGTAGCCCTGGAGGATAACTATAGGGAACCACATGAAAAGTATGTGGGCTTGTGTCAGATGAACGTTCTGTGAAAGATTTGAAAGACTCAGAAGCTTTAGGAAATGTACTGGTATTGGAGGAAGTAGGGGATGGAAGGGAACCACCACAAGACAAAGGTCCAACATTAACATGATCTTGCTTGAGAAGATAATCTTTATTTTCAACAGGAGAGTCCTTAGGAGAAGGATTCTTATAATATTGATGTTTCAAATTAGCACGGTACATTTTATAGTCCTCAACAGTAGTAGATGGATCATAATCAAGGTATTGTTCACAAAAAAAATCAAAGTCTTTTTCAAAATCAGAATCATATGGATCACCATCATGATCTATCTAATGTGATGGCCCATTTGTAGTAAGCAGGAATGAACGATGAGGAGGACTCTTAGGAATAGAGGTGTCATAGGTATCATTACATTGTTTTTCATCATAGTCATCATAGTCTCCAAAGCTAGATGTGTCACTCTCCATGGAAGAGGTATCATAAGGATTGTCACATTGCTCACATTTTTTCCGGAGGCATGGTGACATGTACAAGTCTTTATCACATGGAAAAGGGCATAGAGCTTCCATGGAGAACTCTTTAGGTTCCTTTTCTTTCTCAAGTTTGTTAAGTTCAATTTGCATAGCTTACAGCTACTTCATCATAGCAGTGATTAGAGCTTCTTCCTCTTGTGTACTAATTCTTTGAGACATGTGTCCTGATTCTCAATGGCTACTGCTCTGTTCCTGACACAGTGATTTGTATGACAGATTCTGGAAATAGGCTGAAAAAGCTAAATATCTGGCAATTCTGACAATTTTTTGACAACTTTCAAAAATTTCCCAAACGACACTCTGCAGACTCCTACGACAGTGGGTAGGCTATGAAATGATAGTTGAAAATATCATACGATAATTGCAAGATTTTGACCTTGAAGATTTGCTGGCATGAAAACTCGTATGACACTGGGTTTGCTATCATACGACAGATGGGTTGCAATGAAATGACACTTGATGGAAACTCGTATGACTTTCTGACCTCGTGAGATGACTTTTGACTCTAGAAAAGAATTTGACTTCAAATTTTGCAAATTTTGAGTTTTCATATTTGAATTGTTTACAAATTTCAATGTCCAGATTTGAGGATTATAACAGGTTTGTTCATTTTCAATAACTAGATAGATAAACAAGCACGCAAAACAGCAAGCAAGTGATTTCAAGCATGTCTAAAAACAATGAACAAGGACAAAAGCAACCTTGCGTATGAACAATCAAGTGAATTATTCATTCTAATCCTCAGAAGCACTAATTGTGTATGTTCAAAAAAAATGTTTTGCAATAACGCACATATACCCTATAAAATGAAAATTTGGCCTCTCTAGGGTTTTTAGTAATGGTTTGACTCTGCAACTTTTATGATCCAAAGGGGTGAACTCCAATCCTAGCACACCATAGTTTTGACACAGTCTGAGAACTTAATCTTCAGGAGCTGCTAGGGAGATCTGACAACCCAACAATGAACCATACCCGTGGAGATTTCTTCCACAAGGACATTTATATAGCGGCTGTCACTACCACGGTGAAAATGGCTATGACCGCTTGAGGTTTCATCAATGCAGTTTGGCCTATGAAGGGATTGTCCACTATGATTAACCCTCTCTAAAGATGACTCACAATAGTATACCACAAAGGGACTTGGCTCCAGATCCAAGGTTTTTGACACCTTTTCACTTTTAACCCAAACAAAGCAAGCAAATTAATCCGACATGCTAAGACAAAGTTTTGCTTCACCAAGGTCTATGATGCCAACTCCATGTGATCTATCAACCTCTCCAGGGAGAGAATGTATCAATCAATAAGAGAAGGTGCACTAACCAATTTTGATTCACCAAAGCTCGTGATGTCAACCCCATGTGATCTATCAACCTCTCTTGGGAGAGAATGTATCGATCAATAAGAGAAGACACACTAACCAAGTTGAATGTAAAATGCACTAAGTATCCTCCCTACCTACAAGGATTCTATCATCAAGAAAGATTTCTCTAGGAATCTAATCTCTCAAGAATCATGAATAGTGTTCATAGGGCCTAATTACTATGTGAGCACAAATATATTCCCGAAAGCAAATCTACCAAAAGTACCCAAAAAGCAAAAAGAGGAACACTTAACGCTTAAAGTGAATATGAGATGAGTCCACAAGGTGGAACACTTAACACCTCACACAAGCTGAAAATGAGTCCCCAACTTAGAAAACAAGTGAGTTCCTAAAAGCACAAAAGGGTTGCCAAGTGGAACACTTAACGCTTCTGTCATGTTGACCCCTCCCCTTTATGGTGCTGAGATTGCAACCACGGGGTGGAAATGAGGGGCCGGTAGATTAGCGAGTCCAATAACCCAAGATAGCAATCAAGATCAATCACAAGTATTCTAAGACTACTTAATGAATCCTTAAGGGTTCACAACCTAGTATCAATTATGCAAGTGTGTAGGAATAGATCAAAAGCATGAAAAGATGCACACAAGCTTGACACATAAGAGATTTATTTTAAGTCCCAAATCAAAATATTATTAGATGAAGGAGAATACCTAGGATCCTCACAACGTGCTTAGTAGATTTTACTTGATTTCTAGCAATTCTTGTTGAGTTTTTCCATGCAAGCAAGTGACGAACTCTCCAACAAGTAAACAAGCAAACAAGATATGCAAAATATATTCAACTTATGAAAACCATAGGGTTAGCTCTAAAAATCAATTATTATCAGTAATAATAATCAGCAATTAACCCAAACGACAACTCATATCATTCATTGAACCATGTAAAAAAAATAAGTGCATACCCATCACAAAACTTTTTTTTTTTTGCTGCATTTGACCTAGTCAACAAAATCTAATTTTTTTGATATGATTTTGGCCACAAAAATAAAAATTCAGAATAGAGACCCCTACTAAAAAATAGAGAGCTTTCCAAAAATGCAAAAATTTTAGAAAAATCTCTTCATTTGTGCCCTAGAGACCCATTTTATCAAAATAGACCAATTTTTGCAAATTGACTATTTGAGCTAATATATCATGTCCAAATTTAAAACACAAAGAATGGACCCCCTGTATAATTTAAAGAAATTTTTGAAAATATAAAAATTTCCAAAAAATATGTTGATTTGCGTCAGATATTAATTTTTTCTGGAATTTAAAAAAAAAATTATTAAAAATTCAAAACATCTCAAAAAATTCTAAATTTTTTACTGTAGCTTCCCTGATATGTGTCAAACTTGTAAAAAAATTTCATAGCAAAACTCCAAGCTGTTTGAGAGATAAAATTAAATCTTTGAAACTTTGGGGTTTTAGCTCCCAAAAAAAATCAAAACTAGCATGCAAAGGTGGGTTGCCCCACGGTGGGTGCCAGAAATGTGTGTGTGAAAATTGTACCTGATCTGTAGACACAACACTTTAGTAAAACATTAGAGGTTAGGAAAAATCAAAATCATGCAAAATGAAATCTAATTTAACCAAGTGATTTACTGCCTTCTAGTAGGTGCGAGATTAATGTTCTCAAATTGTTATCAAGATCAGTGACCTAGATGACACCTAAATGAAGGATTTGAATGCAATTGATCTAGATATGAATTGAATGCAATTAATCTATATTTTTGGTATTTTTTATGTAATAAGAATGATAAACCGATATGAAATCCATGCTAATATGAAAATTGATATGCTAAAATGATCTAACAATGATATGAAAAAGAATCTAAATGAATGTAAAAAAAAAAGACAAATTGATCTCACAATAGCCTTGATTCGCAATAAGCTTTGATTCTCCAAATTCCAATTCTTTAAAATAGTTGTACAATTCGTAGATGACTTTGGCAAAGTAAGCTTGCAAAATTATGAGATGAATTATGAAGAGCTGAACCTTGATTTTATAGAAATCCAAGACTTTGGAGGTTGTGAAAGAAAGCCATAAATCACTCAAATAACTCAGGTTGATTTTTGAGTTATTTTTAAATAACAGATAATTAAGTCACAAAAATCATGCAAAAGCACAGTTCAACTCGAATTAGAAGTTTAGATCCACTTTAAAACTCAAAAAGATGTTGAGTTTCAAAAAGCTAACAACTTGCATTGATTTTTCAATTTTGAGTTTAACTGGTCCTTGAATGTGCACATGGATAATTATGATTTAATAAATAAATAAAGTGATTTATTCTCAACCTAACTATTTTTTGAAATAAAATAATTAATTTATGGGTTAATTAACTATTTTACCAAACTTTTACTAAAAATTATATTATTAAATAATGACAACATGCTTTAATTAATTAAATAAGAATTTAATCAATTATTCATAGGAATTTTGATTTATTGTCAAAATTAAATAATACAATTAAATAATAGATAGAATTAAATTTAATTAAACAATTAAGTGGCAAATATTAAATCTAATTAATTAAATATGCAAAATATTTAATTAATCAAATTTTAGGATAAATGTGATTTATTGCCAAATAATTATAAAATTAAAGATAATTATGATGATTAGGAATATTACTAGGAATATTCCCCGATGTAGAATTTAAGATAATCAATTATGATTCGATGATGTTTAGATGTGCCTTAGATTAGGATTTTGATGTTGATTTCGTTCGAATTGAAGATGTAGGAGATTAATGAACTTATAGCCCATTTTTGGGGTATTACAGGGGGCTAAGTTGATTTGGAGATTATATAAAGAATCAAACAGTAAATGGGCCTTGATTTTATTGAATAAGTACATTTCAGACGTGGATCCTATTAACATATTCAGAGCCCAATCCCATGTTAAAGGGTCAAGAATGTGGAACTTCATTAAGGATTCTAGAGGGATTATAAGCAAATTTCTCACTTGGTATGTAGGTAATGGGGAGAATGCTTTGTTTTGGGATGATTCCTGGGTAGGCTGATTTGCGTCAGATATTAATTTTTTCTGGAATTTTAAAAAAAATTTATTAAAAATTCAAAACATCTCAAAAAATTCTAAATTTTTTACTGTAGCTTCCTTGATATGTGTCGAACTTGTAAAAAAATTTCATAGCAAAACTCCAAGCTGTTTGAGAGATAAAATTAAATCTTTGAAACTTTGGGGTTTTAGCTCCCAAAAAAAATCAAAACTAGCATGCAAAGGTGGGTTGCCCCACGGTGGGTGCCAGAAATGTGTGTGTGAAAATTGTACCTGATCTGTAGACACAACACTTTAGTAAAACATTAGAGGTTAGGAAAAATCAAAATCATGCAAAATGAAATCTAATTTAACCAAGTGATTTACTGCCTTCTAGTAGGTGCGAGATTAATGTTCTCAGATTGTTATCGAGATCAGTGACCTAGATGACACCTAAATGAAAGATTTGAATGCAATTGATCTAGATATGAATTGAATGCAATTAATCTATATTTTTGTTATTTTCTATGCAATAAGAATGATAAACCGATATGAAATCCATGCTAATATGAAAATTGATATGCTAAAATGATCTAACAATGATATGAAAAAGAATCTAAATGAATGTAAAAAAAAAAGACAAATTGATCTCACAATAGCCTTGATTCGCAATAAGCTTTGATTCTCCAAATTCCAATTCTTTAAAATAGTTGTGCAATTCGTAGATGACTTTGGCAAAGTAAGCTTGCAAAATTATGAGATGAATTATGAAAAGCTGAACTTTGATTTTATAGAAATCCAAGGCTTTGGAGGTTGTGAAAGAAAGCCATAAATCACTCAAATAACTCAAGTTGATTTTTGAGTTATTTTTAAATAACAGATAATTAAGTCACAAAAATCATGCAAAAGCACAGTTCAACTCGAATTAGAAGTTTAGATCCACTTTAAAACTCAAAAAGATGTTGAGTTTCAAAAAGCTAACAACTTGCATTGATTTTTCAATTTTGAGTTTAACTGGTCCTTGAATGTGCACATGGATAATTATGATTTAATAAATAAATAAAGTGATTTATTCTCAACCTAACTATTTTTTGAAATAAAATAATTAATTTATGGGTTAATTAACTATTTTACCAAACTTTTACTAAAAATTATATTATTAAATAATGACAACATGCTTTAATTAATTAAATAAGAATTTAATCAATTATTCATAGGAATTTTGATTTATTGTCAAAATTAAATAATACAATTAATAATAGATAGAATTAAATTTAATTAAACAATTAAGTGGCAAATATTAAATCTAATTAATTAAATATGCAAAATATTTAATTAATCAAATTTTAGGATAAATGTGATTTATTGCCAAATAATTATAAAATTAAAGATAATTATGATGATTAGGAATATTACTAGGAATATTCCCTGATGTAGAATTTAAGATAATCAATTATGATTCGACGATGTTTAGATGTGCCTTAGATTAGGACTTTGATGTTGATTTCGTTCGAATTGAAGATGTAGGAGATTAATGAACTTATAGCCCATTTTTGGGGTATTACAGGGGGCTAAGTTGATTTGGAGATTATATAAAGAATCAAACAGTAAATGGGCCTCAATTTTATTGAATAAGTACATTCCAGACACGGATCCTATTAACATATTCAGAGCCCAATCCCATGTTAAAGGGTCAAGAATTTGGAACTTCATTAATGATTCTAGAGGGATTATAAGCAAATTTCTCACTTGGTATGTAGGTAATGGGGAGAATGCTTTGTTTTGGGATGATTCCTGGGTAGGCCTAACCCCCCTTATTTTGTTAGGATTTTCACATAACATTATAGAAGAATGTAAAAATATGATTGGTCTATATCTTTCAAACTATCTAAGTTCAGAAGTGGATCTTCCTTCAAAATTCATAGGTAACGCAACTTTATCGAGCCTAGAAGGCCAGAAACTTCTAAAAATTATTAAGGACAGAGATACATTTCTCAAGTATAGACCTGACAAGATGATTTGGGCAGGGTCAAACAGAGGTGAATATTCATTTAAAGAAGGCTATAAGACTATATTAACTGAGCAGAACATGGATAATTTATATATGCCTCTGAACCTCTGCTGGAACAAAGCATGCCTTCCTAAGCCTGGAATGTTTCTTTGGGCAGCCATGCAAAAGAAAATTCTTACAGCTGATAGAATTACTAAGCTGGGTTTTGAGGGGCCATCCAGGTGCCCTCTCTGTGAGAAGCATTCAGAGGATGTCGATCACCTTCTTCTTAATTGTTCATTCACACATAATTGTCGGAACTGGTTAAAGCAATGTCTAGACTAGAAATCTGCATTTCAAGTAGATCTCCTGAGTACACTTAAAGCCTGGCCTACGCTCTACAAAGATAATCTTTACAGAGATATTTGGATTGTAGCTCCCTCCATTTTAGCCTGGGAAGTTTGGAAAGAACGGAACAGAAGGATCTTTACTAGCAAGAAATTAGAATGGAGATCCATTACCAATAAAATAGAAGTCTCAGTCATCGAGATCATCAATAGCACCCTCAAAGACCAAGCTTGCTATGAGGAATCATCCAAAAGATGGGACAACAGAATTAGGCTAAAGTGGCCTAATCTCAGGGTGCCGCCTCTTTATGGGAAAGGAGGGAGAAAATCTAAAGCTGATTGATCTAAATGTAAATGGTCCCCTCCAGGTATGGGATGGTACAAACTAAATTTTGATGAGGCATCTAGGGGAAACCCAGGAATTGCAGGTATTGGGGGAATTATTAGAAACTGGAAAGGAGAAGTTATAGCTAGTTTCTCCCGACCCATTTCTCCCACCACCAATAATATGGTAGAGTGCAAAGCGGCATTGGCAGGCCTAAATCTATGTAAGGATCTCAATATCTCCAAACTTATTATTGAAGGTGACTCACAGGTCATCATCAATGCTATTTGAACTAAGAAGACACCGAACTGGACTCTAAACGCAAAATTAGAAGAAATAAATACAATTTTGGAAGGTATTCACAATTATGAAATCAAACACACCTACAAAGAAGGCAATACTGAGGCTGATATATTAGCAAATCAAGGTGCCAATGGACTGGTAACATTGAATAAATTGTCACAATAACTCAGAGATAACCCTAGTCAATGAATGTCTTATTAGGTAATAATATTATAGATGGTTCATTAACTCAATACATATTATCACATAGAATTATGATCTTAATGTTAGATACTCAAACCTATTCCCCAACTTTCCTCCCACCCTTAGACCTTTTGGGATACAGGTCACTTGAAATCCCCCAATCATAATAATAAATGAGTACTCGAGTTCTTATCTTCTATCTAATGAAACACTGATACTTATCATGTTTTAGAGTAACATTTTCCAGTTCATTATCCTTTCCCTAAGTCAGTATTAAATACATTCATAGGGGAGGCAAACTTTAAGCTGATTGGCTAGCCTAACTAGGGAACAGTGGTGCCAACTTAAGAGGATTCGGGTTACATTATAACAAAGTACGTTTAGTATGATAAGAGATATAGATATTAATATAGTTAATTATAACTTCATCATCTCCCTTTCACTTTTTAGCATTTCATTGCACTTTGTGCCCCCATCATCATTTCTCCCCACATCCTGGCACTTCTTTAACATCCCCCCTCATCGGTTTATAACCCAGCACAACTAATCACTCCACCTATCACATCATTTCAATTAAGCATCCCACATTAGTAGTCTTCTGAAGGAAGACTCCTCGTTGGTTCTAGAATGTGCTTAGTAGGTTCTACAAGATTAATAGACTATAATCACAATCATTACTAAGCAAGCAAAACTGAGTAGAAACGTGACTACTAAAATTGAAAGTTAATTACCAGAACAATGTAGAGGGACATAGTCCTATTCATATGTTTATGCATAGTTTTTCATTATATAGTGAACATTCTAGATCGCTTGTACAATCAAACTTGGTGCCAGCTTTCTACAATACACCCACCCTTATCATCATCGGTCTTAGCTGGAAATCCCATTATAGGGATTGGCTCACCCTTATCAGATAGCTAGATACCCAATCTTTATTCAGTAACTCTCTACACCTTTCCTTAGGTGGTGCTATGGAAACCAAGCTTACCACCTTTAACAAAGGCAGCTCTAGAGCCATGGCATTCAGGGGAGTTATCACACCAGAAAGGTGGAATCAAATGCTAGTTCCTATGTTGAACTCCTCTCGACGGGCTTTAGAGAAGGCCTTGGGTGAGCAATTTTTTGACTATGACTACTCATTCAGAACCAATGGGAATGTTATTGGTTTGTTCATTACCATTTCCTATTTAGCAAGTAGGGAGAAAGAGGAGATAATTCAGGTATCAAAGCTCATTTTCAATAAGAATCACTTGATAGGCTTGGAAAGAATGGTTTATTGCATTGATGAGAACCTCACCACTCCTCACCCGAAAACCACTATGAAAATTGCCCTCTCAAAACTAGCTCAAATTCCTTCAGAGAAAAGGATGTCATTGCTCATCTTCAAGGATGAGGTAGTTTTTGAAACCCACTGGCCAGGTATGGTGAGAAATATTGAGTATCTTTACAATGAAGTTCTACAAACCAAGCAAGACATTTTAGACAAAACTGAATTATTGGTGGGATGAAGGATTTGACATCCCTTTGTTCCTCAATGAATTCAAGGAAGACATGCTCTGAGTTATTGCTCCTGAAGTCAAAAGATGCACTCGGTATGCCAAATCTATGGGCAATGAGGAGGAGAGTATTGTGATTATGAGAAAGGAGAATCATGCATGGCTCTACACTAAGGTGGTCACCAATTCACATGAATGAAACTTGTCACAGAGATTCTGGAAGACTGTGTATAGTTATTAGTATAGTATCTAACTCCTATTTAATCAGCCTCTGTTCTATTTTGAATATGATAGATCCTATTGGAAAGATGTATAGATAAGTAGAGTATAGTTAGAAATTAGTAGTTTTGTCAGGGCTTATGTAGATTCAATCTATGCCTAGTTTTTAACATTCAGTATCTATATATATAAACAGCTTATATGTACAAGGGACTCTGTGTTTATTAGTTGAGCTACTATGGCAAAGTTGAATCTATCATTATCACTAAAGTTGGTCTTATAAGGCATTGTACAACCTCTCTCTATAGTTAATATAGTATTTTCATTTCATATTATGGCAGCATCTCGTCTTAAGTAGTTTGAAAGAGGTTCCAATAGCTTTTTCAGTATTAGCATTGAACACACAATGCTTTTTTTGGCTTCAAGCTCATTTATATATAAAGTAATGAGGAATTATCTTTGTAAACATTAATACAGGCCTCTATCCAAGCAACTGAGGAATTGCTATACGGTTCTTGGCATAATTATACATACATACATACATACATACATACATACATACATATATATATATATATATATATATATATATATATATATATATATATATATATATATATATATATATATATATATATATATATATATATATATAATGTGTGTGTGAATTTTGTACCTGATCTGTAGACACAACACTTCAGTAAAACATTAGAGGTTAGCAAAAATCAAAATCGTGCAAAATTGAAATCTAATTTAACCAAGCGATTTACTGCCTTCTAGTAGGTGCGAGATTAATGTTCTCAGATTGTTATCGAGATCAGTGACCTAGATGACACCTAAATGAAGGATTTGAATGCCAAACTAATATGAAATATGAATGCAATTAATCTATATTTTTGGTATTTTCTATGCAATAATAATGAAAAACTGATATGAATCTATGCTAATATGGAAATTGATCTAACAATGATATGAATCTATGCTAATATGGAAATTGATATGCAATGCTAATCTAGAAATGATATGATATGAGAATGAAAATTCTAACAATAATATAAAAGCTATGAATTTGAAATTGATCTCACAAAGCTTCGAATCCTCAAATTTATCTTTCAAGCTCCAATTGTGCAAATTCTCCAAATCTGATATGCTATGATTCCTGTAGAGTAAGTTTGCAATTTTCGAGATGAATTATGAAGAGCTAAAGCCTTGGTTTTATAGAAATCCAGGGCTTTGGAGGTGCATGAGAAAAAGCCATAAATCACTCAAATAACTCAGGTTGATTTTTGAGTTATTTTTAAATAACAGATAATTAAGTCACAAAAATCATGCAAAAGCATAGTTCAACTCGAATTAGAAGTTTAGATCAATTTTAAAACTCAAAAAGATGTTGAGTTTCAAAAAGCTAACAACTTGCATTGATTTTCCAATTTGAGTTTAACTGGTCCTTGAATGTGCACATGGATAATTATGATTTAATAAATAAATAAAGTGATTTATTCTCCACTTAATTGATTTTTGAAATAAAATAATTAATTTATGGGTTAATTAACTATTTTATCAAACTTTTATTAAAAACTATATTATTAAATAATGACAACTTGCTTTAATTAATTAAATAAGAATTTAATCAATTATTCATAGGATATTGGATTTATTGTCAAAATTAAATAATACAATTAATAATAGATAGAATTAAATTTAATTACATAATTAAGTGGCAAGATATTAAATCTAATTAATTAAATATGAAAATATTCAATTAATCAAACTTAGGATAAATGTGATTTATCACCAAATAATCATTAAATTAAAGATAATTAAAATAATTAGGAATATTCCCCGATGCAGAATTTAAGATAATCAATTATGATTCGATGATGTTTAGATGTGCCTTAGATTAGGACTTTGATGTTGATTTCGTTCGAATTGTTGATATAGGAGATTAATGAACTTATAGCCCATTTTTGGGGTATTACATTTTGCCCCTCTTTGAATTACTGTGCGAAGCACAGTGGTTCAAAGATAGTCTGTGTTTGATAAAGATATGAAACTGATGTTTGAAATTGATAATTGATATGAGACAGAAGTTGATTGATATTGATTTGATATGGAGATAATAGGTCCTGAATGACCAAAGATAATGTTCACTATAACAGCAAATGAACCTATGATTGCGAAAAAGTGTCAAAATGCCTTATTCCAAACCTTAGGATTGCTAAGAAGTGAGTGACCAGTTCTAGACTCGATTGTCTTAGCAGAACTAGCAGGTATCACATTCAAATCCTTCAGTTGTCGAAGAACCAAGGAAAGAACACTATGATTCGATGGTTGCAAAAATTGATACAGTTTACAAGATTAGGAGAATACCAGATTGATATGGATCTTGATGAATCTGATATGCCCCAAGTGATGATAGATTTTCCCCAAGTGATGAGGACTTTTGATGAATCAATAACTAGACGTGGTTGTTGTCTTGATTACTGAGGAAGATATGATTTCCATAAAGATATGATTTCAAATTTGATTACATACTTTGAATGATGTGTAAAACCATGCCCCCTTCAGGATTAAAATTGAAATCTGACAAGAAAAGTCAGCGTTGATAGTTCAGAAGCATGTTAATTGATTGAAAAAGTGGTTATACACGTTCAAGAATGTATTTTGCAAAGTTCAGAGGTCCAGACGACCAATTTTGACTAGGTTTGACCATGAGTTGACCCTGGTTGACCAAGTTGAAATTTTGATAGTTTGATGTAAGATAATCAATTAAGTTGAATTATGGATTTCTGTGATGATCAAAGGTCGGATATGCAAGTAGTTAATAATATAAACAATCTCAAATTTTTATTTTGATCCCCAAAAAGGATTCTACTTGCTATTTCGTTGGAGGAACCTTCATGTAAGATTCAGCTCTTGTTAGATTTGAAGATGCAATTTGAAGAATCATTTAAGCATTGAAGTTCATTTAGCCATTGTGAGATCATGCAAACATGCAAAATGCAAAGAGACATGCAAAATGAAATGCAACCTAAGACCTAGGACCTAGTCACTGATCATATGTCAATTTGTTATCATCATTGAACTTTTAGGTAACCGGATAAATCAATGTAATGCCCACTAGCTATGAAACCATAGACATATGAATATCAATTTTTATGCGCAAGAATCAATACAACACCCACTGGCTAGGCAATCATGGACATATGAATATTGATTTTGTTTTCGGAATGTCGGATTAGATATAAGCACCAAGGCACAAACGCCAAGATGACCTGAATATCATGTCCATTTTGATATAGCAATCTATATAAGCAGCAAGACATAAATGTCATGATGACCTGAATACACCTTGCATGACAAACACATCAAACAGCTAAGAGATTATTCTAAATCCAATGTGAATTACCCGTAGTGACCCTTTATCATTCACAGCCTTAGATAAGATTGTGTTTCACAGTAGGAGAAAGAACTCACTCAAAAAGACAATAGTTAGATCAAACTTCCTTGAATTTTTTGGGTATCAATGGTCGAGGTATGCATGGCCATCCAATTCGAGATAGAGGCTCTTACAGTCAGACACCATTTCAATCCAGAATTTCCAAAGACATTAGATTTTCACATACAAGTAAAAGACAAAGAAAATATTATGCCCCTAGTCATCACTCTCTAAATCCTATAAAGGACATCATCGAAGAGCTCGAAGGGACACAATATGCAAAAATCTCAATGCGAATCAGTAAGCATACAAGGAGATAAAAGCATGTAAAAAGCATAGATTGTTTTCAGTTTGATGTTTGATGTTGATTGCATTGTTGTAGATACAAAATCCTTTCGGGAGACAAGACAGACTTGACTGACTCACATGAAGCTTCAAAGGACTCTAACTAGGGATGACTTAGCTGAGGTATACTAGAGGCCATAGGATATGACATTGATTGCCCCCAAGTGTTAAGCATTGATAGGATACAGACGCTTGAGCTGAGTGGTGTACAAACTGACTTATTGAAAATTGAAAATGTAGAAACAAACCAGGAGATATGTACAAACTAAAGCAAGACTAAAAGCTGGGAAAGACCAAGATTGTGTTGATAGATGGAGTGTATTGAAACAAGTGGCACCCGTTTGCCGAGTTTTCACCATCTTGGCAGAGATTCTATTTTTTCTACCAAGGCGCCTGTTTCTAGGTTTTCACCAAGGCACTTTTTCTTTTTCTCATTTTTTTTGTATTTTTCATTTTTTTCAATTTTTTTGTACTTTTGATATTTTTTTTATTTTTTTGCAAATCATCAAGGCACCTATTGCTAGGTTTTCACCAAGATGTTCATTTTTTTAAGGACATTTTCCAATTTTTTATAATTTTTTCAGGACATTTTACCATAGACTGAATGCCTTAGGCATAGAATTTCTTCAGATGGAGAATGTTGATTGGTTCTTGGAGCTGTTCTGCTTCAGCCATTGAGAGTTGATAGGCACCAGAGCCAAAAGTAGCAATGATTACAAAGGGACCCAGCCAATTGGGTTCGAACTTCCCCTTGCATTCTCGATGTGATTGATTTTTAGGATTCTCTCTCAAAACTAGATCGCCAACCTAAAATTCTCTGTGTTTGACTTTCTTGTTGTAGCCTCTAGACATTCTCTTCTGATATACTCTGAGATGATCATATGCTACTTGTCTGTGCTCATCTAGTAGTTCCAGTTCTTGTAACCTAGACACTTTGTAGTCATCATCAGTTACTAGACCATGCATTCTAATTCTGAGTGATGGGATTTCAACCTCAATAGGCAGTACTGCTTCAGACCCATAAACTAAAGTGAAAGGTGTAGCCCCATTAGGTGTTTTGATACTTGTTCTGTAGGCCCATAGAGCTAGATTAATCATGAGATGCCAATCTCTGCCAGTTTTGTTTACTATTCTGTGCAAGATCTTTAATAGATTTTTTTTAGAAGCCTCTGCTTGGCCATTCCCTTGTGGATAGTAGATAAAAGACCAATGTTGTGTGATCTTGAATTTGGCACATAGATCATCTAGGTCTTTATTCCTGAATATCCCACCGTTATCTATGATTATGGAATGAGGTATCCCATATCTGCATATGATATAGTTCAATATGAACATAGATATTTGTTTCCCTGTTGCTTGTGTTAAAGGGACGCCTCTACACATTTTGTAAAATAATCTGTGGCTATGATTATATGGGTATGTCCGTTAGAAGAATCAGGATGAATCATCCTGATAAGATCAAATGCCCATTGATGGAAAGGCCATTATGTTGTAAAGGGGATTAGATCCCTCCCTGGAGCATGAATTAGGTTTCCATGCACTTGGCACTTTTGACAATTCTTAGCAAATTTGATAGCCTCTTTCTCCATTTCAAGCCAATAGTACCCAGCCCTAATAAGTTTTTGAGCTAGTGTTAAACCGTTCGAGTGTGACCCACAAATACTATCATGGACTTCCTCTAATGCACGTTGAGACTCTTCCCATTCTAAACATCTAAGTAGCGTACCATCTAGACCTTATTTGTATAGATCATTACCAATGATGACATATCGGGAGGCATTACAGATAAGGTATCTCTTTTCATGGTGGTTGAAGGTATCGGGGATGATTTGGTCTTGGAGATAGGAAAATAGGTTTTTATATCAGGATGAATCATGACTTACAATAGTGTAGATCATGCAGGTTTTGGGGGAGTCATATGCAGGATAAGATAGTGCTTCCACCAGAAACTCGTAGCATAGCTCATGTTCAGGCTGTTGTAATAAAGTAGATAGTGTTGCCATTGCATCGGTAGCCTTGTTCTCCATTCTAGGAATTTGCTCAAATGTGATAGATATGAAATATTTCTTAAGATCATCTACCATTCTCTTGTAAGGAATGAGCTTTTCATCTTTAGTTTGGTACACATCATTGACTTGATGAATAACAAGTTGAGAGTCTCCATGAATGTGTAGCTCTATTACTCTCCATTCAATTACTAGTTTCATACCATTCAAAAGGGCTTCATATTCTGCAATATTGTTCGTGCAAGGGAACTTCAATCTAAATGCTTTTGGGATGGAGTATCCTTGAGGAGTTATGAACAATATGCCTACTCCAGATCCATTCTGTGTATAGGAGCCATCAAAGAACAATTGCCATTCTCTAGAAGATAGGTGCATAATAGAGGAGTCTAGAAATTCCATTTGCATTGGTGTGTCATCAAACATGGGTGCATCTTCTAGTTGATCAGCAATAACTTGACCTTTTATATCTTTTCTTTCAACATATTCAATGTCAAATTCACTTAGAAGCATGACCCATTTAGCCAGTCTACTTGTGAGGGAAGCCTTGCTAAGTAGGTATTTTAGTGGATCAATTTTTGCTACTAGATGTGTGGTATGAGCTAACATATAGTGTCTCAGTTTCTATGATGCAAAGATCACAGGGAGACAAGCCTTCTCAATCATAGAATAGTTCTTTTCATATGCCACCAATGTTCTACTTATATAATAAATGGCTCTTTTCTTTTTCTCTTCATCATGTTGCGCTAGCAATGCCCCCAATGATGTGGCTATTGCTAAGACATATAAGATCAATGGCTTCCCAAGAATAGGAGGCATCAAGATAGGCAGATTTGATAGATACTTCTTGATATGGTTAAATTTGTTCTCACATTCTTCATTCCAGGAAAAGGTCACACCTTTATGTAATGTTTTTGTAAAAGGTTGTGATATGTCCGCTAGCTATGATATGAATCTTCTAATAGATTGAACTCTTCCTTGAAACATCCTCATTTGACTGATATTCATGGGAGGTTGCATCTCTATTATAGCCTTGACTTTAGCTAGATCAACTTCAATGCCCTTCTTTAAAACTATGTATCCTAAGAGCTTTCCAGGAGTGACACCAAAAGCACACTTCT
Source organism: Chamaecyparis obtusa (assembly GCA_027943335.1). Classification (NCBI taxonomy): domain Eukaryota; kingdom Viridiplantae; phylum Streptophyta; class Pinopsida; order Cupressales; family Cupressaceae; genus Chamaecyparis; species Chamaecyparis obtusa. The sequence continues at coordinate 4,200,763 of BSBK01001913.1, forward strand.
TAGGATTTAGTTGGAGACTAAACTTTTCCATTTTGTCTAGGATCATGCTCAAGTCCTTTAGATGTTTAGTTCTGATCATAGATTTTGCTAAAGTATCATCAACATAATCTTCCATAGTTCCATGCATCATGTCGTGGAAAATAGATGTCATTTCTCTTTGATATGTAGCTCCAGCATTTTTAAGCCCAAACGGCATGACATTCCAACAGAAGGTGCCCCATGCACATGTGAAAGCAGCTTTCTCTTGGTCCTCTAGAGCAATTTTTATTTGGTTATATCCAGAGAAACCATCCAATAAGGAATACATCTCAAAACCCGCAGTCATGTCCACTATCATATCAATGTTAGGTAGTGGAAAATCATCCTTAGGGCATGCTCTATTCACATCTCAAAAGTTTGTGCACACTCTAAGCCATCTGGTTTAGAAATAGGTACAATATTAGAGATCCACTCTGCATAGTCAATAACTCGGATGAATCTGGCATTTAGGAGCTTCTCTAATTCAGCTTTTACCAAGAGTGCAACATGAGGATGCATCTTTCTCAATTTTTGCTTGACAAGTTTGACATTTGGAGCAATAGATAAATGATGCATTATAAGATTGGGATCCAATCCTAGCATATCTGAATATTTCCATGCAAAGTTGATCTTCTTCTCTGTTAGGAATGTTGTAAATTTTTGCTTCTCTTCTTCTGATAATGATTGTGCTACATGTACCAATTGTGGTTCCTCTGTTGTACCCAAATTGATGGATTGAGTGGGCTTAATTAGAACTGGAGATCTGTCCTGTAAATGACTCAAAAGGACATCAAATATCTCATCCTTAGGTGCCTCAGAGAGGTTTTCACCTTTGGATACATCTTTTATTTTTACTTTTGTAGGTTCTGAGACTGCCACAAAGTGGTTTTCACCCTCAGAACTCTTTTTCTTTTTCTTTTTATTCTTATTTTTTTGACTAAGATATTTGATGTCTGACTCGGTCATGCTGACGCTCAGTTCACTGATGGAAGTACTCATAGGCTCAATTGCATTGAGGTAGCAAGTGAGGGCATAGTCATTTGGGAAGGTATTAATACCATGGCTCAGATTCGTGGAGGTTTGATCAATAAGTTCTAGATATTTGATAGTCAAAGTAGGGAAAGATTGGGAGATAGTGTTTACAAATATGGATCTATCATCATTGGTCCTAACCTGACGCTCAAGTTCAAAGGTGATACTACAACTTAAGACATCCAATTCATGAATAGGCCCAATGTCATCAAGGGAGTTCAATTCAGCCATAGGTGGATCAGACTCGATAGGTTCATCATTTCGCTCTAGACTTACATTGGTTTGAGGTACATATTGGTGAATAATATCAACATGTTTCTCTATAATAAGCTCATCTTCATCTGGTTCTAGAATGGCTCCCCATTCATAGTCATTTGATTCAGCTTCTGATTCAAGATCTCTAGGAAATCTTAGAACATGAGTAAAGTCAGGGTGAATACCCCAAGAAGGGTTACCCTCAGATTATGATTTGTATTCATACTCATGAGAATCTATCCCAGAATCACTACCACTTCCCTCTTCTTGATTGTTTTTGAGATTAGCTAGTTCTTGTGTTGCAACTATCTCTTGATTGATAGTAGGTTCTTGTGTTTCTACTACATTAATGCTTTTGATAGGATCATATTTATCATCAAGAAGGTCTTTGATCTCTTTAGGCAATTTTTCATAGGGGATGAGTTCTGAACTATCTGAATCACTATCTGATGGTTCTATTTCTTCTTTCTTAAGAAGAGGTTCCCCTGGTGTGATCTTCTCTATGACATGAGAGAAATTACCTTTGAGGTGATAGGGTTTCTTCTTAAAGCCTAAGCCAACTTTGTTTTTATTTTCTCTACCAGTATGTAAGAGAGGTACCTCAAGACCTTTTCCTCTGATTCCTAAAGGTCCTTTACCTAAATATCCCATCTTAGCTATTAATTTATCTCCTGGACCATATGACTTGGAAGGGAGTTTGGAGACTGCAGAGTCACCAGTTTGAACAACTTGAGATTCAGGTTCATCTTTGTACAGCCATGATAGCACAACCTCATCCTCTTCAAATTCTTTCTTGGATACTTGTTCTGCTACAAAATTCTTTTTATATGCTTCAAGAGGTTCTTTAGAGTCTGGTTTGGATTGTTTCAAAGATTTCCCATAAGACTTAGGCGAGATAGGGAGAGATGTCAAAGATAAGACTAGCTCGATAGTATATTCTCCCATACTATTTTCTTTGATATTAACCTCTTTTGCAAGATCTTCCATTTTAGATGTGGATGCTTCTTTAGTTGGTTCAATAGAAGATTCTCTATTATTAGGTACAAGCTTATCTGCACTTTCCTTCAAGGTGTTGCAAGTTGTATTCAGATCTGCGGGGATAGTAACCTCTACTCCTTCATAAGGAAATTTCAAGCATTGATGGTATGTAGAAGGAATAGCTTGCATTTCATGTATCCATGGTCTCCCTAGAAGGACGTTGTAGGCCAAAGGTAGATCAAGCACTTGACAGATGGTATCTTTGATAACTGGACCCACTCTGATAGGTAAGACAATGGTGCCTTTAGAAGATCTTTCTTGTTCATCATAGGCCTTGATAGTTATTTTCTTTCTAGGATCAATAACCAATTCTGAAAATCCCAATTGTGTGATCAAGTTGTAAGAACAAATGTTTAGGCTAGCGCCCCCATCTATCAACACACGTTTGACTCTACGGTTTTGGATCAAGACTTCTATATGCAAAGGCTGATTATGTGGGTGACTCAAGGAGTTGTCATCTTCCTCTGAAAAGCAGATATATTGTGGAGATGTAAGATGTCCAACCATAGTCTGGAACCTGTCTAAATCAAGGTCATCAGGAACATTGGAACCGAGCAAAGTTTTATCGAGAATGGCTCTATGAGCTGGAGATATTTGAAGCAACTCAAACATGGAGATTTTTGCATTAGTGTGCTAGAGTTGTTGAACAATGCTATAAGACGTAGGCCTTGTATCCTTTGGATTGGAAAATTTGGAAGCAGCCTTCTGCTTAGAAGCAAATGAAAGATTGAAGGGCACCTTAGGGACATTTGATGAATCTAGGATTTGTCCTTTCAGATGTATTGGAGCCTATGATCGAGTAAATGTGTTAGCTGAGGAATGATCTCTATCTCTTCATACAATTATGATGACATTGCAACTTTCAGAGAGACATGGTTCAACCATATTGATGACAGCATTATTTCCAGGGTAGGCATAGTTGACTTTTGCCCCCATATTAGGCTGAGAAGTTGAAACTTCTTGACCATGTTTCAAAAATGGTTCTATGAATGTTGTATGATCATTATTTCTCATGGGATTGTCAATTTTGATGTCTCCACTATCGATCAGATCTTGAATGGTATGCTTCAAGTGATAGCAACTACTAGTTTTGTGACCTTTACTCCGATGGAAATCACAAAATTCATTTTCCTTCCACCATATTAGTTTGGGGTCCTGATCATTTGGTCGGATTGGTGGTAATGAGATGATGTTATCAACCAATAGAGTTTTCATAGCTGATTCTAAAGACTCTCCTAGAGGAGTAAATTTTTTATGTTTATCCCATTTTTTGTATTCTGGCTTCCTTTAAGATGGTGGAGAAGACTTTTTCTCTGAATCTTTAATGGCTTGAGTGCCAAGAGTGAGATTGTAGGCTGGTGCCTTTGATGGGGCATGCATAGTGTCAACAATTCCATCTGTGATGATGCCTTTGTTCTTGTTCCAATTTTTGTTCTTGTCTTTAGAACTGGATCCAGATTCGGACTTGTCTTTTTGAAGTGTGATTTCTCCTTTTTTTACAAGCACTTTTTCAATTTTGATAGCATTATCCACCATCTTGTCAAAAGATGTATGATCTTGCATTTGTAAGGGATAATTGATTTCTGGAACAAGGTTATTGATAAAGATTTCAAGTTTCTCCATTTCGGGAATTGGTCTAGCATATAGAGAGAACTTCTTTCACCACCTCTTGAGGAAAGTTAGGAATGATTCTCCTGAATATTGCTTGAGATTACAAATGTCAATCATGGTGACGGGATGTTGAATATTGTAGGAGTATTGCTGGTAGAACAATTTAATCAATTCCTCAAATGTCTTGATCGTAGGAGGCAATCTTGAAAACCACTGAATGGATGCTCCTCCTAGAGATCTAGGAAAAAGATGCATCAAATAGGTCAGTTCATGCATGAATTCTATGGATTACGTACAGAACTCTCTAACATGATCTTGAGGATCAGAGTGTCCATCATACTTATCATACTTTAGCATCTCCACTCTTTTTGGAAATGGTGGCATATACAAGTTTTTTGTCAAAAGGAAAAGGGCATAGAGCTTCCATGGAGAACTCTTTGGGTTCCTTTTCTTTCTCAAGGCTATTAAATTTGACTTGTAAAGCATGTATCTATTTTGTCATAGCTGTGAGTGGAGTTTCTTCCTCATGCGTAATGATATCTTCAACATTAAAGTTGGGAGGAATTTTAGCTCCTTGATGAGCTAGTTGTAAAAAGTATGCTTCTCTATCTTCTTTCAAGAAATGCTTCATCATTCGTTTGAAGTTATCATCATTTTGATATTGAGCAATTTCTTCAGGTGTGGGTTCCTAATCTGCCCCATGTTGAGATTGAGCTCTTTGAGAGCCAAAATTTGTCCCTGCTTAAGACATGGTAGGAGTTTTTGGACTCCCTGGATTAGATTGATGAGGGGTATGTTGAGTACCTCCGTGAGTTGATGGAGGGGGTATGTAACCAGATTTCAATTGATAGTTGCCAAGACTGTCATCCTTGTAAAGACTAGAATTGATGAGTTTCTCAAGAGTCAGAGTTTGGGTAGTGGTGATAGATTTCTTGTGAGAGGAAGCTCTATTCTCCACCATCAACTTTGAGTGAAGCAAAAGAACAAGATTCAGATAACTGAAGAATGAATTGAATCAAGATGATCAAATGACGCAACCTTGTCAAGGTTTGATTGATTTGAAGATTTGATTAGACGTGGATGAAGGATACTTTTCCCTAGATGTATGGGTAGGTTCCCAAAAGATAGCGGACAAGATATCACAACACTTAGTCATTTTGATGATTGATTGATTGAAGATTGATAGTTATGACAAGGTTTTGACACGAGATGATAAAGACTCAAATCAATTAAATAGAAGGCTGAATCGGATTCAAAAGGCCACTTTAGGAAAATGATTGGATTCTTAATAGCTACTGCTCTGTTCCTGACATAGTGATTCGTTCGACAGATTCTGAAACTAGGCTAAAGAAGCTGAATATCTGGCAATTTTGACCATTTTTTTACAACTTTCAAAAATTTCCCAAATGACACTCTACAGACTCATACGACAGTGGGTATGCTGTGAAATGACAGTTGCAAAACTCATACAACAATTGCAAGCAAGATTTTGACTCTTAGAATTTTTTGGCATCAAAACTCATACGACACTGGGTTGGTTATCATACGACAGTTGGGTATCAATGAAATGACAGTTGAAAATCTCATACGACAGTTGGGTAGCAATGAAACGACAGTTGAAAATCTCATACGACAGTTGCAAGATTTTGACTTTGAGAATTTGCTGGCATGAAAACTCATACGACACTGGGTTTTCTATCATACAACAGATGGGTTGTAATGAAATGACACTTGATACAAACTTGTATGACTTTCTGACCTCCTGAGATGACTTTTGACTCTAGAAAAGGATTTTACTTCAGATTTTGCAAATTTTGAGTTTTCAGTTTTGAATCATTTGCAAATTTCAATGTCCAGATTTGAGGATTGTAACAGGTTTGTCTATTTTCAATAACCAGATAGATAAACAAGCACGCAAAATAGCAAGCATGTGATTTCAATGCATGTCTGAAAACAATTAACAAGGGCTAAAGCAACCTTGCACATGAACAATCAAGTGACTTATTTGTTCTAATCCTCAGAAGTGCTAATTGTGTATGTTCCAAAAATGTTTTGCAATAATGCACATATACGCTATAAAATGAAAATTTGGCCTCACTAGGGTTTTTAGTAATGGTTTGACTCTACAACTTTTATGATCCAAAGGGGTGAACTCCAATCCCGGTGCACCAGGGTTTTGACACAGTCCGAGAACTTAATCTTCAGGAGCTTCTAGGGAGATCTGACAACCCAACAATGAACCATACCTGTGGAGATTTCTTCCACAAGGACATTTATATAGCGACTGTCACTACCACGGTGAAAATGGCTATTACCACTTGAGGTTTCGTCAACGTAGTTTACCCTGTGAAGGGATTGTCCACTACGGTTAACCCTCTCTAAAGGTGACTCACAATAGTATACCACAACGGGACTTGGCTCCAAATCCAAGATTTTGAGGCCTCTTCAGTTTTAACCCAAACAAAGCAAGTAGATTAATCTGACACGCTAAGACAAAGTTTTGCTTCACCAAGGTCTATGATGTCAACTCCACGTGATCTATCAACCTCTCTGAGGAGAGAATATATCAATCAATAAGGGAAGACACACTAACCAATTTTGATTCACCAAAGCTTATGATGTCAACCCCACGTGATCTATCAACCTCTCCTGGGAGAGAATGTATCGATCAATAAGAGAAGATGCACTAACCTAGTTGAATGTGAAACGCACTAAGTATCCTCCCTACCTACAAGGAATCTGTCATCAAGAAGGATTTCACTGGGAATCCAATCTCTCAAGAATCATGAATAGTGTTCATAGGGCCTAATTACTATGTGAGCATAGATGTATGTTTCCAAAAGCAAATCTACCAAAAGTACCCAAAAAGTAGAAAGAGGAACACTTAACGCTTAAAGAAAATATGAGATGAGTCCATAAGGTGGAACACTTAACACTTCACACAAGCTGAAAATAAGTCCCCAACTTAGAAAACAAGTGAGTTTTAAAAAGCACAAAAGGGTTGTCTGGTGGAACAATTAACGCTTCTCTCCTGTAGACCCCTCCCCTTTATGGCGCTGAGATTGCAACCACGGGGCAGAATGAGGGGCCGGTAGATTTAGCGAGTCCAATAACCCAAGATAAAAATCTAGATCAATCATGAGTATCTAAGACTACTAAATAAATACCTAAGGTGTCACAACCTAGTATCAATTATGCAAGTGTGTAGAAATAGACAAAAGCATGAAAAAATGCACACAAAATAGACACATAAGAGATTTATTTTAAGTCCAAATTAAAATGTTATTAGATGAAGGAGAATGCTTGGGATCCTCGCAATGCGCTTATTAGATTTTACCTAATTTTTAGCAATTCTTGTTGAGCTTTTCCATGCAAGCAAGTGACGAACTCTCCAACAAGCAAACAAGCAAACAAGATATGCAAAATATATTCAACTTATGAAAACCATAGGGTTAGCTCTAAAAATAAATTATTATCAGCAATAATAACTAGCAATTAACCCAAATGACAACTCATACCATTCATTGAACCATGTAAAAAAAATAAGTGCATACCCATCACAAAACTTTATTTTTTTTGTTGCATTTGACCTAGTCAACAAGATCTAATTTTTCTTTTATGATTTTGGCCACAAAAATATAAATTTAAAACAAAGACCCCTACTAAAAAATAGAGAGTTTTCCAAAAATGTAAAAATTTAGAAAAATCTATTCATTTGTGCCCTAGAGACTTGTTTTATCAAAACAGACTAGTTTTTTGTAAATTGACTATTTGGGCTATTATATTGCATCTAAATTTAAAATACAAAGAGTGGACCCCCTGTATAATTTAAATATTTTTCCAAAAATATAAAAAATTTAAAAAAATATTCTGATTTGCGTCAGATATTAAATTTTTTGATAATTTCATAAAAAAAATTATTAAAAATTCAAAACATTTCAGAAAATTCTAAAGTTTTTACTCTAGCTTCTCTAATATATTTTCAACCTACCAAAAAAAATTCAGAGCAAAACTCCAAGCCATTTGAGAGATAAAATTAAATCTTTGAAACTTTAGGGCTTTAGCTCCCCAAAAAAATCAAAACTAGCATGTAAAGGTGGGTTGCCCCACGGTGGGTGCCAGAAATGTGTGTGTGAATTTTGTACTTGATCTATAGACACAACACTTCATTAAAACATTAGAGGTTAGCAAAAATCAAAATCGTGCAAAATTAAAATCTAATTTAACCAAGCGATTTACTGTCTTCTAGTAGGTGCGAGATTAATGTTCTCAGATTGTTATCGAGATCAATGACCTAGACGACACCTAAATGAAGGATTTGAATGCCAAACTGATATGAAATATGAATGCAATTAATCTATATTTTTGGTATTTTCTATGCAATAATAATGAAAAACTAATATGAATCTATGCTAATATGGAAATTGATCTAACAATGATATCAATCTATGCTAATATGGAAATTGATATGCAATGCTAATCTAGAAATGATATGATATGAGAATGAAAATTCTAACAATAATATGAAAGCTATGAATTTGAAATTGATCTCACAAAGCTTTGAATCCTCAAATTTATCTTTCAAGCTCCAATTGCTATGATTCCTGTAGAGTAAGTTTGCAATTTTTGAGATGAATTATGAAGAGCTAAAGCCTTGGTTTTATAGAAATCTAGGGCTTTGGAGGTGCATGAGAAAAAGTCATAAATCACTCAAATAACTCAGGTTAATTTTTGAGTTATTTTTAAATAACAGATAATTAAGTCACAAAAATCATGCAAAAGCACAGTTCAACTCGAATTAGAAGTTTAGATCAACTTTAAAACTCAAAAAGATGTTGAGTTTCAAAAAGCTAACAACTTGCATTGATTTTCCAATTTGAGTTTAACTGGTCCTTGAATGTGCACATGGATAATTATGATTTAATAAATAAATAAAGTGATTTATTCTCCACTTAACTAATTTTTGAAATAAAATAATTAATTTATGGGTTAATTAACTATTTTATCAAAATTTTATTAAAAACTATATTATTAAATAATGACAACTTGTTTTAATTAATTAAATAAGAATTTAATCAATTATTCATAGGATATTGGATTTATTGTCAAAATTAAATAATACAATTAATAATAGATAGAATTAAATTTAATTACATAATTAAGTGGCAAGATATTAAATCTAATTAATTAAATATGAAAATATTCAATTAATCAAACTTAGGATAAATGTGATTTATCACCAAATAATCATTAAATTAAAGATAATTAAGATAATTAGGAATATTGCTAGGAATATTCCCCGATGCAGAATTTAAGATAATCAATTATGATTCGATGATGTTTAGATGTGCCTTAGATTAGGACTTTGATGTCGATTTTGTTCAAATTGTTGATATAGGATATTAATGAACTTATAGCCCATTTTTGGGGTATTACATATATATATAGTCAGCTACACATCTATGCTTTCCAGTATTGTGATGTGACTGTTTGTTTATATATACATAAGGATCAGGTATGTACTAATATCATTCCCTATCTAGGAGAGATCAGCATTTAAGCTCTTTAAAGGATTATCAAATGATCATAGACTTAATAAAGGGTATGGATATAATCATACTCTCTGCTTAAATCTAGATATGGATATGTGTGCTTTTATCAGATATTTTTTGATAGTAACATATTTTCAGGAAGATATAAATTTATCTTAAACATATATCTACTCGTACATTTTTAATATAAATATACCAATAGATATATGTTTACATAAACAGAGTGTTCTTTAGCAAGCATATATAGAAGCTCTGTTTATTAGATGACAAGAACGGAGCTATACAAATATAACCCTCAATACAGGAGGGGTTTGCATTGAAGCTCTGTTCATCTTTAGAGGATTATCAAAGGAGATTAGACTTAGTCGAAAGATACAGCTACCATCATTCTCTCTGCTGGTTTTATTTGGAATCAAGATTTAAATAGATGTACCTTTATCTGATAATTTTTTACAGCAACATATGCCCAGAAATTTATTAATTTATATATAAACATATACATTCTGGTATATTTTATATACAATTATTCCTATAGCACTGATTTTACCAATTTTTCATTGAGAGCATATGGGGTATATAGATCATCTTATACCTGTATTCAAACACTATCTTTATATATATATATATATATATATATATATATATATATATATATATATATATATATATATATATATATATATATATATATATATATATATATATATATATATATATATATATATATATATATATATTCATATATTTATACATAAATAATCGTATTTATATATATGAATATATATACATATACATATAGTTCTACAGTTATAGGGTCATGTTATCAATTGATCTATAATGTAGAACCGGTAAGTATAAAAGAGCAAGAGGTCAACTTTCTGGCATATCATTGACTTATATATATTAATAAATGCATAGAAAGATATGTATACATTTTTATATATACCCCCAAGTAACTCATGTTATTATGATTTTCATGTGGCCGGTACCCTATGACAGTTGTTATGCTCCAGGATATAGGCTAAAGGAATACCTCAGAAGCTCCTTTCTTTATCTATTTTTTCCATGTCTCCTTTCTATATAAGGTTTCTGGTAATGTGCTATGATAAATTAGATTTTTGTTATATGGCTCTGATGTTATTTTTATTATCTAGGCCTTTAGGAATGTGATATAACTTTTTTAGGTCTCTAATGACATGGTTAATGGCAAATAGATTATCCTTAGTACTTTTTAATCAGATGATATTGTTTCCATCGCAGAACATGTTAGTAGATATGATTAAGTAATGGGATTGTTATCGGGGCAACAATTGTTAATAGATTAATTTTTTCCTAATCTATATTATCTAAGTATAGGATCACAACTACAATGCTTAATTTTATCAATACTAACTATGTTCTCAGAGTGATTTTGTGGAATGGTTATATTCTTTAGATATCCTCCACAATGAGACAGGTATTCAAGTTATTCCATTGGAGCAAGGTAAAAATGGCATGAACATAGTATATTATTTTTACATCATTAAATCTACTCTGGATTATTAACTATATAGGATGGAAGAGTTTTGTTTTTTCTCTCTTTCAGGAGGACTTTCAAATGGCGTCAAGACCAAGCTTCTATCGAAGGATCAGGATCGGGTCTTCACAGAATAACTTATCCATATGTATGAAACATAGAATGTAATCAAATAATATAATCAAAGAAATAAAGACATAAAATAGTGTTGTATCCCTTGTAACTATATAGTCCTCGACAAGGTCTAGCAGTGGGTATGCCCACTGGAAATATTGTATTTTTCTAAAAAATCTTGATATACATCGAGTCGTGGGAATGCCCACGGAATCTATGTATCAGTATCAGGACTTATGTCCCGGGCACGGCTGGAGGTTTTCTCAACCCCGCTCTTTCCTACCAGCGCCTGCACTGAGCGGGGTCTTTTATGTACAAACTCTATTATTTAAATATAAATAAAATTTAGGGCTTTAGCCTTTTACCGATCAAATATATATATATATATATATATATATATATATATATATATATATATATATATATATATATATATATATATATATATATATAAATTAATATTTTATATTTATTAATTAATCGATATATCTAATAATTAATGTTTTATAATTAATTAATATATTTGTTAATTAATAATTTATTTTATTTTGGGTTAGTTTAATCAAATTCTTCAATATTAGTTAATTGATTTTAACTTAATTAGTTGATTTGTCAATAGTTGTATAGTTATGCTTAACATATGATTTTAATTAATTTAATATGGTGTAATTATTATGTTTAATAAATGGATTAGTAGAGTTGATGCATTTATAGCTTTATATTTTACTGAAATACTTAGTTAAGATTAGTTTAATTATAATTTTATCACTAGGGTTATTAATGGGTAAAATTCATTAATTTAAGTTAGGCTTAACTATTAGTAAAGAATTATAGTCTAAGTTTATTTGCTATAGCATAAATTGGGTTTTATCTTGTAGTACATCTCCCTTCGAGGAGGTTTAGTTAATTAATTATCTACGTAATCAATTCGGGTCAAGTTATTGGTTGATTACAATAAATACTTTTTGAAAACATGTTAAATACTATAGTCCTAAATAGCACTTCAAGGTTTACGGAGGAACGAATCTTGATCGGTTAGTATAGAGGTTGCTGCATTAATATTCTTAATATGAACGAATGCAATATTAAACTTGTAGGTTAATAAATTTTAATTAAGAAGTTTCCATCAAACTTTACCTAACGGATTTAATTATCTTATGAAACCAACCTGTTACTCCAACTAACTTAGTAAACCTAAGCAATACCCTTTCTAGTCTGTTGACCTCTTCTATAAAAAAAAAATTGTTGCATTTTTTTTCGTGTATTTTTGGGCATGACATTGTGGCTTTTTATGATAGCATTATCTTCAATTTCATATATTTTATGAGATTGATTGTATTATTTTCCAATGTCTTGTACAAAATTTGTATGTCATTCTAACTTGAAGTTATTGTGCATGTTTTATTTTCTTACATGTTTTTTTTGTAATTCCCAAGATTAGGGGCAACATCACCTCATTTAAAGAATACACTTTAAAATGGCTTCATTAATTAATTAAATATTTATTATTTAATTACTATTGACTTGATAGATTAATTAAATATTTATTATTGAATTAATATTTATTTCTTCTATTTATTAAGTAAATTATTCAATTTATTTAATAAATTCACTATAGTCTAATTCTATATCCTAAGTCTTCTAAATAGTCTATTAAAGTGATTTAATTAAATACACAATCACCTAAATATGACTAAGTCTCCTAGTCCACTTCATCCACCTAGTCACCTGACACATCACCTTGGCTAAGATAAATAATTATTATTAATTATTTATTCATATTTATCCTCACCCACACATGTCCTATTCTTAAGGGCTATGTGGCCTCATAGGACTTGGTCTCATGACCACATGTCCTCTCAACAACCAAGTCAAGAGACATTCCCTATTCCTAAAGGGCTTCTCAAGCCACCTCTAAGGGTCAAGGGTGACTCATAGGACACTTGTGCAAAGAGTCCTCATGAGGAAAAGGTCTCTCCCTCTTTCTCTCTTTGGTCTTTGTGAGACACTTGACATGTGTCTTTCCCTTCCACCTTCTTCTCCTCCATGTCAATATGAGAGGAACATCATCCCTATTCTTCCTCTCACATTCCAACTACATCCCCCTTTCTCTCAACTCCTTCAACCAAGTCAATCCTAGCCCTAGGATCTTCCACCTTTCATTCTCAACCGTAGGATTGTGCCACCTAGGCCTAGATCCTCCAAAACTCTATAAAAGGAGCCTCATTTCTCATTTAATAGCTAATAGGTATTTTTGATAACAAGCATCCAAGCATCCAAGCATTCAAGCATCCAAGCAATCAAGCATTCCATAGCAATCAATATTTCATTTGCATTTTTATCCATTAGTTTGCATAAGCTATTGTGCACTCAATTTCATTCAATCTCCACACTTTGGTAGCATCTTGGGAGAAGGCTTCATTTTGGAAATCTGAGAGCTCAACATCTTCAAGAAATCAAAGCTAGGAGGACAATGGAGACAAGTTGCATGGTAGGTGAAGGTAATTAAATTAGTTTCATCATTTCATAGTTACCTTGCATTCTTCATTGTGTTTGCATTAGATAGATTCATTGGCTTTAATAGTTAATTTATCATTTCTAGTTGTTAGACATCTAATTTGCATACACTTTTAGCGCTAGAAGGAGGGCCCAACCGGGCTTTTCACTTTCAATTTTTAGTTTTCCGTGTGCAGGTTTTTCTACAGGTTATTTTTGTGCATTTGTCCACGATTCTTGTGCATCTGTTCATTTCTATTGCGCATCCATTTTATGCAACCACAAGCATAAACTTTCCATCTAGTTTTTCCTCTCTGTCATATTCGTTGCGCATTCATTCAACTTTCTCGCGCATATATCCATTTTCACTACGCATCCATAGTAACTGCGCATACATACCATCAGACTACGCATTCATTAAACTATTTCACGCATACATCATTCCTGCGCATACATCCATACTTGCTGCACATTGATTTAACTATTCTGCACATTTACTAGCTTCTGTAGAAAAAATCAATTTTCTGTTAGATTTGTTTTTAGCTAACATTTTAACAAGTGTCTGTTCATTCTGGTAGTTTTTTTTTAGGCTATTTTGCAGGACGTGATTTTGAAGACCCCATTGCTAAAAATATTTCTAACGGTTTGATTGCAGATTGCCAAGGGGTTTGCAAAATAAATTATAATCTTGTTTGGGCTTAAAATACGACATGTTTTTGCTTTGTGTATCTTCCTTAGCATAGATTCAAGTGTCTATTGTGTTTTTCTTAATAGCATATCTGTAATCCCAAAATTATAACAACGTATCCTCTCCCCTCACCATTCATGGACCTTGGGTGTAAGAGAAACTGTTATAATTTTTAGAGGGAAATCTTTGGTGGGAAAAGAGGTACTCACCCTAAGGAATGACCCAACCGGTAACAAGCTAAAGCCAAGCCCTTCCAAAATGGTATATAAAAAATGCTAGTGTGATTAGTCTCACATTAGACAGGTGTGAATTTGTTGTGGCAACCAAAATCTCCTCCAGTACCCTAGTGGTGCGTTAAAGTCCTACTTAGTAGAGGTGAAAGCCTTGCTTTGAAAGGATTGGGAGAGCCCCCTTAATTGGGAAAATGACTTGATCACAACCACCTGAATGGATGTCCTTACTAAAAAAAAAATTTAGTAGCCAAAAGCCTTCTATCTGCTGGCTCAAGGAGTCACCCAAGCTCGTGAAGACACCCCACATTACTCACGGTTCATAGTAGAGATAGCAGTTCTTTGGGAAGTAATGACCCATTGAATTCAGAACTTGGTGTGTCTGAGAAGTGAGTGCACTGTAAGGAGGAGCCCGTGCCTCCAAGTTCCTAGGTTGTCCGCTATGAATTTGCATGGCTGGATTTTATTATCCTAGTGGGGATTCAGCAGATATCATCATTGCCAACCATAGGATTGTAAGCATGTTTGTGCATTCATATTAGCATAGTTAGATTAACATCATTTCTGTCTTGTGTGCGTGTGTTTATACATTTTTCACTTTGCCAAAAACAAAAACAAAAACAAAAAAAACCAGCCAACACCAGGAAAATCCAAAACATTTTAATTTAGATCAAAATTTCAACACCTGTGCATATATCACATCTTTTTGCACATTTGATCCAATTTGTTGCACATTTGATCCAATTTACTGCGCATTTATCATAATTTGTTGTGCATCCATTCACACTGTCTACACTTTTGAACTATACCAGTCGCATCTGTTACATATTACTGTGCATCTGTTTCATTTTGTTGTGCATTGATCAATCTGTCCTACGCATTTGTTGTTGCGCATTTACAACAGTGAGCTTTTCCACAAACTTTGCAATTTTCAAAATCACTTTTTCAGATACCCATTTTTGTCCTTAGTAAGATTTTGGAGAAACAGTCAAGTTACACAGACCTTTGATCTTTAGTTTGACCATTCATCACTTTTCATCATTCCTTCATCAAGATTCATCAAATCATTTTTCTTCCAAATCTTTGCAATTCCTGATTTTGTGTTGAAACATTATCTTATCCATTAGATTTTGATCTTTGTGAGTTTACCATATCAAGATATATCATCCTTCATCATCAAACTTGCTTAGGTTATTATCTCTTGATTTCTCTTTGTCATATCATAGTGAGATCTATACCTCCTATTGACTTAGAGTTTATCAAGTTGTCTTATCACTTTTCAACACATTTAAATATCTTTCCTATCAATCACTTTCTGTATCTTCTCATCAAAAATATTTCATCCCACAATCATTTCTTTCAATTTTATGGTTCAAACTCGATCTCAGAAATTTAAACAAGCCACCAATCTAGAATCCCTAGACAAGATGGAAGGCAATACCAGCAACGAAGCAAATCCTTGGCCCGAAGCTCCTAAGAAACCTTCACTTTTTACATCCACTGATGAACCCACCGATGAAGAACTTAGGGAAGCTTCACAAGATCCTCAATTTTATCATGTCATGGAAAGACTCTTAGGCTTGGATAAAGAGATGTATTTTCTCATGCTTGCTCAACAAGGAGCTAAGTTACCAAGTGATTTTGATGTTTCTTATCTTAGAGAACCAGCTCACACAAATAATCAACAAATTCCTAAAGGTTCTCAAGATACTCATGGAGCAAAGGAAACCAATCAGCAATCCAATGCTTCTCATATTCATGAACAACACACTATTTCTCAAAATGATCAGCCAAATCATGCTTCCCAAAACAATGCTTCTCACAACAATGTTTCCCAAAATTCTCAAGGAAACGCACCATCTTTGGATCCCGTCTTACAACAAATCCAAATGCTTCAACAATAAATCTGTGACATCCAAACTGGATCATCAACAAAGAAGTATTCCTTGGATGATATATGTCCTTATCCTTTTGATAAGAATTTAGCAATGATTCCATTCCCTCCTCATTTTTAGGTACCAAAATTTGACAAATACAAAGGGAATTCGGATCCACAAGACCATATTCGTGAGTTTTGTGTTGCTTGTATCGAAGTCGCTCACAATGACACTTATCTTATTTGACTATTTCCATGAAGTTTAGGAGGACAAGCCATGGAATGGTTCTCCAAACTACCCCCAGGCATCAAATCTTTCAATGGGCTTCTTGAAAAATTTGTGACTCATTATTCATATAACATCAAACATGAGGTCACTATGCTTGATCTTTGCAATGCACATCAAAAGAATGGAGAACCTTTCCTTACTTTTTTGCAAAGATGGTGTCAATTGTTTTCTAAATATCCACGAACGATTCCTAAACAAGAAAAGATGGATATTTTTGTGCATAACCTTACACTAGAAATGAGTTATAGGTTACAATTGCAATGTCCACCAAATTTCAATAAGCTCATAGAAAATGGTATCAAGATTGAGGAAGCCATGGTCCGAAAAGGTGAGATCAAACTTTATTCTAAAGACAATGTTGGATCTTCAAATTCCAATTCCAACAACTACAACAATGACAAATCAAAATTCTGAAATAAAAACAAAAACATTGTCAATGATGGGATTGTTGATAATCGTAATGTCAAACCAACGCAACCCCTTCTTAATCTCACCAGTCAGGCCAATGCTACTCAAGGAACTTACAACAATCAATCATCAAATCAGAATACCAACAAGGATTCATCTAAACCAAGATTGCCTTTTATGTCACCTCGAAGAAACTTTACTCCTTTGGGGGAATCTCTCGAATCATCATTACGGAAGTTAATCACAAAGAAACTCATTACGCTTCCTAAAATGAAAGATTTTGAACCTAGAGTAAAGCCTTCTTGGTGGAATGAGAATGATTATTGCAAATTTCACAGAGGCAGAGGACATCAAACAAATGATTGCAAAAGACTCAAAAATGTAATCCAAGATTTAATCGAAAGCGGTGAAATTGGTGTTGACAAACATGTCTCGAATGAATCACATACAGCTTTCAAAGATCCACTTCCTAAGCATGAAAAAGGGGGTTCTTCCAACAATAAGGGTGACAATCAAGCTAATTATAATTCCACTCCCTATCAATATGTTGGTAACATTTCTGAATGTCATCCTTCTATGTATTATGCCAATGTTATTACCATCAAAGGAAAATCAGAGAGTCAACCAGTCCAAGCAACTACTCGTGCTCAAGCCAAAGTTACTGTTCAAGGAGTTCAGTCTAAACCAAGCACTACACAAAATAATTCTGTTTATGTCCCAAAGTCTATCCCAAATACTTCCAACCAGTACAATCTTTTGGAACAACTTAAGAAAACACCTACCCAGATATCCATCTTAGAGCTTTTGCGTCTTTCCCCATCTCATAAAGATATCCTTGAAAAAGCTCTCTTAGAGACCTAGGTTCCAACAACTCTAGATCCTGATCAATTTCAAGCTAGGGTGGGCCATTTAACAACCCCACACTATTTGTCCTTTACTGAAAATGATGATTTAGCCATTACCCAACCTCATAATGCTCCCTTACATATCAAAGTCCTTGTACAGAATCACAAGATTAAAAGAGTATTAATAGATGGGGGAGCTGGCTTGAATATCTGCACATTAAAGTTAGTCCTTGCATTGGGATTTTCTGAGAATTTCGTTGATCCAAAAAATAAAATCACAATAAAAGCCTATGATGAGGAAGAGAGATCATCCAAGGGGTCTGTTGTTCTTCCAATTAGAATCGGTCCTATTGTCAAAGATGTACCTTGTCAAGTTCTGGACATGGATCTTGCTTATAATATTCTTTTGGGAAGACCATGGATTCATTCCATGCAAGTTGTGCCATCAACTTATCATCAATGTATAAAATTCCCTCACAATGGTCAGGAGATCACTATCAAAGGAGATTCTAATCCTTTTCAATATTGTAGCAATGTGAAGATTTCTGATTCTTTGGCTCCCTATAATTGTACTGGATCTTCTACAACTACACCCAGTGACCCTAGTAATATAGCATCAACTTCTAAATTAGATGGGATCAAGATAGACATCAAAGAAAGAAGTATGGGAGAATATACTTTAGGTCAAGCTCTTTATATCACTGAGTTACCTTTATCTCCCAAATCATATGGTAGATCTTTGATCATTAAACAACAATCAGAACCCCCTTCCACACTTGTTTATAACACATTTATAAGTGGGGGCACAATATCCAAAGAGGCAGCTGAGTGTAATGCAAATTATTGGCTTAAGACACAGAAGATTGAAGAGGATCTTAAACATGAATGTATATCACCTGATGTTTATGGAAAAGGGTATACTTTGCTACAAAAGATGGGATATCAAGGTGGTGGACCTCTAGGGTTACAAAGAGAAGGTGTTATAAACCAATTTTGCAAAATCCCAATTATCAAAGAGACACTACAGGATTAGGATATAAAGGTGAAGAACCACAAGAACCAAAAGGAAAAGCAAAAATACCACCTTTTCATGAGACATCTAAAGCTCCTGCCTTACAATTCAAAAAGCATGGTATGTATGTAGATCTAGAAAAACAAAGGATAGCTCAAATAATCATTGATAGACTTGAAGATAATGATGATTCTGATTCTAATGATTATGAATGGGATTCCTTATCTAATTATACTGAAGAAATAGGAGTCGATGTTGTCCATCAATATAGTAATTATTACCATGAGGGTGAGAGTTCAACAAGTGACTCACTAGGATTGGTCCCACGTAATACTACTCATGTTGATCATGAGCAAAGTGAGCGTTATCTTGTGACAGACAATTTGGATGAGAGTATGGAAATAGACCTCACTGATACTATCATAAATCTTGATAACTTTTCCATTAATACCATCTCTTCTTTTGAAACCGACCCAAATGATCCAATGCCCCTTGTCTATCCTGACCTTATCGATTTGGATTCTCCTGATCACCCAAAACTTGATGTCTTCCATAATGATGATGTGATCATTGACTATCTTGGCATCAGGGATCATTTACCACCAGGGGATCACAAGTCAGGATTTCTGATAGAACTCAATGACATGGCCTATTTTGGAGAGAGTGCCAATCCTTTCAGTCATAAAAATATAAAAATAATCAGCAGATCTAATGGTGAAAACCACTCAGTGGCAGTATTAGATCCAAAAATAGTAAAAAGAAAAGACACATCTGATGGTGAAAACCTTTCTGGGGCACCTGACGATGGAAGGATTAACACTCTTCCCAACTATCTAGATCGAGAGCAATCTGCCATTCTTATAGAACCAACAGTACCACTTAACATTGGAACAGAGGAGTCTCCATGCATCCTCAAAGTAGCAGCATCCTTGACAGAATCAGAGAAAGAAGCTTTTGCAAAATTCTTTTGAAAAAGACAAATCAACTTTGCTTGGTCCTATGCTGATATGCCTGGTTTGGACCCCAATCTCATTATGCATCATTTATCTATCAAACCAGGTGTAAAACCAGTTAAGCAGAAGCTCTGCAAAATGCATCCTCACATTGCTCTAATGGTGAAAGCAGAATTGAAGAAGCTCCTAGATGTTGGATTCATTCGGGCTATTGATTATGTTGAGTGGATTTCAAATATTGTTCTGGTTTCAAAACCAGACAAGTCTATCAGGATTTGTATTGATTTTTGAGATCTTAATAAAGCTTGTCTGAAAGATGATTTCCCTTTGCCAAATATTGATATGATTGTTGACCTAACAACTAGGCATGAGATGTTATCATTAATGGATGGATTTCCTAGCTAAAACCAAATCAAGATTGCGCCAGAAGACCAGGAAAAAATTGCTTTTACTTGTCCATGGGGTACATACTACTGGAATGTGATGCCATTTGGCCTCAAAAATGCTGGAGCAACTTACCAAAGAGCCATGACCACGATCTTTCATGACATGATGCATACTATCATGGAAGATTATGTTGACGACATTTTAGCAAAATCCAAAGATAGAGCTGGTCATTTGAGAGTGTTGGATAGAATATTCACCCGGATCGAAAAATATCAGATTTGACTCAATCCAAAGAAATGTGCATTCAGAGTCACATCTGGAAAACTATTAGGGTACATTGTCTCAACCAAAGGAATCAAAGTAGATCCAGAAAAGGCTAAAGAAATATTGGAGATGGCTTCCCCCACTAACATTAGTCAGCTAAGATCTTTACAGAGGCATCTACAATCCATTTGAAGATTTATTTCTCAACTAGCAGATGGATATGAGTTAAACTATTCCCCTATTGAAAGAGCATGTATGGCTATTTTCTTTGCTTCACAGAAGTGGCGACATTACATGTTGTCACATTCTACTCAGCTTATTGCGAAGATTGATCCTTTAAAGTATTTGTTAAGCAAGACTGCATTGACAAGCAGGTTGGCTAAGTGGGTCATGCTACTTAGTGAGTTTGATATTGAATATGTAGACAGGAAGGCTATCAAAGGTCAAGTGATCACAGATTAACTAGCTGATGCTCCATTAATGGATGACCAACCTATACACACAGAGTTTCCTAATGCTCATATCTTAGCTTTGTCTACACAAACATGGAAATTATACTTTGATGGCTCATACACTCAACAGGGTTCAGGAGCTGGTATTCTTTTTATCACGCCACAAGGATACACTATTCCAAAATCTTTCAAGTTGTTATTTCCTTGCACCAATAATGTAGCAGAATATGAGGCTTTGCTGATTAGATTAAAAATGGCTTTACAATGGAACATATCTAAAATAAATGTCTACGGAGATTCTCAGTTGATTGTTAACCAGGTTAATGATGATTACCAGACCAAAGATGATAAGTTATTTCCATATAAACGTATGGTTGATGACTTTAAAAAGTATTTCTCTATCATTACTTTTGAGCATATTCCTCGGCATGAAAACAAGGCTATTGATGCCATGGCAATGATTGCTTCTTTATTTGATATAGAAGATACCAAGGCCCGTTTTGAGTTCTTGGTGGAATCCCTGACTTTTCCTGCATATGATGACCCTGATACGAGTATTATATGTCATTTGATTGGACATGACTCCCCAACCTATGGAAAGATCTATTCTTACCTCAAAGATAACACTCTACTTCCTAACCTATCCCGTAATCAAAAATGAACTTTTCTCCGCCAAACCTCCCGCTATATCTTAATATCCGACACCCTTTATCGGTGAGGTTTTGACGGTACTCTCCCGCGATGTCTCAAACATGATGAAGCTCAACTTTCCTTACATGATGTACATGAAGGTATTTGTGGGACACATTCGAGTGGTCCCTCTTTGGCTAAGAAACTCATGCGTATGGGTTATTATTGGCCTACCATGGAAGCAGACTCCTTTCATTTTTCTAGGGCATGCAAGAAATGTCAGATACATGGAAACCTTATCCATGCTCCAGCTCAAGAGTTACATCCTTTTACAACTACTTTGCCATTCAGTCGGTGGGGACTCGACCTCATGGGCGCTATCAATCCTCCATCTTCTAATGGCCACAAATGGATTCTCACTACCACAGAATACTTCACTAAATGGATTGAGGCCGTTCCATTAATTACCGCCACAAGGAAACAAATCTCCATGTTTATCTTAACTATATCATTTGCCAATATGGTATACCTATGTATCTTATCACTTATCATGGGAAACAATTTCAAAACCAAGACATGGATGACTTGTGTGCCAAATTCCACATCACCCACAACTATTCCACAATCTACTATCCTCAAGGAAACAGCCAAGCTGAGGCGTCAAACAAAACAATTGTTAAAATCCTACAAAAGACTGTCAATGACGCTGGCTATGACTGGCATCTCCAACTTAATCTAGCCTTATGGGCTTACCGCACCTCCATCTGTACTCCTACTGGAGCCACTCCATACTTCCTTGTCTATGGATCTAAAGCAGTCCTACCCCTCGAGGTCGAGTTGCCTTCACTTCGTGTTACTCTTAAAGATTTAATTCCTGATGAAGAGTATAGAGTTGCACACTTGAATGACTTGGAACTCCTAGATGAATGCCATCAATGAGCCTATGATCATTTGAAATTTTATCAGCAGCGTTTGTCTGGTCAGTACAATAGCAAGGTAAAGATCAAAGATTTTCAGTTGGGTGACTTAGTCCTTCGAGAAAATCCAAAGAATCAACAACACCGTGAAAAAAAGGGCAAGTTTGAACCTAATTGGTTAGGACCTTTTGTGATTACAACAGTCTTTGGTTCTGGAGCTTATCAGTTATCTACACCTGAAGGGGATCCCTTGGATGAACCTCTTAACAGTATCCATCTCAAGAAGTTCTATCCCTGAAATCCCAATGCAAGGGGCATGTATATAGTCTGTATATATATATATATATATATATATATATATATATATATATATATATATTCTGTAAATAAAATAATCAAAAATACAAAAAAATCACAACATCAAAAGAAAAACTGCAATAAAAGCATATGGTGAAAACTTGGAAACAGGCGCTATGTGTGACAAGTTAGCTCCTCTATCTATTAGGATTCTTTTAGTGTGTCCGTTCATTGTATATATCCACAATAAAATAGTTACTCAATCCTTGTCCCCACCATGTATATATCATAATAAAATGGCCAGTTCGTACACCATCCATTGTATCTATCCATAATAAAATTCCATCATAGCTTGATCTTTTGTCATGGTCTTCATCCTAGTCTTGTTGCATCTTTCTTCACCCATAATAAGTCAGTCCATCACCTAGCTAGGGGCATGTCCTTGACCTAGTTTGGGAAGTGGATCTATGATAGTCATGACTCTTAGAGGACATAATGGAGTTATTTTCACCAGGCAAGGCAAACACAATCAAATGTTCTTTCACAATGGTATCTTCATGCTGAATCAAAATCTATGATCTATCTTTCGAATTGTGACTGCTTATCTATACATCTTGACTATACATCATCACTTGAATTGATCAACATATCCTAAATCAATCTTTTTGGCAAAAGAAATGTATATTCATGGCATGCATGTTAGAATGACTTGTTATAACTTATGCATTCATATCTAGATTTCATTGTTATCATGTTTCCTATGCTATTCCGGGATATCTTTGACATGAGTTTGAAACTATCATATGTCATTGATTAGAATAGCTAGGATGGGGCATGATATTTTCTTTGATTGCTATTTGTGGGGTATTTTTTGATGAAATCAAAGGAACAAGTAATTGGGGTGTCTGTGTATAAGTTCCTTCATCCATTTCATAGTATGGACAACATACAAATCATGTTGTTCGAACAAATGCTATTTATGGTGATACGCCATCGCATACCTCAACTCCAAATATTTGTTCCCCGATGGAGGGGGGGAATATTCCTTGTCTGTTATGCAAATAAAACTCAGGTCATCTCGGTTCAATTATACCTAGATGCTTGTCAAGTTTGCAATATTAAACTCCATGCAAAAAGTGCTCAGGTCATCCTAGTTTAATTATACGATGATGCTTGCATTTTCTTGCAACATAACGAGCTCAATGATGAAACTCAAGTTCCAGTTATTATGAAGTTCTAAGATGTTACCTAAAGTTGTGGAGATACATTCATTTCATATTACATTTCATTTAAACAATTCATGACTTACATATCAGTGCTCCTTTTATAGAGATTTATAGGGTACCTTTTTTATTAGGTTATCTATTCTCTTAGTCTATTCTTCTTGTGTCAGATACATTGTTATTTAAGTTGAGGACATTTGGACAACCAAACATATTACAACTTTTTGCATTTAACACTTAATCATTTAGAGATATATGTTATCTTCATTAGGAGTGTTCATTTATATATAATTTGATCATTTATTATAGCTATCGTTTCATCTCATTTTCTTTTATCATGTTATCAGTTATTACATTCAATCATCTTAGGTACATTATCATTTATTACATTAGATATCATTTGCATTATATCATTCATTTATTATACATTATAAACATTTTATATCATTTATTATACATTATCATTCATTTACATCATTTATTTATTATCCATTATCCACATTATTCATCACAACATTGTATTGATAATCACATAGCATTAGTAAACTCATTTAAGACATGCATTTATATCACCATCATATGATTATTAACCATTAAGCATCAACAATATCAAATCAACATATAAATCATTTTGCATTCTAAGACATACATTTTATGCATATTAAAGTAAATCATCACATCCTACATATGTCAGTACGCACATGTATATAAATCATCAAAGAAAATCATGATAGAACTGCATCACTGTATATATAGAGTCAATCATATAGCATCCATCATATACAATCCATAAAACAACAAAATGTCTGAATGTCCAATGATATAAATCAATAACAATGTGTCCATAGTCAGTGTCCATCAAGTCAAAATATAATGATACAATGAATCATAATGGTACAACAGTGTATACAATGCTCTCTCAACATCTATGAACCATTGTCTCCAGACTCTGTCTGTCGCTATCTACGGGATGCAATGTGGCCCTGTGCTACTGAACTCCCTGATGCTAAGGATCCACCCTAACCTCCTGAACTTGTCGATGCTCTCGGAGGGTGTGATGACACACCCTCTCCACCTATTGGTGCTCCTCTATCATGCACTACCATCCTGATCGCCATTGAGCTCTCCCTATAACTCCTGATCCACTGATCCCTCAGGACTGCCTGTCTGTATGCCTCTCGCCAGTAGGATATCTCCTTCTCAGCATGTATCATGGCTCTCATGAAATCTCCATGGGGACCTAGGTCCTCTGTCCTCTGTAACTCATCTAATAACATCTTAGACTCCCCAAGTCTCTCAATCGTTGCATCTCACTCATGTCTCAGGACATCCATCTGGCTCTCTAGCCTCTCTATCCGTCTCTCTAGACCTGGCACCTGGTCTGCCTATACCTATGTAACTGCTAGTCTAACTAGTAGTGCAT
The DNA here is from genome assembly GCA_027943335.1 of Chamaecyparis obtusa. Classification (NCBI taxonomy): domain Eukaryota; kingdom Viridiplantae; phylum Streptophyta; class Pinopsida; order Cupressales; family Cupressaceae; genus Chamaecyparis; species Chamaecyparis obtusa. Next base: position 4,226,289 of record BSBK01001913.1, read on the forward strand.
CAATATCTGGCTCCTCCTCCACCGTGTCTCTCTATAAATAGGGATCCTATCCCCCGATGTCCATGTCCGCCTACTCATCTTGTGCCTGTACATCCGGCATCTCAGCATCAGCTGCATCCTGTATATCCCCTTGTACCACACCATCCTACCCCACCTATCCCTGCACCTGTACCTGTACCTATGGCACCTGTGCTTGTCCCTGTGCAGCAACTGGTATATGTACCTGAGTGACTGGTACCTATAAGGGAGCTCCTGCAGCTAGTTTTCCTGGTTGTACCAGAGGTTGTCTCTGTCCCTGTCCCCTCTGCCTCACTCCACCTCCCCTCATCCATGGGCTAGCTCTCTCACCTCTTCCTCCATCTCCACCACCTCCATCTCCTCCTCCATCTCCTCCTCTCCCTCATCCTCTTCTATCTCATCCTCACTGCCTCCCCTGACGTCTGTCTCCAGGATCTCTCTCTGGAGGTCTCACTGCTGGATCTGTGATACGTGGTATAGGACGATCTCTCAAAAATTGCTCCAAATATGTCATCATCCCAGGATCGACAACTGTCTGCCTCATAGACCACACCTAGAATGGTGCATCCAAAAACTCCTGCTGAGCAACATCGCATGATGCCATGGGCCCCCAATCCTGTCTCTCCTGATGTGTCTGTGCAAACTTAGTCACTCCCTGGGGCATACCCTGTATCCTGCCAAACTATCGCAAAACCCAGCTAACCAACTATCGCTCAATAATAAAGGGCATCTGCCCTATCAACCATCGTGACTCAAAATAGAATCCCAGCTATCATTCATCATCCCATGGCTCACACCCTAGGTAGGGTCTCCATGTCACTGTGTCCAATGTATCAAACATGTACCGCCAAAACTCTAAATGTCCCGATTTTGCCTGAGACAAAACTGAGGAGTACAAATGAATATAGGGCTGCCCTGCACCCTGAAATCTAATTGCCAATGGTCTAGTCACTACAATATGATCCCATGCCCAAACATGGAGCAGTGTCACCCCTGCTAATAGAGATGCACCCCCGTGGTACACCACCTGATGTAAATCATGATATAGGTGTGCTAATAAACACACCCCCCAAGCAAATCGGGTCCCCTCCATCACCCACTGTAATGTGCGGCCCCATCCAACTATAAATCTGTGTGACCTCCGATCAGGGCATACGAATCCCCCAATCGCACCTGCTAGAACCACTGGAAGAGGGTCATACAAGTCGACCATATCCTCCCAACTAATCTCTCCATCATCTATGTCCTCCTCCCCAAAGACGGCTCTGCACTCTGTGACTCTGTCGTGCTGATCGTACTGCACTAACTCTCCTGTGATGGGAAGCTGGAGGATGCGATATACATCCTCTAGTGTCACTGTCATCTCCCTTGTCAGAAGATGGAAAGTACTCATCTCTGAGTGCCATCTCTCAGCTAATGCAGTCATCATGCTCAAATTCACCTGAATCTCGAGCGTGTAAATCACATAGTAAAGTCCCGACGCTCCAATCAACAGTCTATCTATCTCCGACAATGCTGGTCTCAGATTCTGTGTGACGGGATATCTCTCCCGTGACATCAAAACATTTGTGATATCCTCCTATTCAAGTCAACAACTATCAACTTATCAGATTTTGATAAACTGATCTATCAATCTATCTATCCTATCATATCAATTTCAAACATGTTTATCACGTGTTTCAACAGATGATTCTATCAATTGTCTATTTCAGACTGGCTAACTAGCGAACATGCTACAATGTTGCCAATCTTGATTAAATCGATCACAATCAACTGCCAACAGATCAAATCAGCTTATCGACATTAAGTTTGACCTAATTGACTATCCATTATGACCAAATTTTACCACCTAACACATATGCGCAGCATTGAAACATGCATGCGCAAGTTTCTTTCACATTTGCACAGGTTTTTATCAATGCACAATTTTCTTCCACATTTGCACAACATTTATCGACATTTGCGCAGCTTTAAACATATGCACCATTTTATTGACCATTTGCGCAACTTTTCATAACACATGCGCAACAAGTACCTATGCACACTTTTATTTCATGCTTGCGCCGCACTACCATTCTCCTAGTATGAATGCGCAATTATCCTTATCGAATGCGCAGAAAATTTGAATTTCTACGCAAACGTCACAAGTTGCTGCGCATTGGTGAGCCGAAATTGTGCATTCATCCTCCGCCTAGAAAACTAAAAATTTTCTAATCTAATTCTACCATTTGATCTACCCTAAACATGCTAAAATTCTACATTAACATACATCAAATCATGGAATTACAAAGCAGGATTGAGTCACCTACCGGTTCACCCAAATCAGGTGGTCGCTGGAAGCGTCTAACTCTCTTGAAGCGGTGATCTGACAAGGGGAACAGCATCCTGGCGGCTCTGCTCTTCTCTCTCTCGCGCTCTGATCTCCAAGTGACAAGTGTGCACAATGAGCCTATTGTGGACCCCTTAGCCCTATTTATAGCCTATGGACCCAATGTGCTTGGTGTGTGGACCCTATCTCCCATTTTTCTTCCATTCCACCCCGTTTTCCTCCATATTTTCTACCGTTCTTTCGTGAGATTGATTGTATAACAAAACAAAAACAAAATCCAATAAAAATTCAAATAATTTTTTTTGTCAATCAATCTCTCGAGGGGGCATGCATAGGTCATCTAAGACATTGTCTGGGGCAGGGGCAAAAATGCTTGATTTTTCTTTGAAACAATGTGACCAACACATTATTTCAAAGAGGGGCAAAATGTATACACTTAAAAATGGCTTCATTAATTAATTAAATATTTATTATTTAATTACTATTGACTTGATAGATTAATTAAATATTTATTATTTAATTAATATTTATTTCTTCTATTTATTAAGTAAATTATTCAATTTATTTAATAAATTCACTATAGTCTAATTCTATATCCTAAGTCTTCTAAATAGTCTGTTAAAGTGATTTAATTAAATACACAATCACCTAAATATGACTAAGTCTCCTAGTCCACTTCATCCACCTAGTCACCTGACACATCACCTTGGCTAAGATAAATAATTATTATTAATTATTTATTCATATTTATCCTCACCCACACATGTCCTATTATTAAGGGCTATGTGGCCTCATAGGACTTGGTCTCATGACCACATGTCCTCTCAACAACCAAGTCAAGAGACATTCCCTATTCCTAAGGGGCTTATCAAGCCACCTCTAAGGGTCAAGGGTGACTCATAGGACACTTGTGCAAAAAGTCCTCATGAGGAAAAGGTCTCTCCCTCTTTCTCTCTTTGGTCTTTGTGAGACACTTGACATGTGTCTTTCCCTTCCACCTTCTTCTCCTCCATGTCAATATGAGAGGAACATCATCCCTATTCTTCCTCTCACATTCCAACTACATCTCCCTTTCTCTCAACTCCTTCAACCAAGTCAATCCTAACCCTAGGATCTTCCACCTTTCATTCTCAACCGTAAGATTGTGCCACCTAGGCCTAGATCCTCCAAAACTCTATAAAAGGATCCTCATTTCTCATTTAATAGCTAATAGGTATTTTTGATAACAAGCATCCAAGCATTCAAGCATCCAAGCATTCAAGCAATCAAGCATTCCATAGCAATCAACATTTCATTTGCATTTTTATCCATTAGTTTGCATAAGCTATTGTGCACTCAATTTCATTCAATCTCCACACTTTGGTAGCATCTTGGGAGAAGGCTTCATTTTGGAAATCTGAGAGCTCAACATCTTCAAGAAATCAAAACTAGGAGGAAAATGGAGACAAGTTGCATGGTAGGTGAAGGTAATTAAATTAGTTTCATCATTTCATAGTTACCTTGCATTCTTCATTGTGTTTGCATTAGATAGATTCATTGGCTTTAATAGTTAATTTATCATTTCTAGTTGTTAGACATCTAATTTGCATACAACCCTATACAACATTTCTAGTATCCTTCATAAAAAAATTATGATATTATTTTGTTTTTGTACTTTAACATGGCACATCACTTAATATCAAAAGCCTTCTAAAGTAAGGAAAAAAAGTAACGTAAAAAATTACATACTTATGTAATTTCACATTATATTTTGCCCTCATTTTGGTTTCCATCCCCTTGGAATGTTTTGAGGTTTATTGTAGCCTATGCCAAGCCAAAACCTTGAGCTTGTGTTTGTGTTTTTTCACATATTTTTCCATACAACCATGTTTAAATATTTACTTGCTTTTATTATCCTAATGTGTTTGATGACTTCAAACTAAATTTATCTAAATGCAATTGTGATTCATATATTTGTACATGACATGTTAGTATCCCATAATTGGAAAGCATCAAGTGATTATTTATAAGTGCTTCTACCATTTCCTTTTGCATGATTGAGTTTCACTAATGTGTCTATTGAAAGCTCAAACAACTCATAAACTCTTAACCATCCTTATATGCATATAAGATGGTTGTAATGTAGGAAATGTGAAATATGGATTGGGGGAGGGGTGATGTGATGGATGTGTATTCTATTTATTTTATCACATTCGTAAAAAAATGACCCACTAGGCTCAAGAAGGCTTAATCACTAAATGGGTGCAATGATCCTTCACTTAATGGAAATGGAAATCAGATAATGGATATGGAGATGCAAGATGTAGGACTAAATCGAGGAAAAGTTGACTTTTTGTATGTATAGACTAACAGAGACCTGATAGATGAATTATGCTATCGAAATGGAAACCAAAAATTGTAATTAACCTACAAATTCAATCTGGAACTGATCTAGAGGGACTAGGTTGATTGGTTCAGATTATTCCTAGGACTAGGTTGACCGGGTTAGCCTATTCCCTGCACTTCTAACTATTTTTTAGTTTCAAATTATTGTTGTGATCCTATAGTTCCCAAATTTGATCTTGAAATTGAAGCCACTTGCTATTGCACATAGAAAAGAGAGAAATTTTTGTATAAAGAGGGGTTTGCCTCAATCAAACCTTGATTTGAAATAAACCTTAAAATTAAATTAAAATATACTTCAAATGAAAGTGTGTTGTTATAAAGTAGAGGTTGGATGTGAAACATAAAGTGTCTTATACCTTGATGGTTCAATGCTTCTTTAAATGTGATCACAAATGTTGATGAAATAGCTTAACTCCACATAAAGACCTAAAACGAAATTAAGAAAGACATGTTTTTCCTAATTATTGTTGTAGTTTTCCAAAATTCTTGAAATGGAAAAGGAGAATGACTTTAATGACTGAATATTTGTGTCACAAACATTTCAAAGCTCAAAACTCAAAGAAAACTGACAAGGGTTTTAATTTATTACTCAATTGTTTTTTATTAAGGTAACAATAGGTTTTGAAGGGGCCCCGAAACCCTTTACAAAGCTGGAACTTAAGATAAAGCTATAAGATTTCCAAAAAAAAATAGTTTGGCCAAAGCAAAACCTCAGACACCTCAAATCCCTCACGAAAAACCACTACCAAAGAAGGCACTCCAGCTAAAACACCCTAGTCTCCTGGGCCAGAAAAACCAAAGGAGAATAGCAGACAAAGGAAAGGGGACTAACCTTTTGATCCCTTCTTATTACTCAATTGTTAAGACCATCTCCTATTACAAATTTTGGGGCAAACATCAAGGAATAGGTCGACTAGGTCAACCTATTCCCCCTAATGAGGTGCAAATTTTGGATCATGAGTCATAATTGACGAGGGAATGTCAAAATGAAAAATAGATTCAAGGTTGGAGTACCAGAAATGAATGTGGGAGTGCATACATGCTAAAATAGGGCCAATCTAAGTGAGAAATTACATAGTGATGCAATTATAGGATAGTACATTTAGCCTGCACTTTAGTGGAAGTATGAGTCATATACACATACTCATAGTAAAGTAGAAGAAAGAGAGGGAAAGAGATATGATCAAAGGTAAAATTGTAAAGAAATAAGACATCACTAAGTTTAAGGGCACAAGCCGCCAAAAAAAGGTATCAAATCATACAAACATGTGCAACAGCACACAAAAAAAAAGAAAAAGAAAAACAAAGACAAAAGACAATAACAAAAGGGGTTAGTACTCAAAAGAAGACTTTAAATCAACTAGTTGAAGAGACCTCAATAGAGAAAATGTCTCAATTGCTAGTATCATATTTTAAAAAGCTATTGTAAAAACACAAAGTGGTCACATGAAAAGAGAAAGAGCACACACCAAAGATAGAACATGACTCTATTATCTAACTTACTCGTAAAGCTATTAGATCATGGAGAGAAAAAAACATAATGAATCCAACGAGCTAGCAATATGTGTTATGCTAGGTGGTTCATGGGGAAAAAAAGAGGGAGTGGTAGAAAGGCTAAAAAATTGTGTTATGCCAGTTCCACTAATCCTAAAGAGAACTCAGAGTGAAGATGGAATCACTACTCTAGAAAATTGAGTTATTCTAGTCAGCCCCACCTAAAAATGTATCAGTATAGTGGAATAGGTCAAATAGTGTAGCAAGTTGTGTTGTGCTAATTCAGCCAATCCTTAAGGATGTAAGGACATCTACAAATTAGTGCTTGATGCAAAATAAGTAACAGTGAAAAAAATAACCGAAGAAAGAGCATCTCCAAGGAAATTTACAAAACAATGCAATTAGTGCTAATAGGTACAAAAGGATTGCCAAGAAAAGTGGTCTCCAAGGAAATCTGCTAAATAATGCACAAGGGGGGAAAAGAAAGAACAGAGGTGCAAAAAGATTTAAGAATCCATCATTTAATATAGAAGGAGGTCACATGTTTGTCCCATCCTTAAGATGGAAACATAAGACTATTGTGGCATTTTAAGGAAAAGAAGATCAAGGATATCTACTTCTAACAAAAAGGAGATATCCTTAAAACAACAATATATGTGTAACCTTGTAATACCCCTCTCCTAGTTTGATTTTCTATAAGTTATGATGTCATTTATATTTATGGATTTACTGACCTTGTACTAGCATGTGTATGGTTAGTGTGTATGTTTTACTTTTTTTGTTTGAAGTGTCTGATGTGGTTGAGGGCCGGAGTCATAGTACTTTCTTGCGAGATCCACACGGTCAGTTGATCTCTGCCATTGTCATATATATATATATATATATATATATATATATATATATATATATATATATATATATATGCTCATCTTTTATGCATGATTTCGAGTATTGTCCATCAACTTCCTTGAATTGTTAGGATAAGCATGTCCTATTGTATTATCTCAATGGTAAGAGGGGAGATAGCATCCAGGTCTAAATGTCAGCCTAAGCTATTTATTGTCTTCAAATGGTAGACAAGTATTTTATCTGCTATCCTCTAAATTCATCAAGGTGACATCATTTGTGAACCCTTTCTTTGAGCTTGATTATTACTTTTGGGGTTTAGTCAGTTTTTTCTTCATGTTTGTTCTAAATAATTGAAAAAATGGGTTTTGAAGAGACCCGAAATCGTTTACAAAGAATAATCTTAAGATATAGCAATAGGAGTACACCAAACACAATAGATTAGCCAAAACAAAAGGTCACCATCTCCATGAAACCACCCAAAAGAACCCAGCCAAAGAAACAAACACACTGCTGCAAAAGATAAAACATTGGAAATCCACAACAAAAGATACACTATCTTTTTTTCCCCTTCAAATGAGAACAAAGGGTCATGTCAAAAGTTGGGGAGGATTTCTTAGAATTGTTGCCTTTAACTGTGATCCAACCTTCTTCAACAATAGTAGTCTTATTCTACCAGCACAATGAATCCAAAGATGGAGAACCAACCCCCAAAAGTGGGGTTGAGTCACCTAGAGAAACAGCCAACGCAGGGCTACTAGTAGATCCAGCCAAAGGGTGATCATGATATGGAGTAGTAATGTTTGATCCGGCATCTAACAAAATACCATCCTTTCCAGCAAATCCAGCACCCACTGAAACAGAAAAAAATATGGAATCACCTAGTGTAGAAAGAGAAATTTTAGGTCCAGCAACCGGGATAGGGAAAGAGCTAGCAACCCCAGCAAACCCATCAGGTCTAGCAACCGGGACAGGGACAAAGCCAGCAGCCCCAGCAGACCCTTCAGTTCTAGCAACAGGGACACGGACAAAGCCAGCAGCCCCAAAAGACCCTTCAAGAACATTAATATCAAGACATAAGCCAACCTTCTCACCAGCAGGTAGAGGATTGCCAGTATCAGGAGCAACCTCCATCTCAGGGTGGGATGAGCTTTTCTTCATGTTTGTTGGTCAGGTGTGTTGATGTGAATTTTGTGTTATTAATGCATTAAAGAGTTAATTAAGATTAATTATGAAATTAAAATAATTATATCTTATAAATATAAAAATATTAAATATATAGATATTTAATTAATAAAAATTAATTAAATATCATTTATTATTTAAAAGACTTAATTAAAATTTTAATTAAATATTAAATCTAAATCTAAATTTAATGTTCAAATAATATAAATTGATATTAATTATCAAATTGCTTATTAAGTGGTGCTAAAAATATTAATTATAATTAATATATAATCATGCAATTTTATTGACACCAAAAGATTAAGTTAAGAGACTTAACTGGGGGATTAATTATAATTCTTTTAATAAATTAATATTTAATTATCAATTGGTATATTATTAATATGCTAAAAATATTAATTATTAATTAAATATTATTATGCAATTAAATTTTCACATTCAGTTAATAAAATTATAATTATTATGAAATTATTAATTAAACAATTAATAAAATTATAAATATAATGGAATAATTAATTAAATATTATTATAAAATTATTAATTAAATAAATAATTATTTTAAATAAAAGATTGATATTAACAAGGTTAGAGTTGAGTTCTGATTTATGTGATTTGGAGTATTATTTTTAACAGTTGAGTTCTTATTCTTGATTGTGAGTTCCATGTTTAAGTTCAGTTTGTTGGATTTTCTATATTAGTCATTTTTTTGTGATTATTGCATATACAAGTTTTATGAGGTTTTATAAGTTTGGCTCTAGATTAGAATTTAAAGAATTTTTTTGTAAAGCTTGGGATCTTATAAGTTTTTGGATTTGATCTTCGTGTTCTTTTGCCTACCAATTTGATGGATTAAGGTGGGGTTTGGAAACTCTTGCAAATCTTCTTTTCAAAAAGATTGTCTTCATTGTGTTTGTTAGATTCTAGTTATCAATTTTGGATTGCTTGTATTATGGTTATTTTTCTTGTTTGTGAAATTTGAAAGAAAGGTTATTGGGTTTGTTTTGAGAAATTCTTGTTATTGTTAAAATTAGTTAAACCCAAGAATTCATTGAAAATATTAGACATATGGTTTAATCAATTGGGGTTTTGCTAAAATCTTGATAGAAATTCCTAGGTGTATACCAAATTTGATTTAAAACCTATTGGACATTATTATTATACAAATAGTATTGAAATTCATACTTTGAAAAAAAAAATAGAGAGTGGATTAACTGAAGTATGTATTTTTATTTTATATATATACTAAATAAAATTATAGAAAGTCTATTTAAAAATTTAAAAATATATATATATATTATATTAAATATAGTAAAAGGGGTCGATGGGCTCTTAACCCATGTCGCCCCTTACCTACATAGGCAGAGAAAAGAGTACCTGACAGTACTCTTGCCATCGATGGCACCTCTACCACTGATGGTAGGATACCATCGGCCCTGCATATGTAGAGTACCAACAATACCAACAATACCTATGTCGCCCGCAACAAGGGGTACCGTCAATAGCCCCATGCCTTTGGAAATAAGCACGAGGGAGGTGGGACGCTGCCACCCCCGTCTGCCCCCTTCACCCTCTCATAACTTTTATTCAATTAAATTTTATTTTGTATTATATATTAAATTTTATTAATAGAAATTTTATTTATATTATTAGTAATAATTTGCTAATTTGTATTGTATTAATTTAATTATATTGTTAGTTGGTTTAATTATATTGTCTTTCTTTAGTAATTATTGTTAATGAGTTAAATTATATAGGATTTTATAAATTAATTTATAGAAGTTTAAATTATTAATTTTTATTAGAAATTTAATTATATCGTTAATTGGTAATTATACTTAGTAAATTAATTTATATAACAAAAATTATAAAGTAATTTATAAGAGCAAATTAAATGCTTGGTTTACTTTTAATAGAGTTTTGATGTGGGTGTATTTTATAATAAAGTGTTTTCTTATTGGAGTTTTATTTGGCCTTGTTGAATAAGGTCGATTGGGATAGATTGATGTCGTGAGTGGAATTTTGTCTTTTGAACTTAAATTATTTTATGAAATTAATTCACACATTTGAGTTCATATAGAATAAGTTTATAACCATTTTGGTGTCTTGATTAAAAAGTATTATTTTGAGTTTATATGTGATGTGAAGTCATGTTTCTATTAAGTCATTGACCTTTATGTTATTTAACCATAAAAGGTGACAACCATTATTGTTTGGCATCTTAATTAACTTGGTCACCTTGTTTCTTTTGATATGGTTATTTTAAGATTTGATTGATGGTCTTTGCAATATGTTTTGCTCCATGGTCAGAAATTGTTGTCATTGTTGATTTATTTTGATGACTTGATTTATATTGCAGTGTGGTAACCTTGTGAATTGGTGATTGTTATGTCCAATATGGGATGGACAATTTAGATCTTTGTATAGGATGAGATATTTGTTATGCTCCAACATTTGTCTTCGATGACATTTATGGTTAACTCAATTATAAAAATCTTTTATGGTTTTGATTTACCTCCTCTTTAGTTATTTTGCTAAGAGCATTAAGATAGGTTACCTAGGAGCATAAAAAGGAAGTGGCTTACTTTGGAGGTGTTGGAACCCTAAAGTGGTTGCATGGGTATCTTTTGTAAGTAGCTTAATAAAGTGATAACTTAATAAATTATTAAGAGAAAATATTAATAAAATAATTGTGTACATCACCATGCCTTGAGCATTGGTACAAGCTAGGATGATGTTTGTCGTCCAGTGTGGTTTGTATTTTGGTATAATTAGTAACCTTGTCTATTTGAGAAGTTTACTAATACCACATGTGATCACTTGGGCGTCAAGGTCCAAAGAGGTTGTCAGGACAAAATCCAAAGATTAGACATATGTGATGACACTTCCCTATGTGTGTCCTAGGTTCCTACATTGCATTTGGTACACCTAATTTATGTCATAATCATTTTAACTTGATAACCTTGTAACCACTTATGACCATTTTATATGTACCTTAGCATTAGTGGTCTATTTTGAATGTTTCCTTAACTAAGGCCTGATGTTATCTCCTCAACACAATAGGAGTGGACTTCTTTGCTCCACATAGTTGAATAGTGATTTTATTACCATTAAGATTCAACATTCATGACTTTGTGCTTGAATGATCCTTGATGTTGCTTTTATCTTTTTGTTCGTTGCTTGGAGACTCCTATTGTTATCATGAGATGTATATCTTGTATTTCATTTTATGTATTGGTTAGTAACATTGATTTAGATGTATATGTTCTTATATTGTATTATTGTTATCCCCACAACACAACATGTGCAATGGAAAATGTATTACAATGGAAGATGTATTATCTTAAAGACTACAATGTATCAATTTGTTTCTTGTTGTTTGTTACATTGATGTAATGAATGTAATTTATTATTAAGTGGAGATGAATATGTTAGTGTAAATTATAATTTGTGTTATTTTCATTATGATTAAATAAAAGGTTAGGAATACTTTAATTTGGATTTTAAAATGAATCTACACAAATTATAATTGAAGATTAGTTATTTGACTAACTAATTAGAAGAGACCCTTGGAAAAAATTGGAAGAGACCCTTGGAAGAAAGATATCTTAATTATAAGACATCTACCTCCAAAATGAGCTCTTAAACAAAAAATACATCTTCAAGACAAAGAGAGGGAGGAGAATAAGAATTAACTTTTTTAGCCCACTATTACTAGATAGAAAAAAGATCCTTAATGAAGAATAACACAATTTAAGCCCCTAAATAAGGAATTTTGTTTATAATAGACATGTTTTTGGCAAATAAGAAAAAGGTTGTGATCAAAGATACACATCTCTTGCATAAGAGAATATTTTAAATCAAAACAAATAATTTTGTATAAGAGAAGGATATCAAAAAACGCAACTCCACCATGAAAAGTGGATCTAAAAAAGAGAGATTTGAAGCCCTCTCTCTTTTTCACTAGCTACAAATCCTCCAATGGTTGCATGTGGGATAGGTCAAGTGATCTATGTGGTTTGTTGAAAAAACCCTTGAAAGGAAGAGATCTCAATTACAATACATCTACCTCCAAAAAGAATTCTTGAATAAAAAAATACATCTTCAAAACAAAAAAGAGGAGGAGAACAAGAATTAACCTTTAAACTATTACTAGAGGGCAAAAAAAACCTTATTGAAGAATGACACACTCTAAGCACCTAAATAAAGGGATTTGTTTATAATAGACATATTTTTGCAAATAAAAAAGAAGTTGTAATAAGAGTCTTGCATAAAAAGAATTCCTAAATCAAGACAAACACTTTGAATAAGAAACAAATTCCTAAATCAAGACAAACACTTTGAATAAGAAACAAATGTCACATGATAAAGAAACACAACTCCACCAAGAAAAGTGGATCCTTAGAAAAAGAGAGATTTGAAAAATCATCAATATTCATGATATCTATCATATCTAATAAACATATCACTTATGTCATCAAAACCTATTCCACTCACCCATAGCCCCCAATTGCTCATTTTCAAACTTATTCATAATCAAACATTCATATCAAAATTACTATCTCATTAACACTTCTCGCCTATATTTCAATACTCCAATCCAAACCTATATACCTATTTAATATTAATATCCCACTTACAATTTTCACCTATATCCTTAAATTTCAAATTCAAAAATATACCCATAATGTAAATTACTATCCTTTCAATAAAATCAAACTATATCTCACTACTCAAATTCAAACACACTTAACATAAATTACTATCACATCTACAAAGACTTAACATAAATTACTCTCACATCTACAGAGATCGTCCCTGCTTTTCCTATATCATTTTAAAGAATCGCAAGTAGAATTATCATTTTAACTTCATATGTATTACAATTTCATTTATTCAAAATCCATATAGATAGGTATAACTTTTAATATTCAAAGGGCTAAACGTAGCCTGAGTCACCATAGCTTTCAACATCACGTTTTTCTTATTAAGATTTAAAATGTTATATCGTATACTTTTTTCTTTCACGCAAGACACAATAAAGATCTCCGTAAAACAACAAAGATCTAGACACAATAGACAATTAGTGGCAATGTAAGATCTCCCAAGATACTACAAAACAGTAGAAATTTCATCTAATGTGATTAAAATATGAGAAAAATTATCACATAAAGCCAACTGTCCACGCCCATCATATCCAAAAAATCAAGCAGAGATTCCATAAAAAAATTCTTAGTACCAATTAAACTTCAGTTATTTGACATAAATAATTACCAATTTCAATTTTAAGACCATAAAAAAACATTGTTATAATCAAAAATCAAAAAAAGGGGTTATTTTTAGGACCAAATTGAAGTTTTATAAAATAATAACTATATAAAATTAGCGAATATTTATTTCAAAATTGCCTTCAAAATTAATTTTAGACACATTTTCCAGGATTTACCATGAACAATCAGCGAAACGGAAGGATTATAATGCAAAACAGATCTGAAAATAGTCCCAGTTCCAACACTGGCAAATATCATAGTTGTTGCAAAATCAGCAATCGGGTTGCTCAACATTAAATCCTCCTCCCGCTTGGACGTTTTCAAATTTTCGAAAAAATAACTTCCAAGATCTGCCTTGGTGTATCGACCAGATTCGCTAACAAACCAGCATCCAGTACCCTACAATCGTGCATCAAAAATCAAGCTTCATCCAAATAAGGACCTGATCAACCTTCAAAATCGTTACATGCCACAATTTTCAAACAATGGCGACGCAAACCAAGACACCTGGCTTTAAAAGAACAAGCAAACAAAGACCCTAATTTTGCTTGCTTGCACTACAAAAGATTTTCAGAACATTCAATGTTCTTCGACAGAACACACAATTCATACAAATACTAGCATTCTGTAACAACAAATCAAAAGCCTGTCAATGTAGATCTACAAATACAGAGCCAAGAAAAAACATTATGCCCCGGAACGCACTATCCACATACTAGAAAAACAATCATTATGTTGTTGCAAAACGGATGATCCATAAGTTAGAAAAACTGCAACAGTTAAAAGAACATTGAACACATCTTAAAGGTACAGAATTTCATATTTTTCTAAACATAAACGTAGAAGTTTCTGCCGCCTCCAACATTTGATAACACGGCAGCCAGACACTAAAAACTTGCGTCCGCAATCAGTTTCAGAAACCTCAAATCCTATGAGCAAATCACCTAACAACCTGAGATATAATGTTAATGGAGTGGAACTATACAAGCGTGCAGATTTACACTGCCGCACGACAACTTAAAACCTGTAGCACGGCATCAAATCGAAGCAGCCAGCACGAAACCTCTGATCGGTGGTGTTAAAGAACACCATTGTTAACAATAACGAAAATTTACAAACAAAGTCAAGCCGCCTTCTTCGCCCTTTTAGCAGCAGGCGCCTTGGCAGGGGACTTCCCCTTGGCAGGAGCCTTCTTGGCGGATTTCACAGACTTCGCCTTCTTAGGCTTGGCGGCGGCAGGCTTCTTCACAGCGGCAGCAGGCTTAGCAGCAGCAGGTTTCTTCGCAACAGGCTTTGGCTTCGCAGCAGCGGGTTTGGCAGCAGGTTTTGCAGCAGCAGGAGCCTTCTTTGCTACAGGCTTCGCAGCAGCCTTTGGCTTGGCGACGACCTTGGGCTTGGCTGCGACCTTGGGCTTGGCTGCTTTCTTTGGCTTGGCTGCAGATTTAGGTTTGGCTGCGGCCTTTGGCTTGGCCGCAGGTTTCTTTGCTGCCTTAGGCTTTGCAGGCTTCTTCAACTGCTCCGACAATTTGAAGGAAGCCTTGACCTTTGTGAGCTTCCCCTTGGCAGCCATGCTCTTGAGTTGAACAAAGAGCTTCTTCTTGAAATTAGGCGGCAGAACATTCTTGTACTTATCTTCCAGAAACTTGGCAATAGCATGAGGACTGGAGCCAGTTCTCTCCTTCAGACTGCTTATGGCTTCCGTAATCATCTGCAGTGAAAAAGAAACCCCGATCAATGAAAATTGACAAAAAAAACAGATTCAATTCTACATAAATCAACCACAAATCGACATAAATCAACCACAAATCGAAGCAAATCAGCCACAAATACTCAAATAGACACAAATCACTATCAAATTGACATAAATCAGACACAAACCGGCCTGAAAACAAAAAAATTGAGGATCTAAAAGACTAAAATTTAACCTCGGTGTAGGAAGGATGAGCAGGTGCGGGCTTCGAACCCTTGGGAGCCTTAGGCTTTTTCTCCTTAGGAGCCTTGGCCTTGGGGGCCTTGGCAGCCTTTTCTTCAGCCTTTGGTGCAGCCGCATCCTCTGCAGCAGGAGCGCTCACGACCGGTGCATTCTCGTCTGTATACGCCATCGCCTTTGAAATCTACAGATCACAGAACAGTGCTTCAATGGAGATCAGAAAGCTCAAAATCGCAAAACAAGCAAAGAATTTTCGATCGCAATGTGGAATGCCTTCCTCTGTCCCCTCAGAGCCTTTTAAGTACCGAAAGCATAAGCTAAACAAGCCTTCTGATTGGTCCAACGTCGTCTCACACGGATTGATCACTTTCAAAATTTTGAATGTCCCCCGTCGGATCCCGCCTTATCTACGGTTAGTGAGGACCTTTTTCTTCATTCTATTTTTCGCTTTTCATTCTACTCTTGTTTTTGTGCTTTTCACCTCTCTTTCCATGGCCATATCTCCCTCATTTCAAAACATTTTCTCATGAGATTTTCACCAATGCAATCAAGAGGATGTCAGCTTTCATATGAATCATTGATTGTGGAGTTTGGATGAGTTTTGAAGAAAAATGAGGGTTTCAAACATGGGGTGGTTCAAGAAGCTCTGTGTGTGAGAGATTGATGATGAATGATTCAATGTCAAGCTAAATTCATAGTTTCTATTTAGATTAGATATGGTAGTGTCTGTGTTGTCTAGAATGTGCTCTGTAAAGGTGGAAACCATGAATGTAAGTGCCACAAATAACATTCAATACAAGACAAGAATGACACAAACTCATATATTGTGTGCTTTTCATCTCTCTTTGTATGTATTTCTCTTTTTCATGTCACAAGATTTTTAAATGGAATCTACACTGATACAAAGGATGTGAGAAGGTCTTTTATATAAATAATAGATTGGTACTCTTTTATGTGTTTTTAAGGATATTAGAGCTTTTAAATTTAACATAGGTAAAGAAAAATATGTGAGATTGACAAATGTTCAATTGCATCTAAATATAAAACCTTTTTTAATTAAAAAAAAATACAATAATTCTTATTTTTATTGTAATGCATTATTTTTTATTGTCTAAATTTATTTTAGGTGTTATAATAATAGTATTAAAAATATATAAGATACATATTAATTATAGATTACGTGTAATTTATGGTAGTTTAAAGATAATGTTGTTTGTAGATTCAATTGTATGAGAGATTTTAGCATTGACATTTCAAATTATATTATGTGATCTATCATGAGGATGAAAAAAGTCAAATGAATCATGCAGATCGTAGAGCCACATGATTCATTTAGCTCGTTTTCATCCTAATGATCGATCAGGGAGTGTGATCTAAAACATCGATGTTAAAATTTCACACACAATTGAATCCGAAAAAATATTTCTAATTTTTTACAATTGGTTTGGATGTTATATTGACATTATTAGAAATATACAAGATTTGCATCAACTATATATAGTAGGCAAGTTATGATGATTTATTTTATACAATGTCCTTTCTTAATCTAGAAAAAAACTAACTATTCTCAATGGAAGTAATGGTATACTATACATGAATTTGGATTTGTTGCTTTGTAAATTATTTATTGTATTAATGACAATTATGTAAACTGCAAAAGTATTGGAGTTTAAAAAAATAAAACTCATCTCTAGATCACAAAGAAGATTTTAAGCCTTATCTGCCAAGGGTGTGGCTTAATTGTGAATCCTAGAAACTACCTAGCTTTTGAGCACTTTATAACAAAAAATAAATAAATAAATTATATACTTGTAAATGATTATTTCTCTCTAAGGATAGTCGTTTTGTATTTAAAGTTGAGATGGAATATTTTGGTATATATAAATAGTTTTAAAGAGTTGTATGCAAAATTTTGTTTAAAATGTGGTATCCCTCTAAAGCAGAAAGCACCACTTATGTGTTATTTTAAAAGAATGTCTGACATAGATTACTACAACTAGAATAATATATTTGTGTCTTACATCTAAAGTCTATTTTTGCATCGATCTTGGTTTTATTACTCTCCTTATTTTATTGAGAAATCCCATAGTTATGTAAGAATTTTGTGATGACATCATTCATCATGCTTAGTATACATATACGTGGAAAGAATGTATAAGCATGGTGTATGGTTATACACACAAGGAATGTAAAAGAAAATTAAAATTGATTCTTAATATAAAAACATGTTGAAATGTATTTAGTATATGCCCATAGTCAGGAACAAAATTAATTGAGACACCCAAACCCCAAGTCTCAAACACAAGGAATTATACAATGGGTTATTGGTACCACATATTGCCATTCATCTTGTTGTAACCTTAGGAAAGTGTTTTAATGATTCATATTAACATTGAAATTATCCATCTAATCCACTAAGTACCATTGGGTATGGAATTCTAAGGATCATTTTGACATATACTTTAAATACATTCTTTAGATTATATATTTGACATTTTTGGCATAGTTTTGAGGACATGTAACCAAGTAATATAGTGATAACATGATATAAATTCAACCCAAAAAAGGTTTCATGACTAAGTTTCACTATCATAGAATTGATAAAACTACAAAAGCCTAGTACTCAAAATGATTTTAAATAGATAATAATTGCATAGTCTCAATGACCCCACAAGTCGTTTAATAATTAAAAATCAAATTAGAAGCCTAAAATTATTTGAGAGGAAAAATAAATGTCTTCATGTGCACTTGTCATGGTGATGGATTTCACTGAAGATTGTTGGCAATCTAAAAGGGTGGCTCTACCATTCAAATCCATTTTGTGAGACCAAGCTTGCAAAAAATTTCTACCCTAGGTGTCTAATGAAAGAGCATCCAAGAGTGTAGTGAAAATCTTGCATCTTCCAAATATATTTGTACATTTACTTTCTATTGTGATAAGGTGGTTAAAATAAATGCAAGCATATACAGTTCTCCATATACCTAGGAAAGTGCCCAATAGGACATTGGAGGTGGAAGTATTTTTATAGTTGTGGCCTATGTACAATGAAAAATATAATATTCAAGAAATAACACCATTTGTATATCATTTGTAACTTGCTAAAATCATAAAAATGCCCTTCTTAACTAGAAGCAAGGAAGGGGAAGAGTCATGCACTCGTATTTATTGAATAGTTACATAACAATGAGAAAGACACATTTTTAGGCACCCACTTTAGAAAGTTGAAAAAGATAAATTATATGAGCCATACTAGGGAAGTTGAAAGATTATTTATTGGCTATGTGTTATTTTTCTTGATAGTCATGCACTTCATCAAGAGTGGGATTGGGATTTCCAAGAGCCACGAGGATGTTATAAAAAGTAGGCTTAGGCTAGAGGTTAGGCATTGAGAGTTTAGTTATCATCTTCATAGATAAAGAGGACTACTAACTTGGATTGTAGAATAATAGCTTATATCTTCATCTTGAAAAGTTTTAAAGTCTAAGTGGATAATATTTTATAATTAAAGAATGTGTATTTTATTTTATTAAAATATAAAAGCATATTTAGGTTTGCATTCCATTGAGAAATAGAGGCGAGTCATTTCTTTCAATTTTTTGATTTATTCTCTTTGTTATGTTATCCATGAATGTTGGGTGGAGTAATCCTCATGTGGTGTAAGAGATAATGTGCTTTGGGTGTGTAAGGGGGGTCCCCTGCATCAACCTAAGTGTAAACCTATAACATGGTTCTAACTTTTAATTGCTACACAATACTTTAACCTTGTTAGGAACTATAAACAAAAAAAATTGGAAATGGTAACTATGGATTCCCCAAGATTCAACACCTTTTTAGGGTTCTTAGAACTTTATTTCATCTAAAATATCAATCTAATTATTTCTCAAATTGAAATAATGTATGTTTGTGTAGGCCAGTGGAACTAAGGGTCTAAAATAAATTATAAAACTTAAATTTGGATATATTTCAAGATTTATTATAGATTTGTATTAACTTGTAGGATAAACTATTGGTAACACTAACAAACTAATTGCAATCATGAGATATGAATTCTAGAGTATCACTAAAGCTTTTAAAATTACTCCATTCATTGAAAACATCAAAGATACAAACTTTGGATGCATAAACCTTAAGGATTTCCATCAAAGGGCTTTTAGGAACACTTAAAATATCAATTCAAGGATTGAATTTTAGGTTGGCGCACACAAAATCTTTTATAAGCATGAGCTCAAATATATAAAGCACGTGGAAACAAGATTCAATTATGTTGAAATTATAAGATTTTGAATGTAAATGGGTCCCTCTAAATCTATAAAGTGGTCCTTGTATTTAAGGATATAAAATAGGGTATTAAGGTTGTTTATGTGTTCTTATGAAGTCAATAAAAAATGCAAACTATTATTAGATATAGTTTCCTTTTATATTGTAATAAACTTATAGCCGTATAATGACAATTTCCACATAACTCACATGATAAATCAATTAAATAAGTGCTTATAATCTACATGCAAGAGAATAGACAACATACACACAAAAGGTGACATAAGATATGATGTAAGAAGGGGATGATACAAGGGCCTGGGGCACTCCCAAATACCAAACCTACTTGTAGATTCAACTCGGAAGGAACAACACAAAGGAGAGAAGGAATGTAGATATATTTTATTTATTCATCAAATGTCATACATGTTAGGTTGTAAGGCCTTCCCAGTTACGTCCAATACAATGAAAGTCAGTTACAAATTAGTCCTCATACATGCAAGGATCCAAAACTTCATATTCTATCCTCCTCTAACTTAATCATTGCCCCCTAACCCTAGAACATCTCTACTTATTTATACAAGAGGCCACTGAATAGGTCAGCTCAAAAGATCCTTAGATCCAACATTAGAGAAAGCAACGACCCAGATTTAGGTCCACACATTTCCCAATGAGAGATCCCAATATTAATATCATGACCAAAATTAACTGCACATGTCGGCCAGCATCAGACAATTAAATTCCACCAATCGGTGAACTCAGGAACCGAGCAACACCGAAAACACCAAACCAACTCGATAAAGAGCACTACCAAACCAACTCAATAAAGAACAACAAAGCGGTAACCAAGCTCACCAATGACCGACAAGAACACTTCACTGAGAACTCAAAAGTAGTTACCGAGCAAACAAAAATAAGCTATCGAGTAGCCAAAAAAATTCCAACATATTTTTGGTTGATCCAAGATTGCCATAAACCCAAGATGCTCCTACATCAAGCTATACCTTGTGAAAAACCTCGTGAGGGATTAAAACCAACCCCTAAAAGCATCTATCATCCATGTATTATTCAACAATACAATATTACAATACATCCATAAAAGCCTTAAAAATGCCAACCATTAACAAGCACTTCATGTGAACAAGTGAGTAGCCACACATCTTGTGCCATGCTTCCAACCTTCAAAAATGCTAACCTGGCTCACCTCAACAAATACCCTTGTGGTTGGTTTTATAGAAACAAGCTCCCACAAAACCACCAATTACTGTTACATAAACAATGTGCTACCTTACCCTTGACCCCGCATTTAATATTGGGCACTTTATTAATGTTCTTTCCCCAAAATTAAATTGTTACAATAATATAATATTACAATGTTATAATACAACATCAAGTGGCTCTAAGAATATTCTAAAAGAATCTCTACATGTACGTCCATCTAGGTGCTCTTAGGTGCAACATTACATAATAAATAAAATATTATAATGATATAAATATTATTATACAAGGTGTACAACACCCATTTTCCTAATATTCTCCCATTTGTTGTATGCATTGCATAAGGGTTAATTAGTAAGCACAAATATGAACTAGGGAACAATCCTTATAGCCACATATACCATCATAAATCAAAGTACTTCATGTGCTTCATCAATATTCCTAAATAAAAAATAAAGTGACCATCATCTCGTACATGAATGATTTCACCCTCCATCATGTCACTTTTGTTGACATACATAAAGCTCATCCAAAGAGAAAGCCACACAACCTATCACATATGAATTATTAGTACGATCTCAACGGATATCCCAAGTACAAACACTCATCCTAAAGGTATCAATATGCATCAATAGCTATCAATAACTAACATTCATAGATGAAATAAATACAAACTAGTGATCTCACAAATATCCAACAAATCCCAAACCCAATGTAATGTGAAACCAAAAATCCATGACGATAACTAAGACCAAAGAGAGAGACACTTCAATAAAAACCTATAACATATCCTTCTACACACACCTTTGGATTCCATTTGTATCAAGTGTGATCTCCTCCATAAAACCCCAAATAAGAAGCCATAACAACACCTAAACTTGTTTAGTCTCTTAGACCGAACCAACATATATACCATGTAATCATCATGATTGTAAGCATCTCATAACCAATAAGATCAAACCAATACCATTCTCAAACCAAGTAATAAGCCCAATAAACCATCTCCCAAAAATAATCATCAATAAGTGTCATCATAATAACAACTCAATTGCTAAGGAGACGACCAATACCAAATATCTCTCAAACTGAATCCTCAAGAACTAACAATCCACATAGCTCAAGATCCATATTTATGAAAGATAAGCATAAAACATAATGCACCTAAAAGGAACAATGAGCAATAACTCTCATAAACACCTAAAATTATCCTCACATAAATTAATAAATATTTTATTTAATTAATCAAAATTCCTCTATTATTTAAATAATATTTTTTATATTTTTTATTTATTTAATGTACTAGTCTCTTCCTCTATTATTTAAATAGATATTTTAATGTATTTATTTCACTATCCTTTATATCATATGATTAAATAAATATTTAATTAATTAATTATCCTTCCCCACATCCCCTTTCTAATATTAAATAAATAAATACTTTTATTTATTTATTTAATTCATAATCCATATTTTCTAATTCCAACCAATAATCTCCAATGACATGGATTGTCTCTTAATTCATATGCATGTGAAAAATGACACTTGTCTCTTCACTTGACTTTTACACTCTTCACATCTCCAACATGTCTCTAGATTCATTACAACTTCTGATATATTATGAAAATTTAATATCCTCTACCTACCACTCAATCTTATCCTTTCATTTGCATTAACCTATGGATCTCCTTTATTCTGACTGTCTCTCACATCATCCTTACCTACCCTCTTATATTATCCTTTCATTTCCCACCTCTTATTCTTTGTCATTGATCTTCACGAGGGCTTCTATAAAACAACATTTTATCCTCTCATTTTAATCCTAATGTTTTGGATAATTAACGAGCCATTGCATACTTGTGATTTTGCATACTTCTAATCTTGCACACTTGTGACCTTTGAGAGCCTTTTCTATCACCATTGTCATCTTGTTATCACCATCATCATCTTGTTATCCTTATTATCTTGCATCAATCAACCACAGTCCATTCCTTTATATGTCTTCCCGTGCGTGCGCTTACAAATCTAAGAACAAACCACCTTCATACAAGATCTTAAAGAATAAGAGAATAAATGAATCAATCATTTCTTGAATTTCAACGGTATTATTTGCTTTGTTTCATGTATTTGCATTCATGAAGAAGTGTCCCATTCATATATTGTTGAGTTATTTTGTATATTTAGGCTTGTGGTTGGGCTTTATTGATTTGCAAACATGATTTTCACTCTCAATGGTGTACATTTTGATTTTTTTGGCTAACATATTCATCCACCTTGTTTCATAGGTCTAATGCTTGAATTTGAGATTACTAATGATTTATGGATTTAGATTTTTATGCTTTACTTTATAGATTGGCATACATATCATTTTCTAATGGTGAATGAACAATCATACATGTCTTATCAAGTAGCTTTTTTTTTAATAATTAAAAAGTTGGAGAGGGCCAGCTCCCAATAGATTAATCATCAAGGAACATATTACAACATATGGATTTGGTCTAGATCTCCCCATCCCAGGAGGACAACATATTTGATAATCCATATTTTCATCCTACACATGAACTGGTAGAAGTCATTCATACCCAAAAAGTGAAAAACTATCAAAATCCTACATATCGACATCATCATCATGTCCCACCAAGAAGGGAATCATTGACATGGATAGGGGAAAAATAGTAAAAGTCACTGGAGAAGGCTTCCATATCTCTATTCTACCAAAGCATTAACCCAAACCTCCATATACCGCAAACCAACTCTACGTAGTCCTAAATCCCCAACTGCGGGATGCCAACTTTGTTGCTAGAGATATGAAGTCACTCGTGTACGAGAGAAACTCAAGCAATCACCCTTGAGACCATATGATCCTCTACCATAATAAATATTCATTAAGATCTGCCTTTATCATTCTATGTGATTGCATTCTTGGCAAGTCCATCTTCCATAGAGTTTCCTTCATGATATATGTGACTAATTTTGAGTCTTCAATTAAACTGGCCAACTCCTTAATCCATTTTATCCATTTATTAAGCTTATAATATAGAGTATATTCTTGCCTAATTCCATTGATGGTGATCATGGAGTCACCGTCTAGATGTATTGTTTTGGCCCCCATCTGCACTCCCGTCTCTAATCCCTCCGTGGAAGCTCTAAATTTTTCCCTGTTATTCAAACCCCTCCCAATGAATTCACTATGCTTAGCTAAAATGTTTCCAGATTTGTCTATGATGACAACCCCAATGCCACTTATCCTGATATTTTTGTGAGTGGCCCCATCAAAGTTTACCTTGACCCAACCAACCTCTAGAGCAGTCCAATTCATGTTTGTGTGACCTCTAGATTTAGCCCCAGCATCGGTAATACCAACCAATGTCGAGACTGTGAGTCCTCTAAAATTTTCAGTTAAATTATCATCCCATATGGAGAAGATTTTATGTTTGTCTAGTCTCTTCTTTGCTTCCATGTCAACAAGTTCTATCACAACTGCCTCAATTTTGGAAACCAAACGCTCTCTAGGCAAGGACTCCACTTGGAAGACCCTTCTATTTTGTTCCTTCCACAAATCCCATACAATCATGGAAGGAGAAATTTTCCATATACAATCAAATATGTAATTTATGATATGTGAGGGCCACAAATGGAACCATCCTACCAATGTCCTTGGTTTAGGTGTTTGCAAATTCATTTTTTGAAGGAAGTGATTCCATCAGTATTTAGTGTAAGGGTAAAATATGAGTATGTGATTAACATCCTCGACATGTTTCTTACATAGTAGATAGTATCCTAGGCCAATGATACTAATTATGTTGAGCTTATCTTTGGTTAAAATTCATCCCTGGATGACAAACCATGCAAAGGCACTAGTTTGCGGAGAGCAATGCTTACCCCATAGTAGGTCTTTTGGCCATTGAGGATTAGTAGAAGTATCTTCCTGTAATTTGTAACTGACATTCACCTTGTATTCCCAATCTCAAGAGGCTCCACATCTAATCTCATCATTCTACCCGGACCATACTATTCCACGAAAGTGAAGGATCGCAACCAATTTATTTTTCTGCTCTACACCTAGCCTAGATGTCATCGAAAGATTTCCATTTCAACATCTTCTTACCATTTTCCCTATCGACCCAACCATAATTTGAGAGTTTCTTCCCTCGTACCCTACTTGTCTTTTCTCTAATCTTATCCAATTCCCTATCAAAATAAAGAGTTGGGTGACAGCCCCAAGAATCCTCCCAGAACTGAGTTTTCCTCCCATTGTTGACATCCCATGCTATATGTCTATTGATTACATACCTACATTCCATTATAAAATTCTAGATGGTTGATCCCCTAGGTGGATCGAGTGTGTGTTGATTCCCAAAACTACATATTGGAAATCCTATGAGCTTGCCTAATCAATTTTGGGATTCTCCAACTGTCTTGGCCAAAAAATGGGAGTGATTGATGATAATCCTCCTCCTCTACACTTTAGGCTCTGCAGAACCAAGGCGGGTAAGCCTACACCTTAACCAGACTTCTTGGCTTAAGGCTTTTTATAACATACAGTAACATAAATAAAACTTATGTTCTCTCTCAAGATGGTAAGTGGATACTTGAGATAGGCCAAATTATGAGTATCATAATTATTGAATGTTGTTTAAATGCTATAATAGAAATTATTTTGAAAGAATGTTTTAAAATAATGTATTATTTGGTTTGAAATAAATACTAATGGCTGGTTTTTTATTGTAATTTTTTTTTAACAGAGACTTCAACTTAAGGATAATAGATTAGTGCCTTTCTTATGTTGGGCAATAGAGACAATTCCTTTTTAATCCTATGTACAACTAAGTGAGACAGAGAACACCACCTAAATGCTCCTATTAACTGCTCCTCTTTAATATCTTTGATTATTTTATTATGTTGCAATCAATCTTATTAAATTTAACCCAAGCTTAATGAGCCCAATAAGATACAAATAATAGAGTCTAATAATTCTAATGATCAAATTGCAAAATAATGGGAATAATTTCCAAACACAAAGTTTTAAAGCGGCTTTATCTTCTTGAGATAAAATCATGAAAGATTGATCAATCAGGAACGATCAAATCCATAACTCCAAATTAGAGAAAATACTAATTTATGTTAATTCTTCATAAAGTCTTTTGTTCAATAGATCACTTGCAGAAAGTGCAGTAGAAAATAATAAGTGTTTATATTGTTGATTATTCCTCTCTACCTTTACATTTTTTACACCACATATATATGTGGATGAATGGTTTTCACACCCCTTTAGGGTGAAGAGACACCACCCTATGCTAAAATTTAAAAACTTCTTTTGAAAAAACTAATCATAAAATTAACTAATAACTACCTATCTTTTGTATTTGGACTTGGTTGAAAACCCAAAACACCTCGTGAAAAGATAAGATTTTGATTGGAGCTTGGAAATTGGATTCCCTGAACTAGGTATTTTTATATTTTATATATTTTTTTTTATCATTTTTAGTCTTTGTCGACATCATCTTCACAAAAGGTCAAAATTCTAGCATCTCTGAAACCTTTGCTCACATAATTTTGATTGTTCTTGTCACAGAGCTTCCTTCCTTAATCCCTCAAATTTTAATTGAAAATTAATATAATATTTTTTATCCTATTTCATGTACTCCATCATCAATTATTGGGCATGGAGTTTAAGAGGCCATTTTTTAGGGTTTTATCACTATATAGGACTCTAAATTTTGCCAAAAATTTAGAGCTCCAACAATGTGTTCAAAATTTTGATAGGTTCATCTAAGTCTAAATATTTTTTCCTTATCAATCAAACCCATTTCTTGTTTCCATCCCAAAATATGCTCCATGCCAATTTAGGACCCATAGAAAGGTTCATGTTATGGATCTCCCTGATACCCGCACCTTTTTCTCCATATGGTTTGTATATGATGTCCCATGACAATAACCTAATTTTGTTCTGATGTTCTAGCCCATTCCAGAGAAACCTCCGCATAATTTTGATCAGATCATCACTCATTACCTTCGGTATTTTCAAACAGGACATTGAGTAGATGGGAATGGCAGAGAGATCTATTTTGAACATGAGAATCCTACCAACTAAAGATAGCCATTTACCTTTCTAGAGATCCATTTTCTTTTTGCAGTTTGTGATTAGGTTATTCCAGAGATATTTTTATTGATTCCCCCAAACAATGGGACACCTAGGAATTCCCCTGGTGAGGAGGCAATTTTAAATATAGAATTCTTGCAATATATCATTGTAGACTCGATTGGACATTAAGAAAAAATACCTCTGATTTTCTCTAATTAATTGACTACCTCGAAGCCTGAGTATAACTATCCAAGGTTATTTTTATGATTCTTGATTCCATCCTACATGCTTTTCCAAAGAGGATCATATCATCTGCAAAATGTTGGTGGGTGGGGTTCTCTATGCCTAGGAAGATTTCCATACCCTTTCATCTTCCATCTTGTCTTTGATATTGTATTGTCCTTCCTAGGGCCTCTTCCATGATTGTAAACAAGAAGGGGGATAAAGGGTCCCCCTACCATATCCCCTTCGAAGATGAGAAAAATCCTTGTGTAACTCCATTGATTAATACCGAGAAATGGGGATTTGAGATGCATCCTTCTACCCACCCAACCCAATCAACATCAAATCCAAATTTGAGGAGTACACTAATCAGAAACCTTCTATCCATGATGTCATATGCTTTGTAATCATGCTTGGTGCTCTAGCCTTCCTTTCCAAGTGAATTGCCTCGTGTGCAACGATTATACCTTCCACAATCGATCTTCCTAGAGAGAAACCACTTTGTTCATTTGAGATTATTTTGTTTATGACCTTTTAAAGCCTGTTCAAGATGATTTTGGTAATTATTTTAGAAATAGTGTTGCAAAGAGTAATAGATCTATAATATGTCATAGCCTGAGCCACCATCTTTTTCAGAATAAGAGCTAAAAAGGCATGATTAAAGGACCTCAACATCATCTTATTTCTTCTAGACTCATCCACTGCTTTATGCAGATTTGTACCTATAGTATCCCAAAAAACTTGGTAGAACCTAGCTGAGAATCCGTCTAGGCCTGGGGCCTTATCTTCTCTAAGTTGGAAGACAACCTTCCTTGTTTCTTCTAAGATTATGACTTTTTAGAGTTCCCCATTTTATGCCTCATTGATTAGTGACAATATGTGTCTAAGAAAATTTTCCCTATCTTGTTCATGCTCAACCGAAGCTCTATTGAAGGAATCCTGAAAGTAATCAACTGTTGTTTGATTGACCTCCTCATTTGTGTGAACCTGAGATCCATCTTCTTTTTCTATTTTACTAATGAATTTTTTTCTTATGTTTTCTATTGTAGATCTGTGAAAATATTTGGTATTTCTATCTCCTTCTTACATCCAATGTTCCCTAAACTTTTGCCTCCAGAAGATCTCTTCTCTTTTCATAATTTCTTCCAATTCATATTTGAACCTCTTTTCTATCTAAAACTATACATCAATCATTCCCTTCTCAATAACCACTTCAATTAGTCTAATAAATTCTTCCTTCAATCTATTCTTCTATTTGAAGATGTCTTTGAAATGGTTAAGGTTCCATTCCTTGAGCCAATTCTTGACATGAGATAATTTCATCTTGAGTTATAACATTTTTGGTTTATCTCTGCACTATACTTCACTACACCACTTCTTTATTTAAGTGGTTCAAGGATTCATTCCTGATGCAGTAGCATCTTGGCTTATTGGTCAGTGCCTAAAGATTCTGGCAGTCTTGGTAACTATCTAGTGGAGTTTGGTTACTTGGCTGGTGATCTCGATAGAAGACTAGAGTTTCTCGGTCCTGATGGTGACTCTCAGTTGGAAGTTTTGGTGGATCTCAGTGAATGTTGGTCACTTGGTGACTTGGTGTTTTGTTTCTCGGTGCTTGGTTATCGATGGAGTCTCGATGTTCATGCTTGTTGCTCGATCGCTGGAGTGGCTCGGTCGCTAGAGAACTTGGTCACTAAAGGGAGCTTGGTCATTGAAGGAGACTTGACATTTTTGGTGCTTGATAATACTTGTGGAGCTTGGTTGTTATGTTTTCTCAGTATATTTCCTGGCACTCGGTAGTTTGGATTATCGATAGTTGTTCTTGGTGAATCGACTTGGTCGATTGGTGCATTTAATTTGGGTCACATTCCTCGAGTTATGGATTGACCGTTGGATATGTGGGGATTTAGATATGGTGTGTTACATTCTTCTATGTGGATCTAGTGACCGTTTGAGGGATGACATGGAGAATTTAATTATTGTAAGGTTATTTGAGAGCCGACTGATGTTTGGCATTTAATATTTGTTTGTAGGAGTTAATTGTTTCATCCAACCAACTTGTGGCTTAGATTAGTATTTAAGTAGATGTTTGGGTATTTGTTTAGGTAGTAGCAGATAGTAGTGGATCTATGAAAGCATGAGTTGTTGAGAAGCAGAGATCTAGAGTTAGATTAGATCTAGCAAAGTTAGTAGCTTGTGAGCTTAGGTAGTAGAAGATTGCTTGGTGACCTGCGGATACAAGTTTAGATTCTTCTTGGAGTGCCTACCAATGTACTATTGTGTTGCAGACTTGGGCTAGTTGGAGTTGGTGAAGTTGTGGATAATATCTTGCATGATCTTGCAGATCAGATTGCTATCTGATAGTTTGTTAAAGTAGAGCTAGTGGTTAGGGCTTGGAGACAAGGAGATTGCTTGGAAGGTTGCGAGTACAAGTTTAGATCTTCCTTAGGGTTTCCATCGATTGCTAATTGTCTTCAAGACTGGACTAGCTGAGTTTGATTTGGATCTTGTGTGATCTTGCAGAATTGGTTCTTGCATTGTAATTGGCCGTAATCGAGAAGGCCTTAAAGCCTGACACATTGCATGTAATCAATTGATTGATGAATAAAATATACTTGTTTTATTTCAGATCTTGTTTGGTTTTGTGTTATTCCATTGTGTTGTGATTTGGCTGCAAGTTTGGACAGTCCTTAATTGGATCCTCTGCAACATTTTTGGTTTATCTCTGCACTTTACTTCACTGCACTACTTCTTTATTTAAGTGGTTCAAGGATTCATTCCTCAGCCACATATTTTTTAAATAGAAGGGAGAATCACCTTTGATTGTCTCCTAGTTAAGAATTAATAGAACCAAATAGTGATAAGACCTATTGTATGGTAGAATCGGTAACTCAAAGAAATAATGATTATTACTCCACCCATCAGTTATGAAAAACTAACCCAATCTATATGAAATGCAAGTGAAGCCCTTTATTTTGTTGGTCTAGGTGAAAAATCCATTCTTGGACATAATTTCCCTCAAGTTGTTATATATCCATTCTTGAAGATCTAGTTGGGCCCAAGTGGAAATTTGCATACCACCTTTCTTTTCAAAATTATCCATGGTAGCATTAAATTCACCCCCCACAATTGTAGGGATATCAAAATTTTGTCCCAGCTAATCCTTACTCTCCCTCTACAAAAATCTTTTGGTCAGTGTGGCAACAGGTCTGTAAACATTGACCACAAAAATTCCATATTCATGTCAAATTTTTGCATTTAACCACCATCCATAATTGATTCTTCTTGTGTAAGGAACAAGATACTATTAATGGATTCCAAATTATCCCAATGCCCCATGATGATTCTAAAGATTCAATAAAGATGTCATCCCACTACTTACAAAGTCTCATACACTCAACACTTTCTTCCTTACCCCACTTTGTTTCATGTATCAAGATAATGTGTGCTCTACTCTTATCAATCTGACACTTGATTAAGCACCATTTTCTAGGGGCATTAATGCCCCTAGCATTCCAGGTTAATATCCTCATTGAACCTTAGGAAGGACATACTCCTTCCTATTTCTTAATTTCCTCTAGCCTTTAGCACATGCAGCCAACATGAGTTTATCAATGTTTGATATGGGGCCCCTCCTCTTAGGAGTTGTTATTGTAGGATTTTTACAAGCCAATGGATTTTGTTCATTACTGAGCTCTATTGGATTACGGAGTGGGGGGGGGGGGGGGGGTGAATCAATAATCCTTTATTCTCTTTTCCTTTAAAAACTTTTATCTGATTAACTCAGTTAAACACAATTCACTATTTATTGACAATAGTAAATAAACTTTAACAATAAAAAAATCAATCAAATAAACAATTCATCACATGTAACACCAATATTTAACATGGAAACCCAACTTTGGGAAAAACCACTATGGGAATTGTCACCCACTAAGAAAATACTCTTCTAAAGTACGCTCAGTTAAGAGCCAATTTGGTTAAAGATTATAATGCACACTATTAGGTGTGACTTGGTCAAGGGATTTACCTAAGATTTGTTAGGATCTTCACCCTGTTAGGAGTGGCCTGGTAAAAGGGCTTTGCACTCTTTAGAATGTTACCTTTTGCAAAGATTTTACAATAAGACTATTAAGTCTACTCAGTTAAGAGATTTCTCTATTACAAATGCTAATAAGTAATAGTAAATATATTAACCTATAAATTCACAACTATCTTTGCATAACCATATCCTTTGTGAGATCTTCTATCTTCACTTCAATACTTCACTTTCCACTGGCTTCAACACTTCATCAAATTCTTCTTTTTGACTCATAATCTATATATTCCTTCTTCACTACATAAGTCAGTGACTTATCAACTCTTTAATTTTCTAGCCATTTTCCCATACAAATCCATCCTTTATATAGACTTTGTTTTGCTACTTAATCTCCTCTATTATATTCTCCTTTGATTAATCTCAGTCATTCAATTCATTTCACAAACTTATACAATGAATATGGATCTCAATAACACATTTTACCTTCACCTAGGAACTTGAACTTTCTTTGTTCTTTCTATTTTAATCATTTAGATCTAAACCATAGATCATCATCATGAACTTTCTTGATTGTAGATCTCTTAACTAGCTTTCCTTATCATCATAACCTTCCAACTCATCATAGATAATCATTAAATGTTGTTCTAATCATCATATTTAATTTATGTTCTTTGTTTGGTAGATAACTCTAAATTTTGGTTAACTTTGCTTGGTGCCTAAAAATTTATGCTCAGTGTCTTGCGTTCCTCTAGCTTTACCAAATTACTTTTCCTCTTTACCGAATGGTATTTCCTACTTGGTAGCCAAAAAAAAATTTTCATACTGACTTGAAAAATCTTCATTACCATTCTTTACCGACTTGATATAATCATATGTTAGGTAGAAACCAATTATATCAACATAATCTTACCATTGTCTGATATGTATCAATTTCCCAATTAAGTTCTTCAACTTTATAACATCTCACTTATTCTTCTCCTTAACTCATTCACACTTATATCATACTTTGAATGATATGGCAATACAATATAAACTAGAAATCAATTACTTGACATCAATGACAAGATAATAACTAATCTAACCTTTATACTATCTTGTATTCCTTTGAAATTGGTTAGTCTTCATCATCACCATCATTAGTTATAGTAACAAGCTCCATCCCTATGAATACTTGTTCATTATCTATTTCAACCTCTTCTTTTGAATCCCATTCCTTAGTACCTTCCACCTCTACCATCCAGTCTTCCTTAGATCCCACCAACTGATCATCTTCAACATTCTCCTGACTGTCATCCACATTCAAATGTCCAAGGTTCTCAAACTTGTGTAGCTATGGGCCATTAGTGGGCTCCGTATTCATACTCAGGTTATTATCCTAATAGGGAAAGATGATAATCTAAAGTTTTTTCTCTACTAGATCTAGATTGGAGCAAGGAACATCCATTCTAATATATTGGGTTACAGGTCTATTGTTACTCTTCTCTACCTCCAATGCAGGTTATTTATCCATTGTGCCATTCATGTTTTCCTGATTGCCTATTATGCATTTCTCCTCATGAAAACATTGATTATGTGTGGATGATTGGGAGGATTTTTCCAAGCACACTCTTTGTTTCTAGGTTCCCCAATTCATTTTTAACTCTATATGTTCATACAATTGATTGAATGGAGAGATTCTGATGCAAAACCTAGAATAATTCCCAAATGCTTCGTCTATTAGGATACTATATGATTCTTGAAATTCCCCCAAACCCTTGGCTATCTCTATGAGGACTTCCCTATCCCAATATTCAATCGACAATTCATAGAGCCTAATCCATACTTTTTTTTGGTTGAATTCAAACTTCCATGGGTTAAATTTGGCTCCCATTTATCCATTTGAAGTGCATAACTATCGATCATTCGACTTTCCTACATTAAGATCATGTTCCTGTCTTGTGTCAATGGTAAGGTGATCATAAATAAATTATTTGGTAGGTTATGTAATTCAATATCAGCCCCCCATCTAGAATGAATTTAGTTGAGTAATTTGTTGGAATCAATAGATCCCCCACTCCATTTCAAAATCAAACTAGTTTCTTTATATTTCTCAATGGGTTTAATGATTCACTCTTGCCTTAGCTTAATAGGAAAGTAGAAATTTTTCCTAGTCTTACCCAGAGTTTATGTGTCCATCATTTGGTTCTCCTTTATTAGGGATTTCATCTTTCGTGCCTTACTAGTTCAATTGATAGGGTTAGTATGGTCTTTTACCCAAAAATCATCTAAGGTGTTAGTATTTTCCTCAAACTACCCATACTAGTAGGGTTTTTTCTTTATGAATCTGGATTTTCTTCCCCAATGGATTTTTCTCCTATTTTTGGAGAGATGTCGATGTTGACCAGGCCATCTCCAATGTCAGGGATACCTATGTAGAAATGGTGGTGGATTTATGTGTGTTTCTCCCAAGGATTTGTTTGCCCATTTGTCATTTTTGAACACCCATTATGGGTGACTGCAAGGATCTAAGTGCATCTAGTTGTCATTATCCTTCCAACTCATATTGATCCTATCTCTAAACTTGTTAATGGGGATTTCCTACTCCATTTCACCTCCCCACTTTCCTGATCTTTGTCGCTCGACCCAAGGTTCAAAGCCTTCCAATCCACTATGCAAAACATCTTCATTGTTAGTTTTGCTACCATAAAATATCCCTCACAATCCTTCCTGGAACCCTTTGACCTTCAAGTATTTACATCCCTACTTTTCTCTTCATAGCACCATGGTTAACTTGAATAAGGAAGTCTTATCTTAGCTCTTATTTAGATTTGGTGTTTTACAAATAATCTAGAGTTTGGTATGTTTGGTGTACTTGCACACTCTATGTTTAGATCCCAAGTTAGTACATGAGTATCCTCTCCCCTCTCCTTCATGGATCTTAGATGTAAGAGAAATTGTCCTATCTTATTTTATTTATAAAGGGCCTACCCATTAGGAGATCTATTCACTCCAACAAGTTTAACTAGTGATCCTATGCCAAAAATGCTAATCTAAATGGGTTGATGTATCCACATTTATGTGAGGTATATTGGGCCCTTAATAGGGTTGTTTAAAGCCTTAAGTGTCTTGATTCTGAATATATAGGTATTACATCCTTGAATTGTGACTAAACATCATAAGTAGAAGTTACCCGATTGATTGAGTTGTTGTAGTGGTTTCAATGCAAGGGATATGGATTGTACCCAAAAGTTACTCATGGTATGTATTTCCTTGAGTTGAGACATAAATTTATAGGTTGTAGAAGCTACTTATAGCTTCTATAAAGAGGGTGATTGGGTTATGCCTCCAGCACTAGGCCCCCCTATATGTCCTTCTCTCACAAGACAAGACTGAAAAACACTCCTTAAGGTGTTGAACATTTAAGTTGAAGAAATACCAAGTGTGGGCTTGATTATCATTCACATTGTAATTCATTAACCTTAGGTAGAGAGTCTTTGAAGTATTTTATTATTATGTTTAGACCCATGGAAACTAACATTGATGATCTACTGGATAGACACATATGAACTTATACTATTACAAACAAGATAAACAAGTCATTGTGTCTTTGTGTTTGAATTTTTTTATTGTCACATTTGATCACACAAAACAAGTCAAAATTAGTCAAATCAAACAACTCAAAATCACCACAAGAGAAAATGTCATTAGGAGCTTGAAATAATAGGGATTTTCACTTAGAGTTTTGATCATTAGTCACAACATACATTTTCATAACTATCACATCTTATCATATATCTTTTGGACATGTTTTATCCTAGGTTACCCTTGGTCTAAATCATATCATTTAACTGCCATTATCATATCCCTAGCACTTGATATCCATCATCTTTGAGTGTAGGAATTGTACCATCCTAAAAGTTAGCACCCATTAATTTATAAGCTCAAGGACCTATTAGGCCCCATTTTAGTGATCTCCTAGAAATTGGATGCATTGATGCTTGGTTTCTTGCTTTTCCTCACAAATTTCACCACATTTCCCCCGACACCCTCAATGCCTCTCAGGATCTGGAGGTGTTATCTTGATTTTTGCACCCTCAAGTATAGGTTGTGTGTGTGAAAATTGTACGTAATCTGTAAACACAACACTCAGTAAAACATTAGAGGTTAGCTATAATCAAAATTGTGCAAAATTGAAATCTAATCTAACTAAGCGATTTACTGCCTTTTAATAGGTGTGAGATTGATGTTCTCAGATTGTAATCAAGATCAGTGACCTAGATGACACCTAAATGAAGGATTTTGAATGCAAAAGATGGATATGAAATTGAATGCAATTAATCTATATTTTTGATATTTTCTATGCAATAAGAATGATAAACTGATATGCTATGAATGCTATTGAAAACTGATATGAAATGAATGCTAAATGATCTAACAATGAAGATTCTAACAATGATATGAAAACTATGAAATTCTATGCTAAGATATAAAAACTATGCAATTGAAATTGATCTCACAAAGCTTTGAATTCGCAAGTTGATTCTTTCAAGCTCCAATTGTGCAAATTCTCCAAATTTGATATGCTATGATTCCTGTAGAGTAAGTTTGCAATTTGCGAGATGTTGAGAGATGAGCTGAAGCCTTGATTTTATAGAAATCCAGGGCTTTGGAGGTGCATGGGAAAAAAAGCCATAAATCACTCAAATAACTCAGGTTGATTTTTGAGTTATTTTTAAATAAAGGATAATTAACTCACAAAAACATGCAAAAGCTAAGTTTTAACTCAAAATAGAGTTTAGCTTTAATTGATAATTGATAGTTGTCTGCTTTTATGATTGTGCATGTTTTATTTATGAATTATTTTAATAATAAAGTGATTTATGTCCAACTTAACTGCTTTTAAAAATAAAATAATTGATTTATGGGTTAATCAATTATTTAATCAAATTTTTATTAAAAACTATATTATTAAATAATGAAAACTTGCTTTAATTAATTAAATAAAAATTTAATCAATTATTCATAGGATATTTGGATTTATTGTCAAAATTAAATAATACAATTAATAATAGATAGAATTAAATTTAATTACACAATTAAGTGGCAAGATATTAAATCTAATTAATTAAATATGAAAATATTCAATTAATCAAACTTTAGGATAAATGTGATTTATTGCCAAATAATTATAAAATTAAAGATAATTATGATGATTAAGAATATTACTAAGAATATTCCCCGATGCAGAATTTAAGATAATCAATTATGATTCGATGATGTTTAGATGTGCCTTAGGTTAGGACTTCGATGTCGATTTTGTTCGATTTGTCGATGTAGGAGGTTAATGAACATATAGCCCATTTTTGGGGTATTACATTTTGCCCCTCTTTGAATTACTGTGCGAAGTGCAGTGGTTCAAAGATAGTCTGTGTTTGATAGAGATATGAAACTAATGTTTGAAATTGATAATTGATATGAGATAGAAGCTGATTGATATTGAATTGATATGGAGAGAATAGGTCTTGAATGACCAAAGATAATGTTCACTGTAGCATCAAATGAACCTATGATTGCGAAAAAGTGTCAAAATGCCTGATTCTGAACCTTAGGATTGATAAGAAGTGAGTGACCCGTTCTAGACTTGATTGTCTTAGCAGAACTAGCAAGTATCACATCTGAATCCTTCAGTTGCCGAAGAACCAAGGAAAGAACACTATGATCCGATGGTTGCAAAAACTGATATAGTTTACAAGATTAGGAGAATACCAGATTGATATGGATCTTGATGAATCTGATATGCCCCAAGTGATGATAGATTTGCCCCGAGCGATGAGGTCTTTTTTTTTTTATGAATTAGTAACTAGACGTGATTGTTTGTCTTGATTACTGATGAAAGATATTGATAGATTTGATTGACAGACTTTGAATGATGTGCAATATCATGCCCCCTTTGGGATTAAAATTGAAATCTGACAAGAAAAGTCAGCGTTATAGTTTAGAAGCATGTTAATTGATTTGAGAAGTGTGGTGAAACACATTCAAGAACACATTCTGCATCGTTGGAAGGTCCCAAAAGACCAAGTTTGACTAGGTTTGACCATGAGTTGACCATGGTTGACCAAGTTGAAATTTTGATAGTTTGATGTAAGATAATCAGTTAAGTTGAATACTAGATTTCTGTGATGATTGAAGGTTGATTATGCAAGTAGTTAATAATATGAATGATCTTAGATTTTGATTTTGATCCCGAAAAAGGATTCTACTTGCTATTTCATTGGAGGAACCTTCATGTGAGATTCAGCTCTTGTTAGATTTGAAGATGTGAGTGGTGAATTGTTTAAGCATTGAAGTTTGTTTAGCCATTGTGAGATCATGCAAACATGCAAAATGCAAAGAGACATGCAAAATGAAATGCAACCTAAGACCTAGGACCTAGTCACTGATCATGTGTCGATTTGTTATCATCATTGAACTTTTAGGTAACCGGATAAATCAATACAATGCCCACTAGCCATGAAACTATAGACATATGAATATCGATTTGTATGTGCAAGAATCAATACAACACCCACTGGTTATACGACCATGGATATATGAATATTGATTTGTTTTCAAAATGTTGGATTAGATATAAGCACCAAGGCACAAACGCCAGGATGACCTGAATATCATGTCCATTTTGATATAGCAATTTGTACAAGCATCAAAATATAAATGTCGTGATGACCTGAGTATGCCTTGCATTTAACATACACATCAAATAATCAAAAGATCATTCTAAATCCAGTGTGAATTACCCGTAGTGACCCTTTATCGTTCACCTCCTTAGGCAAGATCGCGTTTCACAGTAGGAGAAAGAATTTACTTCAAAAAGATAATAGTTAGATCAAACGTCCTTGCATTTTGTGGGTATCAATGGTCAAGGTACGCATGGCCATCCAATTCGAGATAGAGGCTCTTACAGTCGGACACCATTTCAATCCAAAATTTCCAAAGTTATTAGATTTCACATACGAGCAGAAAATAAAGAAAAGATTATGCCCCCAGTCATCACTCTCTAAATCTCATAAAGGACATCATCAAAGAGCTCGAAGGGACACAATATGCAAAAATCTCAATGCGAATCAGTAAGCATACAAGGAGATAAAAGCATGAAGCACATATTGTTTTCAGTTTGAGTTTGATGTTTGATTGCATTGTTATAGATGCAAAATCCTTTGTGGAGACAAGACAAACAGACTGACTCAAATGAAGCTTCAAAGGACTCTGAGTGGATATGACACGTCTAAGATACATTGGAGACTATAAGATATGACATTGATTGCCCCCAAGTTTGAACATTGATAGGATACAGACGCGCAAGCTGATTGGTGTACAGACCGACTTATTGAAAATTGGAAATGTTGAAACAAACCGGGAGATATGTACAAACTAAAGCAAGATTGAAGGCTGGGAAAGACCGAGATTGCACTGATAGATGGAGCATTTGGAACAAGTGGCGCCCGTTTGCCAAGTTTTCACCATCTTGGTAGAGATTCTATTTTTGCTACCAAGGTGCCTGTTTCCAAGTTTTCACCAAGGCACTTTTTTTTTTATTTTTTTCTCATTTTTCTCATTTTTTTAATTTTTTTCTCATTTTTGATTTTTTTTTTTTGTGAATCATCAAGGCGCCTATTGCTAGGTTTTCACCAAGATGTTCATTTTTTTAGGACTTTTTCTGATTTTCAAGATTTTTTCAGGACATTTACCAAGCACTGAATGCCTTAGGCATAGAATTTCTTCAGATGGAGAACGTTGATTGGTTCTCGGAGCTGTTCTCCTTTAGTCATTGAGAGTTGATAGGCACCAAAGCCAAAAGTAGCAGTGATTACAAAGGGACCCAGCCAGTTGGGTTTAAACTTCCCCTTGCGTTCTCGATGGGATTGATTTTTAGGATTTTCTCTCAACACTAGATCGCCAACCTGAAATTCTCTATGTCTGACTTTCTTGTTGTAGCCTCTAGACATTCTTTTCTGATATACTCTGAGATGATCATACGCTGCTTGCCTGCGCTCATCTAGTAATTCCAGTTTTTGTAACCTAGACACTCTGTAGTCTTCATCAGTGACAAGTCCATGCATTCTGATTCTAAGTGATGGGATTTCAACCTCAATAGGTAGTACCGCTTTAGACCCATAAACTAAAGCGAAAGGTGTAGCCCCTGTAGGTGTTCTGATACTAGTTCTGTATGCCCAGAGAGCTGGATTGATCATGAGATGCCAGTCTCTTCCTATTTTATTCACTGTTCTGTGCAAGATCTTCAGGAGATTTTTGTTTGAAGCTTCAACTTGTCCATTCCCTTGAGGATAGTAGATAGATGACCAATGTTGAGTAATCTTGAATTTAGCACATAAGTCATCTAGGTCCTTGGTTTTGAATTGTCCCCCATTGTCTGTGACTATGGAATGAGGGATCCCATATCTGCAAATGATGTAGTTCAGGATGAACATAGAGATTTGTTTCCTCGTTGCTTGTGTTAGAGGAACTGCTTCTACCCATTTTGTAAAATAATCTGTAGCTGTGATTATATGGGTATGTCCATTAGAAGAGTACGGATGGATAGCACCTATGAGATCAAATGCCCATTGTTGAAAAGGCCATTGTGTAGTAAAGGGAATCAAATCTCTCCCTGGAGCATGAATCAAGTTGCCATGTACTTGACACTATTGACAGTTTTTAGCAAATTTAATAGCCTCTTTCTCTATTTCAGGCCAATAGTACCCAGCCCTAATAAGTTTTCAAGCTAACGTTAAACTGTTCGAGTGTGACCCACATATACCCTCGTGGACTTCCTCTAATGCACGTTGAGACTCTTCCCATTCTAAACATCTAAGCAGTGTACCATCCAGACCTCGTTTGTACAGATCATTACCAATGATGACATATCAGGATGCGGATCGAATAAGGTTTCATTTCTCAAAATGGTTAAAGGACTCAGGGATGATTTGGTCGTGGAGATAGGAGAATAGATTTTTGTAGTGAGATGAGTCATAACCTACAACAGTGCAGATCATGTGGGTTTCAGGGGAGTCATATGCAGGATAGGATAGGTCTTCCACCAGGAACTCATAGCGTAGTTCATGTTCAGGCTACTATAAGAGAGTAGATAATGTCACCATTGCATCGGCAACCTTATTCTCCATTCTGGGTATTTGCTCAAATGTGATAGAGATGAAGTATTTCTTTAAATCATCTACCATTCTCTTGTAAGGAATGAGCTTTTCATCTTTGGTTTGGTACACATCATTGACTTGGTGGATAACCAGTTGTGAGTCTCCATGGATGTGCATCTCTGTAACTCTCCACTGTATTGCCATTTTCATACCATTGAGAAGTGCCTCATATTCTGCAATATTGTTTGTGCAAGGAAAATTTAATCTGAATGCTTTTGGTATTGAGTATCCTTGAGGAGTGATGAACAATATGCCTGCTCTAGATCCATTCTATGTGTAGGAGCCATCAAAGAATAACCGCCATGCTCTAGAAGAGAGGTGCATGATAGAGGAATCGGGAAATTCTATTTGCATGGGTGTATCATCAAACAGTGGTGCTTCAGCTAATTGATCAGCAATGACTTGTCCTTTGATAGCTTTTCTTTCAACACATTCAATGTCAAATTCGCTCAAGAGCATGACCCATTTAGCTAGTCTACCTATGAGGGAAGCTTTGCTTAGTAGGTACTTCAGTGGATCAATCTTAGCTACCAAATGAGTGGTATGAGCTAACATGTAATGTCTCAATTTCTGTGATGCAAAGATCACAGCGAGACAAGCTTTCTCAATCATAGAATAGTTCTTTTCATACGCCACCAATGTTCTGCTTATATAGTAGATGGCTCTTTCCTTTTTGTTCTCATCATGCTGTGCTAGCAATGCCCCCAGTGATGTATCTGTTGTGGAGACATATAATATTAATGGCTTCCCATGAATAGGAGGCATTAAGATAGGAGGATTCGAGAGATAATTCTTGATATGATCAAAATTCTTTGCATAGTCTTCATTCCATGCAAAGGTCACACCTTTATGTAATGTCTTTGTGAAAGGTTGTGATATGTCAGCTAACTGTGATATGAATCTTCTGATGGACTGTACTCTCCCTTGCAAAGTTTGCATTTGACTGATATTCTTGGGAGGTTGCATCTCTATGATAGCTTTCACCTTAGCTGGATTGACCTCAATGCCTTTCTTTGAAACTATGTATCCTAAGAGCTTTCTAGAAGTGACACCAAAAGCACACTTCTTAGGATTTAGTCGGAGACTAAATTTTTCCATTCTGTCAAGGATCATGCTCAAGTCAGTTAGATGTTCAGTTCTAATCATTGATTTTGCTAAGGTATCATCAACATAATCCTCCATTGTTCTATGCATCATATCATGAAAAATAGATGTCATTGCTCTTTGGTATGTAGCTCCCGCATTTTTGAGTCCGAATGGCATAACATTCCAACAGAAGGTTCCCCACGCACATGTGAATGCAATTTTCTCTTGATCTTCTGGAGCAATTTTGATTTGGTTGTATCCAAAAAAACCATCCATAAGGGAATACATTTCATGGCCCGCAGTCATGTCCACTATCATATCAATGTTAAGTAGTGGAAAGTCATCCTTAGGTCATGCTCTGTTCACATCTCTAAAGTTCGTGCACACTCTGATTGAACCATCTGGTTTTGAAATAGGTACAATGTTAGAGATCCACTCAGCATAGTCTATGACATGGATGAATCTAGCTTTTAGGAGTTTTTCTAGTTCTGCTTTGACTAAGAGCGCAACATGAGGATGCATCTTTCTCAATCTTTGTTTGATTGGTTTTACTACAGGAGCAATGGATAGATGGTGCATAATGAGATTGGGATCCAATCCTAGCATATCTAAATATTTCCATGCAAAGTTTATCTTTTTGTCTGATAAGAATGTAGTGAATTTCTGTTTCTCTTCTTCTGATAGAGATTGTGCTACATGTACCAATTGTGGTTCCTTTGTTGTACCCAAATTGATGGATTGAGTTGGCTCAATCAGAACTGGAGATCTATCCTGTAAATGACTCGAAAGGACATCAAATATCTCATCCTTAGGTGCCTCAGAGAGGTTTTCACCTTCAAATACATCTTTTCTTTTTACTTTTGTAGGTTCTGAGACTACCACAAAGTGGTTTTCACCCTCAGAACTCTTTTTCTTTTTCTTTTTATTTTTTTGACTAAGATATTTGATGTCCGACTCAGTCATGCTAATGCTCGGTTCACTGATGGAAGTCCTCATAGGCTCGACTACATTGAGGTAACAAGCAAGGGCATAGTCACTGGAAAAGGTGTAAACACCATGGCTTGGGTTTGTGGAAGTTTGGTTGATAAGATCAGGGCGTTGGATAGTCAAAGTGAGAAAGGCTTGGGATATGGTGTTCACAGTCGTGGATATGTCATCATTGGTCCTAACCCGACGCTCAAGTTCAAAGGTGATATTACAACTCAAAATGTTCAATTCGTGAATAGGCTCAACATCATCATGGGAGTCCTCTTCAGCCATAGGT
Organism: Chamaecyparis obtusa; assembly: GCA_027943335.1. Taxonomy (NCBI): domain Eukaryota; kingdom Viridiplantae; phylum Streptophyta; class Pinopsida; order Cupressales; family Cupressaceae; genus Chamaecyparis; species Chamaecyparis obtusa. Next base: position 4,269,100 of record BSBK01001913.1, read on the forward strand.
GGATCAGACATGTTAAGTTCATTGTTTCGCTCTAGACCTACGTTGGGTTGAGATACATATTGGTGAATAACATCAATATATTTCTCTGTTGTAAGCTCATCTTCTTCTGGAATGGTACCCCATTCATAGTCATTTGACTCAGCTTCTGATTTAGGATCTCTAGGAAATCTTAGAAAATGTGTGAAATCAAGATGAATACCCCAAGAAGGATTACCCTCAGTCTCTGACTTGAATTCATATTCATGGGAATTAGTGTCAGAATAACTACCCCCTTCTTCTTGATCAGTTTGATCACCTTCAAGATTGGCTGGTTCTTGTGGTGCAACCATCTCTTGCGCTACAGTAGGTTCTTGTGTTTCTACTACATTAATTCTTTTGATAGGATCATTTGTATCATCAAGAAGATCTTTGATCTCTTTAGGAAATTTTTCATAGGGGATGAGTTCTGAACTATCTGAATCATCATCTGAGGGTTCTGTCTCTTCTTTCTTGAGAAGGGGTTCTCCTGGTGCAATTTGTTCTATGACATGAGAACAACCACCTTTGAGATGATAGGGTTTCTTCTTAAAGCCTAAGCCACCAGTATCTTTGTTGGCTCTACCAATATGTGAAATGGGTGTCACAAGACCCTTTCCGCTGATTCCTAGAGGTCCTTGATCGGAATATCCCATCTTGGCTATCAATTTGTTTCCTGGACCATATGAATTAGAAGGGATTGTAGGTGCTATAGATTCACTAGGTTGAACAATTTTAGATTCAGAATCCTCTTTATATAGCCATGCCAGCACAGCTTCATCTTCTTCAAATTCTTGTTTGGATACTTGCTCCGCCACAAAATTTCTTTTGTATGCTTCCATAGGTTCCTTAGGTTCTGATTTAGATTGCTTCAAAGATTGTCCATATGACTTGGGCGAGATAGGGAGAGATGTCAAAGACAAGACTGGCTCTATAGTGTATTCTCCCATCCCATTTTCTTTGATATTGATCTCTTTAGCAATGTCGTCCATCTTAGATGTGGAAGCCACATTTTGTTGTTTGATGGAAGATTCTCTGTTATGGGGAACAAGCTTATCGACACTTTCCTTCAATGTATTGCAAGTTGTACTCAGATCTGCTAGGATAGTAACCTCCACTCCTTCATAGGGAAATTTCAAGCATTGATGGTACGTAGAAGGAATATCTTGCATTTCATGTATCCAGGGTCTCCCTAGAAGGATATTGTAAGCCAATGGTAGATCAAGCACCTGACATGTGGTATCTTTGATGACCAGACCCACTCAGATAGGTAAGACAATGGTGCCTTTAAAAGCTCTTTCTTGTTCATCATAGGCTTTTATGGTGATCTTCTTTCGAGGATCAATAGCCATCTTTGAGAATCCCAACTATGTGATTAAGTTGTAAGAACAAATGTTGAGGCCTGTGCCCCCATCTATCAACACACGTTTGACTCGACGGTTCTGGATCAAAACTTCTATGTGCAAGGGCTGATTATGTGGGTGACTTAGGGAGTTGTCATCTTCCTCTGAAAAGGAGATATATTGCGAAGACGTTAGATGACCAACCATAGTCTGGAACCTGTCTAGATCTAGATCATCAGGAACATTAGAGCCGAGAAAAGCTTTGTCTAGGATATCTCTGTGAGCTAGAGATATTCAGAGTAACTCAAACATAGAGATTTTGGCATTGGTATGCTAGAGTTGTTGGATGATGCTGTAAGATGTAGGTCTTGTATCCTTTGGATTGGAAGATTTCGAGGTAACCTTCTATTTAGAAGCAGATGTGAGATTGAAAGGTATCTTAGGGACATTAGATGAACTTGGTGTTTGTCCTTTCAGATGAGCTTGAGCTTGTGATCTGGTAACCACATTAGCTAAGGAATGCTTTCTATCTCTTCATACAATCGTGATGACATTGCAGCTCTCAGAGAGACATGGTTCAACCATATTGATGACAACATTGTTTCCAGGGTAGGCATAGTTGACTTTCACCCCCATGTTAGGCTGAGAAGTGGAAACTCCCTTGCCATGTTGTGGAAACAGTTCTATAAATGCTGTGTGATTAGTATTGCTGGTAGGATTATCGATCGTGATGTCCCCTTGATCTATCAATTCTTGAATGGTATGCTTCAAGTGGAAGCATCCATTAGTTCTGTGGCCTTTAGTCTGATGGAAAGCACAGAATGTATTATCTTTCCACCAATATGGTTTTGGATCCGGATTAGGGTTTCGGATTGGTGGTAAAGAGATCATGTTATTAGCTATCAGGGTTCTCAGGGTAGATTCCAAAGATTCTCCCAGGGGAGTAAACTTTCATTTATTATCCCATCATTTGAATGGCTTCTTTGGAGATGGTTCAGCAGATTTTTGCTCTGAAGCTTCAATGGCTTTGGTGGCAAGGGTGAGATTGTAGGCCGGTGCCTTTGATGGGGTGCGGATAGTGTCAACAACACCATCAAAGACGATACCTTTGTTTCTATTCCAGCTCTTGTTTTATCTTTTGAGCTAGATCCAGATTCAGACTTGTCCTTTTGAAGTGTGATTTCTCCTTTCTTGACAAGTACTTTCTCAATCTTGATTGCATTATCCACCATTTTATCAAAAGATACATGATCTGGCATTTGTAATGGATAATTGAGCTCTGGAACAAGGTTATTGATAAAGATTTCAAGTTTCTCCATTTCGGGAATTTGTCTAGCATATAGAGAGAACTTCTTTCTCCACCTCTTGAGGAAAGTTAGGAATGATTCCCCTGGATATTGCTTGAGGTTATAGATATCGATCATGGTGACCGGATGTTGAATATTGTAGGAATATTGTTGATAAAACAATTTAATCAATTCCTCAAAAGTTTTGATCGTAGAAGGTAATCTTGAAAACCACTGAATGGATGCTCCTCCCAAGGATCTAGGAAAAAGATGCATCAGATAAGTTGGTTCATGCATGAATTCCATGGATTGCGTACAGAACTCTCTGACATGATCTTGAGGATCAGAGTGTCCTTCATATTTGTCATACTTTGGTATCTCCACTCTTTTTGGGAATGGTGGCATAGACAAGTTTTTGTCGAACGGGAAAGGACATAGGGCCTCCATGGAGAACTCCTTGGGTTCCTTTTCCTTCTTAAGATTGTTAAATTTGACTTGTATAGCATGCATCTATTTTGTCATAGCTGTGAGTGGAGTTTCTTCCTCATGTGTGATTATATCATCAACGTTAAAGTTGGGAGGAAGCTTAGCCCCTTCCTGGGATAATTGTAAAAAGTATGCCTCTCTATCCACTTTCAAGAAATGCCTCATCATTCTCTTGAATTCATCATCATTCTGACATCGATGGATTTCAGAGGGGGTAGGTTCTTGGTCGACATTATGTTGAGAATGGTGCCCTTGGGACCATCCTCCTAGAGAACCATGGTTTGTCCCTGCTTGAGACATGATAGGAGTTTTTGGGCTCCCTGGAATAGATTGAGGAGGAGTTTTCTGGTTACCTCTGTGAGTTGATAAAGGAGGTATGTAACCAGTTTTCAATCGAAAGTTACCGAGACCGTTGTCTTTTTAGATACCTGACTTGATGAGTTGTTCAAGAGTTGGACCCAGGGTATTGGTCAAAAGTAAGTTCTGAGATGTTTCTTCTAATTTCTTGTGTGAAGAAGCTCTGGTCTCCACCATTAACTTTGAATGAAACAGAAGAAAAGGATGAAGACAACTGAAGAACAATTTGATTCGAGAAAATCGGATGACGCAACCTTGTCAAGATTATGATAGTTTTGAAGATCTGATGAGATGTGGGTGAAGGAAACTGTGCCCTAGATGTATGGGATAGATCGCCCAAAAGATAGCGGACACGAGTTCTCAACACTTAGTCTATTTTTGAAGATTGATTGAAGATTGATAGTTATGACAAGGTTTTGACATGAGATAAAAAGGACTCAAATTGATCAAACAGAAGACTAGATCAGATTCAAAAGATCAAACTCAAAAAATGGTAGAATGCTCAATAGCTACTGCTCTGTTCCTGACACAATGATATTTTTGACAGATTCTGGAACTAGGCTGGAAACATTGGATATCTTGCAATTTGACAATTTCTGACAACTCTCTCAAATTTTTCCAAACGAGACTCTGCAGACTCGTACGACACTGGGTAGTCTATGAAACGACAGTTGCTAAACTCATACGACAGTTGGGTAGAAATGAAATGACAGTTGTAAAACTCATATGACAGTTGGGTAGCAATGAAATGACAGTTGTAAATATCATACGACAGTTGCTAACAGGATTTTGACTTTCTTGAATTTGCTGGTTTGAAAACTCGTACGACACTAGGTTCTCAATCGTACGACAAATGGGCAATACTGAAATGACACTTGACAAAACTCGTATGACTTTTGACTTTCTGAAATGACTTTTGACTCTAGAAAGAATTTACGTCAATTTTTGCAAAATTTAAGGTCTTCAGTTCTAGATTGTTTGCAAATTGTACTGTCCAGATTTTGAAGGTTATACCAGATTTGATCATTTTTAATAGCCAAGTAGATAAACAAGCACGCAGAACAACAAGCAAGTGATTCCAAGCACGTCTGAAAATAATGAACAAGGGAAAAAGCAACCTTGCGCATGAACAATCAAGTGACCAAATTGTGCTAATCCCTGAGAGTACTAATTGTGTATGTTCTGAAAAGTTTTGCAATAACACACATATACCTGAAAGTGTAAAATTGGCCTCTCTAGGGTTTTTAGTAATGGTTTGACTCTGCAACTTTTATGATTCAAAGGGGTGAACTCCAATCCCAGCGCACCAGGGTTTTGACACAGTCCAAGAATTTAATCTTCAAGAGCTGCTAGGGAGATCTGACAACCCAACAATGAACCATACCCGTGGAGATTTCTTCCACAAGGACATTTATATAGCGGTTGTCACTACCATGGTGAAAATGGCTATTACCACTTGAGGTTCCATCAATGCAGTTTGCCCTGTGAATGGATTGTCCACTACGGTTAACCCTCTCTAAAGGTGACTCACAGATTTATACCACAAGGGGACTTGGCTCCAGATTCAAGGTTTTGACACCTCTTCACTTTTAACCCAAACAAAGCAAGCAGATTAATCCAACACGCTAAGACAAAGTTTTGTTCTACCAAGGTCTGTGATATCAACTCCACGTGATCTATCAACCTCTCCAGGGAGAGAATGTATCAATCAATAAGAGAAGATGCACTAACCAATTTTGATTCACCAAAGCTCATGATATCAACCCCACGTGATCTATCAACCTCTCTGGAGAGAGAATGTGTCGATCAATAAGAGAAGATGTACTAACCAAGTTGAATGTGAAATGCACTAAGTATCCTCCCTACCTACAAGGATTCTATTGTCAAAAAAGATTTCTCTAGGAATCCAATCTCTCAAGAATCACGAATAGTGTTCATAGGGCCTAATTACTATGTGAGCACAGATATATTCCCGAAAGCAAATCTACCAAAAGCATCCAAAAAGTAGAAAGAGGAACACTTAACGCTTAAAGAAAATATGAGATGAGTCCACAAGGTGGAACACTTAACACCTCACCCAAGCTAAAAATGAGTCCACAACTTAGAAAACAAGTGAGTTCCTAAAAGCACAAAAGGGTTGCCAAGTGGAACACTTAACGCTTCTGTCCTGTTGACCCCTCCCCTTTATGGCACTGAGATTGCAACCACGGGGAGGAAATGACGGGTCAGCAGATTAGCGAGTCCAATAACCCAAGATAGCAATCAAGATCAATCACAAGTATTCTAAGACTACTTAATGAATCCTTAAGGGATCACAACCTAGTATCAAATTATGCAAGTGTGTAGAAATAGATCAAAAGCATGAAAAGATGCACACAAGCTTGACACATAAGAGATTTATTTTAAGTCCAAATCGAAATGTTTTCAGAACAAGGAGAATATCTCATGATCCTTGCAACGTGCTTAGTAGATTTTACTTGATTTTTAGAAATTCTTGTTGAGCTTTTCCATGCAAGCAAGTGACGAACTCTCCAAGAAGCAAACAAGCAAACAAGATATGCAAAATATATTCAAATTATGAAAACCATAGGGTTAGCTCTAAAAATCAATTATTATCAGCAATAATAACTAGCAATTAACCTAAATGACAACTTATATCATTCATCAAATCATATGAAAAATAAGTGCATACCCATCATAAAATTTTAATTTTTTTGCACTACATTTGACCTAGTCAACAAGATCTAATTTTTTTGATATGATTTTGGCCACAAAAATAGAAATTTAGAATAAAGACCCCTACTGAAAAATAGAGAGCTTTCCAAAAATGCAAAAATTTTAGAAAAATCTCTTCATTTGTGCCCTAGAGACCCGTTTTTATCAAAATAGACTAGTTTTTGCAAATTGACTATTTGAGCTATTAAATTGCATCCAAATTTAAAACACAAATAATAGGCCCCCTATAGAATTTGAAGAGATTTCCAAAAATGTAAAAATTTCCAAAAAATATTCTGATTTGTGCCAAAAATTAATTTTTTATGAAAAATTGAAAAACAATTATTAAAAATTCAAAAAAATTTAGAAAATTTTGAATTTTTTTTGGAAGCTTCTCTGGTATGTCTCAAACTTGAAAAAAAAATTTTAGACCAAAAATCCAAGCCGTTTGAGAGATAAAATTAAATCTTTGAAACTTTGGGGTTTTAGCTCCCCAAAAAATCAAAACTAGCATGCAAAGGTGGGTTGCCCCACGGTGGGTGCCAGAAATGTGTGTGTAAAAATTGTACCTAATCTGTAAACACAACACTCAGTAAAACATTAGAGGTTAGCTATAATCAAAATTGTGCAAAATTGAAATCTAATTTAACCAAGCGATTTACTGCCTTTTAATAGGTGCGAGATTGATATTCTCAGATTGTAATTGAGATCAGTGACCTAGACGACACCTAAATGAAGGATTTTAAATGCAAAAGATGGATATGAAATTGAATGCAATTAATCTATATTTTTGATATTTTCTATGCAATAAGAATGATAAACTGATATGCTATGAATGCTATTGAAAACTGATATGAAATGAATGCTAAATGATCTAACAATGAAGATTCTAACAATGATATGAAAACTATGAAATTCTATGCTAAGATATAAAAACTATGCAATTGAAATTGATCTCACAAAGCTTTGAATTCGCAAGTTGATTCTTTCAAGCTCCAATTGTGCAAATTCTCCAAATCTGATATGCTATGATTCCTGTAGAGTAAGTTTGCAATTTGCGAGATGTTGAGAGATGAGCTGAAGCCTTGATTTTATAGAAATCCAGGGCTTTGGAGGTGCATGGGAAAAAAAGCCATAAATCACTCAAATAACTCAGGTTGATTTTTGAGTTATTTTTAAATAAAGGATAATTAACTCACAAAAACATGCAAAAGCTAAGTTTTAACTCAAAATAGAGTTTAGCTTTAATTGATAATTGATAGTTGTCTGCTTTTATGATTGTGCATGTTTTATTTATGAATTATTTTAATAATAAAGTGATTTATGTCCAACTTAACTGCTTTTAAAAATAAAATAATTGATTTATGGGTTAATCAATTATTTAATCAAATTTTTATTAAAAACTATATTATTAAATAATGACAACTTGCTTTAATTAATTAAATAAAAATTTAATCAATTATTCATAGGATATTTGGATTTATTGTCAAAATTAAATAATACAATTAATAATAGATAGAATTAAATTTAATTACACAATTAAGTGGCAAGATATTAAATCTAATTAATTAAATATGAAAATATTCAATTAATCAAACTTTAGGATAAATGTGATTTATTGCCAAATAATTATAAAATTAAAGATAATTATGATGATTAAGAATATTACTAAGAATATTCCCCGATGCAGAATTTAAGATAATCAATTATGATTCGATGATGTTTAGATGTGCCTTAGGTTAGGACTTCGATGTCGATTTTGTTCGATTTGTCGATGTAGGAGGTTAATGAACATATAGCCCATTTTTGGGGTATTACATAGGTCAACCTTGACCTATACCTTGGGTCTTGAATTATAAATGGCTTCTAAGCCCGATACAAGGTATCTTTCTCTCCTACTCTCTTTTGTCAACCTTTACAAATTTGAACCTCAAATTTCTATAAAAAGAGGCCTTTTCCCTTCATTTTCCACACATATCTACATACTATAGACACCAAAAATTGTGCACTCACATTCTAATATTAGTTTTTATTAATATTTTCCCTTAACATTATAGTTCATTTTTATTAATTAACTATATTTTTATATTCCTCTATTTATTAAATTAAATTAAATTAAATAAATGTATTTTCCCTTTGTATTTAAATTTTATTTAAATACTACAACATATTAAATTCAATTTAATATATTATCCCTCCATTTCTTAATATAAAATATATTTTATTTATTTTATTTCTCCACTAGCCTAAAGTTCTTCTAAACCTTGGTTAAATTAAAATTATTTTAATTTAATCCTCTCTCCTTTTTTTTTTTTTTCTAATCTTACATTTTGCTAATATTCCTCTAATCTTGATTAAAATGTGGATTACCTCTAATCATGTGCACAATCACCTTTTCCAAGGTAGCCACCTCTCCATCTTTTTTCTCCTCTAATCATTTCAAATTCATATTTCCCTCTAAAAGTGAAGTTTGACTTTTGCATGTTTTGCCTCTTAATCCTAGCCACTCCCCCTTGGCCTCTTAATCTTGACCATCCATTCTTTTGCCTCTTAATCTCCTCCATCCAATCCTATTCAATTTCTATAAAAGAAGGCCTCTCTTTTATTTGTAGGCTAATATTGTAAGGATAATCATCAAGCATTCTAAAGCACTTGAGAACTCACTTGAGCACATAACATTCTAATATTCTAGCATTTTTAGCATTTCAATTTCTTAGCATAGTTGTTGCATTGTCATTGTTATCTTAGATTCCATTTCTTTCATAGTAGCATATTTTCATTTCCATAGTTTTTTTAATCTTTCATCTACATTATTATAATATATTTTGCATTTCAATCTTATATCCTTAATCACTTTCTTGTGCATTTATTCCTCATATATCTTGCACTTGCAATCATCTTGTGAGATTTGGGACAAGTTCTTCATACTTGTTCTCAAAACCCTCACTTTGCATCTTTTTAGTTTTGCACATTAGATTTCATTTTGTTTTCAAATCATTGTGTTGGGAGAGCATACCCACAAAAAAATCAAAAGAGCAAATCAAACAAGGTTCATTGGGTGCCCTTGTTTTAGCTCATCAAAGGTTGTGGTAGAGATTTCTTGTTTTGTTGCATTTTAGAATGACTAACATGTAATGTGATTTTTCTTAATATTTTGGTATTTCTACTTTCAACAAACATGTCAATATTTTTGTTGCATACATTTTGGCACACCCGGTGGGACCCACATCTTGATTTGATCACATTTTCATTTATAATTTTAGGATTTTTAGTCATACTGCTGAATCTATGTCTCCGCACACACAAAGGTGTCTTTGCTTCTAGATCCATGTCTTTATGGATTTGTGTCCCCACATATCCAAGTCTCCATGAATCCAAGTCTGTGCTTTGAGTCTCTGAATGAGAAGCAATTTTCATTTTGCATATCATCTTAGTTCATTTAGTTTAGTTTATTTCTTTGTTTCTAAGGTTTTTAATTATTGTATTTGCATCTTAGAAGTCATTTCCATACTTGCAGGTTAGTTTCATTGCATTTTTAGCTTGGTCTAGTTAAATTTTTATCTCTAGTCATACATCTATGTCTACACTTCTGGATCTACATCTGCGCTTCCCGCGTCAATGCTTGTCAACCCAAGTCTCCACTCTAGTTCTTTGCGCATCAAGTTTTTAGGGTTAATTTTCATTTCTGTCAAAATTTAGAGATTTATTCTCTCTAGTTTTTGATAGAGAATCACATTGAGAAGAATTTCATTATGTTAGGAATTAGTTTTACTTGGGTGGAAGTTATTTGTTGCATATTGTTCTGCATTTGTGTCTGCTTGTGAACCTGAGTCTCTGAACTTAAGTCTCCACATATTTGCAGCTACACTCTATAATCTGAGTCTTCATTAGAACTTAGTTTTTACATGTTTATTTTGATTTATTAAGGTAACTAATCATCCTTTTTGCAGGTTTTGGATTATTATTTATTTTTAATAGTAGTTTTGTAGGATAATTGACCAAGATTTAAACATTTTGAGACTACTAATCACTTGTTTTGCATGACATTATTTGAATGCTTTGAATAATCTAAAACTACCAATTCATTTGTTTTGTAGGTTGCCTTGGAGATTCTTATAAACATTGTGTCTTCTTTAAGTTGATTTTCCAGGCATCTAGTTTAATTAGTAAGGTTCATTTCTTGTGATTAGTTGAGTAGTAGGAAAGTATGCTCTTATCTCTTTAGAGATAATCAGAAATATAAACCTACTTGATTCATCACTTAGAAATGAATCTTGGGTAAATGAACATGTGTTTGGTGTGTTTGGGAGAAGCAATGAAGTAGGAGAGCATTCTCTTTTCCTTTAAGGAAAATCATAAATCTATACCTCGACTTGTTATCCACTTTTATTTGTTCTTTTACCTTTAGAGATCCTACCATTGAGGGAAAAATCTCATGGGTACAACTCAAGTGGGAACAAGAGAAGCCAACCCTTCTGAACCACTATAATCAAAAGCCTTTTTGATATTAATGTATCAAAGGACATAGCTATTCTAAGAATTTACTCATATGCTTGATATTTGTAGGGATGTAAGGCCTCAATATTGCATGTGAGACTACATTTTTCAAGTACTTGTAGGGTTATAGGCCTCAATCCTTCTTGTGGGACTACAAGGGATAGTTGTGAATGGATGCCCTTACTAGACACCTTAGGATAGAAAACTACCTATTTTATCTCTGAAAGTGATCACAATCTTTGTGCAAGGAGGGGGAATAATATCTCCTACAAATTACTCACCATAAGTATCCCCTTGAGAATTTGGAGGTGACTGATATGGCATTGGAGGTCTCATTATGTAGTCTCCTTTGAACCATATTATATTTAGCTCTCATAAGAGGAAAAAACATGGGCACCCTCTAGGGGGTGACACGACTATGTGAGCCGATGGGATATCCAAGTTGTGCGAAAATATTTTTATCACTAAGCCAAAATTCCTTAGGTAGATATTTCTTGAGTGTCTTTGAATTATGCTAGACCTGTGAAAAAAATTATGGCTTGAAAGGGCCACTTGAACATACACATTGCACTATTATTTCCTATAATTTCAAGACTTGTCACAATTGCTTGTATCCTTCAAGGTTTCTTTGTCCCTTATTGGATTGTTTCCATACTTGTGTTTGTTCCCTGTTTGAATCAAGGTACACTTAGCATAGTCAATTCCTTGGATAAGAGTGATAATTAGTTCTTGCCATCAGACTAGACCAATCTTACATCGGTTCCAATCTCTTAATCTTCCCTAATCATCATATCCTAATAATCAAGAACATCCTTAGTCATCTCCCTAATATAATCCAATCATCCACAATATTCCTTTTCATCCTAATCATCACTTTTCTCCTAATCATCTTAATCCTCTTTCATCTTCAACATCTTATCTTGTTCTTCCATAATCACCTCCTAATCATTCTTAATCCTCCTCATTCTTCTTATCCTAATCATTCTTAATCTATCATTTAGGACCCTAAACCAAATCAATTTGCCTAATCAAATCAAGGTCCTAATAATAATCATAATCATGTCGTCATCTTCCTAATATTCAACTTTCTTAACCCAATCTCACCATTTTATCTTCCTTCTCATCTAATCACATCATCATCATAATCCTAATCCAATTCACTTGTCAACTTAATTATAACCAAGTTATAATTCACTCCATATATAACCATCATCCAAATTAATCACATCATCTATTCCACTTGTCTTCAAACATCCCTAATTTATCCTTCTACTTCATCCATTCTTAACCCAAGTCTTATCCAAACCATCTTCTAATATTCCACTTTAGGCTTAGGAGCACCATCATAATCTTTGGACTTTAATCATCATCCAAATCAAATCAAATCAAATCCAACCTTGAGGCCCTGCCCTCAAAAATCCAAAATCAAAACCAAATCAAATCAATCAAAATTCTTGAGGCCTTTCCCTCTAAATCAATCATATCCATCATTAAATCATATCAAAATCCTTGAGGCCCTTCCCTTTTCAAAAAAAAAAAATGAAAAAAAAAATCAAAACTTGCTCCTAGTCCTTCGTTCATATTTTGTCCATCATCAAATATTTCGCTCTTAATTCAAATCTTTTTCTACATCATCTTATAATTAAAATCCATAAACCCATCCTTCATACAATCATGAGTATGTATTGGTTTCACAAAATGGTTGAGGACTTTAAAGTGCCAAATCCTAATCCTCAAACTATACCTCCAATCTAACCTACTTACCAAACCAATCCTCAACACACCATATCTAATCCCAATACATTTCCTATTCCCTATCCTTCCTCTTCCTTTGACAAGGGAAATCCACCTCATTATCCTTTATCTGTATATGATTGCCTCCCTCACAAACATTAGTCTTCCAATGTACCTAACATTGCCCAAGAGATTGAAGAACTTAAAAATATTATCCAAAATTTACAAAATGGGATTTAAAATAAAAATAAAACCTTTGAAGACATATGTCCTCCCACATTTATCCAAAGCCATTATCCACATCTCCCATACAATCTCAATTCTCCACCTAATCTCCCATATTCTGAGCTTAATTTCTAAAACTGTAATCTAAATCCTCCATCTAATCCTCAACCTCCACCTAATTCTAATACTCCTAAATCTACATCATCCACACCTTGCAATAAATCCTTCATTAATTGAGACAAGATACTAGAAAAGGAGTCTAAATCCCCAACTCTAGATAAAGTTGTCTAATCTCCCCAAGTCATGCACCCATTTTCATTCCCTCCAAATGAAGACATACCTTAAATTCCTAAGTCTCATGAGTCTTTCATCCTTCCATCCACCCAAGTTTAAGCTTCCACCTCCACCATCATATCACCCTCACAAGTCCATACATGTCAATACCTGATACCAAAGCATTCTACCAAAGATTCCTCTCCTCTAGACTTAAGAATTCCTCCACCCCTTGATCCCCTTATTTCTTAAGATCCACCTATCCCTCTTGATCCACCTCATGATCCCATTCCTAATCATGATCAAGCCATCTTCTCCACCCCATCCAATAATACCTTTCCATCCCAAAGCTTAACATCAAATTCCACTACTCTCCCTCCATGTCAAGATCAAATTGCTCCATCTCATGATCCCATTCCCTCAACCTCTATCAATGATACCCTTCCATCCCAAGGCTTAAAATCCACTTCCACTAATCTCCCTTCATGTCAAGATCAAAATATCCCATCTCGCCAGTCCATCCCCTTCACAACTTTTCATGATCCCCATCCATTTCAAAATCCAATCATCCCTTCCACTCCACCAAATAATCATCCCCAAATCCAAGATCAAATCACCCCTTCATCTCCATGTCATGATCCCAATCCATCTCAATATCCCATTATTCCTCCTAATACCTCTCACAATCCTAATCCCTCTCATTATCCTATTCCTCCAAAAGATCCCATCACACCTATCCAATCCACCTACAAAACCCATACATATAAAATTGGTTCCTCCCCCTCTATCCATCATGGCTTCCTTAAAGATCTTATCATTCCTTTCACCTCTCCTCCTGATTCACATGGACTCACATCTTGTGTTCAAAATAATAAGTACTCCATTGAAGAAACAATGTCTCAAGATGTTGGTACACCTTCCACACCTTCCATATCCAAAATACCTCCTGTTACCCAAAAATTTCCTATCATTCATTTTTGGCCATGGTCCTATTTTCCAAAGAAATGCTCAAGTGTCGAAAGTCCAGTGTGTTTTCTGCCTTTTGGCCCGAAAGCCCAGTGTGTTTTTGACCTTCTCTCTAAAGGCTCAGGATGTTTTCAACCTTTTCTTGAAAACCCTCTGTGTTTTCGACCCCTTCTGTGTTTCGCACTTCTACTCTGGCATCGACACTTCCCTAAGTGCGCAACTCCAACCTAGTACGGCCCGGTGGCTAGCTTTCCTCATAATCTTGTGGTTGTTGCATGTTCACAAGGAATATTCCTTGCCCTTGTGATCATGCAAAAAGATGACACCTGTCGGCGGGCCCATTCTTCATCTATAAAAGTTAACGCTCGGCAAGATCTTGTGGCTGTCGCTACACCGCTAAAGAAAGTTGATGACTTTTTAAGCTGGTGGTATAGTGACAACCATCTAATGCTCTTTTTTGTAGATGGGTCGATGTGTCAATGGGGTCCTTGTTGAAAGGAGATCTACGGTTGGCATAAAAGCGTAAGGTATATTCTTCAGCCATGTGATCTTACACCCGCCGTTAGATGGGAATCTACTGAGTTAGGTGGGTCTGATGCCAAGGGTTGCTGAGGTGTTGCTGATGAAGTGACTGGGATGAATAATAGAATGCCAAGTGGTGTCGATGGGCCTAGTTGATGGTTTTCAAAGAACCACTAGTGGTCTGTCACATGATCGCATAGCCCTTTTTTAGGCTATGTGAACATGCAACAAACCATTAGCCGCTCTGATAGAGCTTATAGTTTGGTGGTGGTGGAAAGAGATCTACGGTGGTCACAAGATCTCATGGGATCTTCTGACCCCATGAGATATTGTGCCCATTGTCTGATTGGAATCTTAGTTTGCAGATGCGCGGTTGAGAGTTTTTGTGTGGTTGCTAAGAAGAGCTCGGGGTTAAGAAAAGTTAAGTGACTTAGCGACTAAGAGGGAAAATGAACCCAGGGTTAACTTAATGTTAAGTTTGTAGTAAGGCTCAAGATGGTTCCATGGATGCTGACATGTCGGTATGCTCACTTCCAATTGGCTCTTAACTGGCGATGTGGACTTTGACCTTTCATAGGGGCTTGTGACTATTTTGGGGATGATCCAGATCGTCTGATTTGCTGAAAAAAATGTGATCAACAGTCGAGTTTTAAATGAAGAACTGGTAACCATTGGGGCTCAAATTTGAAGTCTTCTGCAGGGGTTTTCATCAGTGTTGGATCCGGTTGACGTGTGCGAAGCAGAGACAGGTTCTAAGAGGCTTGTCGCATGATCGCATGAGGCTTTTTGAGTTCATGTGATCATGTGACTAGTACTATTTCAAGGCAGTGTGACTTTTTTTCATGGGGCTTTCTTCTGGTGAGATGTTTGCAGCGGCACAATAGCTCAAAAAATTTATGTTGCTAGGACATGCACAGTTAGGGGAAGATGATGAGGAGGTCTGGGTGGCCGTCAGGGGTCATTTCTTGTCCTAGCAAGGTACCAGTGTGAATTCATGGCGTGACTTTGTGCAGAAAAGAATGATGAATCCAGGTTGTTTATCTACAGGTTGATTGTAGTACAGGAATGGGCACGCAAGGAGAAGTATCTGATTGGTTGAGATATTTGTGGAATTTTATTTATGATCAAATTTTGACTGCTAGGGATGATTATTATATTGTAAAATCTATAACTCTGGTTAATTTTGAGACTCCTACCTGCGTGCAGTTGAGTGATGTATATAATTTTTTTTTTGGAGCTTGTAGAGCTCAGAATTCACATTTTTTTGTAAAAGAGAAAGACTTTTCTTGGAAAACTATTTGTAGCATTTCTTCCTGTTCTCTGGTTTTCCACATCCTGTAAATTCTCATTGATAATACAAATATTGCAAAGTATTCTGTGACATTTTTTTATGTCCCTATGCTTCCTTGTTTGGCTTATCTCTTATTGGATTGAAGTTTATGAATGCTTTTAGTGATACTTAGGGTTCCTGATCCCCTTTACTTTCAGCTTCTATGTGCACTACTATGTTTGATCTGATCTGAGTGAGTTTGTGGGTATTCTTCAGCCCCTCTCATTTTGTCTCATTCATGTGTCCTTTTGCTGAAGAGAATGTCTACTTGTAGGTATAGGTTGTGTCTAATTTTTAGGCCCTCTTATGAAATACTTATGCAAGCCTATTCAGTAAGTTGTGATCTCCCAGACCTAAGCCTCTCACTAGTTTCATTCCTCTATACTGAGATCCAAACCCTAGTTTCGGTGCATCACCTAGTAGGATAGATTTTCTTCCTGTCATTTCCCTTTCATGCATTCCTTCTATCCCTTTCCCCTCAAAGTTTTACTTTCCTGTCTAAGAGCAAATTAGGGTGATTATCCAAGAGGAACCAACCTAGAATCTGGAGGTTTCATCTTGGTTAGCAAAAGGTCCCACAACCTTGAGATGATTCCCATGTTATATTGGATTATCAAGAACAAGAGAGCTTGAGATCAGAGGCGCAAATTTAGTGTATAACACCTCCATCAAAAATAAAAAATTTCCCATCCCCCATCCTCAAAGCTAAACCCTTCATCCCTTCCATCCATTTTGGGTCCTTATATCCAAAACTCCACCCCTTCCTCACCTACCTCCATTTTGGGCCCTTATATCCCAACACTAAACCCTTCATCACTTCCATCCATCTTGGGTCATTATATACATCCATCCATCATATCTAAGTCTACCACTTCATCACCTCAAATACCTTATGAAGATAAACAAAGGCATGTATCCTTAAATTCCTTCCAACATTCACTCTCCATCATTCCATCCATAAACTCTCCACATCATCCATCCTCATGCACCTATATCATGGCTAATGGAAGCACATGGAATACCAAAGATAAAATGAATAAAGCTAAAAATCCACAAGAATCTAAGCATCAACATGTTCCATCTAAATGACATACTCAAGAAAATAAAAATATGGTCCAAAATAAAGAAATTTTTAAAAGGCCACAAAGGCCCAAAATGAAAAAATAAAAAATCATGTGGATTCTTAAGCTACTCATTGAAGAAATGCATCTCAAAGAAAAATCTAAAGTAGTATCCAACCTTTCTAATTCACAAGCTTCCTTCATTCATAAATCCTTCAATACTCCATCTTCCAACTTCATTTTGAGTCTTTATGTCCCAACATCCACTAGCCTAAGTCCACTATTTCCTTCGACTATTTTGGGTCCTTCAAAATCCATGCTTTCTCCTCCATATCCTTAAAAATACCCTCCTCCACTACTCCACCACCCTTCACAGTGTGTTCTAATGATGATTTTCTAATAGCCTTCCTCTATTTATTCACAAGTCTTCCAGCCTACCATCCATTATCTGCCAATCCTTCCATGCCTATCCACCCCTCTAATCTAGCATTTTGCATAAATCATTATCCTCCAACCCCCTATCCATTTCATCACCCTTTCCACCATTGTACCAACATATATGAGCATATTATCAAAGGGATACCATCCATGGAACTAGATGCTTGAGTCCTCCTACCATTTCCCAATTATCATTCCCTCCAAAAAAGTTTTAATTTTTTTTTAAAAAAAAAGTCAATTTTTTTATTTTAAAAAAAGGGTAATAAAATAAAATAAAATCATCCAATAGTGAAAAATTGGTAATCAAGCACCTTGGACAAGTACCATGATGAGAACCTAGCAAACATACGTTATTTGTAATCCCTCCATCCAATTGCTCTTCATACTTGGGGGAAAGTCCTTCTAGCTATCCATCTATCATATCTTCCCTATCATCTGCTTACCATACCTATTATATCTTATCCATTCACATATCCTCATCCCCTTTCATTCTATACTTGGGGGAAAGATCCATCCATTCCATTCTATCTACCACATCCATCATCCTCCTCTTCCCATCTTTGATCTTGGCTATCCTATTAATTCCTTCCATACACTTCCTTATCCATACACTATCCATTATCCTATCTAAGTCCATCCACTTTGTCCTTATTTTAACTTTACATCCTATCCAAATCCTCCATCTCATAACTCCTTTTCTTATTCATTTCCTTTATCCTCCATCTATAATCCTATATATATCCATCTTCCTTTCCTATATCTTTAATCTTGATTATCCTATGCATTTCCTCCATTCAAAATCACCTATCCCATCTATATCTTTCATTATCCCCTATCCTATTCACACCCCCATCTCATATCCCTTATCTAGATCCATTTTACTTTCATGTCCTTTCTCTTGCTTAAAATCTAGAGGTGCTAAAACATCAATGCATGCTTTGAACAAATACAAGCCTTCATTCCCCCCATGCATGTCCATTAAAAACTATCCTTCTATCTCATGTATCCTTTACCAAATTTTTCCTCCATACTCTAGTCTCCCATATCTTAACATTATCTGTCCACTTCATACACCCTTTATCCACCATCTCTCCATCCTTCATCATCCACACCATATAACTTTCCTCCCCTCATATCCCTTACACACCATCCTTCCATCCTATATATTTTTATCCTCCATCTTTCCATCCTTTATTCTCATCCTTCTAGTGTGGGGCATTTAACTCCTTTTCCACATAGTTCATGGATCTCCATCCCTATATCCTCCATCCTATAGTCTTCCACATCCTACCCTTACCTATCCATTTATTCCATCTATCTTCTATCCAACCCCTCCCTTCCATCCATTCATTTTCTAACCAAACATCTCTCCATCCTTCCACCCTATCCTTGGTTATCCCTTGTCATTGGTCTCAATCCACTTATCATTTTTCTTATCCCATCCCATCCAATGACTTAATCATCATTTTATCTTATTCAAACCATCTCGTCTATCAAATCTATTTATCTTCTAATCTAATCCATTTATTCCCCTCACATGCTTTTCAATCTCATCTTATCCAATCATCTTCTCTTCCAATCCCATTCTATCCAATCCACTCATCCAAATACATAAAAAATAAAAAAATTTAAAAAATCCCTATAATCCAAAAGATCCCAAGTTAGTCAAATCAAGTGCAATCAATACTAATACATGCAATCCAATCTTGCAATCTAGCACACTAATCTTTAATCAAGCCATCATCTTAAACCAAATCGGATGATAATCAATTGATCAATTTAAAATGCAATTATCATCATGGAATGTATCCTTCCCAATCCTTGAGGCCCTTCCCTCCCACCCAATCAATCAATCAATTGGTTTTCAGCTTGACTAGGGGCAACATGTTGGTTTTATTTTGGTTTGTTGTGCATGCTTTCTTGTTGCTTGT
This sequence comes from Chamaecyparis obtusa, assembly GCA_027943335.1. Taxonomy (NCBI): domain Eukaryota; kingdom Viridiplantae; phylum Streptophyta; class Pinopsida; order Cupressales; family Cupressaceae; genus Chamaecyparis; species Chamaecyparis obtusa. Next base: position 4,288,279 of record BSBK01001913.1, read on the forward strand.
ATGTATTAGTATTTTTTGCATCTATCATGATCTTTGCATCCTATTGTCACAAGGGCATCACAATATTCCATATTATGGCATCATAAGACATATGGTTGTATTTGACCTTTTTGATCATGTACTTGGCACATGGTCATCTTGTTTCCTCATACCTTGGTGCATAATGTCAAGTACAATATCAAAACTAAGATTCTCTCTCTCTCTCTCTCTCAACACAATACAATCCCCAAAATCATTTTTATTTAGTTAGTTTTATTTTTCATTTTGTATCAAGGCTCCTATTTATTTCCTATCCCTGCCATATTTTTTCTCCTCCTATTCATTTCAAGAGAACACTCGTGTTCTCCAAACCCACATGTCCTCTCGAGGGGGCATACCATGACCTCTTCATACTTCCTCATCCTTTGATGATTAGGGTATCTTCCTTTTCTTTTTCTTTGATGTGATGTCAATTTTGACACCGCATTAAAGAGGGCCCAAATGTAGACACCTAAAATGTTAGGAATAGTCCCAAGAGATAACTAAGAGGGGGGGGGTGAATCGGTTATCTACAAGTTTCAATTCTTTATCCAATTAATTATACTTAAACATAAAGCATAAACACAATGAGAGAACACTTGAACACAACAACAATATTTTGGTTACAGGGAAACCCAAATAGGTAAAAAACTCGGTGGGAATTGACACCCACTAATATTCTGTACTAGTGTATTATGATCCTTAACCATGTTAGGAGTTTCTTTACAATATGTTTAGTATAGTAGACCTGGTTAAGGGTCAGACCCTATTAAGAGTCTTTTATAATTAACCTTGTTAGGGAGAGGACACACTGTCCGAGAGCACACTGCTCAAATGGGTGAAGGCTACAACCTTCTGAATAATAGATACACACTATATCTGGATCTTGGTGAACTGCTCTTTGATGTACTATCTAGATTAGTTCCAATGTATAGCACAAATACTTTACTTGGTCACATAGACCTTCTTCTGATGGCTCAATACTTTACACACTCTGCTCTGCTCTTCACAATCAACTATGAACCACACTTAGCAATCACAAATGATTGCCTATAAATATCTTTCCTTTAAATGATATAATCAAGTCAGCCTATTGAAACCATCTTGAAATCATATTAGAGAAACCATAACATACTCCAATAATAATTCTATCAGCTCTACTAAGCACGCAACACATTCTGGGACTTGTCCAATATTAACAAATGTAGACACATGCTACACACTGTCGGCTCTACCAAATTAACTGAAACTTTCTCCTCAAGATGAATTACACCATGCACTCTTAACTAAACATTACTAACTCTTCTCCAAGCACTATTACAAGGGCACATACCGAAATGATAGGCGCAACTCCTGAACTAGTATAATCTCTGTCGGCTCTTCTGAATAAACACATGAAACTGCTATTGCTGAATAATGACTGCATAACTTTACTTCTACTAATCATTAGACACTGCATCCATGAATGTAACATCACTAACATGTCTCCATCACATATCCAAAGGCACAAGGCTCCATGATTACTATATGAACAATAATTCACAGAACACTGCTTGTAACTCTGTCAGGAACACTGTTGATACAAGTTGCTATATAACTATCTGTAATAATAGTTAACCTCTACATCCATGATGTCATGAAGATAACATGTCCATGCTAAATATACTAGAATCTTACTGCATAAGTCTTCCATGCATGCTACTTACCATATGTTTTCATCAATGACAAACATAAAGTCAACACTAGCTTGCTGGAAAATCTCCAACAATATTCCCCTTTGGCATTGATGGCAACATATGGAATGAAAAACACCACCAACCCAAATGAAAATTTCTTTTATAACATTCTCCATTTCCTCTTCAAAACTCCCCCAAGGATGAATCCTCCATCTGTTGCAATATTTTTCAACATTCTCCATTTCCTCAGCTGAATCGCTTCCGTAACTGAATATTACTCCCCCTTAGTATATTACTCCTTTTACATCTATTTTTCATGACTATATTACTCCCCCTTTGACATCAATGGAAAAGGGTGCCAAATAGTTTAAGCACTGGTACTACTCCTAAGGTAGAGTAATCAACCATCCATCAGTCCCTGAGGATTGATGCCCTTTCTTCTTTCTTCTAGGCAAAATCAGGGTAGGGAATTACTCCCAACTTCTCCCTGAGATACTCAAAAGTATCCTTTGGTAAGGGCTTTGTGAATATGTCTGCTAGCTGATCTTTAGTACTCACATAGTCCAACTTAACTTCTATTTCTGCTACTTTCTCTCTTAGGAAGTGATACTTGATCTCAATGTTTTTTGTCTTTGCATGCATCACATGGTTCTTTGACATATTGATAGTGCTAGTGTTATCATTGATGAGTCCAATTATTGCCTCAATTTTGTTATAATCTTCATATTTTGTTGATGCTTTGACAAACATTTCCAAAACATTTATGACTTATACTTATGTGAACTTATGCTAAGTACAACTAAAGCCACAAAATCTATGGGTAGCTTGAGTGATATGTTTTGTTGACTATTATAAATATAATGCAGTACTTCATATAGTTATTTCAAGTTGTGTTCTAACATTTAAGTAAGAGTTGAAAATGTTGACTTGCATATGTGTACCGAATGTTACTAACCTTTCAGGTAAACTAGGAGCAGTGTGAAGAGTGGCACAACTGCATTAAAGAAGGAGCGTTAGAAGACCAACCATGGTAGGAGAATCTAGCACGGTTCCGATGGATATGCCAGGCTTTGAAGGAGCTATTGTTCCAAAGAATATAGGGAATTTTTCCTGCTATATTTCCTCAGAACTATTATTCTATTGTCAACAGTAATTGTATTATGTCGTGGTTGTTTTATCTCCTCCATATTTGGCGAGGTTTAATGAGACTTTTTTGTTATGTTTTCAATAAGCGTCAATCCTTGATATAAAGGGATTTTGAATAATTTAGTAGGTAATGAGAAAAGATAGAATTATGAATTTAGTATAGTGGAAGTTGCTTTGTGTTGTTCTTCATGAGTTATTCAACTGTTATTTTAAGAGTGATTTAAAGGAAGAGTGATTTTGGATGATTTCTTGTGTTGAGTAGTTAGAAGAAGCCAACCAAGGGGGCCCACTTGGAAGGTGGATTAGATTAAGTTAGAATAGATTTGCTTCCTATACTTTTCCTATTTTCAAATAGAATTACTATTTTACTCCTGCAGCATTGCCACTGTGGTTGTTCCTGCAGCATTTGCATAGATGGGTATAGTGAATGTTTTGAGTTGTTAGATAGGCTTAGATTCATTTCATAAGTTTTTTGCAGTAATTCCATTCAATATTCAAGTGTGTTTACTTTCCTATAGCAATAGCATAGATTCTTTTCATGCATTTTATCTTCCTGCAACATAGGTGTTATGAATCCTAAAGGAACTTAGTGCACAAACTATGCTGTCCCATTTTAAGTTTATGTCCATGGTTTGACAATCTAAATGCATTTAATGATGGGAATAGGTAATCCTTAGCATATATATTACCCTTAAGAGAGACAATGACATGATTATCTTTACCTATTGTGAGACTGTCCATTTTTGGCACCGCTGCCGGGGATGGTGTCAAACTAGGAACCTTAATGAGTCATTTATTTTTTAGATTAGTTTCCTATTTTTAGTCAATACCAAGAAGTTGTGAGCTTGCTTCACAAGTCATCAACTTACTTGCATACATCAAAGGAGGTGAGATGTTCATGGCAAATTTCTTCCAAAAGAACCTGTTAAACTGAAAGAAGAGTTTGAAGAACTTGAGTTACCATTTCTTGATGCTAGTCCTAAGTTTGTTGCATCATCTTCAATAGAAGAAGAAGACACCCAAGAAACATTTAACCTCTATCCTTTTGTAGAAATATTAGCCAGTTTCCATAAAAATCCCAATCTAGGACCACCTATTGCTCAAAGCCCTCCAGTCAATAATACTTTCCAGCCACAGTTTCAATACCCAACACCTCCAGTAATGGCAGCTCCTACATTTCCATTTCCAATTCCAAGTCTTATCAACAATCCTAACCTCAAGAACATACCTGCTTCGGCACTTCCAAAGTTCTATGGCCTTGTTACGGAGGATCTTGACACCTTTTTGTTCAAGTTTGAGATACTGTGTCAAACTTTTGACTATAATAGTGACAGTCATAAGCTTAAGCTATTCCTAGAAACACTGAAGGAGTCAGCTCTCAAATGGTTCATGGGATTAGGAGAAAATGAAATAGCTAATTGGGATGGAATGGGAGATTCATTTCTAAGAAAGTATAAGGAATAATGTAAGGGAAGTGATTCAAAAGGAGATGACATCTTTTGTATGACACAAAGGGAAGATGAGACATTAGAGGACTACATATCATGCTTCTTATTTAATTTACAAAAGAACTCACAACATGCATTGTAGGAGGATTCATAGAAGCTAATTTTTCTAAGAGGAGTGAATGAAAATTGTCTTGAAGCTCTAGACCTCATGGTTGGAGGTGATATATCTCAGTCTTCCTGGGATGACCTTCAGAAGATTTGTATGAACTATTCTAGAGTAGTAGTCAAGAAAAGAAGGGGATTTTGCTCAATGATGGCTAAAGGAAGTGGCTCTGGTATTTCAAAGATGGAGATTTCAAACCTATTGTTAGACTTAAAGAAAGACATCATAAATGATGTCACTACACACCTAGACACGATGACCACCAAGAACAAACATGCAGACGCAGAGGTGCAGCTGGCTGAATACTATCCTCATTGCTGCAAACAAAAGAAGGATTGTCTAAACAAATTGGTCACAAACCTGGAGAATTAACATCTTCCAATTGAATACTTGAAGATAGAAGGAGAGGATGAGAAAGTATTCTTTGTTGCTCAACATCGGCCATGGGCCATGAGACAAGGTGTGCCTCAAGACCCATTACAAATTTCAAGTCCTTATAATAGTCAGTGGCAAAATCAGAATGTCCAAATTCCTCCACAGTATAATCAACCCACTTGGAATAATGCTTGGCCAAATAATCAACAGAATCAATGGTATTCTCCATAGAAACCCTAATGGTCACAATTTCCAAACCAATGGTAACAACCATAAGGGAATTGGCAACCCAATAACCAGTGGAGAGGACCTCAGTAATGACCTAATCCAAATCCTAGATATCCACCTCTACCACCTCCAACAAATATACCTGCAATAATGCCACCACCTCCAAATGTAGGTCCTAAAAAGTAGACGCAATTACTTGCTCAACCTCAATTGAATCCCAACAGTCAACATCCACATCAGAAAATATATGCTACTGATGCTCAGAAGTACCCTACCTATGCACTTGATATAGCTAATATACACCTAAGATCAGGTACTACCTTGCCAACACCTAAACCAAACCTTATCACTGAAGTGCCAGACCTTCCTGCAGCATCAGTACCGATTCCAGAGAATGATTTGCCAAATACTGTTGCATCAGAAAATGTTTCCAACTCAGCTAATGCTCATACATCAGTTAAACCACCATTTCCTTAGAGGCTCACAATGGACAAGCCCATACCAAAAGAAAACCAACCATTTGATATAATTGACCAGCTTAAGAACATGGATGTCCAGATTCCCCTATTTCAAGCAATAAAATATGTCCCAGCTTATGGAAAAGCCATAAAAGAAGCTTGTCTCAAAAATCCTGGAAGAAAGAAAAAAGATCCTGCAATAGTTCATCTTATAGGACAATTGGCTAATATCATGTTAGGAAAACTGGTAATACCAAAATATTCAGATCCGAGGAGTCCAATTGTGAATATCATCATTAATGGTCAGTCTGTCAAAATTGCATTAATAGACTTAGGTGCTACTATTAATGTAATGACTAAGGATACTATGAATAAACTAAGCATTGAAGGGTTGAGAGCTACTCCAACAATATTGCAATTAGCAGATAGCTCTACTATTACCCCTGATGGAATGATAGAAGACATAATAGTTGCCTTAGATTCTTGGGAGTACCCTATTGATTTGATTATCCTCTCACCAAAGGTCAATCTTGCTAGTTACCCTGTTATTCTAGGACATCCATGGTTAGCAACAGTTGATGCAAACATAAGTTGTAGATCAGGGAACATGACAATTTCATATGGACAAGCCACTAAGAAACTAACATTGTATCCTCCAGCTCAACTGCAACCAGATTTGAGTACACCTATATGGCCAAACTTGGGAGATGGGAAAGAAGAATTGAATTCTATGGTTCAGCTCATGATGTTACATAGGTAATCCTTTCTAAAGTTGCAAGAGGAAGATGAAGTCATTTGGAGCATTCTTAATAATGACTATGTTGTAATCAAGGATGTATTTGAGAGTTTTGTGTTAGAGTTAAGTACATATGAAGATAATTTTGAGAACTATGTATTACCTTCAGAACCCAATATTATCCACCAGTTCCTACCTAGTGAAGTAAACACAAGTCCTATCCCTAAAGTATCCATGCTTAACCTTACAACTACTGTTGAGCTTTCTAAGGGTCATAACCTCCATGTGAATAATAAGTTGCCTTCACAAGAAATGGAGCAATTAACCAAACTACTGCAAACACATGAGAAAACCTTTGCATGGGACTATGGGGACATGAAGGGATTAAGCCCTACACTATGTACTCATAGGATATATATCAATGAAGGAAGCCTACCGTTTCATCAACCTCAAAGAAGGATTAACCCAACATTAAGGGAGATAGTCAAAACTGAATTGCAAAAGCTATTAGATGCTGGCTTTATATATCCTATATCTGATAGTAAATGGGTATCACCTTTGGTTATAGTGCCCAAAAAGGGGGGTAAATGGAGAATCTGTATGGATTACAGGGAGTTAAACAAAGCTACCAAGAAAGACAACTTCCCCTTACCATTCATTGACCAAGTACTTGATACTTTGGCTGGTAAAAAGTATTTTTCCTTTCTTGATGGATATAGTGGATACAATCAGATAACTATTTCTCTAGAGGATCAGGAGAAGACTACATTCACATGTCCATGGGGGACATATGCATATTCAGTTCTACCTTTTGGATTGTGCAATGCTCCAATAATGTTTCAAAGAGTTGTAATTAGTATTTTTGCTGACATATCACATGATTGTATGGAGATATATATGAATGAATTTACAACATTTGGAGTGACATTTGAAGAGGCTTTGAAGAATCTTGAAAAGTTTCTAATCTGGTGTAAGGAGCATAATCTATCCCTTAATAGTGAGAAATGTTTTATGATGATGCAGGAAGGAGTGGTACTTGGGCATTTCATTTCAGCAGCATGAATTCAAGTGGACCCAACTAAAGTTGAGGTAATACTTACACTACCTACTCCTACTAAACAAAAAGATGTAAGATCTTTTCTAGGACATGCTGGATACTATAGACACTTTATTCAAAATTTCAATCAAATTGCTAGTCCTCTGTACACATTGCTTACAAAAGAAGCTAAATTTATCTAGACACAAGCATGTGATGAGTCCTTCCTACAGCTAAAGAAACTCCTAACAACTACACCAGTCCTAAAAGGACCAGATTGGTCTATTCCATTCCACATCCATATAGATGCATCAGATTATGCCATAGGTGCTATGCTAGGACAAAAGCCTACTAACCTTGAGAATGCAATTTACTATATCAGTAAAAGCCTCCATGGCCCTGAATTGAACTACATAGTTACTGAAAAGGAACTCCTAGCTATAGTTTATGCATTAAACAAATTCTGACACTATGTCACAATCTATCCCATTTTTGTCCACACTGATCACTCAGCAATAAAATATCTAATGAACAAACCTGCTATAACAAGCAGACTGGCAAGATGGCTCTTACTATTGCAGGAATTTAATATAACAATTGTTGATAAGCTAGGGAAGGCCAATGTAGTTGCTGACTACTTGTATAGACTACAAAATGCTATTGAAGACACTACTTAGGTTGAAGATATATTTCCAGATGAACACCTATTCCATATAGCAATAAAAAAATCCATGGTATGTAGACGTAGCCAATTATCTTGCAATAAATAAGATGCCCCCACATTTTTCTTAGAAAGACAAGAAAAAGCTTGCAGAGAAAAGCTTTCAGTTTTCATGGATAGATAACAATCTATTTTACACTGGTCTAGATCAGATTATGAGGTGTGTGAGAGAAGATGAAGTATATGATATACTCCTTGCTTGTCATGATGAGCCTTGTGGAGGTCACTTTGCAGCCAAGTGAACAATCCTAAAAATCTTAACAATAGGATATTATTGGCCTCAATTACACAGAGATGCAACCAGTTATATAAAAAAATGTGATAAATGTTAGAGGATGGTTCATCCAATGAAATTAGATGAGATGCCACTTAATCCACAAGAATTAATGACACCCTTCGATAAGTGGGGTATGGACTTCATCGGACCAATTGATCCTCCATCAAATGGAAAATCCTACATCTTGGTTTGTACAGATTACCTGACAAAATGGGTAGAAGTGAAAGGTATGTATAATGCAAGGGATGAAAAAGTAGTAAAATTCTTGTATGAGGAAATTTTTACTAGGTATGGGGTCCCCAGAGAGCTTGTAATAGACCAAGGAGCACAGTTCACATCAAACCTGATCACTGAGCTAATGAAGGAGTATAGCATAAGGCATCGAAAGTCTAGTCCTTATCATCCGCAAGAAAATAGACAAGCAGATGTGACAAAAAGAGAAATAGAGGCTTAACAAAGATAGTACAGTTGCATTGCAAGGATTGGAGCCGTTGATTAATGATGAAGGGTGCTCCCCTTAATACCACAAACACATAACAGAAATAGAGAAACAACAACAATATGCAAGAACAGAAAATTGGCTTCTTATTATCTCCACAAATGTGGAATTACAAACTTTCAGAATTACAATATGCAAAGCCACATGGGCATTCCCTTACAATATTCTGTAGGACAAAGCCTCGAATCAATACCCAGATCTACTACCCAGAACTATTCTGAACTGCCTAAGACAATAACACGGCCTTCCTTATATAGGCAATTATCCACCGCCTGGGAAGGTTCCAGAATTCTAGCCAATAAGGCCGACCAAACTTAGAATTATTTTATTTTACATTTTGTTACATCATAGTCGGCTCAAGATAACCTTTGAAACCCGAACAGAAATTTTGAAGAAAATTATTTTTCGCCATTTCAGGTGGCCCAACTTCCGAAGACCATAAGTCATCACCAGTTGACCCGATCGGCTATTATAACCCCATTTCGGAAACGCCACGAAGCGCTCTACAACGCTTGAATTAAGCAAGCTTCATTCAACCCAAAATTCGACCTCATTCGGGGCCTCTAAAGCCTTCAAAACTGAGTTCAAAGTTTCTGTACCCTGCTGCCAATACCGAAAATCTTCAATATCTTCCAATATACACTTGATCTGGCAATGAAACTTTACTGGCAGACTTATATAACCAAAATGAACCTCCAAGAAAGAAATCAGATCATTCTGAGCACATACAAAAATTACCAAAAATAGTAACTTTCCATAAATAGTAGCTCTGCACAAAATAGCCCTTATTGAATACAAAAATAGAAATATTTTTGGGTGATGCAAGATTGCTCTTACACCCAGGATGCTCCTGCATCAGACACCCGGAGTAATTTGAGAAGTGACCCTGTCACGACTCAGGTGTGCAGAGGAAAACCAAGACGGCTAATCTCCTCCTTTGTCAGCCATGATGAATCTTCAACAGGTCATCCTTTCCACTTGACCAGATATTCTTCATATATCCTGTTCCTTGTGCTTCTGCCAATACGACTGTCCAGTATATCTTCGATCTCCTTAGTGTCTGAACTAGTTGCTGGAATACTCTACTATGCTGCTGTGATCTCATCTTCAACACCTCCTTCATGATACTCTGTCAGGTCTGAAATGTTAAACACTGGTGAAATATTTAGCTCAGTAGGCAATTCTACCTCATATGCATTTCCTGAATCATGTTTCTTCAGTATCCTACATGGTCCAAACTTCTTCATTTTCAGCTTGTTATATGTACCAACTGGAAACCGCTCCTTCCGCAAATGAACCATGACTTCATCACCAACTTGAAATTCTTTATACCTCCTTTTCTCATCTGCCTTAGCCTTATACTATGCGTTCATCTTGGTAATATGCTTCCTCACCTCCTCATGGATGTTCTTCAAATGTTCTGCAAAATCCTCAGCTTCAGCACTACTTATTTCTCCTTTATCTATCTTCCTCAATTCAGATGCATTTCTTGGACTACTTCCATATACAATCTAGAATGGTGATTTACCAGTGCTCCTGTTGATAGAATTATTGTATGCAAATTCTGCCTGTGGTAAAATCAAATCCCATCCTGTTGGCTTATCTCCAACCAAACATCTCAGCAAATTTCCCAAACTCCTATTCACCACCTCTGTCTGTCCATCAGTCTGTGGATGATGCGATGAACTAAACTTCAAATCTGTCTTCAACTTCTTCCACAATGTACGCCAGAAATATCCAACAAACTTAGTGTCCCGATCTGAAACTATGGTCTTTGGCAAACCATGAAGTCTCACTACTTCTCTGAAAAAAAATTCTGCTACATGAACAGCATCATTAGTCTTCTTGCAGGAAATGAAATGTGCCATCTTTGAAAATCTGTCAACCACCACAAAAATTGAATCATGCCCCCGCTGAGTCCTCGGTAAACCAAGAACAAAGTCCATGCTGATATCCTCCCAAGGCTTCTCTGGTACAGGTAATGGTTGATACAACCCTGTATTCTGCTTCACTCCTTTCGCCATCTGACATACTCTGCAACTCTGTACAAACTTCTTCACATCTTGCTGCAATTGTGGCCAATAATAATTCTCACCAACCAAAGCAAGGGTTTTATCACGACCAAAGTGTCCAGCCAATCCTCCACTATGCTTCTCCTTGATGAGATTCTCCCTCATCGAACTTCGTGGAATGCACAACTGACTCCCTCTGAATAGCATATCATCCTGGATGATGAAATCCAACCATTTCGTCCTGTCTAGAGTAACAGGTTCTTTACAAGCTTTCCAAGCTTCACCAAAATCAGGATCCTCTGGATACAAATTCTTGAGCTCCTTGAACCCAACCACTTCAATCTGCATTTCTGTCAGCAGTAGTTGCCTTCTGCTAAGAGCATCTGCAACCCTATTAGACTTTCCACTCCTGTGTTTCAAAACAAATGTATAACTCTGCAAAAATTCAACCCATTTCAAATGCCTTTGATTCAACTTTCCTTGACTATTCAAATATTGCAAAGCTTGATGATCAGTATACAAGACAAACTCCTTAGGAAGCAAATAGTGTCTCCACTTCTTTAATGCTTGAACTATAGCATAAAATTCCTGATCATAAACAGAATATTTTCTCTTGGCATCATTCAACTTCTCACTGAAATAAGCAATAGGTTTACCTTCTTGGCTCATGACAGCTCCTATTGCAGCACCACTAGCATCACAATCTACTTGAAACACCTTATTAAAATCTGGAAGTGCTAAAACAGGTTATTCTGTAACTTTTTGTTTCAACAATTGAAAACTCTTTTCTGCCCCATTAGTCCACTTAAACTCTTTTCTATCCCCTCTCATTGTTTCAGTCAAGGGTCCACAAATACTGCTAAAATTTTTGATAAACTTTCTGTAAAAGCTAGATAGACCATGAAAAGATCTTACCTCAGTAGCACTCCTTGGAGTAGGCCATTCAAGGATAGCCTGTACCTTCTCTGGGTCCATTTTTAGACCTTCTCTTGAAACTACAAACCCCAAATACACCAACTCTTTCTTCACAAAACTGCACTTCTTCAAATTAATCAACAATTTCTCTTCTCTCAGCTTCTCAAATACCATACGAATATGCATCATATGCTCCTCCAATGTCTTACTAAAGATCAAAATATCATCTAGATAAACAATGACAAACTTACCTAAAAATTCTTTCAGAACCTCATTCATGAGCCGCATGAAAGTGCTCGGTGCATTGGTTAGCCCAAAAGGCATGACTAACCACTCATACAGTCCTTCCTTTATCTTGAAGGTAGTCTTCCATTCATCTCCTTCTCTGATCCGAATCTGATGATATCCACTTTTCAGATCTATCTTTGAAAAATACACAGCTCCACTCAAACAGTCCATAATATCATCCATTCGTGGCAATGGAAACCTGTACTTGATTGTGATCTTGTTTATTGCCCTAGAATCTGTACACATCCTCCACTCTCCATTCTTCTTTGGTGCTAATACCGCTGGTACAACACAGGGACTCAGACTCTCACGGATCAATCCTTTCTGTAGCAGTTCATGTACTTGTCTGTTCAACTCCTTACTTTCTGCAGGTGTCATTCTGTGTGCTGCCTTATTCGGCAAACTCACTCCTGGGATCAAATCCATTTGATGACTGATCTTCCTGACTGGTGGTAATCCATCAAGCACGTTATCGGATACAATATCCTGAAACTCATTCAACAAATCTGCAACTTCTACAGGGACATCTTCTACTTCCTCTTTACCAGCTTTTGGAATTATAGCAAAACATACATGCTCATGCCTCATACCATCTAGGAAATTTCTTCCATCAACAAAAGTTATCCTTGCATTACCACATACCTTTTCTTCAGTCTCCTTCAATGGTTTTAGCTTATGTCGCACTCCATCCTTTGTCAGGGAATAGGTATTCGCACGACCATCGTGTACAACACATCTGTCAAACTGCCACGGTCTACCCAATAACATATGACATGCATCCATAGAGATGATATCACATAGTACCTCATCTTGGTACCCGCCGATCTTGAACTTCACTAGGCATTGTTCATTGACCATGACCTTGTGGTCATCCTGTACCCAGGCAATCCGATATGGATGTGGGTGTTTCTGTCTCTTGAGCTTCAACTTTGTCACCATCTCTTCTGACACCAAATTGTCAGTGCTTCCACTATCAATAATCACATCACAACATTTACCTTCACACTTGCACCTGGTGCGAAACAGGCTCCTCCTTTGCTCAGGTTCATTCTCACCACTCAACAGGACTCTTCTGTTAATCAACGTTTCTCCTCTTTCAGCATCTTCAGAATTTGATGATCTGGCATCTTCATCTACATGTGCAACTCTGGCCTGGCCTTCATTTCTCCTGTCCGTTCTGCCTTGGCGCTGAGGACATTCAAATGCCCTATGACCTTCTTCTCCACAGTGAAAACATGTTCCACGGAAGCCACCTCTTCCAGATCCTTGTCCTCTTCCTCTTCCTCTCTGATCTCTATTATTCTGATCCTGGAAGCGATTGGAATTATTTCCTCGCTGATTTTGACTGCTACTGGCCTCATCCTTCTTTTTCGGATCTTCATTTCGGCCACCATATGACCGTCCACCAGATCGTCCACCGCGACCTCTTCCATTTTGTCTGCTCTCGAACTTCTTGTTCAGCTTTTCCTCTACTTTTAGGGCAAATTGGTATGCCTCCTCAATACTGTTCATTCGAACCAGATTCAACTCCTCCTGAATGCTTGGCCTTAACCCATTAAGGTATCGGGCAACTTTCTCCTTATCAGCTTCGGCATGGCCTGTTCTGATGAGGAGTCGATAGAACTCCTCTGTATACTCCTGAACAGATTTTCCTGCTTGCTTCAAACTTTGCATTTTCTTTAGTAGATCAAGCTCATAATCAACAGGAATGAACTGTCGCTTCAATTTATCCACCATCCGATCCCATCTTGTGATTTTATCTTTCCCTCTTCTATTTCGCTCCAATTGAATTTCTTGCCACCAGATCTTCGCATGACCTTTCAGTCTGGCCTTCGCAAATTTGACCCTATCAGGATCCTCAACATCTTCATACTCAAAATACTCCTCACATTCATTGATCCAGTCGATCAATTCCTCTGGGTTAAGATTTCCAGAAAATGTAGGAACCTCAATCTTAGGTCTTTTCCCAATCTTGGAAATCGCCCGAAAAAGTCTTTCTTCCTCCTGGTTCACAATTTCAACTTCTCCTTCTTGATATTCTTCTTCGGCTTCATCCTCACTTTCATCTCTGACATTAAGATTCATTCCTCTACGAATCTCTTCTTGCAATGCTCGCACTTGTCTCTGCAACTCTCTAACCTCAGGTGTCACAACACCAGGTCTTCCGCCACGTTCTCTTCGTGGAGGCATTTTCGCGATGCGCGCTGAAACCCTAACCACGGTCCTGGTGCAAACTGCCTCACAGTCGGCGATCTGTTTACACACTCAAGAACTCCTGCTCTGATACCACTTGATGAAGGGTGCTCCCCTTAATACCACAAACACATAACAGAAATAGAGAAACAACAACAATATGCAAGAACAGAAAATTGGCTTCTTATTATCTCCACAAATGTGGAATTACAAACTTTCAGAATTACAATATGCAAAGCCACATGGGCATTCCCTTACAATATTCTGTAGGACAAAGCCTCGAATCAATACCCAGATCTACTACCCAGAACTATTCTGAACTGCCTAAGACAATAACACGGCCTTCCTTATATAGGCAATTATCCACCACCTGGGAAGGTTCCAGAATTCTAGCCAATAAGGCCGACCAAACTTAGAATTATTTTATTTTACATTTTGTTACATCATAGTCGGCTCAAGATAACCTTTGAAACCCGAACAGAAATTTTGAAGAAAATTATTTTTCGCCATTTCAGGTGGCCCAACTTCCGAAGACCATAAGTCATCACCAGTTGACCCGATCGGCTATTATAACCCCATTTCAGAAATGCCACGAAGCGCTCTACAACGCCTAAATTAAGCAAGCTTCATTCAGCCCAAAATTCGACCTCATCCGGGGCCTCTAAAGCCTTCAAAACTGAGTTCGAAGTTTCTGTACCCTGCTGCCAATACCGAAAATCTTCAATATCTTCCAATATACACTTGATCTGGCAATGAAACTTTACTGGCAGACTTATATAACCAAAATGAACCTCCAAGAAAGAAATCAGATCATTCTGAGCACATACAAAAATTACCAAAAATAGTAACTTTCCATAAATAGCAGCTCTGCACAAAATAGCCCTTATTGAATACAAAAATAGAAATATTTTTGGGTGATGCAAGATTGCTCTTACACCCAGGATGCTCCTGCATCAATTAATAGAAGCAGTCTAGGCTTATCATACCACATGGAAGATAACAACAGGGTTCACACCATTTGAATTGGTGTATGGAAAAGCAATAATATTGCCCATAGAATTTGAACACAAAACATTGTGCACAACACTTGAGCTAAACATCAATCTTCCTGCACCACAAATAGAATGTCTCCTCCATCTCAACTCATTGGATGAAATGTACAAGTTAGCATTGGAGAGAATAGAGCTAATCCAGAACCAAAGGAAAAGATGGCATGATTCACATATCAAGAACAAGCAATTTCAAGTAGGAGATTGGGCTTTATTATATGATTCCAGATTCAAGGAGAACCTAGGAAAGCTGCAAACTAGATGGCTAGGACCCTATGAAATTCAACATGTCTTTGATAATGGAGAAGTTTAGCTAACCACACTTGATCTAGTATAATTTGAGCTCCTTGTCAATGGACACCGCTTGCGCTTGTATCACAAGCCTCAAACCAAAGAAGAATTCTTGAAATAGTTCAACATGCACAATTTAATAGCCCCTCAAGAAATAGTTCCCACAATAGAAGGTGAAAGCCTTCCTCCTGCAACATCTCCATGACATACGTTCACCATAACTCATAATAAAACCTCATTTAATAAGGTATACTTCTTCATTCACTTTTCTCTTTTCTTCTCACCAACTCATCTCATTCCTATTTATACCACCCACTCAAACACCATGTCACCTACAATTTCTATTTTAAAATGCTTTCAATAAAATTCCACGTCAACAATCTTATGTAGCGGCCAGAAATGACACTCTCATCAACTCACATTCACATACGATAACTAATTTCTAGGTACAACTTTCTAACTCCTTACTTACTTTTAGCACACAGGTTAAATTAATTATATCTAGTACTACATTAATTATATAATATATGCATTAAGCTAGTTTCCCAACCTTGTGCTCAATTTATCAAGTGAGGACACTTGTTAAAATTTTGTAGGGGGTAGGGGAAGTGTACTAACTTCCAAGTGTCATTCCTAAACTACCCCTTGTCACATCCCTATCACATCAGTGTTGTACTTAGGCTATGTTCCATTAATTCTTTTAATCCTACACACATTTGCCATACTTTCAAATTTTGATTTCTTGAACTTGACATGATTTTAAAAGGACCATAATTAATTTGTGAGGTAACTCGCACTTAAGGTTGTGATGTCCTCTGAAATCAATGACATTATTATTGATCATGTTAAGCACAATGAAGGTAATGTAAGCAAAAATATTGGCATTTTCAAGAATAGAAATTGGGATTTCAAAAAGAAGGTATTTGTAGAGTATAGGGAGACTGAGGATAAGCAGAAAATTGAAGATTGGGCATTGCTAAGATGGGTGGACAATTATAGAGATATGAACCAGTCATCCATGGTGTTTTGCTAGCGAATGTTGAAGTAGTTTGCAGATTCAATGCATGCGGCTGGCTTGGCTATTTTCTTTAGCTGATAGAGTTTAATGAGGAGGTTGCAGCAGAATTCATGAGCACTTTTGAAGAGGGACAAGCAACTGTGTGGGGTTTGATAGTTGTTGCTACTGAAGAGAGAATTGAAGAAGTTATAGGGTAACCAGATGTTGGAGAACATTATCCAAATGAGCATGATGCTAGGTCATCTTGAGCTCAATTCTCCAGGTTGGGTGATCCTCTGCTTGAAATTACTACTAAGCAGGGGTGCATGAGATTGTCTCTTCCACAACCATTTCTAGAACTGGCTACACACATTATCAGGTATTTAACTTGTGAAGGAAGATTTTTGAACTTGCATGCCCATCATTTCAAATTACTTAGCTGTATCAAGCATAATCTTCAGGTCAATATTCCCAATTTTCTTTATAATATGTTAAGTATTAGTGCCGAGGAAATGCAAAAGGGAAATGCAAATTCCATTAGTCACCATGCCCTAATCAAGCTTTTGGTTGAAAAATCTCTTAGGGATGTTTCTCCCATGTCATGGGCATAATTTGTCCAATCTAAAACTTTGCAACCCCAAGTAAATCTTGTGGCCCAACCTCTAGAAGATGCAGTAGAATCTTCTGGCCCTACTAAAGAAGAAACTATGAAAGAAAAAGAACTGGAATTACCCCTAGAAAACCAATCTCCTGAACCTATTCTAGAGAGTAATATACCCACTTCTTCCTCAAGAAAAGGAAAGCAAAAAGTTGGAAAAGAAATCCCTAACTTAGAAGGTGAAATTTCAAACCCTGCAATTCAAATAAATAAAAGAAAATGGTCGAGTCCTGCAGTAACTATTCCTACATCATCTACTCCTACAACACATAAGCCAAAAAGGTCTCACCAACCTAAAACTATAGTGGTTGAAGAGGCAACTATGCATAGAAGCCTTCGCATGCGAGGACAAGTGTCTCCACCTTTCCTTCAAAACCTAATTGTTCCAGCACCAAAACCTACTACAGAACCCTTTGTTGAATATATTCCTGATGACTCCCCTATGTAGGCAGAACCCAAACATATGAAGGAATCTTCTAATGAGAAAGAACCTAGCAGTAGCATGCCACATAATGATCAAGGAATGCCCGACCTGAGCCCTGATGTAATGAAAGAGAGCATTCCTATAAATGTTCAATCTACTCCTCCTCAACATCTTGTATATTTCAATGCATCCATTATACCTTACCGATCAACATGGTTCACTGACTACTTTCAGCAGGCTGCTAAAGAGAAGAAAAAGAAAGCTTAGATGCAAGAGTTCCCTTCATCAACAATTCAGCTTGTCCTCTTTCATCTATACAACCATTTTATCTTTTAGAAAACATGGTGGAAGCAAGAAAGAAATCAAATGCAAAGGGAGATGTTTGATAAGGATGAGGAAATTGAATCTCTCAAGGAGCAGCTAAAGAAACAAAAACAACAAATGGACAAGGCCCTAAAACTAACTGACTAGGTCATAACTTGTAGACCACCACCTAGGGTATATGCTATTTTCTTAAAGGAGCAATTTCTTTTGTTCCAGCTTATGATGACAATCAAGGATATTGATTGTGAATTCAAGTCAGGCAAATAATTATATGGTTTGTATCAGACTCTCCCATCATGGAAACAAAATCTATTATGCGAGCTCTATTTGCACAATTTTATTATCCCACATGAAACAGAGTGGAATCCTCTGCTCTATAGAGGGGACATTTACCAAAGGGCCTTGATGTCATGGATGCATAATGAGACAAACTATGACAAACAACTGAACACCTACAGGGATCTGGAGAAATTTGAGCCTTTGCCATTAAGGGTTGAGTCACATAAGCCTAATGTTATTTGGTGTTAGGAATGAATGCTAAAGTGTTTGGAACCCATTTTGTAGTAGTTTTTATTGCATTCATGACTATGATTGTCATTGATGTCAACACAGTATTTTACCGAAGACTTGCAAAGAAGCAGATAGTGTTTTGATTAGCACACATGGTATATTATAGTTGGAGCTATGTGAAATTGAGGATATACTCTTTGATATGTTATATGTCTATGGTTAAGAGCATAGATAGTAATTCTTTTATTCATGAAAGTTATAATCATTTTGGTGGAAGTAGTATTCAGGCAGTGTTCCTGAGTAGCGGTTTTTAGAAATTAGATGATATCTCCTAATCAGGATGGAATCTATCTTTGCACAGTTAAAGGGAAGTTAGAGACACATTAATAGTGATGTGGATGATAGCACAAACTTCGAAGTCACATGAGTGGAGATTTATTATATTTGGAAGCTGACAATTTTATGTAATTTTGGTGTAGCGTGTGGAATCTTTTATTTTGTAATTGTGTGCCAACTCATTTATAATTATTTGAGTGTGGTATAAAGGAAGGAATGTGTTTCCTTGTTGTATGTAGAAGATGATAGTAGTGTATGAATATGAAGTGAAGAAAAGAGCTAAATGTGAAAGTGAATTATGAAGGAAGACATGCAAAGTACAGAGATCTGAAATTGAGATTTGATGTAGCAGTGAGTATGGTTTGGCATAGTTAGAGAAGAGGTAACATGTTATTCTATTGAATAATGAAAAGATTATTTGGACAGTGAGTTCAGTGATCTTACCCTGAAGCTGTTTGGGTAGTGGGTCCTTTTGTCTTCCATAACTCTTAACAGGGTTAGAATCTTTTAACAGGGATTCAAAATCTCCCAACAGGGATTTATATGTACTGAATGTATTTCATAAGACTCCTAATAGAGTCCACCCTTTCACAAGGAATATTCATATTAGTGCATCTTTTGTGGGCATCATTCCCACTGGGGTTTACTCTTTGATCAAGAGGTTCCCTAGTCAACATATCTTGTGTTATTGTGTAATTGTGTATGAATATCTTTCTATGGTTGGTAATTATATTGCTTATATGGTTTAATGCTATTGAAGATGATACAAGTTATAATTATCTGATAACTGATTCACCCCCCACTCTCAGTTATCTTGGTGGACTTTACTTTCTAACAATTGGTATCAGAGCAAAAGGTCCTTGAAAGAGAAATTTAATAGCTTAAGGAGATCCATGGTGAATTTTAGGAAAGAAAGCCCTAAGTTTGATGGAGTAAATTTTGACAGTTGGAAAGAAAAGATGAAGACACATCTACTATGTTTAGGATCAGGTTATTGGTTGATTACAAAGAATGATAAGACTATCATTGAAGAAGATGATCTTGAGACATGCTCTAATGATGAGAGAGATCTATTCATGTGTAACATACTTGCAAGAGAAGCACTTTTGACAGCACTTAAGGAGAATGAATATAGTCAGGTAAAATGTTTGAAAAAGTCTCATGAAATTTGGAAAGCTTTGCACTCTACTTTTGAAGGTGATGAACATGAAAAAAGAGTTAGATTACATAATTGGATATGTGTATTTGAAGATATAAGAATGTTGGAAGATGAATCTATTAGAAGCTATATTGGTAGAATGCCAAAAATTGTTGCAGGGATAAAATCTTGTGGAGAAACAAAGATAGAGAATGAAGTGATATAGAAAATTCTAAGGACATTGAATCCTATATTTAAGTAGACAACACAGATAATTGAACAAGTTATACCTTGCACTATGAACTTTACAAGAGAGACTCTTCTTGGAAGATTGGAAGCAACAGAGATGAACTTGAGGTTATCAGGAGACTTACCTAGAATGGAGACAACATTAAGTGCTCTTAGTGTTTTCCCTACATTGTCAAGAAGCATCAGTGTGAGCGGAGATTATGCTGGCAACAACAGATCTAGAAATGAAGAAGACAAGAAGATTGAAGAAGGTATAGCCTTGCTTGTGAAAAGAGAACCAGACGGTAAGAAATTTTTTAAATGTTGGACTTGTCAAGAATATGGTCATTTTGCATCTAAATATCCTAAGAGAGTTAAGAAGTATAGAAATAATTTCAAACATAGAAGATCTAAGGAATGTTATTATGCTAATGATGAAGACCTTGAACTAGTATTGAAAGAACTTTAAGAGAAAGTGATACTGAGAATAATAATGAAATAGGATTTGTAGCAATTAAAGAAGAAAATTCTAAAACTAATGTTAAGGAAGAAAAAGCCTTAGTTTCCCAAGTTGAAAAGAAAGCTAATTGGATTATAGATAGTGGTTGTTCACATCATATGACTAGAGATATGAAAAAGTTCATAAAGTTTAACAATTATGATGGAGGAGTTGTTAGAGTTGGTAATAATGCACCTTGTTTGATTAAAGGTATAGGATCTATTACTCTTGATGGAAAGACTAATACTGATGATGTTTACTTTGTGGATGGATTGAAACATAATCTTTTGAGTGTTGGACAATTAGTTGATAAGGGATATCAAGTTTGGTTTACTAAGAAAACTTGTGTGATAAAAGATAAAGATGGAAATATGATTGGAACTGGATCTAGAACCAGAGGTAACGTATTTCAGTTGAATCCTATTGAGATGACATGTTTGATTACTAAGATTGATGACAGTTGGTTATGGCATAGAAGGTTTTGTCATATAAACTTTGATAATATTGTGAAAGTGAGTACTACACTTGTAGTAAGGGATTTTCCTAAAATTATGAAGCCTACTAACATGATTTGCAAAGAATGTGTGATGGCTAAGCAGAAGAGAAGTTCATTTCCTAGTAAGAAGTTCAAATCGAAAGAGAAGTTGGAGATTGTTCATACAGACTTGAGCAGTCCTACCAGGACTAGAGAATTCTATGGAGAAAGGTATTTTATGATTCTTGTTGATGATTTTACAAGAATGATGTGGATTGCATTTTTGAAAGAAAAATTTGAAGCATTTGATAAGTTTAAGATCATTAAGAACAAAGTTGAGAATGAATCTAGAATGAAGATTAAATGTTTGAGATCTGATAGAGGTGGTGAATTTACTTATAGAGAGTTTAACACTTTTTGTGAAGTGAATGGTATTAAGAGATAGTTTTCAACCCCTAGAACACCTAAACAAAATGGTATTGCAGAAAGAAGAAACAAATCAGTGACTAAAGCAGCAAGAGCTATGTTATTTGAGAATGATTTAGCAAAGACATTTTGGAGAGAAGTAGTGAATAAAGTAGTATATACAATGACCATAGTAAAAATCAGAGAAAACACAGACAAGACACCTTATGAATTATGGTTTGGACATGCACCCTCAGTTAAGTATTTTAAAATTTTTGGAAGCAAATGTTATATAAAGAGAGATGATGATATTGGAAAGTTTGATCCTAGAAGTGATGAAGGTATTTTTCTTGGATATTCATTGAAGAGTAAAGCATATAGATGTTACAATAAGAGAACTAAAACTATTGTTGAGAGCGCAAATGTTAAAGTTGATGAAAATTTCAAAATTTAGGAAAGAATGCTTGATTATGAATCTGATGAAGAAGCTTATCTTAAACCTAACACTGAAACTACTAAATTATTCTATGAGACTAACAATGAATTGTTGAATGAGAGTCATGCTGAAGAAACTAGAGAGGAATCAAGAGAAGAATCTATAGTTGAAGCAAGATCTGAGACTATGACACCGAACAGGTATTTATCAAGACATCATCCCGTTGAACAAGTTATTGGAAGTTTGGACAGAGGAGTTCTGACTCGGAATAAGGAACATTTATGTTTGATTTCTCAAATTGAACCTAAATCTACTAGTGAAGCTTGTGAAGATGAACATTGGATTAATGCTATGAGAGAAGAACTAGATCATATAGAAAAGAACAAGACATAGGAATTGGTTCCTAGACCTAAAGACAAGAATGTGATTGGAACTAAATGGGTATTCAGAAACAAGATGAATGAACAAGGAGAAGTAGTAAGAAACAAAGCAAGATTGGTATGTAAGGGATACTCACAACAAGAAGGAATTGACTATGAAGAAACTTTTGCACCAGTAGCAAGAATTGAAGCAGTAAGAATGTTTTTAGCCTATGCAGCTTTTAAGAAATTCAAAGTGTATCAGATGGATGTGAAGTCAACATTTTTGAATGGAGAGTTGGAAGAAGAAGTCTACATTGAGCAGCCTGAAGGTTTTCCTTTGACTCAAGAAGGAGACATGGTATGTAAACTGAAGAAAGCATTATATGGACTAAAGCAAGCACCTATAACTTGGTATGCAAGACTGGATAAGTATTTGTTAAAGTTGGGATTTGCTAAAGGAACAACTGATAGCAATCTGCACACAAAAGAAATTGAAAATGGTTTGTTGTTTATAGTTATTTTTGTTGATGACATTATTTTTGAAGGAGAAGATGAGGCTAGTGACAAATTTGCTGATGAAATGAAGACTGAATTTGAAATGAGTATGATTGGTGATATGAAATACTTTTTGGGATTACAAATAACACAAAACAATGATGGTATCTTTGTAAGTAAAAAAAAGTACTTGAATGATTTGCTGAAAATATTTGGAATAGAGGATTGTAAACTAGTTGGAACACCTATGGTAACTAGACATAAGTTATCTAGCACAGATGAAACATCGATAGTTGAGCAAAAGAAATATAGATCCATAATTGGAGGATTGTAGTATTTGACACACACAAGATTGGATATAGCACATTCAGTTGGAATTATAGCAAGATTTCAAGTTGAACCTAGAGAATCACATTATGCAATAGTAGTGATTTTTGGAAATCAAATGATATCTCCTAATTGAGATGGAATTTGGCTTTGCATAGTTAAAGGGAAGTTAGAGACACATTGATAGTGATGTGGATGACAATGCAAACTTTGAAGTCACATGAGTGAAGATTTATTGTATTTGGAAGCCAACAATTTTATGTAATTTTGGTGTAGCGCGTGGAATCTTTTATTTTGTAATTGTGTACTGACTCATTTGTAATTATTTGAGTGTGGTATAAAAGAAGGAAAGTGTTTCTTTGTTTTATGTAGAAGAGGATAGTAGTGTATGAATATGAAGTGAAGAAAAGAGCTAAATGTGAAAGCGAATTGTGAAGGAAGATATGCGAAGTACAAAGATTTGAAATTGAGATTTGATGTAGCAGTGAGTGCAGTTTGGCATAGTCAAAGAAGAGGTAACATATTATTCTATTAAATAATGCAAAGATTATTTGGATAGTGAGTTCAGTGATCTTACCCTGAAGCTGTTTGGGTAGTGGGTCCTTCTATCTTCCATAACTCTTAACAGGGTTAGAATCTTTTAATAGGGATTCAAAATCTCCTAACAGGGATTTATATGTACTAAATGTATTTCATAAGACTCCTAATAGAGTCCATCCTTTTACAAGGAATATTCATATTAGTGCATCTTTTGTGGGCATCATTCCCACTGGGGTTTACTCTTTGATCAAGTGGTTCCCTAGTCAACATATCTTGTGTTATTGTGTATGAATATCTTTCTATGGTTGGTAATTATATTTCTTATATGGTTTAATGTTGTTGAAGATGATAAAATTTATAATTATCTGATAACTGATTCACCCCCCCTCTCAGTTATCTTGGTGGACTTTACTTTCTAACATTTTGAGGGATTGGCTCAATTTGACTTATGGGAGACCAAAGCCTAAAATTAGGGAGAAAGTATTTGCATTAAGGGATAAAGTTTACAGAGATTATTAGACATTGCCCAATTTTATAGCCCAAAGAGCTCTTTTAGGGGTCATAAGTAGGTGGAATAGATTGCCAAAAGCTTTCAGGAAAGTAGAACCACATAGCCCAATTAATTATGAAGCAGCTGTCCATAGAGTGACTAAATACATGCATTTGGGATGACAGCCCAGAAGGGAATTATGGATGCCCTTATCCTTCCAGCCACCTACACTCTTTTGGCCACTATACGACATCAATACTACTAGATTGGATCAGTTGGTTGAGGAGCATCAAGGAAATCACTTGGAATGCACAAGGAGGTTTTACTACACTTTTAGAAGTGGAAAGAAGGGAAAGGTGACCGTCGATGATTTCAGGACCATAGCCAAGAAATACAATGCTTGAGGACAAGCATTCTGTTAGTAGGGGGCAAATGATGAGTCCAATTATTGCCTCAATTTTGTTATAATCTTCATATTTTGTTGATGCTTTGACAAACATTTCCAAAACATTTATGGCTTATACTTATGTGAACTTATGCTAAGTACAACTAAAGCCACAAAATCTATGGGTAGCTTGAGTGATATGTTTTGCTGACTATTATAAATATAATGTAGTACTTCATATAGTTATTTCAAGCTATGTTCTAACATTTAAATAGGAGTTGAAAATGTTGACTTGCATATGTGTACCGAATGTTACTAACCTTTCAGGTAAACTAGGAGTAGTGTGAAGAGTGGTGCAACTGCATTAAAGAAGGAGTGTTAGAAGACCAACCATGGTGGGAGAATCCAACATGATTCCAATGGATATGCCGCACTTTGAAGGAGCTGTTGTTCCAAAGAATATAGGGAATTTATCCTATTATATTTCCTTAGAATTGTTATTCTATTGTCAACAGTAATTGTATTATGTCGTGGTTGTTTTATCTCCTCCATATTTGGCGAGGTTTAATGAGACTTTTCTATTATGTTTTCAATAAGCATCAATCCCTGATATAAAGGGATTTTGAATGATTTAGTAGGTAATGAGAAAAGATAGAATTATGAATTTAGTATAGTGGAAGTTGCTCTGTGTTATTCTTCATGAGTTATTCAATTGTTATGTAACTAGTTAAGAAGAATTTAATGGAAGAGTGATTTTGGATTATTTCTTGTGTTGAGTAGTTAGCAGAAGTCAACCAAGGGGGCCCACTTGGAAGGTGGATTAGATTAAGTTATAATAGATTTTATTCTTGTACTTTTCCTATTTTCAAATAGAGTTACTGTTTTACTCCTGCAACATTGCCACTGTGGTTGTTCTTGCAGCATTTGTAGAGATGGGTATATTGAATATTTTGAGTTGTTAGATAGGCTTAGATTCATTTCATAAGTTTTCTACAGTAATTCCACTCAATAGTCAAGTGTGTTTACTTTCCTGCAGCAATAGCATAAATTCCTTTCATGCATTTTATCTTCCTACAACATAGGTGTTATGAATCCTAAAGGAACTTAGTGCACAAACTGTGCTGTCCCATTTCAAGTCTATGTCCTTGGGTTGACAATCTAAATACATTTCATGATGGGAATAGGTAATCCTTAGCATAGATATATTACCCTTAAGAGAGATAATGGCATGATTATCTTTACCTATTATGAGACTGTCCAATCACAATGTATAACAATAGGATAGTCAATTTGAATTCCAAAATCCTTTATCATTTGCTTGATCCAAACAATTGTAGAATAATTTAGGGCTGCTACAACATACTCCACTTTTTTTTTTTACTAAGAGATACAATTTTTCTTCTTGCTTGTCCAAGTGACAAGTCAGTCACCAAGAAATACTGCTCCTCCTAATGTACTCTTTCTATCATCAACGCATCTTGACCAATCTGCATTAGTATATACATGAAGCTCAACATTTTCTGAATTGGGATACCATAGACCATAGTCTATAGTGCCTTGCAAGTATCTGAATATTACTTTTACTTCCATAAGGTAACTTTGTTTAGGCTCTACTACAAATCTTCCAACTATGCCAACTGCATTGGAAATATCAGGTCTAGTTTGAGTAAGATAAATGAGTTTGCCAATCATAGACTTGTACAATGTTATATCTACTACTAGTGAGTCATCTTCTTTTGTAAGCTTGCATCCAGTTATCATAGGTGTCCCTACTAGCTTGCAATCATCCATCTTGAATTTCTTTAATATCTCTTTCACATACTTGGACTGATTAATAAAAATACCTTTCTCTGTCTACTACACATTCAATCCCAAAAAGTATTTGATAGGTCCAATCATGCTCATCTCAAATTCGCTTTGCATCTCCTTAGAAAATTCAACACTAAGTTTGTCATTACCTCCAAAGATAATGTCATCAATGAATATAGCTACAAGTAGTAAACCTTTAGATGTCTCTCTTATGAATAGATTACAATTTTCTACTTCTTTCTTGAACCTAATCTTTGTTAGATATCCATCCATTCTTTCATACCATGCTCTACGGGCTTGCTTAAGTCCATAGAGAGCCTTCTTCAATCTGCATACCATATCAAGTCTGTCTGATAAGGTGAATCCTTCTTGCTGTTCAATGTATACTTCTTCTTTCAATTCTCCATTTAAGAATGCTGACTTGACATCCATCTGATAGACTTTGAATTTTTTGACTATTGCATAAGCTAGAAATAACTTAATAGCTTCTAATATGCTCATAGGTGCAAATGTGTTTGAATAGTCAATGCCTTCTCTTTACACATATCCCTTACATACTAACCTTATTTATTTCTTGCTACTGTACCATCTTCATTCATCTTGTTTCTGAATATCCATTTTGTTCTAATCACATTCTTATCACTAGGTCTTGGGACCAGTTCTCAAGTATCATTCTTGACAATCTGATCTAGTTCTTCTTTCATAGCATCATGCCAATCTGAATCATTACATGCATCTTCAACACTTAAAGGTTCAATCTGAGATAGTAAACATACCACCTCATTGCTAGCTGAATTATTTGCTTGTGATCTTGTTAAGACTTTGCCGCTCTGATATCCAATGATGTCATTCTTGGAATGATTTATAGATGTAAACTTTGGAACTTTAGGTGATACT
This sequence comes from Chamaecyparis obtusa, assembly GCA_027943335.1. Lineage (NCBI taxonomy): Eukaryota > Viridiplantae > Streptophyta > Pinopsida > Cupressales > Cupressaceae > Chamaecyparis > Chamaecyparis obtusa. The sequence continues at coordinate 4,315,543 of BSBK01001913.1, forward strand.
ATCTCATCTTCCTTATGAGATTCTTCTTCATCACTTCTTGCATCAAACTTGCCCACTACTTCATCCCTCTTGATGTAGCACTTACTTCCAAAGATTCTGAAGTATTTCACTGTGGGAATATTACCAAACCATAGCTCATAAGGTGTCTTGTCAGTGCCAGGCCTTAATTGTATTCTATTGATTGTATAGACTACTTTATTGACCGCATCTCTCCAATAGGTGTGTGCAACTTTTCCTTCAATCATGATGGTGTGTGCTGTGTCAAGGATGATCCTATTCCTTCTCTCTACAATCCCATTCTATTGAGGTGTTCTAGGTGCACTTAACTGTCTCTTTATGCCATGTTCTTCACAGTACTCATAGAATTTGTCAGAGGTGAATTCTCCTCCTCTATCCAACCTTAGACATTTTATCTTAAGTTCATATTCATTCTCAACCTTAGTTTTGAATATTTTGAACTTCTCAAATGCTTCTGACTTATCTTTCAAGAACACAACCCACATCATTCTAGAATAATCATCTACAAACAAAATGAAATACCTTTCACCAAAGTATGATCTTGTTTGAGTTGGTCCACATAGGTCTATATGAATTAGATCCAACTTGTTCTCTGCTAAATTATGCTTGCTCCTGAATGAATTCCTCACATGCTTTCCCATTACACATTCCCTGCATATAATATCAACTGGCTTTGCTATGCAAGGTAGGTCTCTAACTACCTTAACATTACTAATCTTAACTATATTATCAAAGTTGATATGACATAGTCTTTTGTGCCATAGCCAATTGTCATCTACTTTAGCAACAAAAAAACTTGCTTCTTGATTAAGCTGAAAAACATTACCTTTAGTCTTTGATCATGATGCAATTATTTCTCCTTCCTTGTTGTTAATGATACACTTGTTTCCATTGAACTCCAATCTGTAGCCTTTGTCAAGCAATTGCTCAACACTCAGTAGGTTATGTTTCAAACCATCAACATAAAGAACATCATCAATGCTATTATTTCCATCCAAGGTGATGGATCCTCTACCAATGATAGGTTTAGGAGTGTTATCTCCAAATCTGACCATGCCTCCTTTGTATCTATCCAAATGAACAAATCTATCTTTGTCACCTGTCATGTGATGTGAGCAACCACTGTCAATGATCCAATCTATCTTGATGTTTGCTTGTGAAATCAATGCTAACTCTTGTAAATTCTTTTCATCTTCAAGAGCAATGAATCCAATCTCCTCTTCTCTTGATTCTTCATTTGATACTCCATCTCCAGCATAGTAGCATTCCTTTGTATACTTAGGCTTGTAGTTATTGTTGAACTTTTTAACTATTGTAGGACACTTAGATGCAAAGTGACCAATCTTATTACATGAAAAGCATTTGAATGGTAATTAACCTTCATATTTTCCTTTTCATTTATTTTCTCTTTTAGCAATCATAGAAATGAAATCATCTAGTGTTTTCTCTTCATCATCATCATCATCAAAATTACCAGAGGTGTTTGCAGATTTCTTACTATGGACTGATGCTTTGAAGGCTATTTCACTTTTAGGTTTTGTCTTCAGTCTTGAAATCTCAAAAGTTGAAATTTTTCTGATCAAGGTCTCTCTTTGAAATTTGATGTAAGCTGCATGGTCTAATCAAGTATGTTGATTTTTTTTTCATACTCTGCTGTGAGAGTGGTCATCAAATTATCCATAATGTCTTCTTCTGAGATTACTCCACCATCATTCCTGATTCCTGCAACTACTTCATTAATCCACTGGTTGTAAGCTCTGATGTTCTCTTTAGGTAGCATCTCTAATGCATTGTATCTTTTCTTCCAAGTTTTTTTGGGTGCATCCTTTTCTTGTTTGTCTCCTTCAAATATGTCTTCTAGGTACTTCCATATTTTGTGGGTTGTATCTACTTTCTTTATTTATGAAAAATCACTATCAGATAGGGCACTGATAAGGGCTTCTTTGGCTATTGCATTCTGATGAAACAATTCCTTTTTCTTTTTAGTAGCACCATCCTTTGCAAGGTCTTCTAAAGTAGGGATCTTGACTTCTTTGATAGTTACATCAAAAACTTCAAAAGTAATGCATTACAAATGTGTCACCATCTTGTTCTTCTAGTTAAGATAATTCTCTCCATCAAACTTAGGACTTTCTTTTCTGAAGAATGCCATCTGATCAATCTCAAGCTGTTAAACTTTCTCTCTAAGGCACTTGGCTCTAATACCAATTGTTAGGAATAGTCCCAAGAGATAACTGAGAGGGGGGGGGGGGGGGGTGAATCAGTTATCTACAAGTTTTAATTCTTTATCCAATTAAGTATACTTAAACATAAAGCATAAACATAATGAGAGAACACTTGAACACAACAACAATATTTTGGTTATGGGGAAATCCAAATAGGTAAAAACCTCAGTGGGAATTGACACCCACTAATATTCTGTACTAGTGTATTATGATCCTTGTTAGAAGATCGTTAACCCTGTTAGGAGTTTCTTTACAATATGTTTAGTACAATAGACCTGGTCAAGGGTCAGACCCTATTAGGAGTCTTTTACAATTAACCTTGTTAGGGGTGAGGATGCACTATCTGAGAGCACACTGCTCAAATGGGTGAAGGCTACAACCTTTTGAATAATAGATACACACTATATATGGATCTTGGTAAACTATGCTTTGACCTGCTGTCTAGATCAGTTCCAATGTATAACATAAATACTTTACTTGGTCACATAGATCTTCTTCTGATGGCTCAATACTTCACACACTCTGCTCTGCTCTTCACAATCAACTATGAACCACACTTAGCAATCACAAATGACTGCCTATAAATATCTTTCCTCTAAATGATATAATCAAGTCAGCCTATTGGAACCATCTTGAAATAATATTAGAGAAATCATAACATACTCCAATAATAATTCTGTCAGCTCTACTAAGCACACAACACATTCTGGGACTTGTCCAATATTAACAAATGTAGACACACACTACACACTGTCGGCTCTACCAAATTAACTGAAAATTTCTCCTCAAGATAAATTACATCATGCAATCTTAACTAAACATTACTAACTCTTCTCCAAGAACTAATCCAAGGGCTCATACCAAAATGATAGGTGCAACTCCTGAACCAGTATAATCTCTGTCGACTCTTCTAAATAAACATAGGAAACTACTACTGCTGAATAGAGACTGCATAACTTTACTTCTATTGATCATCAGAAGCTGCATCCATGAATGTAACATCACTAACATGTCTCCATCACATATCCAAAGGCACAAGGCTCCATGATAACTGTACAGACAAAAATTCATAGAACACTATCTGTAACTCTGTTAGGAACACTGCTAACACAAGCTGCTATATAACTATCTGTACTAACAGTTAACCTCTGCGTCCATGATGTTATGCAGATAACATGTCCATGCTGAATATACTAGAAGCTTACTGCATAAGTCTTCCATGCATGCTACTTACCATATGTTGTCATCAATGACAAACATACAGTCAACACCAGCTTGCTGGAAAATCTCCAACATAAAATTGTCCATTCACATTCTAATATTAATTTTAATTTTTTTTCCCTTAACATTATAATTAATTTTTATTAATTAACTATATGTTATATTCCTTTATTTATTTAATTAAATTAAATTAAATTAAATTAATTTTTTTTCTCTTTGTATTTAAATTTTAGTTAACTACTATAATATATTAAATTCAATTAAATACATTATCCCTCCATTTCTTAATATAAAATAAATTTTATTTATTTTATTTCTCCACTAGCCTAAATTTCTTCTAAACCCTGATTAAATTAAAATTATTTTAATTTAATTCTCTTTTCTTTGTTTTCTAATCTTAACTTTTGCTAATATTCCTCTAATCTTGATTAAAAGGTGGATTATCTCTAATCATGTGCACAATCATCTTTTCCAAGGTAGCCACCTCTCCATCTTTTTTCTCTTCCAATAATTTCAAAATTCTCTTTCCCTCTAAAAGTGAAGTTTGAATTTTGCATGTTTGCTTCTTAATCCGAGCCACTTCCCTTTTTCCTCTTAATCTCCTCCACCCAATTCTATTCAATTTCTATAAAAGAAGAGCTCTCTTTCATTTGTAGGCTAATCTTGTAAGGATAATGATCAAGCATTCTAGAGCACTCGAGCACTCACTTGATCACATAGCATTCTAACATTCTAGTATTTTTAGCATTAAAATTTCTTAGCATAGTTGTTGCATTGTCATTATTTGCTTATATTTCATTTCTTGCATAGTAGAATAGTTTTATTTCCATAACTTTGTTAATATTGCATCTACATTGTTAGAATTGATTTTTCATTTCAATCTTATATCCTTAATCACTTTCTTGTGTATTTCTTCCTCATAGATTTTGCACTTGCAATCATCTTGTGAGATTTGGGGCAAGTTCTTCATGCTTTTTCTCAAAACCCTCACTTCACATCTTTTTAGTTTTTCACATTAGATTGCATTTTGTTTTCAAATCATTGTGTTGGGAGAGCATACCCACAAAAATAAAAAAACCAAATCAAACAAGGTTCAGTGGGTGCCCTTATTTTAGCTCATTGAAGGTTGTAGTAGAGATTGCTTGTTTTGTTGCATTTTAGAATGACTAACATGTAATGTGATTTTGATTAATATTTTGGTGTTTCTACTTGTAGAAAATAGGTCAATATTTTTATTTCTTAGACATACCATCGACATGATTTATACACAAACATCCAAAAATAGTGCAAGCCATTTACATCATTTGCAAGCAAGCTATCAATTTCAAGGAGCATTCAAGGAGTTCAAGCAAGGCATACCAAGCATATGGGCATCTGTGATCTTTGATTTGGTAATTTTAGATCCATTGAATTTGTGAATACATCCAACATTCTACATTCTAAATGAGCATACAAGCACTCAAGCATCTTTGTGGATAGGAGATCCATATCCATTCATGAAGATTTGACAAGTGAGGTGAATACTAACATTTGTACTTTTTTTACATGTTTTTTATATTTCATTTGAAGGTTAATTCATAAATATGGGCTTGACCAAGACAAGCCCCTTTCCCCCAATAAATTTCCTTTTTTCTTGTGTGTAGGATCGGGTTTGTAGACTTTTGGTCTTTCAGGCTTAGAACATGCAATTTTGGAGTTGCAGATCCCGTCTCACTTTGGAAAGTTCAGTTTGCATTCTATCAGGTATAGGTAAACTTCAACCAATACCCCAAGTTGACCTATACCAAGGAAGTCAACCTATTCCCATGACCTCCAAAATTTCACAATTTGCAGCTTTCAGCCTCCCGGTTCTAGATCTATCTTTGTTCCAATTTCTGACAGAATCTGAGAGTCTATTTTTTGATATGAAATTTCATTCTTCATTTTACTACAAGGTAAGTACATTTCCTCTTTTTCATTACATAGCACTTGCTTTGATTAGATTCCTTATTGACCATCATTATGTGTGCATTCTCCTTTTCATCACATTTAATGAAACAATTAATCAAAACATAAATGAAGAAGAAAGAGACCTTTGAATTGAAATCCTTAAAAGGACTTGAATTTTGCATTAGTACTTGTAAGAATTTTCCTAAGGAAAAGAATGAAAATGCCAAGATCTAGAATCTCAATTGATAGCACAAGAGAGACAAATATGATATGATCAAATGGATAACTCAATAATGATCAATAATTAAATGATAATGAATAATAGATTACATATAATGTAGGAGTGTCTGAATATATAGGCAATCCGATAAGACTACATGATAAGAAGATGATAAGCTATCAACCACACTAGGTAGAATCACATGTCCACTAAAGGTGGATCATCCTCCATTGTACATCAAAGTATGTGCAAAAATGAGAGGATTATAATGCGATAAGAGCACTAAAGGTGGAGCTCACACACAAAGAGGTATGGGATGACAACTATCACCATCTAAAGTGGAATTTATCCTAACCATGTGCTAAAATGAAATTCAAACTCCTAGGTGTCTCAATGACAACTAATATGCAAATGCATTATCCTAAGTAAACTTAAGTAAAGTGTAATTAGTAAATACTTAATTACACCAACACAACCCCTACATCCATTTTGGGTTGTTCTAATTTGATTTGGGTCCTCCTAAGGGTTACATTCAAGGGAATCACTACCTTTTTCTCCTTCTTCCCCAATGTACCTATAACTTGGAGGTCTAATCACATTGGATCACCATTTTATACATTATATTTTGGTGAACCCAACTTTTTACATTTTACCATAATGTACCCTTTTCATATTCAAACCTTCTTTCCAATAATGATCCCAATTTTCTTCATGTTGTGCCCAATATTACTTCCACTTCAAACAACAACTATCCTAACATTTCCAACATTTCTCCTCCTGTTATCCCTTCAACTAATTCCATGATTAATAGGTTAGCTCAAACTATTTCTTCCCTACAATAACAACTTGCTTCTTTGACTCAATCCAAATTTAATATTCCTACATGTGATATTGCTAATACTTTTGCCTTAGATATCATCCGAGCTATTATTCCACAAAATATTGAGATTCCTCATCTTGAGACTTATAGTGGTAAAGGCAATCTTGTGACTCATGTTAAAACTTTTCAAACTCTATGTAGTTATTTTTCTCATGACTATAGGTTCATGACTAAGTTATTCACTAGGACCTTTCAAGATAAATCTTTGTAATAGTATTGTTCTTTATCTCCTTATTCCATTGATTCCTTTCAAAAACTTGCTAATGCTTTTATCCAATAATTTCATAACAACATTGGTCCTCAAATTTCTTTGACTGATTTAATGCATTTTAAATAAGGTATTAAAGAAAATGTTAGTGACTTCATTCGTAGATTTAAGAATTTGCATTCTCATATTTCTTATCATGTTCTTGATGTGAATACACAACATGTATTTGTTTCTAATTTACAAAAGGATATTAGAGATAAAATTCTTCTTACTGAGTTTTCTTCCTTTTCACAATTATGTGCAATGCTTCATCATTATCAAATACAAGTGAGTAAATTTGAGAGCACCACTCCAATGGCTCTTATTCCCATTGATAAGAGTGATGCTGCATCTAATTCAAACAAGTTTCATAGGCCTAATAATTACATCAAGCTCAAAAAATCATCGAATATAATAGATGAACAAGTGGCAATAATAACTAAAGGTGTGGTGTCATGCCCCGCAAGGGAACCAGGGAAGAGAACAAAGATTCTCTTAACAAAAGAAAACCTAAGTAAAAATTTATGAAAAATTTTGAACTTTGAAAAGAGTTATGTAATCAAAACTTAAACTTAGATTCCTCCTAGGTTCCCTTCTTATTAAATCCATGATTCATTTAAGTCCATAATTAAACTAACAACAAGATAACTTCTCAAGAAAATTACATCATATCATTAGAAGATTCTTTATGAAATACAAAGTACTTTCATTTCAATTTTTTCCCTTCTTAACACCATCTATATTCCTAAGAATCTTTTATGAACATCATAACTTTTAAATCAAATAGAATTTATCTAACTCATTTGATACATTACAAATATACTACATTTTATTTTTCAAAAGCTTCACTTAAACAACAATAATGAAAACATACTACATAACTTGGAATTTTTCAAAATCTTTCTTTCTTTCCCAACATACATCTTAAACATAAAGTTCACATTTCCCTTTTCCCTTCTTCCTAAGTCTACCCATTCCAAATACATCATTTTGAAATACATTACTGATTACATTGCATTCAACTCCTCATGAGAGGTAACAAGATTTTGCATCATGAAATATAATCACGAGGCCTTCATTCTTCAAAACTGGTACATAAGCAAGCATGAATCTTCAACCACTGTATCTGCAAAAGATACCTCGATAAAAATGTTTACCACCCAACCACATGGATACCTATAAGGCCCACTCCCCCATGCTAGGAGATAAACACCAAGGTCCACAAAGAAGGAATAGCTAGGCCAAACCTAGGGTTGGGTAATCTTTCCCAAAATAGCAAATGAAAAGAGAGTCAAAGTATAGATCTTTCCCAAAAGGTTCTAAGGCTTGGTAGAAACTCTAAGCAACAACCTAAGTGAGTGTCATCACATAGCCCTCACCCCTTGGGTTGTTCTGGTACTAGCCACTTTGGGCCCCGGCCCCCAAGTAGGCACATGCGGGATCAAATGCCTTTCGTACTGACAAGCGTCATTCGATCGTACCTACGCATAGGTACCTTCTCCCACTCCCATCCATAGCCTTTACTAGTGCTAATGGCATGGGTGAGGCATATTTAATATTTTTAATGTTTTAACCCATTCCCATAAGTTTAATTAGGTTTTCACTTGTTAAATAACTCTTCAGTCGGTTATCCTCATTCTAGCCACTTAGGGCCCCGGCCCCACATTGAGAGCCACTCACTAGGTGTTGTTAGGTTTTCTACCCTCAAACCACATATCGCAATCACATCATACACATAGTAAAAGCATATTATAAACGCATTTGAGAACTACTACAAAGAACTGAAAATAATAGGATAGTTATGTATGTTTAGAGAAATTAGGTACGTTTAAGAATGTTTAGAATGTCTAGATCCTCTTAGAAGACTCTAAACCCTAAACTGCTCCTTACAAACATTCTATCTCAATAAAGGCATCTAAATGTACTGAACATAATCTCCACTAAACAAGGAATGAACAATCTTCAGGTTTATACAAAATTTCTTTCTAAACCTAAAACTTGGCTAATCTTGAAAATTGACTAAGTCTGATTTAATTAAAAATCTAAAAATTAAAAGTTACAACTTAACTCCTAGGAACCTGAAACCTATTCCAATGGATTCAAAGGGTACCTAATCCCTTTATACAAGTATAACTCAAAGTAGTACTTATATTTAAATGTTATACTTGTATAAAGCGAAAGTATAATTATTGTGCTAGTTGGTCTAAAAATTTTACTTCACTTTTAATATTAAAATTCTTCCACCCTAACCCTAATATACACGCAGCAACTAAACACACGTAAACAATGTAGGCAGAAAATATTATTCAGCCAAACGACAGAGATATTCATTCCTGATAAACTTCTACAACAGTCTTCCTGGCCTCATGGAATGTTATCTTGTTTATATTGAAATGACAGTGTATTATAAACGGCTGGCTTTCTATAAACGGCTGAGATGGCTGGAGAATACAACAATAATATTGTTGGAAATATTCAGGAAGTAACCGAGTTACTGAGAGGGGAGGGGTGAATCAGTAACTCCAAATTTTCTTTCCATTTTAACATGTAATTTACTTTTTAACCTTTGCATACAGAAAGCATGAAACTTAAAAGCATTTACAATAATGACACATAGATTTGGTTACCCAGAAACCTTCCAAAAGAAAGTAAAATTGGGGTGGGGATGAAACCCACAAAGCTTTAATACTACAGAATAAAGTTGGCCGGTTAAGGCTTACAATTTGATCACTTCTGATGATCTGCCCTGTTAGGAGCAATGAGGATTGCTAAATCCACCCTGTTAAAGGATTTACAAACATACAATGAAGTATGCACTCGGTAAAGAGATTTTACAAAGACTGTTAGGTCTACCCAGTTAAAGGATTTAGTACTGATTCACCTGTTAGAATGAAACAGTAGATCTCTGCTTTGCAACTGGATTGCTGATTTGAGATTCGCTGATGTACTGATCACCTTCTGTGATGAATTTGTCTTTGCTGTATCTTATACTTCTGAAGCCTTCTGTAATTCGCTTATCTCTGCCTTTCTTTCTCTTTCACATATGTTTTTCTATCATATCTTTCATTTCTATCTCATTACATTTTTACAACATTGTTTATATACAAGTCTTAAACAATTAACTACAATTATAATTACACAGTCGGCTTGACAAGTAAACATAAGTGCTACTAAGTCGGCCCAAGTATGGTTACACGGTTCCTGCAAACTGACTCGGTGACTTTCTGATACTCGGCGTCCACTACATTACTCGGCATCGTCATGCACTCGGTAGAAGTGAAGGCACGGTTCATACTGATCACTCGGTAGGTTTTGAACTCGGTAAGTACTGGTGACTCGGTAGACATGATGTTACTCGGTTTACACTGTCCTGTTCAGTTTGCTCGGTTTCCACTGTCTGCTCAGTTTGCACTGTCTGCTCGGTTTGCACTGTCTGCTCGGTTTGCACTGTCTGCTCGATTTGCACTGTTTGCTCGGTTTGCACTGTCTGCTCGGTTTGCACTGTTTGCTCGGTTTGCACTGTCTGCTCGGTTTGCACTGTTTTCTCAGTTTGCACTGTCTGCTCGGTTTGCACTGTTTGCTCGGTTTGCACTGTCTGCTTGGTTTGTATCCAGAATGCAAATAAGTGTTGTCACTAGTGGCAATTCTGCTTAATGCCAACATAATATATGTCCTAAACTTTAATGGCCTATTTGCAGAAACATTTTGTAACTTGTAATTTGTACAAACGAAAACAGAAAACAATCCCACAACATGAACATTGAATGGCTGGCATTGCACATTAATATATATGTATATGACCAGCAATAATATATATAACCAGTAATGATGCAATATTGTATCAATATTCTGTAATAATACATTATTACAGAATACCTTAATATGTTATTACATGGTATATTAGTGTATTAACATTCCGTAAAAGTAATACACAATATAATAATAATACATTAATGCACACACAGACATTCTGCAATAATATTACACAAAATAATAAATTTAATGCACACACAAACACTCTGCAATAATATTACACAAAATAATAATATTAATGCACACACAAACACTCTACAATACTATTACACAAGATAATAATACTACAATAATGCATATATATATTTTGCAACCATAGTACAATATACAGAAACTTTTCAAGAAATCTAAATTTTACATTCATTCTACAAAATAAATCTACTTCTCAGGATGGATTCCAACCTGGAGTCCTGCGAAGATCAGTTGGAGAAGAAGGAAGATCAAATCCTCTCCAATGTTTCCAACACTCCTTTGAATCCCTTTGCTTGCAATCTTCCAGCCTTTACCCGTAACAATCCAAATGCCAAACTCACAGAATACGGGACTTCTCTCTTTAAAAATATAAATTTTCTACAATAATAATAATAATCCTCTTCTCCCAACTCCTTTTACACAGGAAATCTTTCTTGTAAATAGAATGGAGGAGGTGGTTGCACAGGTAATCCAACCGGTGCAACCATCTCAACTATCCATCCGTTAATGAGATGGTTTTGAAAACTCATTCCCATAAAGGAATAAATAAACTATAATCGAAGTCCCTAAATTTAAGGATATTAAAATAAATATTATAATCTTAAAACAATTTATTAAATTATTTAACTATGGTAATAGGATAATCCTATTTACCATACCGCTAATTGATCTATTTATTTATTTATATAATAAATAATTACATGGTAATAATTATACATAAATATATGTATGCATATGCATATGTGTGCACCCATATGCCTATGTATTTATTATTATAAATATTATTACAAGCATACTATTATTATTATAAAACATATTATTATTTTTATTGCTATAGACTCTTTGTCGTTTTTAGTATTATAAAATAATACCATAAATAAGGTACATTATTATTAATGTTAAACATTAGAATAACATTATTATAAAATATATTGTTTATTCATACCTTAATCCCCATTCTAATATATATATATATACATATACATATACATATACATATACATATACATATACATATACATATACATATATATATATATATATATATATATATATACATATACATATACATATACATATACATATACATATACATATACATATACATATACATATACATATACATATACATATACATATACATATACATATATATATACATATATATATATATATATATATATATATATATATATATATATATATATATATATATATATATACACATATATATATATATATATATATACATATATATATATATATACATATTTAGATATATATGTATATACATATATATATATGTATATACATATATATATATGTATATCTATATATATATATGTATATCTATATATATATATATATATATATCTATATATATATATAGATATATCTATAGATATATATATATATATATATATATATATATATATATATATATATATATATGTATATATATATATATATATATATATGTATATATATATATATATATATATATGTATATATATATATATATATATATATGTATATATATATATATATATATATATGTATATATATATATATATAGATATATTAAGTAGCCACTAACATAGGTTAGAATTTTACCACTATTATTTAAAACCTTTTTTTTTATTAATATTTCCTTAGACATTAAAATACCATAAAATTAATCCTCATCATGGGTATTAAAACCACATGATTTAATTGCACTCAAAATCGCTCCTAAAGAGATATGCTACTAAATCATTCCCTCAAATGAACAATAATCTACATCCATGATCTACTAACAGAATTGAACATATCACGAAGGCAAGAACTAGCTACAAGATCCACAATTCCATCAACTAAAAAACCACATAAGACATTCACACAAGGGATTGACTCGACACTTCCCACCTAAGGATAAAAGGATCAAAGGTGAAGTTTCTTCTTGTGGACCTGATGATACCTCCGTAACAACAACAATGATCAAGGATTTTGAGGGATCACTCAGACCTGTGAAGCCAGGTGGAGACGATACTCGGTACCTGCAATCCTGCATCACCAAGAAGAGATACATATATATACATATGGAGATACAAATCAGATATATGCAAGCAGATGACTAGGATTGATACATCGTGTGGACCTCAACTAAGTGAGTAACTACGACTTCATCCTGGAGTCATGAAAAACACATCAGACACATCCATGAAACATAAAACATCATGATAGTGGTTAGATTCAAATAATTGGGTTAGATCCATAAACATATAAAAATTGATAATTTTCTAATCTCATAAACATGTAATTACTAACCATAAATGAGCATATTCATCATGTCATCATCCACAAAACATAAATGTAAATGTATAGTCTTGACCATAATAATAATAAAATGTCCAAATCAAAAAAGTCTAAGTATCACCATAGGAGAGGTATTACATGTGGCTCCTTTGTCCTCTATTTTTATACCTTCTTGTGATTTTACTCCACTTTTTGAATCTTTTAATAATGTGATGATGAAGTTAATTAATGAAAACATTATTAAACTTCCTGTTATTAAACCAATTGATCTAAACAAACCTATTCCTCGATCCTCTGATCCTAAAGATTTTTATCAATACCATCGTCAAAATGATAATTATGCTGAAAAATCCTTTTCTTTGAAGAACACGATAAAAGACCTTATTGATTCCAATGCTATATATATTGATGCTAATATTAACCATGGAAACAAATCATTTGCACCTCCTAATTAGAATTTAAAAATATACACTAATTCTTTTCCATCTCATTCAACCAACACTATTATTCAACCTTTTTCTCCTACCAACATTATTTATGATGATAAAGTTGATTAAGTCAACCATATTTTTAATCAAGTTGAGCATGTCCAACCTAAACCTCAATCCCACATTACTTTTAATCCCGCTAAAACAATTATGACACCTAATTTTCCTTTGTATATTGTCGCTAGAGTTGATGGTATTCCCTCTTGTGGTACCCTTATTGATCCTACTTTCATGGTCAATGTGATAATTGAAGAGCATATTTTTAGTAGAGAAGTGCATAAGGATTCCTATGATAAATCTAATGTTATTATTCAAACTTGCAATAGTTTTTTCTATCCTTCCCATGATTCCATTTATTTTCTAGTGGAAGTTGATGGTAAAACTTTGGATGCTACTTTCATTTTCTTTCCTACCTCTAATAAATTTCAAGTCAAACTTGGTCCTCCTTGGTTACCTCCATAAAAGTCATGGATTCTCCTATTCATAAATGCCTTAAATTTCCTCATAATGGAGAGATCATGACTGTTAAGCATAGTCTTTATCATCCTTCCATGCCTCAAGATTCTATTAACCTTGATGTCTTTTGGTCTTCTATGCCTCAACCAACTAGAATCCATCCTGATTATCTTTTCCAATCCTACCAAGACTTCAATATTACAAATATTTGTGAGTTAAGAAAACCTAAGGATGATCATAGTTGTGGCCTTCTTCCTACAATTTGTGTGCCACCTTATATTACTTACACACATCCTCCTATTGTTATCTCTCATCCTAGTGTGGTTCCTTTAGTTCTTCCTTCTAAAGAAGAAAAGGAACTGATGTTGATTGATCCTACCCCACCTCATCTATATAGTAAGACCAAGCATAATTTTCATGCTTGTGATCATCATTGCAAGCGTTGTGCTAGAGTCCATTCTTGTACTTCTCAAAATATTTCCCCGCCTCATACACCTTCACTTCCCTTTGACCATCCCATGCTTGAGCTTGCGAAGGAAGTAAATTTGAATAATGTTAAAAAGAATAAACATGATAATATTATTAACATATTAGATTCTATTATGATTAATCTTGATGAATAAGATACTCTTGATGATATTTGTGGTACTAACAATGATATGCATGCTAGTGATTATGATGATATGCATTATATTATTGATATTAATAATGATTTTCCACATATGCTTTCACAATAGTTATCTATTACACCTACTAACAAACACATTGACCTATCTTCACAACATGGTCCTTGTTTGAAACTGGCTATTGTTCCTTTTTTCAAGCTTGATGTTGTTCCTCTTGTGGGGTTCCCACCTTCCCCAAACACTATGGACTGAGATAGGGGGGAAAGAAATATGCTTGATTATATCCTCTTGTATGGTGGATTTTCTATGTTTTCCTATTGTAACGTGCTTTCCCTATAATGTATTTCTTCTTATATATTTTGTTTATTCCTTTAGATGACCCTTGTCGATTTGTTGGCACAAGGTGATAAAGGAATCACAATATTGTAATCATTCTTCTATTTGTATCTCTTTTCCTCTATACGTCATTACATGTTGTGTTTTACATGTGTTATTTTTTGTAAATGTTATTTTGTGATTATATGCTTGGGGATGATGCAAAATGGTAGTACCTATTCTTTTTGGTCTCCATGATGCTAGCCCAAAAATACTTTTCTTCATGATTGTTACACATATTTCTTCCATTGTGTCATAGTTCTACTTCCTTTGGAGACTAATGAAATTTTATTTTGATATAATATTTTACAAATTATCATATGATCATACTGACCCCAGCATTGGTAGATCCCCTTGTTAGAAAGTAAAGTCCATGAAGATAAATGAGAGGGGGGGAGGTGAATCAGTTATCTGATTAAAACAAATTTTATTAATCTTATTATATTTGAAACATGTGATCAACATAAACATCAACCATAAAAAGATAACCATACACAATGACACCAAATTTGTTAACTAGGGAACCTCTTGATCAAAGAGTAAACCCTGGTGGGGATGACACCCACAAAAAGATGTACTAATATGAAAATTCCTTGTAAGAGGATGGACCCTGTTAGGAGTCTATGAAATACATTTAGTACATATTGGTCCCTATTAGGAGACTTTGAATCCCTATGAGGAGATTCCAACCCTATTAGGAGTTGAAGAAGAGAAAAGGACCCACGTCTAAACAACTTCAAGGACAAGATAACCGAACACACTATCCAACTGATCTATGTATTATCCACATAGAATAATACCAAATATAATTGATCTTAATAAATTTTCTTCTCTCCTCTAACCATGCCTAAACCACACCAAATGCTTCTCCAGATCTTAACACCAGATCTGCACACTTTACATCACATAAAAATCCCTTAGATCACTTACTCACATCAATTCACTCTTCACAACTTGTTTTTCACATCCATATACACTATAGTCAAGGAGAAAAATCCTTCCTTTATCTTGTGCTCAATATTTCATAATTCAGTTAGCCAATTAGTCTTCACCAATTAAAAAATATAAAACATTACACGTTACATAATATTTCCATAATTACACAAAACTACCAGCTCACAAACTTAATAAATTTTCACATGTGCAACCTCTGACTATGATGACTTATCCAAGTCACCTTCATAATGTATTTAACCTCTGTATAACTCTTCTTGTCCAGATTCTATCCCTGTTGGAGATATAATCTGATTATCACAAATCACTTCTTAGGAACTCTATTAGAATATAATTTCCACTAGATCACTTATAACTAACACAAATACTTGAATTTACGTATGCACTCTTAACCATGATATCAAGACACTATAAGAAACATGTACTCAGCTCTGTATAACCTCATCTATAATTATCTATGTGCGCTAATTCAAACTCTATCTACTACTATGCTAATCTTCAGTATAATCAGTATGTTTACATCAATGACAAACAATCATGAATGCAACATGTGCTGCTCCAGTAATGCTAGAATACTCCCCCATAGGACATATTAAACATTCATGCTAACACCCTTTTGTGCTCTCTTTTTTTCATGTGCTCATTTCCCTTGATATGTCCTTTCTTAGGAGCATTTCATAGTAGAAACATCTCTAGTGGATGCATGTACACTCCACTAAAGCCATTTCTCTCATTAAGGCTCTTGCAATAGATTTAACATGGGGGCATACACTCCACTCACATTTTACACACACACACACACACACACACACACACACACTATCTTTGATGTTCCTATACATTTGGATCCCTTACAGAACACACTCTTTAAGGCCTAATACCCACATTTGCACTTTCGATCCCTCATAGATACACAAATCCTTAAGGCCTGATCACATTTTATCAAATTCCCTTTTTGGAGACACAATTCTTAAGGGTGGATCCTTGATGGGTTGACTAGCATGGAACACAAACCTTGCTAGACTTTCAATTCCATCTTTTGTAGCTTTCCTTTTGTGTGATTCATAGTAAGATAATAATTCTTACCAGGCCTAGGTAACCACACCCCTTTCCCTTCTCTCTCTCTTTGTTAGTGATGCCTCTCTTGTCATACTTTTAGATTTGATGAGGACTTAATCCCCTTGGGGGCTTGATGTGTCTTTGTCTCCTTAGCTTTGATAAGACCATCTTACACATTTGACCTACTTCACCGTGAGTATGAGTTTCTCTCATATTCCTACTAAAGTGGGTGCTAAATGTACCATCCTAAAATTTATCACCCATAAATTTGGAAGCTCAAGGACCTATTAGGCCTCATGTTAGTGATCACCTAGGAAATGGATGCATTTATGCCCGATTTCTCACTTTTCCCTGCATATTTCATAACATTTCCCCCAATGCCCTTAATACCTATCAGGATTTGGAGGTGTTATCTTGATTTTTGCACCCTCAAGTATAGGTCGACCTTGACCTATACCCCAGGTCTTGAATTATGATTAGATCCTAGTCCCAATGTAAGGTATCTTTCTTTTCTCTCTCCTTTGTCAGCCTTTTTAAATTTGAACCCTGAATTACTATAAAAGGAGGCCTTTTTCCCTTCATTTTCCACACATATATACATGCCATCTATATGATCTATACACACACATCCAAAAATTGTGCAAGCCATTTATATATTTTGTAAGCAAGATATCAAGTTCAAGGAGAATTTAAGGAGTTAAAGCAAGGCATACCAAGCATATGAACATCCATGATCTATGATTTGGTTATTGTAGATCCATTTCATTTGTGAAGACATCTAACATTATACATTCTGCATGAGCATACAAGCATTCAAGAATATTTATAGATAACAAATCCTTATCCATTCATGAATATTTGACAAGAAAGGTAAATACTAATATTTCTCTTTCTTTTACATGCTTTTTATATTTAATTTCAATTTTTATTCCTAAAAAATTCCCCCCAAAAAAGCCCCTTTCCCCCCAAAAATTCCCTTTTTCTTGTGTAGGATCAGGTTCATAGACTTCTAGGATTTTGAGCTTAGAGTAGGAAGATTTGGAGTTACAAATCCCGTATCACTTCATAACGTTTAGTTTGTATTTTTTTAGGTATAGGTCAACCTCATCCTATACCCCAAGTAGGCCTATACCAAGGAAGTTGACTTGTTCTTAGGACCTCCAAAATTTCACAGTTTGCAACTTCCAGCCTCCTAGTTCTAGATCTATCTCTATTCCAATTTCTGACACAATTTAATAGTCTATTTTATGAACTGAACTTTCATTCTTCATTTTACCTCAAGGTAAGTATATTTCCTCTTTTTTATTTTATATCACTTACTTTTATTATTTTCCTTATTGTTCATCGTTATGTGTGCATTATCCTTTCATCACATTTAATCAAATAATTAATCAAAACATAAATGGAGAAGAAAGAGAAAGAGAAAGCGGACTTTGAATTGAAATCCTTAAAAGGAATTGAATTTTTTATTAGTACCCCTACATCCATTTTGGGTTGTGATAATTTGATTTGGGTCCTTCTAATAGTTACATTCAAGGGACTCCCTATCTTTTTCTCCATCTTCCTCAAAGTATCTATAACTTGGTGGTCTAATCACATTGGATCACTATTTTATATGTTATAGGAACACCTTATCATCTTTGAGTAGATTATATTTTCTTAGATTTCATCATATCATTACTATTTGTGTTTTCTCTCTTTTATCTTCCTTGTGTATATCCATCATAACACAAGATATCTTTCCCTATCTTTTTACTTTTGGATCTAGAGTGACCTTGATTATCTTGTCTTATGAAAATCTTAGCAACCAATCAAACATTTATCAACCAATAATGTTGAGTCTATCCTATCACATAATTTACATCTACCATTTTTAATTCATGCCTTTTAAAGGTAAAAATGATCAAAACTATCATACATGCCCCCCAAAACTAGAGCTCAATCAAGAAGAGAAATAGAACAAGAGAGATAACAAAATTATAAAAATCTAGACCATGAGGGAATTAGTGTAGCGAATTTGGTGATAAGAAAAAAAAAACACCCATGATGGAGTGGAATATCCTAGGAAGAAATAAATTAAGCTCTCATGGACAATAAATTTCTCAAACTATTTATTAAAGTGCTCCAACATAATCCCCAACACTATTTCAAAGCTACAACTAATGAAGGAATTAAGAAACTTGCTAAATTTGACACATATTTTCTTACAGTAGATGAAAAATATTTTTGTAGCGGACTTTATAAATATACAAAGATAAATCATGAAGACAAAATTAAAGACTACCAACCTTATCACTCGAAACCAAACTATAAGGGTCCAACTAAGACATCAAAAAATAGCGCAGGCCAATGACCCCATGTTAGAAGAAGTTAAACTCTTAGGAAAGGAGTGCTAAAAAATCATCAACAAATTTCTCTATCAAAGATAGATGTCCTTATCCATTTTATCCTATCATATCAATGCCACCTTTCTCCAACAATTGGGAGATACCTAAGTTTGACAAATATAAGGGAAAGGGAGATCCTAACTACTATTTGAGATAATTAGAGTTTTCTAGAGAGGAAACATACCTTATGAGACTCTTCCCTTGTATCCTTGGAGGGAGTTGTTGGGATTATGGAAACATAATTACTGAGAGGGGAGGGGTGAATCAACACCTTCAATACTTTTAAGACTAAAACTTTGTAGTAGTAGATAGCATTTAACCGACTGAATCCATTGTTTAAAACATACATTCAAGTAACTAAAAATATAATTTGCATGTAATATAATCAATAAGTCATACATGAAACTTCAAAATCATAACACAAAATATTTTGGTATTGCGGAAACCCTTGTAAGAAGGTAAAAAATGTGGTGGGAATGACACCCACAAATCTTCACTACTACAGTAACAAAGTATGTCAATTAAGGCTATAATTTGTGATCACTTCTGATGATCTTACCCTATTAGGAATAATAATTAGATCAACTAGATCTACCTGGTTGGAGGATTTTAACAACACAATACATGTGTGTACTTGGTTAAGAGATTTAAACAAGAACTGTTAAGTTCACTCTGTTAAGAGATTTTGGATCTGCTACATGGTTAAAAGGTAACAGTAAATGTATCTGTAAATAGCAACTTAATCTTTCCTAATTCATATTTGTGAAATATTAAATAGATATCACTTCATAGTGATGTATGTGTCCTTCTATTATGCTCGATATCCTTGTGTATGTTTTGAAAAACTGAATCCTTCTTTCAAACCTTCTGTGAAAAACCCTTTGTCTAATATCTTGATGTCCTTAGTGTGGCTAATCCTTTATGATACATGTTCATAATGACATCTTTACATATTTTATATCAAAATAATTTAACCTTATTAGAGTTTACAATATCTTAGAAAACCTAAGATCAACGGTGTAACAAAATAACCTAGATCTAACATTACATAGGAATCATCAGTAATTTAATAATTGCATCCATATTTAATTCTATTTTGATCTTGGTAAACTATTTTCTGATTGGTGTGAACCATTCACATTATTGTTTGTGCCATTTCGTATTACTATGCCATTTCTTGGTTTACTCAGTAATCACTGCATTCTCCATTTGGTAATTAACTGGTGCTTGCTTCATATGAATTCTCGATGATTAGTAGCTTGGTACTCGGTAATTGTATGTCACTCAGTGAGTGTACTTGGTCAAACCCTTATTCTATTGACTTAGAGATTTTCCTTGTGTCTTGTTCGGTGTGTAGGCTTGATATGGTTGATTGACTATCCTATTTGTCTCCTTTACTGATTGAAAAACTGATTGATACTAGTGACAATCCATTAATGCTCAAATAGGAATAACAATCTCCCCCTTTGGAATTAGTATCAAAACCTTATGTATATGTACCGACTGCCAAAAAAAATATACAAACTCCAAAAATATACTGACTCCCCTTTTGTGGATCCCGGTGTGAAGTACATACTAGCATCCATATACATAGACTTTCTCCCTTTTTAAAATTAATGCCAAACAAAAATAATGTACTTACAATTTATCAAAAATATGGTGATGGGTTTTCTTGAGTGATGCCAAGAGGTTTTCCCATTCCTCTTTTAGGTTCTCAAGAGCAATGTGCTCTAAACCAACTTGTGCATGCATGTCAAAAATGTTTTCCAGTACACAAATTTCTAGGGTGGCAACTAAAGCTTTTGCCTTATTAACATGATGCTCCATGATCTTAAGATGTGGAAGCAACTCCGCTTGAAGCTTAGTGATTTGATCACGTATAGTATCTTCTTGCTTCCTCAAATCTATTCTCAACTGTTGAAGTTCTTGAACCTTTGAAATATGCTTATGAAAAGCATTTGGCTTGGTTAGAGAATTATTGGCACTGACCTTTATTTCTTCATCTAGTTTCTTGAGATTTTCACTAATCTTGGTAGTGAATTAGTCCATAGTGCATAATGTAAACAAAATTTGAATTATCCTCTAAATTATGGTTCCAAGCTCGGTAATGACCTTTGAGAGCTTGACCTTATTTATTGCCACTTCTTGGCTTATTTTCTCTACCAATTTCAACTGTATCTTTGCTTCTTCCCACTCTTCTATTCTTTTCTTTGCATCTACATCGGGGGCATTTATGTGACCGGTTAGAGTTACAAGTTGGTCAATGATGGGAGTTGCCTCATCAACATTGATGTCGCGAACTACTTGCATTAGAATATCTCTAACTTCCTCCAAATTTTTTTTTTCTCTTTTTCTCCTTTTTCATTTTCTCTTATGCAACCTTCCTTGTGCACAATTCCCCATATCTTCCCAGTGCTTTGGGGTCTAATGTCCTAGGGTCACATTCAGGAATTTCAATAACCTCATCAAGTGTGACAGGACCCTTACCATGTTTCCTTTTATTCTTCTTCTTCTCTGGTGTAGGTGATTTGATAAAAAACTAGAGCCTTAGTCTCCAGATTTAATTTTTCTGACTTGGTAGACACACTTTCTTCCTTATCTTTCCTAGTGATTGGTGTCTTGGTAGCTTGTCCTTGGGCATTTTTTGTGGTGTCTACTATATTTGATTCTACCAGTTTATTCTCTTTCAGTGCTTGTGTTTATACCTCTGTATGCTCAGGCTCATTGGAAGATTTTTTCTCTATTGTACCTTGTCCCTCAGGTATATCCTTTGGTTGCTCGGGGGATGATCCTTCGGGTTCCTTCTGTGTTACAATTTCAACTGCTTGTACCAATATAGGTAAGTCACCTAGAATTTCACTTGTTGCTACCTCACTAGGTACATTCTCCTCGGTGGTGTCTACAACAATGTTAATATCTTCATCATTATTAATATCACTAGGATCTCCATTGGTGATGTCTTCAATTAAAACATCATTTTTCCCTGGTGTGACTAACTACTCGGGAGTATCCTATCTATATTCTTCTCTATATTCGGTGGAGTAGAAATCAATAGCAATGGTGTCATCTGTTACCTCAGTGTTGGATAAGTCAATTGGCTCCTTGGTGGCTAGGTCTGCATTGTCCAAGTGAACTCCTTTTCCTTTCTTTGTGCTCTTCTTCTTGGGAATTATTGCCAATGCTAGTTGACCTGCTTCTGCTTGGGCTTTTAAAATTGTAGTCCATAGAAGCTTGTTATTTTCATCAACTTCTTTAAGGTTGCTAGCCAATATGTTAAGGGCTCTAGCCTTCATTAGAAATCATTTTGAGTATTATTTCATCAATTCTTCTATCTTAGGAACCAATAGAGTAGGCATAGCCAAAATCAATGAATGTTCACTCATTTTTTTCTCAGTGTGCACGACATAAGTCCACCTGGTTGATAATTTATCATAAAATTCTTTTGGAATATACTTAGAAAATTTAATAGGAACTTTCTTGAACTTTATCATCATTTGAATAATTGCTTCTTCAACTTTTTCATGATCCTCGGTAGACATATATACATACCAACTCATTTTAGGGTGAGAAAGTCTACCCATTACCTTTATGTTCTCAACTAGCTCATCTACCAATTGGATTTTATTTACCACAACTTTGATTTTATCTTGATTTTCTTCTTCATCATCTTCATCAACATCATCTTTTTCCCTTATCAACCTTCTCCTCTTTTTAGGTTGCTCGGAGGTGACTTGTGCACCTCTCTTTTTCTTCTGATAGGTTTTGGTAAGAGTTGGCCTTGAGATTTTTACTACTCCTTTCTTTGGGGGTGGAGAAGTAGCTATTGAGGACCTTGTCCTTTCTCTTGTGGGTGCTTCTTCTTATTTTCTCTTTCATGTGGCCTTGATTGGTGTAGCTTGAATATCCTTTTCAGAATCGATCTCCTCCTCATCATGTTCATTATTCCCAATTAATAACTGTTCCTTGATTGCTCCTTCAATTGGATTAGCCTCTGACATCTCTTCTTCTTCTTCTTCATCACCAAACTATTTTACCAAGGTATCCATCATCTTCTTATATTTCCTACTTAACTTCACTCTGACTAGTTCCATCTTAATTATTAGTTTGACCTCTTCATAGGTACCAAACCTAGTTGCCTTTGGATCTTTGGGCAAGACCAATAATGCCTATATTGACCTGGAAGCTCGGTCAATATCTAATTCGTAGCCCATAGGGGGTAACCAAGAAGTCCTTGGTTCAACTGCCTTGATTAGTGTGATGTCGGTGTCCACTAGGAATTAGATATCATCCTTATGATTTTCTATCGGTTGACCTGGTATCCTTCTCCTTTGGTGCATTCTATCTTTAAATTGATCAAAATAAACATCCATAACACTTACAAAATTCTGACCCAAACTTTGAATAAATTCACCAATTTGCATAATAGCCGATTGGTCGACATCCCAGTTAACATTACTGATTGAGGGAAAGAAGTTTTGCACATAGAAAAATATACAAATCATTAGGGAACCAAACTTATAAGTATTTGTCTTTGTTGATCTGATGGTTCTCATGTTCTCATCTAACTATTTTAGTAATAGCTTGGCTAGGTCATATTGAAAACCTTTCTTTACAATCTTGTATGCTATGTCCATGACTCCACATGATACACTATTCGATCTTCTTTATGGAAATATTTTGCAACTGACTACGTAGGCACCGAACCTTATCTCAGGATCAACAATAGTGTTGACTCTCATGCCTCTACCATCCCATTCTTCTCCAGTTAACTTCTCGATTTAGGTCCTCGGTACATTCCTAATGGCTTTCACTTTATCAGTAATAGGATAACCAATGACTACATGAATAATGTCCTTTGTGATTTTTACCAATTCATCAAGCCATAACTTCCCTTCATGCACACAACTCAATAAAAACCTAATCCACTTTGTTTTGAACTCTCTTAGGAAATACATGGCATTTATTAAACCCTTCACCTCCAAGTGTTTATTATCATCCTTGAGCTTTCCATCGACACTCATCTCCTGGTAGGTGGATTGAAGATCAAAATCTCCTATTTCACCGATCTTGCAATGGATATATGCACAAATATCTTGGACCAACAAAACCCTAGGAAGAATACTTGAAAATTCACAAGTTTGGTCAATTTGAGATGCAACCTCAGGGTGTAATTTGTATTTTGCTTCATCACAGGTTGTAGACTTGATTAAGGTAACCTTCTTATCACTCTCGGACTAACTCAATGGATGCAAAACTTACTTTTGATCGAGATGAACTTTCTCGGGAATCCTTCAAATCTCTGTTGATAGCTTTGGAAATTCTTCACTCAAATCTACTCAAAATCACTCTAGTTCTTTGTAATCACTGTGTGAAAAATTACTAAGTCCTTCATGTATTTATACCACAAATTTCATTTCCCGCTCAAACTTTTGCAATTAATGCTTGACCTACCACAACTCAGTAGACAAAGTTGCACTTGGTTACACTTTAAATGATCTTAAGCTTGGTTGACACTTAGATATTGCTTAGTTGATACCACAATTCGATTAACCTTTCCAATATTTATTGACTAGCAAATACTTACTCGGTCATGCTTTTACCAACTGTACATAGTTTAAGTTTAAACATGTAATCCCATAGTGCATCTTATTTCATGCTAATTTGGTATGAATTCACTAGATATAAGGAACTATTGTAAAATATAACCAATTTGAAATTCAGTTTCATACATACCTTCTATGATTAGGTGGAGGTGGTGATATCACCTAATCCAATGGATGAGGTGTCACTGACTGCAGTGCTTGATCCATCATTGTCATTTGATGATTTTATCCACATTTGATTTCTTATTCTCATGATTTCTTCAATTGTATTTCCATTTTCATTTGTTTTTATCTCTGGTGCTCGTTCTTTGCAATCCTTTCTTAGGTGACTGACTTTGTGACAGTGCAAACATCCCATACCAATACTTGTCCAATTGTGAGATCTTCCTCTCCAATTCTTTCTCATGCAATTTTTTGCTACATGTCCATACCTACTACATGATATGCAATTAACCCATGTGTTTTAATCCCAAGTATATGCATTACCTTTCCTTCTTAGTTGGTATGATGTGTCCAAACTTGCTTCATTTTTGTCTTGCATTCTTGTGATATGTATCCATGCATGTTGCAAGTATGCCACTGTTTCTCCATGTAAGGTTTATTAGGTGTCCAATTCAACTTTGATCTGCACTCATGTGCTTGATGTCCATACTTATTACAATTATAGCAATAACCATTAAATTTAGGAATGGATTTAAGAATACACATTTCTTTACTCCTACAAACATTTGATGTGTGGCCCAATTTCCCACAATGATAACATGATAGCTTCTTTGACCTTTGATTAGTATAGGCATTATTCTATTTAGCTTGTCTTGATGACTCTCCCTGCTTGGTGTAGCCTAAACCAGTTGTGCTATCAAGTCTTTTCTGACTAATTAGAAATTCATCCATTCTTTTAGTACAGTCTTCATCTTTCTTGATCATCTTATTATGTTGTTGATGCATTTTTACCTCATTCTTCAATCTTTCATTTCCCTCTCTTAATTCATCGATGTCTTCTAGTTTCTTTGTAAGCTCACTATTTACTCAGTTGACTTCCTGACTTATGACAACCATCTGATTAGAGATTTCAAAGTGATGCTCGGTGAGTCTCAATATCTCAGATTCCTTCTCTTGCAACTTATTAGTCATTTGTCTCCTATATTCAATAGGCAAGTTTCTTTCTTATTCTGCTTGCCTAGCATTGTTCATGACATCAATCATCCTAACCATTTATGTCTCTTGATCGATTTGAAAAGATTTCACTTGTTTAGTAAGATGTAGATTCTTTTCAAATATATTTGATATGGTTCCTTTAGATGCATCAGATATGCTACCAGATCTAGATCCAGATGCCTCAAATGGATCATCTATCTCTTCTTCATGATAATTAGTCTCATTATACTGAATTGCTATATCCTTCCTTTTGATCAGTAACTTCTTTAGTTCTTCTTTGGCTTCCTTGAATTGTTCAATAAATATTTGCATCTGTATTCTTTGATTCTCAATAGTCTTATCCAACTTATATCTTTCCATCCTTGGATCTTTACTTTTCAGTAGTTAAACTTGCTTAACAAGAGATCTAGCTCTGATACCAAAATTTGGGATTATGGAAAGATAAGTATTGAGAGGGGAGGGGTGAATCAATACCTTCAATACTTTTAAGACTAAAACTTTCAAGTAGTAGATAGCACTTAATCAATTGAAGCCATTGTATAAGACATACATTCAAGTAACTGAAAATATAATTTTCATGTAATCTAATCAATAAGTCATACATGAAACTTCAAAATCATAACACATAATATTTTGGTATTGCATAAACCCTTGTAAGAAGGTAAAGAATGTGGTGGGGATGACACCCACAAATATTTACTACTGTAGTAACAAAGTATGCCAATTAAGGCTACAATTTGTGATCACTTTTGATGATCTTAACCTATTATGAGTAACAATTAGATCGACTAGATCTACCTAGTTAGAGAATTTTACCAACACCATACATGTGTGTACTCGGTTAATATATTTAAACAAGAACTGTTATGTCCACTCTATTAAGAGATTTTGGATCTGCTACAATGGTTAAAAGGTAATAGTAAATGTATATGTAAATAACAACTTAATCTTGCTTGATTCAGATATGTGAAATACCAAATAGATATTACCTCCTAATGATGTATGTTTCCTTCTATTCTACTTGGTAGCCTTGTGTATGTTCTGAAAAACTGAATCCTTCTTTCAAACCTTCTATCAAAAACCCTTTTTCTAATATCCTATTGTCCTTAGTGCGGCTACTCCTTCATGATACGTGTTCATAATGACATCTTTACATATTTTATATTAAACTAACTCGACCTAATAACTTGACCTAAGATCAACGGTGTAACAAAATAACCTAGATCTAACATTACATAGGAATCATCAGTAATTTAATGATTACATCCATATTTAATTCTGTCTTGATCTTGGTAAACCATTTTTCGATCAGTGTGAACCATTCACATTGTTGTTTGCACCATTTCAGATTACTATGTTGTTTCCTGGATTACTCGGTAATCACTGCATTCTCCATTCGATAATTAACTGGTGCTCGATTCATATTAATGTTTGGTGATCAGTAGCTCAATACTTAGTAATTGTTTGTCGCTCGATGAGTGTACTCATTGAAACCCTTGTTCTGTTGACTTAGAGATCTACCTTGTGTCTTGGATGGTGTGTAGGCTTGATATGGTTGACTGACTGTCCAGTTTGTCTCCTTTACTGTCTGAATAATTGATTGATACTAATGCCAATCAATTAATGCTCAAATAGGAATAACATGAGTGTTATTAAAGTGTTTTTACAACCACCCCCAATAATTAAATATTTTCAAGAGTTAGCTAATAAATTTATTGCACACTATGCTTACAATTTCAAACATAAGGTTAATATGGTTGACTCATGCAAAACTGAATAAAAACTATGGTAACATTTATATTATTCCTACAAAGCTAGAGACATTTGACTAAGATACCACCTTACAAGGTTCCCAAAAAAGAATTGGTTAACCTCTTTTTATGAAACAAACACATAAATTAGGCTTGAACTTTGCCTCAAGTGCTTAGTATGTTCAAGAAGTACCTTTATCAAATTAGTTTACCACTATTTCAATCAAATTAAGCTAAAATATAACAGATTAGGAAGCTATTTAATGAAAATAATAATAATAAACATCATATAGCTCTCTATTTAGATATGCTAATGCAAAGCTCTCAACAAGCTTCCATTAGTGACAACTCTACAATGATAATTATGCAAAATGATTATACAATTAAGCCTATTTTACTCAAAATAATGCTCAATTATGCTAAAAATGCTCCTAGCTCAAATTCACTATAGTAATGATGCAATTCAAAGATGTAACTGGGATCCTTTTCTCCTAATTTTTGCCTTCTATTTATAGATTTTAGTAAGCATAGGGGGTGGAGTTAATTTGATCATGGTTGAGTTTGAGTTAAGTCCACGATTTCAAATATGGGGACAATTTAAATATTTTGTTCTCAAAGCTTGGGACAATGAGACAAAATGAGTGGTTAAGATGCTCTCTCCTTATGAGTGATTGAGATTCAACGTGGCTTTGATCCATGTGAGTCCAATCCTTAATTCCTATTGGTTGAGGTAATTCCTCCCATGTGGTGGGTGAGAGAAATTAGGAATTAATTAATTGAATTTAATTAATTTCTTTAGCCATGTGTACCCCTTGAATGGGTTAAAATTGATTTTAATTCAATTATACAATTAATTAGATTAATTGCACAATTATATGATTAATTTGATTTATTTAATTCATTTGACTTTTGATTTCAATTAATAATGGATTTTGGCTTGATTACAATTAGTGCCTTGATTTCTCACTTGAATTAGTCTTGACAATTTTTATGTGTCTATAAATGCCCCTCTTTGAAGCAATGTGCGAAGCACATTGGTTCAAAGAATATTCGATGTCCTAATGCAGATTCTTGATTACCTGATCTTTGATTTGATCTTGATTGATTGATGCAAATTCCCTGATGAACCCTAATTAATTGATGTTACCACTATCATTACGATGATGGTTCTTGGATATGATGCTTGATTTGACCTGATTTGCTAATTTTGATGCCCCACTGATGAGTTCAAAAAATTTTGCGTTGGATTTCTAATTTGAAATAAAATCTCTGATTTTATTGATTTGAATATTTGATTTGGATTGATATGATGGCATGCCCCCTCGGGAAATGAATCAAAATGATTTTTGGATGATGTGGTTCAGTTTGGGAAATTTTTATTTGTTTCCCGATAAAATTAATTTGAAAATGCCCCCATCATGAGAGAATTTGATGACAAAAGCTTTGATTGATAAAATGTTGTTGATGTTTTGGATAAGTTGATGGTGTTTTGATATTGTTTGATGTTAGTCATAATCACTTGGTCGATTTTTATGTCAATATGATAGGATAAGTAGGTTGATGGGTTGATATTTTACTCTCATGATCTAGAGAGACAAAATGAATTGATTTTCCTTCCTCAAGATCTAGAGTTAGGAAATTGATATGCTCAAGATGAGAAAATTGATGATAGGATAACTTAATTGATGTTAGATGATCAATTGGATGATTTGACTGATTTATATTTGATTTTATATGCTTAGCTAGATGTTTTGATGAAACGGGGTTGATTGGATGTTCTCATAATGCAAAATTAGAGATTGACCAGTAGAAGAAAAGGTGATGAACAGAATTAGGTTGCCCCTAGTTGATCAACATGATTGAATATTTATGATATCCTTGATGTAGCATGGATCATTTGATGGATCATGATTTACATGTACTTATATCTTGATGATGTTGATGTACCATTGATGATCAGATTGAGCATGATTTTGATGATGAATACTTCAGACCTTGATGATGTTGATCAAGACTTTGATTATATTGATGGACATTTGATGATGTACCTTGATGTATTCTGATATATACATTTGATGTGGTCTTTTGATTATGATAACTCTACCCCATTTTATTTTTTATGACAAATTTTGAGAAAAGGACCCATATGCAAGCTAATATGTACTTAATCTATTATGGATGCAACTAGTTGTCTCTATTCAGAATTAGGATTCTTATTTTCATCATCAAGATTTTTGAAACATGAAATTGGTACAATCCTCACTGGTTAGATTTTCAACAATAATGATATGAATACCTCTTTCCTTAGATTTTAATATTGCAAGTAAATAGACAAAGAATGATCCCTTTCATATGCAAATGTCCTTGATGATTCTTTGATGATCATGTCATTAGATAAATTTGTATATTGCTATGAATCAATCTGGCAAGTACTCAAGCATAAATCAAGAAAATACCATATCTTCATCATTGCTTATCTAGTCCAAGACTTCATCAATTTTCTAAAAAGACACGATTCCAAAATTTAGTAACACTATGAACATTTTTCACTTTTTTTGTTTGGAGATCCATATTTCAAGTAAAACTTCATCCATTTTGATCCTTAGTTATGTTTAAGATTTTTTTTAATATTTTGATCTAATTTGTTTGAAGATTTAACGTGTCAAATGTTGTTGTTTAGATCAAATGTTTGGATGTTTGAAATGTAATATAGTTCATGAAGTTCAAGTGTAGTAATTTTTTGATTTTGATGCGATGATTTTGAGCCAACTTGCGTCTATTTTGTGAAGCTCATTGAATTTGGATTGGTGCCCCCAGTTTGATTCAACAACGATGATGTGGAGGACCATATATTGTTTGAGAGTTTACTTAAGATTTTATGATTTTTAAGATTTTTTGGATTTTTAAAGATTTTTTTTTTGTTGGATTTTTAGAGATTTTTTTGATGTTTTTGGATTTTTAGGGATTTTTTTTATATTTTTGGATTTTTAAAATATTTGAATTTTTTAGATTTTTAGAGATCACTAGTTCTCAAACAAGATCACATTGATTTGTCATCACTGTCTAGCAAGGTACATGATATGAAAGATGGATTTGCAAATTGATGACTTAGAAATGAATAGGCCATGATGGATGAAGCAAGTGTGTGACTCATAGGACCATCTCCTCAAGATTATCCAAGTTGGGTAAAAATAATATCAGAATGTAGGCCAATGATGCGGTATTGGATAGCATATGGAATAATGACATGGTGTCATGACAATGGTCCAAAGGAGTGTACATATCAAGAGACTTTTTATAATATATATAGTTTTGCATACTTTTATTCTTCATTTGGATCAAGATCAAGGGATCAATATGGATAGGATCACACAATCATGATAAAGGGGTGATGGAAGCTATGAGTGAAGGGTTTGGGAGTATGACAAGACTTCTTAAGAATAATGAAGGTGGATTCAGGATAAGCAAGATCATGATAGGGTAGCATGAATGTAATAAGTGAATAGGTTTATGGATGAGATAACACATGTCAAATAACTTGATACTCACAGATATGTTCAACCTTGTCAAGAACAAAGGTGAAAGATGGAGTACGGATGCAAGTGAGATAAATGGTAGAAATATAGAGGATATGATGGATGGAAATTGCCCCTAAGTGTAGAGTGCAAGAGAGAGGAATTACACATGACACCTATTTACCAATTTTTCATCATGGTACTTCCCCAAGATGCCACAAGAATTAGTTTTCAAAATAGGGCAATTTTATTTTTCTTTATTTTTATTTTTTATTTTTTTTCAATTTTTTTGGAAGGACTCAAGCCTCATGCTCTTTGGATACTCCTTGAAAAAATATGATATGATAGGCCATGGATGCTGAAAGGTATTCTCAAATATGTTGATAGGGTGAGGGAAAAGTGATATGGTGGATAAGGTAAAGGGTGGCTAAAGATTTATGTGATGGATTGGAGAAGGGAAATGGAAGGATAATGAATGAGAGGATAATAATTCTTTCTATGTGTGGGCGTGAAAAGGGAATAGAAGAATAATGAATAGGAAGATAAGAAGTATTATCAAGATCAACATCGAAACACATCTTGAAGGGTAGTGGAACAATTGAATAAAAATGGGTGAGATAGCTTGAGACTTTGATGTAAGAGAGGATATGGATCTTGGGACACAAGGACCCAAAAGGAATGGATAAGATGGAATATGTTTTGGAGAATATGGAGTGGAAGCCTTTGGAAGCTTAAATGTCAACTTTGATTTCCCTTTTGTGTGTAAGTCCTTCAAAAGTGACTTGGGAATCCGCACTTTCTTTGATTTTTCTTTCCTTTTGGATGCTTTAGAATACATTTCTTCAATGGGATTTAGGAACCCACATTTTCTTTGATTTTTCTTTTTTCTTGATGGACCTTTATGATCTCTTGAATATTTATTTTTTCTTTGCATTCACATGTCTATTAGATTGGACATGGTTCTCTTCATACATAATTAGATTCTTGATTTTCTAATTTTTATATTGCACATTCAAATTGCTTCCAAAAGACTTGGGATTTGTGGATGAATAAGGTTGATATGAATGGTTCATATGGATGGCTTGATATGACAGGTTCAAGGATACATGTCTTTGTCAATCTTGGTAAGTGGTAGTGGATGGAAAGCTAGGGATGGTAGGAAAGGTTAATGGAGGGATATAGGGACCCAATATGGATGAAAGATATAATAATTTTAACTTTGAGGTATAGGAACCAATGATAGATTTGGAGGATGTATAAGGGTGAGTCTTATATGAAAATGGAGGTAAATGAGATATGGGAGAAATATCAACATATTTATTGAGTTACATGGCCAAGGTTCTCATCTTTTGGATTTATCTTTATACCAATAATCTTATGAGTGGTTTTCGTAGGAGTGAATTTGATAGGAGTAGTTGAAGCTTGAGGGGATTTATTCTTATGCAAAGAATTAGGGAGAATGGGAGAATTTTATGGTAGATATGAAGGTTTGTGACAAGGAAATGCTGGGGGTACTTTGATCTTGACAAGGATATTTGGATAACATAGGAAGAATAATTTTCTTTTGATTTTCAATAAGTTCATTATAGATGGAAGGAATATCTTGATCTTGCTTAAGAGATGAGTATGATATAGGAGGTGAAGGAATATGGGTGCCATTTTGTGTAGAAGAAGTACCTTTATAAGATTAGTTTACCACTATTTTAATAAAATTAAGCTAAAATACAATAATGAGGAATCTATTTAATGAAAATAATGATAATAAACATCCTATAGCTCTCTATTTAGATATGCTAATGAAAATCTCTCAGCAAGCCTCCATTAGTGACAACTCTAAAATGAGTATTATGCTAAATAATCATAAAATTAAGCCTATTCTACTCAAAATAATTCTCAATTATGATAAAAATTCTCCTAGCTCAAATTCACTATAGCAATGATGCAATTCAAAGATGTAATTTGGATCCCTTTCTCCTAAAATTTTCCTTATATTTATATATTTTAGCAAGCATAGGGGGTGGAGTTAATTTGATCATGGTTGAGTTTGAGATGGAAGGATATCTTCTTAAAATAAATGGAAGGGTATGAAGGGATCATCATGGTATTATTAGGATATGGGACTTTGGTCAACTATATGATAAGGAGGGATATTATCTTGACCTTGATCCTTAATAATACTTGTTTCTTTGCACTTTGGATTATTCTCTTGACATGGAGCCACTTCTAAGGACAAGGTAGGAGTTTGGATTTGTATGAGGGATTCTTGAAGGGATGATGGATGTTATAGGCATGATAGACATTGTAGCACATGAAGGATTTGGGTCTATAACCTTTGAAGCATGAAATAAGTTTGTAGAAAGATGTAGGTTAGCTTGGATATCTTTTAGATGTATCCCTTGAGGGTATACATAGTTATCATGAAAAGTCTTAGGCTCTTTATTTTATGGAGGAATAATAGATATCTTTTCTTCTTTATGAGATGGAGGAATGGTAAAATAAGTGGAGGCTATAGGAGAACCACTACTAGACATGCATTCATAAGTTTGATCTTGCTTGAGAGTAGTATCTTCATTAGATGAGTCATTAGGATCTTCAATTTTAATTAAGTCATCATCAATAAGATCTTGGATTTTATGCTTCAAATCCATGAAATCTGAAGTTTCATGTTCATTATGTCTATGATATGCACAATAATTATCAAAAATATAAAACCACATGAAGTGATTCTAGGCAACATGATGAGATCATTTTCAAGGATTTTTTCCAAAGATAATTCATAAGATTGTCCCAAAGGATTAAATGATCTATCCCATGGATATTTAGATGTATTTGTGTTTGTCAAAGATATGTTATATTCAAGATTTTGATGATCCAATTTTTCATTATCATGTGATGAAGATTGTTGAGATAAGACTACTTTTTCTTGATTTCCTTGATCAAAGATGAGATTATCTTGATATTGTGAAATAGGTTCATCATCAAAGATTAGGTTACTATTAGGATATTCTTGGTAAAATATAGGGTATTCATGATTTTTTATTTTATTTTATCAAAGGTTGAATTATTAAAGATATGATGTTCATAATGTTCTTCTTGATCAACGATATAATTAATGTGAGATTTTGGAGTAGCCCTTTTGTTTGAATAATATGTAGACATGGATGTAATATTAGGATCACATAGGTAAGGAAACATTGTTCTTAATGAGGATTTTTTGGATGATGTATACATTTCTTTTTCCACATCTTGAATTCTTGTGAATAGAATATTCTTTTGAATTTTTGTTGTTAATTGATTTTTGGATCGTAATGGATGTTTTGTTTTTGTAATCATAGACCTTCAAGCACAAAAAACACAAAAATAATGATTTTATCAATTATCACAAGAAAGTCTTCCAAGAAATCTACTAAGGTCAAATTTGAATTTTAAAATGGCTCTAATGAGGTAGAATTGCTAATTAGCAAGGTGCTAGTAAAGATTCTGTTCAAAAAAATATCAAGTCTCATCCCCCATTATAGGGGCCTCCCACCACTGGTATGTTGGAGTTTTGCGTAATCCCGAAGGACTACTTGAGAAGGTTCGATTCTTGATATCCTTTTGCAACTCACCCCATTAAGGATGAGTGCATTTTATTTTATAATGGGTCAGATTATTGTGGCAAAGGAAATTATATCCCACTTTGGGTTGTCCCTCTCATCGGCCTCGTTACGCATGTTCTTGGGAGGCAACCCACTAATTTTCTAGCATGTTCATATAAAAGAAAATAAATGAAGTGAAAGAATAGGTTTGGGATTTTGATTCACCAAAAGGTGAAGAGCATATCCCTACTATTTCTTACTTCCAAACACCATTAACAAGGTTCAATTACCAAGCCTTCTTAATCTAAAGGGAATTAGGCACTTCTAGACTTCTGATTCACCTAAAAGGTGAAGAGCATAATTGCCTAATACCTTCTTCCACAAGAAATAGGCTTTAAATTTAGTGTTTGATTATTTCCTTAGCCTTTATTTTAATCAAAAGATCTAGTAGGTTTGGCATTTTGATTCACTTAAAGTGAAGATCATATGCCTACTACTAAATCTCTCAAACAATAATAGGTTGCTAATTACTAGTTTCAAATCAAATTTGCCACAATTTAAGCAAAATGCAAAAGGATACAAGCTTACCTTTTTTGTTGCTAGCAAAGGCTAGGGTCATTTTTTATTTGAATTTTTTTCAATGGAATACTCACCTAGTGGCGATCGTTCCAGCTCCTTTACATCCTGAAGATTGTTAGTTCAACACAAAACACACAAAGTGAAGAAAATCCAAACAATTGATCTTTTACTCCTTTCTTTAAAATTTGATGAAAAATGATAAGCTTAGGGATTAAATATCCAATTCAAAGAAACAAATTTAGATTTATACAAATCAATGATATGCAAGTATTTTTCATATTCTTCACCTTCCTGCTTGGAATTCTCAAGAAAATTGTTTATGTGAATGATCTTTTCTCTTTTCAATCTCCTCTTGAGGTTTTTATCCTCACTGTGAATTATGGCCTCTGATTTCTGAACTTTTTTATGTCCCGCCATAAGAAAAACACAAAGAAAACATTATTTATTGTCATAATTTAAAAATAATGAAAATAGTGCTACACGCTACAGGAATGATTGTACGTGCTACTTTAGACATCAAATGCACTACATGACTAATTAAATGCACTACTACAAAAATTAAAAGTGCTATTTAAATTCTCAAATGTGAGTAAATGAAACTTAGAAAGCACCATGTAAAATTGAAACACGTTGGAACAGGGGTTGAATGTGCTGCGGAGTTAGGGTATAAGTGCTGAAAGAATGATATATAGAAGATAGAAGTTATTGTAAGCACTATAATGCTACGTAAATGTGCTAAATTTTTTTGTAGAAGTGTTATTTTAGGTCTCAAATGTGCTATTTATTTTCTTGAACATGCTACTCCAGGCCTGGTATGCGCTATTTCACTTGTCAGATAGAGAGATTAAACACAAATTCATACAATTTTTGCAAATAACCTCAAAATTTGGTTAAATGAGGCCCTATGCCCCATGATGGGTACCATTTTGTGTACAAGAAGTACCTTTATAGAATTATTTTACCACTATTTCAATCAAATTAAGCTAAAATACAATAAATTAGGAAGTTATTTAATAAAAATAATGATAATAAACATCCTATAGCTCTCTATTTAGATATGCTAATGTAAAGCTCTTAGAAAGCCTCCATTAGTGACAACTCTAAAATGATAATTATGATAAATGGTTAGGCAATTAAGCCTGTTTAACTCTAAATAATGCTCAATTATGCTAAAAATGCTCCTAGCTCAAATTCACTATAGTAATGATGCAATTCAAAGATGTAATTGAGATCCTTTTCTCCTGATTTTTGCCTTCTATTTATAGATTTTAGCAAGCATAGGGGGTGGAGTTAATTTGATCATGGTTGAGTTTGAGTTAAGTCCATGGTTTCAAATATGGGGAAAATTTAAATATTTTGTCCTCAAAGCTTGGGACAATGAGATAAAATGAGTGGTCAAGATGCTCTCTCCTTATGAGCGATTGAGATTCAATGTGGCTTTGATCCATGTGAGTCCAATCCTTAATTACTATTGGTTGAGGTAATTCCTCCAATGTGGTGGGTGAGAGAAATTAGGAATTAATTAATTGAATTTTATTAATTTCTTTAGCCATGTGCACCCCTTGAATGGGTTAAAATTGATTTTAATTCAACTATATAATTAATTAGATTAATTACATAATTAAATGATTAATTTGATTAATTTATTTGTTTTGGCTTTTGATTTCAATTAATATTGTATTTTGGCTTGATTGTAATTAATGCCTTTATTTTGCCTTGATTGCTCATTTGAATTAGTTTTGACAATTTTTAGGTGTCTATACTTAGAATCATTTGAGAAAATTATAAACAAAGGATTGAAGATTGAACAATCTATTATTAATGATGGAACTACTAAGACAAACAAAGAAAAATACCATAAAGGAAATGATAGTTTAAGTAATAGTTGCAAAAACCCTATGGTCTTAAAAAATATTATTGTCAATGATGAAGTTGCTGATGCTAAAACTGCTAAAAATACACCGCTCATATATAACCTCAAAGGTTCAACCTTAGACAAAGGAAAATGAATACTACGAAGCCACCCAAAGATAAAATTTACACCTTTGGGACAATCACTCAAATTATAAATGAAAGAACTCCCTACAAATAATGGCATTATATTAACTGAAATACATATTACTGAAGTTAAGATTTCATGGTAGAATGGTAACTATTAATGCAAGTACTATAAACATAAAGGAAACAAGAGAAATAGTTTTAATAGACTTTGAAATTTTATACAAGACCTTATTGATGATGGAAATATTTCAATGGATGGAAATACTTATAGTAAATTTGATCACCATATGTTTAAGGATCCTCTTCCCAAGCATGAAAAAGTAAAAAGAGGAAGCCTTTATGTACAATCATGTGAACAACTTTACCCTCAAAAGTAAATCACTTTAATGCAATGTTACTACTTGCATACAAATATTCATGCTCTGGAGGGCTCATTTAATACCCTCTACACTAGTTGTGCAATATCTCCATTAGAATGTTCAGGGAAAACACTAGCACAAATATCACCAACAAGCTCTTATGCTTATCTCCTAAGCATAAAGCTATACAAAGCACTCATAGGAGACACCCATAAACCTAAATGCGGATAAATTTCAATCCATGGGGTAAATATTTTGTGTGTGAAAATTGTACCTGATCTGTAGACACAACACTTCAGTAAAACATTAGAGGTTATCTATAATCAAAATCATGCAAAATTGAAATCTAATCTAACCAAGCGATTTACTGCCTTCTAATAGGTGCGAGATTAATGTTCTCAGATTGTAATCGAGATCAGTGACCTAGATGACACCTAAAGGAAGGATTTGAATGCAATTGATCTAGATATGAATTGAATGCAATTAATTTATATTTTTGATATTTTCTGTGCAATAAGAATGATAAAAACTGATATGAATCTATGCTAATATGAAATTGATATGCTACTAATGCTATCAAAAATTGATATGCAATGCTAATCTAGAAATGATATGATATGAGAATGAAAATTCTAACAATAATATGAAAGCTATGAATTTGAAATTGATCTCACAAAGCTTCGAATCCTCAAATTT
Source organism: Chamaecyparis obtusa (assembly GCA_027943335.1). NCBI lineage: Eukaryota > Viridiplantae > Streptophyta > Pinopsida > Cupressales > Cupressaceae > Chamaecyparis > Chamaecyparis obtusa. Next base: position 4,354,168 of record BSBK01001913.1, read on the forward strand.
ATCTTTCAAGCTCCAATTGTGCAAATTCTCCAAATCTGATATGCTATGATTCCTATAGAGTAAGTTTGCAATTTGTGAGATGATTTGGGATGAGCTAAAGCCTTAATTTATAGAAATCTAGGGCTTTGGAGGTGCATGGGAAAAAGTCATAAATCACTCAAATAACTCAGCTTGATTTTTGAGTTATTTTTAAATAAAAGATAATTAACTCACAAAAACATGCAAAAGCTAAGTTTTAACTCAAAATAGAGTTTAGCTTTAATTGATAATTGATAGTTGTTTGCTTTTATGATTGTGCATGTTTTATTTATGAATTAATTTAATAATAAAGTGATTTATTTCCAACTTAACTGCTTTTAAAAATAAAATAATTGATTTATGGGTTAATCAATTATTTAATCAAACTTTTATTAAAAACTATATTATTAAATAATGACAACTTGCTTTAATTAATTAAATAAGAATTTAATCAATTATTCATATGATATTAGATTTATTGTCAAAATTAAATAATACAATTAATAATAGATATAATTAAATTTAATTACACAATTAAGTGGCAAATATTAAATCTAATTAATTAAATATGAAAATATTCAATTAATCAAACTTTAGGATAAATGTGATTTATTGCCAAATAATTATAAAATTAAAGATAATTATGATGATTAGGAATATTGCTAGGAATATTCCCTGATGCAGAATTTAAGATAATCAATTAGATTTGATGATGTTGAGATGTGCCTTAGGTTAGGACTTCGATGTCAATTTTGTTCGATTTGTCGATGTAGGAGGTTAATGAACATATAGCCCATTTTTGGGGTATTACATTTTGCCCCTCTTTGAATTACTGTGCGAAGCACAGTGGTTCAAAGAAAGTCTGTGTTTGATAAAGATATGAAACTGATTCAAAAGATAAACCGATCTCAAGATAGAAATCGATTGAAAGATATTGAGATAGGAGTTGATTGATATTGAATTGATATGAAGATAATAGGTCTTGAATGACCAAAGATAATGTTCACTGTAGCAGCGATGAACCTATGATTGTGAAAAAGTGTCAAAATGCCTGATTCCAAACCTTAGGATTGCAAAGAAGTGAGTGACCCGTTCTAGACTCGATTGTCTTAGCAGAACTAGCAGGTATCACATCCGAACCCTTCAGTTGTCGAAGAACCAAGGAAAGAACACTATGATCTGATGGTTGCAAAAACACTGATACAGTTTACGAGATTAAGAGAATACCAGATTGATATGGATCGATGAATCTAATATGCCCCAAGTGATGATAGATTTGCCCCGAGCGATGAAGACTTTTGATGAATCAGTGACTAGACGTGATTGTTTTTCTTGATCACTGATGAAAGATATTGATAGAAATTGATTTACAGACTTTGAATGATGTGCAATACCATGCCCCCTTCAGGATTAAAATTGAAATCTGACAAGAAAAGTTAGCGTTGATAGTTTAGAAGCATGTTAATTGATTTGAGAAGTGGTTAAACACATCTGGGAACACATTCTGCATCGATTAGAGGTCCTATAGACCAATTTTGACTAGGTTAAACCATGAGTTGACCATAGTTGAACAAGTTGAAATTTTGATAGTTTGATGTTAGATAATCAGTTAAGTTGAATGCTGGATTTCTGTGATGATTGAAGGTTGATTATGCAAGCAATTAATAATATGAATGATCTCAGATTTGAATTTTGATCCCGAAAAAGGATTCTACTTGCTATTTCATTGGAGGAACCTTTGTGTGAGATTCAATTCTTGTTAGACTTGAAGATGTGATTTGAAGAATCATTTAAGCATTGAAGTTCATTTAATCATTGTGAGATCATGCAAACATGCAAAATGCAATGAGACATGCAAAATGAAATGAGACATGCAAAATGAAATGCAACCTAAGACCTAGGACCTAGTCACTGATCATACGTCGATTTGTTATCATCATTGAAATTTTAGGTAACCGGATAAATCAATACAATGCCCACTAGCCATGAAACCATAGACATATGAATATCGATTTGTATGCGCAAGAATCAATACAAAACCCACTGGTTATACAACCATGGACATATGAATATTGATTTGTTTTTAGAATGTTGGATTAGATATAAGCACCAAGGCACAAATGCCAGGATGACCTGAATATCATGTCCATTTTGATATAGCAATTTGTACAAGCATCAAAACATAAACGTCGTGATGACCAAAATATGCCTTGCATTGTAAACACATCAAACAGTCAAGAGATCATTCTAAATCCAATGTGAATTACCCGTAGTGACCCTTTATCGTTCACATCCTTAGGCAAGATCGCGTTCCACAATAGGAGAAATAACTTACTCAAAAATATAATAGTTAGATCAAACTTCTTTGAATTGTCTGGGTATCAATGGTCGAGGTACGCATGGCCATCCAATTCGAGATAGAGGCTCTTATAGTCAGACACCATTTCAATCTGGAATTTCCAAAGTTGTTAGATTTTCACATACAAGTAGAAGACAAAGAAAAGATTATGCCCCCAGTCATCACTCTCTAAATCCTATAAAGGACATCATCGAAGAGCTTGAAGGGACACAATATGCAAAAATCTCAATGCGAATCAGTAAGCATACAAGGAGATAAAAGCATGTAAAAAGCATAGATTGTTTTCAGTTGATTTTTGATGTTTGATTGCGTTGTAGATGCAAAATCCTTTCTGAAGACAAGACTGATTGACTGACTCACATGAAGCTTCAAAGGACTTTGACTAGATATGATCCATCTAAGATACATGGGAGACCATAGGATATGACATTGATTGCCCCCAAGTGTTAAACATTGATAGATAGGATACAAACGCTTGAGTTGATTGGTGTATAGACTGACTTATTGAAAACTAGAAATGTTGAAACAAACCGGGAGATATGTACAAACTAAAGCAAGACTGAAAGCTGGGAAAGACCAAGATTGCACTGATAGATGGAGCATTTTGAAACAAGTGGCACCCGTTTGCTGGGTTTTCACCATCTTGATAGAGATTCTATTTTTTCTACCAAGGCGCCTGTTTCCAGGTTTTCACCAAGGCACTTTTTTTTTTCTTTTTTTTTGTATTTTTCATTTTTAAAATTTTTTTTTAATTTTTTTAATTTTTTAATTTTTTTGTGAATCATCAAGGTGCCTATTGCTAGGTTTTCACCAAGATGTTCATTTTTTCAGGATATTTTCTAATTTTTAAAGATTTTTTTAGGACATTTTACCATAGACTGAATGCCTTAGGCGTAGAATTTCTTCAGATGGAGAACATTGATTGGTTCTCAAAGCTGTTCTCCTTCAATCATTGAGAGTTGATAGGCACCAGAGCCAAAAGTAGCAGTGATGACAAAGGGACCCAGCCAGTTGGGTTCAAACTTCCCCTTGCGTTCTCGATGGGATTGATTTTTTGGATTTTCTCTCAAGACTAGATCGCCAACCTGAAATTCTCTGTGTCTGACTTTCTTGTTGTAGCCTCTAGAAATTCTCTTCTGATATACTCTGAGATGTCATACATTCTTGTCTGCGCTCATCTAGTAGTTCAAGCTCTTGTAACCTAGACACTCTGTAGTCATCATCAGTTACTAGACCATGCATTCTGATTCTGAGTGATGGGATTTCAACCTCAATAGGTAGTACTGCTTTAGACCCATAAACTAAAGTGAAAGGTGTAGCCCAGTAGGTGTTCTGATACTTGATCTGATACTTGTTATGATACTTGTTATGATATTTGTTTTGATACTGGTTCTAATACTTGTTCTGATACTGGTTCTGATACTTGTTCTGATACTGGTTCTGATATCGGTTTTGATACTTGTTCTGATACTAGTTCTGATACTTGTTCTGATACTTGTTCTGATACTGGTTCTGATACTAGTTCTGATACTATTCTAATACTGGTTCTGATACTGATTCTGATACCGGTTCTAATACCGGTTCTGATACTGATTCTGATAATGATTCTGATAATTATTCTGATACTAGTTCTAATACTTGGTATACTTGATAGCATCTTTTTCCATTACAAACTCCCAAGCAAGATTATATTGTGTAGTCCCAATGTCTAGCAAGGTGGAGAACAAGAGGGATTGGCAAGCTGGTGGAAGAGATGGAAGATAAGAGAATGAAGGAGAATGAAGGGAAGAAATCCTCAAGGGAAAACTCCTCAAGAATACTCAAGCTAGGGAAAAATTGTCATGTAAAGCATATTTGGATAAGTAGTGAAAGGCTAGTATAGGATAAGTCACAAAAGCGTAGTGCAAGAGTAGGAAAGAATGCAATCCAAAGGAGTATACATGTTAAGAGGCTTCATAGCACTGTGTTTTACTCTTTTTTTCTTTTTTTTATTAGATCAAGACCAAAGGGGAAAAGGATGGTGATAAGAGAAAATGAATGGAGGAAGATGGATATGAAGGCTAAGCGGGAAGGGAATGAAAGAAAGATCATCATCAAACAACTCACAAAATAGCTAAATGTTCGTGTATAGATCAACATTGTCAAGATCAAAGAGAAAAGATGGAATGGATGAAATATGTAGAAGAACTACGCATGATGCCTGATTGCCAGGTTTTCATCATGGTACTTATCCAAGGTGCCACAAGGGAGTGGTTTTCACCATAGGATGAATTTATTTCTCTTTACTTTTGCTACCAAGGTGCCTGTTTCTAAGTTTTCACCAAGGCACATTTTCAATTTCTTTTTTTTTTTTTGGAAGAAGGCAAGCTTTTTAGATAATGCTCCTTGAAAGGATAAACCATGATATGCCAAAGATTCAAAATGATATGCTCAAAGATGCTGATAGGGAAAGGAACATGGAAGAGAAAAATGGAGGATAGGGTTTTATGTAAAGCGAGTGAGGTTGGAAGATAGGAGGAATAGGCAAATGAGGAAAAAGGATAGAAGGTAGAAGGTTAATGAATGGAAGGATTGTGAAAGGGTAGATGGAAAGGAAGGAAAGATCAACGTAAACACACACCTTGAAGGGTGGCGAGAGGGTGGAGGAAATGTGAATGAAGGAATACGTGAAGGAATATGGTGAATGGATAGAAGAGGTTGAGGTTTGGGTGCATGAAATGGAAGAATATTTTTTGAAGGAGATGTAGTGGAAGCCTTTGGAAGCTTGAATGTCAATTTCACTTGTTGCTCAACACCAGACTCTTTCAAGAGAGACTTTGGAATCCATATAGCCGTAGGCTTTTCATTTCTTTTTGGTAATTTGGAGAGAATATCTTCAATTATGGATTTTGGAACCTATACTTGTCTTGTAGTTTTTTTCTTAGATATCTCTTTTGACTTTATATTTCCATGTCAATTAGAGGAGACATGGTGATCTTCTTTTTTGATGAATTTTTGTATTGCTTCTTTTTCTTATATTGAACATTCAAGTTACTTCCAAAGGACTTGGGACTTGTGGAAGAAGGAGGAGGATATGACTGGTTTAGATGGGTGGGTGGATTAAAAGGATTCAAGGGTATGCATCTATGTTGATCTTGAGGAAAGATGGGAGATGGAGGGATGTAAGGGCCCAATATGGATGGTGAATTAGGAGAGTTAGGAGGGGAAAGTGAAGGGAAATAAGGACCCAAGATGGAAGGAAGACGTAAAGCCTTTAGTAGTGGTGGAAGAGTTCCAAGGATGGAAGTGGAAGACGCAAAAGGATAATCAATAAGTTCATCAGCATCTATATGACAACCAAGGATATCAGCATCTTTAGAGTGAGCATTAGAATTTTTAATAGAATTGTGGACATCTTGAATAAGAGCATTTTCTTTGATAGGATCATTCAAAGCTTGCGAAGACTTAGGAAGAGTAGAAAGTGGAAGTGAACATGGAGTGGTAGAATAAGAAGATGGAAGACTTTGATCTTGACAAGGATCTTTGGATAGCATAAGCGTACAATTTTTTTCTTGATTTTTAATAGGCTTAACATTGGAAGTAACAACACCATTTTTAACAACCTTAATGGAAGTATCATCTTTGGAAAGCGCAAGTGTAGTAAGGTTATTTTGATTGTCAATAAGCTCAACATTGTAAGTAGTAGCTTGATCTTGCTTAGGAGAAGACTTAAGACATGGTGGAATGCATGAAAAAGGGTGTGTAGGATCAAAAGAACCATGGAACGGATAAGAGACATCGTGAAAAGGAGTGGATGACATGGAAGGTTCTTGATCTTGATCTTTCTTTATGTTCTTTTCTTTATCATTTCTAGAGTCCTCTTGACATGGAGCCACTTCTAAGGACAAGGAAGCATGTTGGGATTGTATGGAAGACTTTGGAAGAGATGGTGGAGGAATAGATGAAGTAGGAATTATAGCATATGAAGGCTTAGGCTCTTTAGGTTTATCATTATTGAAAGTATTTGCAGCCAAGTGAAGGTTAGCTTGAGTTTCTTTAAGAGGTAGCCTTGGAGGATAACTATAAGGAACCACATGAAAAGTATTAGGGCTTTTGTCGGATGAAGGTTCTATGAAAGATTTGAAAGACTCGGAAGCTTTAGGAAATGTACAGGTATTGGAGGAAGTAGGGGATGGAAGGGAACCATCACAAGACAAAGGTTCAACATTAACATGATCTTGCTTGAGAGTGTAATCTTTATTTTCAGCAGGAGAGTCCTTAGAGGAGAGATCTTTATAGTATTGATGTTTCAAGCTAGCACGATGCATTTTATAGTCCTCAACAGTAGTAGATGGATCATCATCAAGGTATTGTCCACAAAAGCCATCAAAGTCTCTTTCAAAATTAGAATCATATGGATCACCATCACGATCTATCCAATGTGATGGCCCATTTGTAGTAAGTAGGAATGAACGACAAGGAGGACTCTTAGGAATAGAGGTGTCATAGGTATCATTATATTATCTGTCATCATAGTCATCATAGTCTCCAAAGCTGGATGTGTCACTCTCCATGGAAGAGGTATCATAAGGGTTGTCACGTTGCTCACATTTTGTCTAAGGGCATGGTGACATGTACAAGTCTTTATCAAATGTAAAAGAGTATAGAGATTCCATGGAGAACTCTTTAGGTTCCTTTTCTTTCTCAAGTTTGTCAAGCTGGACTTGCATAGCTTGCAGCTGCTTCATCATAGCGGTGATCATAATTTTTTCCTCATGTGTATTGATTCTTTGAGACATGTGTACTAATTCTCAATGGCTACTACTCTATTCTTGACACAGTGATCTGTATGACAGATTCTAGAAATATGCTGAAAAGGCTAAGTATCTGGCAATTCTGAGAACTCTTCAAAAATTTCTCAAACGACACTCTGCAAACTCATACGACAGTGGGTATGCTATGAAACGACAGTTGCAAAACTCGTACGACAATTACAAGCAAGATTTTGACTCTTAGAATTTTTTTGGCATCAAAACTTGTACGACACTGGGTTGGTTATCATACGACAGTTGGGTAGTAATGAAATGACAGTTGAAAATCTCATACGACAGTTGCAAGATTTTGACTTTGAGAATTTGCTGGCATGGAAACTCATACGACACTGGGTACTCAATCATACGACAGATGGGTTGTAATGAAATGAAACTTGATGGAAACTCGTATGACTTTTTGACCTCCTGAGATGACTTTTGACTCCAGAAAAGAATTTTACTTCAGATTTTGCAAATTTTGAGTTTTTAGATTTGGATTGTTTGCAAATTTCAATGTCCAGATTTGAGGATTGTAACAGATTTGTCCATTTTCAATAACCAGATAGATAAACAAGCATGCAAAATAGCAAGCACGTGATTTCAAGCATGTCTGAAAATAATGAACAAGGGCAAAAGCAACCTTGCGCATGAACAATCAAGTGACTTATTCATTCTAATCCTCAGAAGCGCTAATTGTGTATGTTCCAAAAATGTTTTGCAATAACACACATATACCCTATAAAATGAAAATTTGGCCTCGCTAGGGTTTTTAGTAATGGTTTGACTCTGCAACTTTTATGATCCAAAGGGGTGAACTCCAATCCCGGTGCACCAGGGTTTTGACACAGTCCGAGAACTTAATCTTCAAGAGCTGCTAGGGAGATCTGACAACCCAAAAATGAACCATACCCATGGAGATTTCTTCCACAAGGATATTTATATAGCGGCTGTCACTACCATGGCAAAAATGGCTATTACCGCTTGAGGTTTCGTCAACGCAGTTTTCCCTGTGAAGGGATTGTCCGCTATGGTTAACCCTCTCTAAAGGTGACTCAAAAATTTATACCACAAGGGGACTTGGCTCCAGATCCAAGGTTTTTGACACCTTTTCACTTTTAACCCAAACAAAGCAAGCAGATTAATCCGACACGCTAAGACAAAGTTTTGTTCCACCAAGGTTTGTGATGTCAACTCCATGTGATCTATCAACCTCTCCAAGGAGAGAATGTATCAATCAATAATAGAAGGTGCACTAACCAATTTTGATTCACCAAAGCTCGTGATATCAACCCCACATGATCTATCAACCTCTCCGGAGAGAGAATGTGTCAATCAATAAGAGAAGACTCACTAACCAAGTTGAATGTGAAATGCACTAAGTATCCTCCCTACCTATAAGGATTCTGTCATCAAGAAAGATTTGTCTAGGAATCCAATCTCTCAAGAATCACGAATAGTGTTCATAGGGCCTAATTACTATGTGAGCACAGATATATTCTCGAAAGCAAATCTACCAAAAGTACCCAAAAAGTAGAAAGAGGAACACTTAACGCTTAAAGTGAATATGAAATGAGTCCACAAGGTGGAACACTTAACACCTCACACAAGCTAAAAATGAGTCCCCAACTTAGAAAACAAGTGAGTTCCTAAAAGCACAAAAGGGTTGCCAAGTGGAACACTTAACGCTTCTGTCCTGTTGACCCCTCCCCTTTATGGCACTGAGATTGCAACCACGGGGTGAAAATGAGGGGCCGGCGGATTAGCGAGTCCAATAACCCAAGATAGAAATCAAGATCAATCACAAGTATTCTAAGACTACTTAATGAATCCTTAAGGGGTCACAACCTAGTATCAATTATGCAAGTGTGTAGAAATAGATCAAAGCATGAAAAGATGCACACAAGCCAGACACATAAGAGATTTGTTTAAGGATCCAAATTGAAATATTATTAGCTTGAGAAGAATACCTTAGATCCAACGCTCTGCAATCCAGAATTTAGCACATGTCTGAAAGTACAAAACCAAGACAAATCAATAGCAAGCTGTAAGCGTTAGAAATCAATAATTTGAAAGTACAAATCTACAAATTATGTGTCTCTGTAGCAAAATCTCATGCGAGGCAGAATGTGGTCCCGCGTGAGGAAACACTATCTCGTGCGATGAAGAATGAAGTCTCGCGCGAGGAAGTACTATCTCGCGCGAGGAAGTACTATCTCGCGCAATGAAGGATGAAGTCTCGTGTGAGAAAGTACAATCTCGCGTGACAAAAATATGAAGCCTCACCTGAGGAAGTTGAGTCTCGCACGATAAAAGATAAAGTCTCACGCGAGGAACTGCAGTGTCGCGCGAGAAAGTGATTTTTTTGCGCACAAAAATGATACCAGTGAAATTTCACGCGACACATAAAGAAATCTCACGCGATGCAAGTGAAATCTCATGCGAGAATTCGTACAAAGATGTATGAAAGTACAGATAGAATGATAAAAATCGCAGTGTACGGACAACTTTGATAGAAAAAGTGCCAATTTTTTTTTTCTTTTTTGCAGGCAAAAAAGAAACAAAAAATAACGTCCTACAGAGTATACCAGGACCCTTGAAACCCTTATCCTCAAAAGATAGAAAATTGATAGAAATGAAGGGAAACCCATTTCAGGGCCCCACGGTGGGCACCAGAAATGTGTGTGTGAAAATTGTACCTGATCTGTAGACACAACACTTTAGTAAAACATTAGAGGTTAGTATAATCAAAATTGTGCAAAATTGAAATCTAATCTAACCAAGCAATTTACTGCCTTCTAATAGGTGCGAGATTAATGTTCTTAGATTGTAATCAAGATCAGTGACCTAGACGACACCTAAAGGAAAGATTTGAATGCAATTGATCTAGATATGAATTGAATGCAATTAATCTATATTTTTGATATTTTATGTGCAATAAGAATGATAAAAACTGATATGAATCTATGCTAATATGAAATTGATATGCTACGAATGCTATTGAAAATTGATATGCAATGCTAATCTAGAAATGATATGATATGAGAATGAAAATTCTAACAATAATATGAAAGCTATGAATTTGAAATTGATCTCACAAAGCTTCGAATCCTCAAATTTATCTTTCAAGCTCCAATTGTGCAAATTCTCCAAATCTGATATGCTATGATTCCTGTAGAGTAAGTTTGCAATTTGCGAGATGATTTGGGATGAGCTGAAGCCTTAATTTATAGAAATCTAGGGCTTTGGAGGTGCATGGGAAAAAGCCATATATCACTCAAATAACTCAACTTGATTTTTGAGTTATTTTTAAATAAAGGATAATTAACTCACAAAACCATGCAAAAGCTAAGTTTTAACTCAAAATAGAGTTTAGCTTTAATTGATAATTGATAGTTGTCTACTTTTATGATTGTGCATGTTTTATTTATGAATTAATTTAATAATAAAGTGATTTATTTCCAACTTAACTACTTTTAAAAATAAAACAATTGATTTATGGGTTAATCAATTATTTAATCAAACTTTTATTAAAAATTGTATTATTAAATAATGACAACTTGCTTTAATTAATTAAATAAGAATTTAATCAATTATTCATATGATATTAGATTTATTGTCAAAATTAAATAATACAATTAATAATAGATATAATTAAATTTAATTACACAATTAAGTGACAAATATTAAATCTAATTAATTAAATATGAAAATATTCAATTAATCAAACTTTAGGATAAATGTGATTTATTGCCAAATAATTATAAAATTAAAGATAATTATGATGATTAGGAATATTGCTAAGAATATTCCCTGATGTAGAATTTAAGATAATCAATTAGATTTGATGATGTTGAGATGTGCCTTAGGTTAGGACTTCGATGTCAATTTTGTTTGATTTGTCGATGTAGGAGGTTAATGAACTTATAGCCCATTTTTGGGGTATTACAAATATCACCTCCCCACATACCCTTACATTCATAGATAATAATGAATCTTACATGAACAACCTCATAATCCACCTTTGCAAATTGAAACCTATATTCGTAGACATTGAATCAAGTGAGTCCTGATTCATGGAGGAGCAGGTCTTAGTATTTCTTTGAGAATGTGGTAGATCATAAGAAGAAAATAACCACCAAGGCTTATGATGAAGAAGAGTATTCCTCTAAAGGATTAGTCACACTATTGATTAGGTTTGGGCTCATGGTTAAAGATGTGGTTTTCCAAGTCCTCAACCTTGATTTGACCTACAATATTATTTTAGGAAGACCATTAATTCATGTTATGTAATTTGTACCATCTAATTATCATTAATGCATAAAATTCCATAATAATAGAGTTTATATCCCTATACCTAGAGACCTTAATCCCTCCATGTACTCCAATGACCTTAATCTCAAATTTGAAACTACCATACGAAGAAATAATGATGTTGTTCCTTCTATATTCTATGTCAATCATGAACCATTAAAAGCTTCCACTTCCAAGTTGAATGAGATTGAAATAAAAGTAAAATTAAAATAACATGGTGTAGGAGAATAAAACATGAGCCAATCCCTTTGTGTCAGATAATCATCTTTCTCTCCTTGGACTTGTGGAAAAAAAATCATCTTAAACCATAATGGCTACAACTATAGTTTGCAAAAAAACTACTTTTACTTAATGGGGAACCGTTAACAATGAGATGGAAGAAGAAAATCTCCTAGGATGGTTACAAAAAGATGGTACATAATAAGAAGAGATTAAAAAACCTAAAGTTAAGATACATGTTGAGCAGTATGACAAATGACTTATAATCATGGAACAAATAGGGTATGATGCTCATAGTCCCCTTGGTCCACAAAAAAAGGCATCACTGAACAAATACAACCAAAGGGAGCTTGCAAATTTCCTATGTTTTTATATGATATGTATCAAGATAAGACCTTGAGTACTAATGTAATTCGAGTTTAGTAGGAGAGTCTAATAAGTTGATGAGGAGAGTACCATCAATGAATTTGATGATTTCTCTGGCATCTCTAACTATGATAGAATTTGTACCCTTACACAATTGCATGAAACTAAACCTAATAATGACCCTTACCTCTTGTCTATCCTTAGCACATTGATTGGGACTAAAAAGGACCACTAGAGTTAGACACATTTTAAAATAATGAAGCTATAGTGAATTTTATTGGAGCAATAAGTAATATACCTCTTGGGACCATAGAGTTAGTTTTTATATAGAACTTAACATTTTGGAATACTTTAGAGAAGATTCCATGACTTCTAGTCACAAAAATATAGAAAATGTAAATAGGTCTTCTAGTGGAAACTATGGTCCAACACTTTTTAACCCCAAAAAAGTAAAAATAATGGATGTATTTGAAGGTAAAAATATCTCTTAAGAACACGAGGATGGAAGTATTGAAAATCTTCCTTGAGCATCATATCATAAGAGATCACCTATGTTAGTTGAGAAGGCAATAAAATCTAACTTGGGTATGGAATATGAACCTAAGATTATACATTTATCTAAATAATTGACACAAGAAGAGTGAGTTTCATTCATTTATTTTTTCGAAGAGAGATAAATATATTTCATTTGGTCCTACATAGACATTCCCAAACTTGATACCAATATTTTAATACATCACTTGACTATAGCACTAGGGAAAAAACATGTCAAACAAAAGTTGAGAAAAATGCACCCTTAGATTGCACTATTGGTAAAGAAAGAGCTTAAAAAATCTCTTGGATGTTGGTTTCATAAGGCCTATCGATTATGTAGAATGGATTTTTAATCTTGTACCAATTTCAAAATTTGTTGGGGCTTCCACATATGCATAGATTATCGAGATTTAAATATATCTTTCCCTAAGGATGACTTCCCCTTACCAAACATTGACACAATAGTGGATCTAACAACTAGACATAAAATATTATCCCTCATAGATGTTTTTTTGAGATAAAAGTAGATTAAGATAACACCTAAGGACCAACACAATGCTACATTTACTTTTCATTGTGGTACCTTTTGCTGGAATGTAATGCCTTTTTGTTTGAAGAATGTTAAGCAACATATTAGTGAGCAATGAACAATATGTTTCATGAAATTATGCATACCTATATGGAAGACTATGTGGATAATCTACTTGGAAAATTACTTACCTAAGGTGGACACTTGGAAATCCCAAAAAAATCTTCACAAGACTAGAGAAATATAAAGTGTAACTAATTCTAAGGAATTGTGTCCTTGGAGTGACCTCGAGGAAGCTCTAGGGTACACTGTCTCTCATAAAGGGATTGAAGATGATCTGACCAAGATAAAATCTATGCTTGAAATGCTACCTCCTAAGAACATCAATCAGTTAAGATCTCAACAAGGAAAACTACATTCTATCCATCAATTCATAGTGCAACTAGAAAACAAATGTCTACCTTTTAAATACTTACTACATAAGAATATTTCTTTCAAATGGGATGATAAATGTGAGTAATATTATTAAAAAATCAAGGAATATCTAATGTCCAATATGATAAACCATTTCTCCTTTAAATGTCAAAAATTATTTCAACGTTGGAGGCACTTTTAACACACTATGATTTAGATGAAAAATAAAGAGCCATCTATTATATTAATCATACTCTAGTGAGATATGAGTTCGATTATAAACCTATTAAACAAGTGTTCTTTTTTGTAATATTTTCCTCACATAAATTGCATTGTTACATGTTTACTCATAAAATAAATCTCATTACAAAATTGATTCCCTCAACTACCTTTTGATAAAGTAGCTTTTATGAGATGATTTGCTAAGTGGGTTATGATACATAGTGAGTTTGAAATTGAGTATGTAGAGAAAAAAACTATAAATGGGTAAGAAATACTGTATCAACTTGTGGATGATTCTATGGATAATGATCATCCCTTAATAGGAAAGATTCTTGATGAATTAGTCTTCACTATGGAATCTACATGATCTTATACCTTATATTTTGATGGATCTTACATAGAGAATGCCTCCAACATTAGTATCCTCATCACACTATAAGGATATTTCATACCCAAAACTTACAATTTATTATTAGTGATATAAGGCACTGAGAGCATTTGGAGGGGGGGGGGCAGGTGGGGGTGAATCAGTGCAATCACATATCTTAAAACCTTTTGCAAAAAATTCCAAATTAACCAACATACAAGTGATATTATAACATAAAAGAAAATAAAATTAAACACCCACAACATGCAACACAAGAACACCAATATTTTTCTTGTGGAAACCCTTGGTTAGAGGGAAACACCATAGTGGGAGTTAGTACCCACAAATTCTCACTACTACAACAATAATATTTTCTTAGTTAAAGGTAATACATCACCTAGTTAAGGGCATACCCCATTATGAGTATCTATAGCCCTATTAAAAGCTAATACAAAAGACCTATTAGGAGCTACCCTATTAACGAAATTTAGAAACTCCTTTTGAGAGTCACCTCATTAGAGGATTTAATCTTCAGACCTATTAGGATCCTTCTCACCCTGTTAGGAGTGACCTTGTTAAGGGATTTAACTTGCAAAACTGTTAGGATTCAACAAGTGATGGTGTTTTGAAAAATAACACTCATTGCTTGACAGATCCACTATACTTCTACTTAATGTGATGCTCAAAATATTCTAACACCTCTACCCTAACTCTTGCAATCACTTTCATGCATGCTAACCTTTCATATTACAATTTAGATATCCTTTTATAGACCTTTTTATTGGTGGAAATCTAATATGGGAAAGTGAGATACTGAAGGGGGGGGGGGTGAATCAGATATCTACTATTAATTCCACTTTGACATAAATTCAACTTACTTATCATAAACATCAAATTCAATACTGAAATAGATCTAACAATCTAACTTCATCCATGAAATTGAAACACATAACACAAAGATTTTGGTTAGCCAGAAAGCCTTGAAAGGTAAAACTGGGGTGGAGATGACACCCACAAATCTTCACTATTGCAGTATTAAAGTTTTCCTATTAGGGCTACAAAATTTGATCATAAAATGATGATCTACCCTATGAGGGGTCTTCCCTATTAAGACTTATAGACTTATACAATCTACCTTGGTTAAAGAATTTAAAACTTACAAAAAAGTAAGCACTCAGTTAAGAGATTTACATAGGCCTGTGAGGACTACTTTGTTAAGAGATTTACCCTGATTCACCTGCTAAAATGTATCAGTACCTGATCCTTTGATTTGTACTATGATTACTAATAACAAATCTTCTCCTTCCAATACTTATTTGATCTCCTCAATCAAATATATCTCTGTTCTTCCCTTCACTGCTTTGCTTGATCACTCTGACTAATCTATGCCTATATCAAAATACTTCTCTATTCTACATATATGAGATCTCCTTCATTCTATTCATACACATACATACTATGTTTTAGGGTTTAAGATCTCATCTTATATAGACAAAAAATCAACCTCCTAGATCAAGATTAACGATCTAGATTCTCTACTTATGCCGCTTAAGCATTCCCTTAATCTGATAGGATACATATTTTATATAGGGATTAATGATTAAAATCATAAGGCATAATCACCTCTATGTATAATGTGAGAATAAATTTAACCATATCAAGAAGTATCTATCAAATCCGCCTATCTTGATGTCTCCTATTCATGGGAAGCCATTGATCTTATATGTCTCTGCAATGGCCACATCACTAGGGGCATTGCTAGCGCAACATGATGAAGAAAAAAAGGAAAGAGCCATTTATTATATAAGCAGAACATTGGTGGCGTATGAAAAGAACTATTCTATGATTGATAAAGCTTGTCTCGCTGTGATCTTTGCATCACAGAAACTAAGACACTATATGTTAGCTCATACCACGCATCTAGTAGCAAAAATTGATCCAATAAAATACCTACTCAGCAAGGCTGCCCTCAAAGGTAGACTGGCTAAATGGGTCATGCTTCTAAGCGAATTTGACATTGAATATGTTGAAAGAAAAGCTATAAAAGGTCAAGTTATTGCTGATCAACTAGCAGATGCACCCATGTTTGATGACACAGTTCAACTCGAATTAGAAGTTTAGATCAACTTTAAAACTCTAAAAGATGTTGAGTTTCAAAAAGCTAACAACTTGCATTGATTTTCCAATTTGAGTTTAACTGGTCCTTGAATGTGCACATGGATAATTATGATTTAATAAATAAATAAAGTGATTTATTCTCAACTTAACTAATTTTTGAAATAAAATAATTAATTTATGGGTTAATTAACTATTTTATCAAACTTTTATTAAAAACTATATTATTAAATAATGACAACTTGCTTTAATCAATTAAATAAGAATTTAATCAATTATTCATAAGATATTGGATTTACTATCAAAATTAAATAATACAATTAATAATAGATAGAATTAAATTTAATTACATAATTAATTTGGCAAGATATTAAATCTAATTAATTAAATATGAAAATATTCAATTAATCAAACTTAGGATAAATGTGATTTATCACCAAATAATCATTAAATTAAAGATAATTAAGATAAATAGGAATATTGCTAGGAATATTCCCCGATGCAGAATTAAAGATAATCAATTATGATTCGATGATGTTTAGATGTGCCTTAGGTTAGGACTTTGATGTTGATTTCATTCGATATGTAGATGTAAGAGGTTAATGAACTTATAGCCCATTTTTGGGGTATTACATTTTGCCCCTCTTTGAATTACTATGTGAAGCGTAGTGGTTCAAAGAAAGTCCGTGTTTGATAGAGATATGAAACTGATTCGAAATTGATAATTGATATGAGACAGAAGCTGATTGATATTGATTTGATATGGAGATAATAGGTCCTGAATGACCAAAGATAACGTTCACTATAACAACAAATGAACCTATGATTGTGAAAAAGTGTCAAAACACCCGATTCCAAACCTTAGGATTGCAAAGAAGTGAGTGACCGGTTCTAGACTTGATTGTCTTAGCAGAACTAGCAGGTATCACATCTGAATCCTTCAGTTGCCGAAGAACCAAGGAAAGAACACTATGATCCGATGGTTGCAAAAACTGATATAGTTTACAAGATTAGGAGAATACCAGATTGATATGGATCGACAAATATGATATGCCCCAAGTGATGATAGATTTGCCCCAAGCGATGAGGACTTTTTTGATGAATCAACAACTAGACGTGATTGTTTGTCTTGATCACTGATGAAAGATATTGATAGAAATTGATTTACAGACTTTGAATGATGTGCAATACCATGCCCCCTTCGGGATTAAAATTGAAATCTGACAAGAAAAGTCAACGTTGAGAGTTCAAAAGCATGTTAATTGATTGGAAAAGTGGTTAAACACGTTCAAGAATGCATTCTGCATCGTTAGAAGGTCCCAAAAGACCAAGTTTGACTAGGTTTGACCATGAGTTGACCATGGTTGACCAAGTTGAAATTTTGATAGTTTGATGTTAGATAATTAGTTAAGTTGAATACTAGATTTTTGTGATGATCGAAGGTTGAATATGCAAACAGTAGACCGTCCTGGGCCCAAAATTTTAAATCGCAATTTTGATATAATAAACGATCTCAAATTTTGATTTTGATCTCGAAAAAGATTCTACTTGCTGTTTTGTTGGAGGAACCTTCGTGTAAGATTCAACTCTTAATAGATTTGAAGATGCGATTTGAAAAATCATTTAAGCATTGAAGTTCGTTTAGCCATTGTGAGATCATGCAACATGCAAAATGCAAAGAGACATGCAAAATGAAATGCAACCTAAGACCTAGGACCTAGTCACTGATCATGTGTTGATTTGTTATCATCATTAAACTTTTAGGTAATCGAATAAATCAATACAATGCCCACTAGCTATGAAACCATAGACATATGAATATCAATTTGTATACGCAAGAATCAATACAACACCCACTGGTCAACAACCATGGATATATGAATATTGATTTTATTTTCGGAATGTCAGATTAGATATAAGCACCAAGGCATAAATGCCAGGATGACCTAAATATCATGTACATTTTGATATAGCAATTTGTATAAGCATCAAAATATAAATGTCGTGATGACCTGAATATGCCTTGCATGAAAAACACATCAAACAACTGAGAGATTATTCTAAATCTGATGTGAATTACTCGTAGTGACCCTTTATCGTTCACATCCTTAGGTAAGATCGCGTTTCACAGTAGGAGAAAGAACTCACTCAAAAAGACAATAGTTAGATCAAACTTCCTTGAATTTTCTGGGTATCAATGGTCGAGGTACGCATGGCCATCCAATTCGAGATAGAGGCTCTTATAGTTGGACACCATTTTAATCCAAAATTTCCAAAGTTGTTAGATTTTCACATACAAGCAGAAAACAAAGAAAAGATTATGCCCCCAGTCATCATTGTCTAAATCCTATAAAGGACATCATCGAAGAGTTTGAAGGGACACAATGTGCAAAAATCTCAATGCAAATCAGTAAGCATACAAGGAGATAAAAGCATGAAAAGCACAGATTATTTTTAGTTTGATGTTTGATTACGTTGTTGTAGATGCAAAATCCTTTCTGGAGACAAGACTGACTGACTCACTCACATGAAGCTTCAAAAGGACTCTGACTAGATATGACATGTCTAAGATATACTAGAGACCATAGGATATGACATTGATTGCCCCCAAGTGTTAAGAATTGATAGGATACAGATGCTTGAGCTGATTGGTGTACAGACCGACTTATTGAAAACTAGAAATGCAGAAACAAACCGGGAGATATGTACAAACTAAAGCAAGACTAAAAGCTGGGAAAGACCAAGATTATGCTGAGAGATGGAGCATATTGAAACAAGTGGCACCTGTTTGTTGGGTTTTCACCATCTTGGCAGAGATTCTATTTTTGCTACCAAGGTGCTTGTTTCCAGGTTTTCACCAAGGCACTTTTTTTTCTTTTTTTTTTCATTTTTCAATTTTTTTGAATTTTTGATATTTTTCAATTTTTTTGTGAATCATCAAGGCACCTATTGCTAGGTTTTCACCAAGATGTTCATTTTTTTAAGGACTTTTTCTAATTTTTCTAATTTTTTTAGGACATTTTACCATAGACTGAATGCCTTAGGTGTAGAATTTCTTCAGATGGAGAACGTTGATTGGTTCTCAGAGCTGTTCTCCTTTAGTCGTTGAGAGTTGATAGGAACCAGAGCCAAAAGTAGTAGTGATGACAAAGGGACCCAGCCAGTTGGGTTTGAACTTCCCCTTGCATTCTTAATGGGATTGATTTTTAGGATTTTCTCTCAAGACTAGATCGCCAACCTGAAATTCTCTGTGTCTGACTTTCTTGTTGTAGCCTCTAGACATTGTCTTCTGATATACTCTGAGATGATCATACACTACTTGTCTACGCTCATCTAGTAGTTCCAGTTCTTGTAACCTAGACACTCTGTAGTCATCATTAGTTACTAGACCATGCATTCTAATTCTGAGTGACGGGATTTCAACCTCAATAGGCAGTACCGCTTCAGACCCATAAACTAAAGTGAAAGGTGTAGCCCTTCTAGGTGTTCTGATACTTGTTCTGTAGGCCCATAGAGCTAGATTAATCATGAGATGCCAGTCTCTACCAGTTTTGTTTACTGTTCTGTGCAAGATCTTTAATAGATTTTTGTTAGAAGCCTTTGCTTGGCCATTCCCTTGTGGATAGTAGATAGAAGAACAATGTTGGGTGATCTTGAACTTGGCACATAGATCATCTAGGTCTTTATTCTTAAATTTCCCACCATTATCTGTGATTATGGAATGAGGTATCCCATATCTACATATGATATAGTTCAATATGAACATAGATATCTGTTTCCCTATTGCTTGTGTCAAAGGGACTGCCTCTACCCATTTTGTAAAATAATCTATGGCTGTGATTATATGGGTATGTCCATTAGAAGAATGAGGATGAATCATCCCGATAAGATCAAATGCCCCATTGATGGAAAGGCCATTATGTTATAAAGGGGATTAGATCCCTCCCTAGAGCATGAATTAGGTTGCCATGCACTTGGCACTTTTGACAATTCTTAGCAAATTTGATAGCCTCTTTCTCCATTTCAGGCCAATAGTACCTAGCCCTAATAAGTTTTCAAGCTAGTGTTAAACCGTTCGAGTGTGACCCACAAATACCATCATGGACTTCCTCTAATGCATGTTGAGACTCTTCCCATTCTAAACATCTAAGTAGCGTACCATCTAGACCTCATTTGTATAGATCATTACCAATGATGACATATCGGGAGGCATTACAGATGAGGTATCTCTTTTCATGACGGTTGAAGGTATCGGGGATGATTTGGTCTTGGAGATAGGAAAATAGGTTTTTATATCAGGATGAATCATGACCTACAATAGTGTAGATCATGTGGGTTTTAGGGGAGTCATATGCAGGATAAGATAGTGCTTCCACCAGGAACTCATAGCGTAGCTCATGTTCAGGCTACTATAATAAAGTAGATAGTGTTGCCATTGCATCGGCAACCTTGTTCTCTATTCTAGGAATTTGCTCAAATGTGATAGATATGAAATATTTCTTAAGATCATCTACCATTCTCTTGTAAGGAATGAGATTTTCATCTTTAGTTTGGTACACATCATTAACTTGATGAATAACAAGTTGAGAGTCTCCATGAATGTGTAGCTCTGTTACTCTCCATTCAATTGCTAGTTTCATACCATTCAAAAGGGCTTCATATTTCACAATATTGTTCGTGCAAGGGAACTTCAGTCTGAATGCTTTTGGGATGGAGTATCCTTGAGGAGTTACGAACAATATGCCTACTCCAAATCCATTTTGTGTATAGGAGCCATCAAAGAACAATTGCCATTCTCTAGAAGATAGGTGCATAATAGAGGAGTCTGGAAATTCCATTTGCATTGGTGTGTCATCAAACATGGGTGCATCTACTAGTTGATCAGCAATAACTTGACCTTTTATAGCTTTTCTTTCAACATATTCAATGTCAAATTCGCTTAGAAGCATGACCCATTTAGCCAGTCTACCTGTGAGGGCAGCCTTGCTGAGTAGGTATTTTAGTGGATCAATTTTTTGCTACTAGATGTGTGGTATGAGCTAGCATATAGTGTCTCAGTTTTTGTGATGCAAAGATCACAGTGAGACAAGCTTTCTCAATTATAGAATAGTTCTTTTCATATGCCACCAATGTTCTTCTTATATAATAAATGGCTCTTTCCTTTTTCTCTTCATCATGTTGCACTAGCAATGCCCCCAGTGATGTGGCCATTTTGGAGACATATAAGATCAACGGCTTCCCATGAATAGGAGACATCAAGATAGGTGGATTTGATAGATACTTCTTGATATGGTTAAAGTTATTGTCACATTCTTCATTCTAGGCAAAGGTCACACCTTTATGTAATGTTTTTGTAAAGGGCTATGATATGTTCGCTAGCTGTGATATGAATCTTCTGATAGATTGAACTCTTCCTTGCAATGTCCTCATTTGACTGATATTTGTGGGAGGTTGCATCTCTATTATAGCCTTGACTTTAGCTGGATCAACTTCAATGCCCTTCTTTGAAACTATGTATCCTAAGAGCTTTCCAGAAGTGACACCAAAAGCACACTTCTTAGGATTTAGTCGGAGACTAAACTTTTCCATTCTATCTAGGATCATGCTCAAGTCCTTTAGATGTTCAGTTCTGATCATAGATTTTGCTAAAGTATCATCAACATAATCTTCCATAGTTTGATGCATCATGTCATGGAAAATAGATGTCATTGCTCTTTGATATGTAGCTCCAGCATTTTTAAGCCCAAATGGCATGACATTCCAGTAGAAGGTGCCCCATGCACATGTGAAAGTAGTTTTCTCTTGGTCCTCTGGAGCAATTTTTATTTGGTTATATCTAGAGAAACCATCCATTAAGGAATACATCTTGAAACCCGTAGTCATGTCCACTATCATATCAATGTTAGGTAGTGAAAAATCATCCTTAGGGCATGCTCTATTCACATCTTGAAAGTCTGTGCACACTCTGATTGAGCCATCTGGTTTAGAAACAGGTACAATATTAGAGATCCACTCTGTATAGTCAATAAATCGGATGAATCCGACATTTAGGAGCTTCTCTAATTTAACTTTAACCAAGAGTGCAATGTGAGGATGCATCTTTCTCAATTTTTGCTTGACAGGTTTGACATTTGGAGCAATAGATAAATGGTGCATTATAAGATTAGGATCCAATCCTAGCATATCTGAATATTTCCATGCAAAGTTGATCTTCTTCTCTATTAGTAATGTTGTAAATTTTTGCTTCTCTTCTTCTGATAATGATTGTGCTACATGTACCAATTATGGTTCCTCTGTTGTACCCAAATTGATGGATTGAGTGGGTTCAATTAGAATTGGAGATCTATCTTGTAAATGACTCGAAAGGACATCAAATATCTCATCCTTAGGCATCTCAAAGAGGTTTTCACCTTTGGATACATCTTTTATTTTTACTTTTGTAGGTTCTGAGACTGCCACAAAGTGGTTTTCACCCTCATAACTCTTTTTTTTTTTCTTTTTACTCTTGTTTTTCTGACTAAGATATTTGATGTCCGACTCGATCATGCTGACGCTCAGTTCACTGATGGATGTACTCATAGGCTCAACTACATTGAGGTAGCAAGCAAGGGCATAGTCATTTGGGAAGGTATAAATACCATGGCTCAAATTTGTGGAGATTTGATCAATAAGTTCTGGATATTTGATAGTCAAAGTAGGGAAAGATTGGGAGATAGTGTTTACGGATATGGATCTATCATCATTGGTCCTAACTTGATGCTCAAGTTCAAAGGTGATACTACAACTTAAGACATCCAATTCATGAATAGGCTCAATGTCATCGTGGGAGTCCAATTCAGCCATAGGTGGATCAGACTTGATAGGTTCATCATTTCATTCTAGACTTACGTTGGTTTGAGGTGCATATTGTTGAATAACATCAACATGTTTCTCTATGATAAGCTCATCTGGTTCTAGGATGACTCCCCATTCATAGTCATTAGATTCATCTTCTAATTCAAGATCTCTAAGAAATCTTAGAACATGAGTAAAGTCAGGGTGAATACCCCGAGAAGGGTTACCCTCAGATTCTGATTTGTATTCATACTCATGAGAATCTGTCTCAAAATCACTACCACTTCCCTCTTCTTGATTGTTTTCAAGATTAGCTGGTTCTTGTGTTGCAACGATCTCTTTATTGATATTAGGTTCTTGTGTTTCTACTACATTAATGCTTTTGATAGGATCATCTTTATCATCAAGAAGGTCTTTGATCTCTTTAGGCAATTTTTCATAGGTGATGAGTTCTGAACTATCTGAATCACTATCTGATGGTTCTGTTTCTTCTTTCTTAACAAGAGGTTCCCCTGGTGTGATCTGCTCTATGACATGAGAGCAATTACCCATGAGGTGATAGGGTTTCTTCTTAAAGCCTAAGCCAGCTTTGTTTTTATTTTCTCTACCAGTATGTGTGAAAGGTACCTCAAGACCTTTTCCTCTGATTCCTAGAGGTCCTTTACCTGAATATCCCATCTTAGCTATTAATTTATCTCCTAGACCATATGACTTGGAAGGGAGTTTGGAGACTGCAAAGTCACCAGTTTGAACAATGTGAGATTTAGGTTCATCTTTGTATAGCCATGATAGCGCAGCCTCATCCTCTTCAAATTCTTGGTTGGATACTTGTTCTGCTACAAAATTCTTTTTATATGCTTCAAGAGGTTCTGTAGAGTCTGGTTTGGATTGTTTCAAAGATTTTCCATAAGACTTAGGTGAGATAGGGAGAGATGTCAAAGATAAGACTGGCTCGATAGTATATTATCCCATGCCATTTTCTTTGATATTAACCTCTTTTGCAAGATCTTCCATTTTAGATGTGGATGCTTCTTTAGTTGGTTCAATGGAAGATTATCTGTTATTAGGTACAAGCTTATCTGCACTTTCCTTCAAGGTGTTGCAAGTTGTATTCAGATCTGTGGGGATAGTAACCTCTACTCCTTCATAAGGAAATTTCAAGCATTGATGGTATGTAGAGGGAATAGCTTGCATTTCATGTATCCATGGTCTCCCTAGAAGGATGTTGTAGGCCAAAGGTAGATCAAGCACTTGACAGATGGTATCTTTGATAACTGGACCCACTGTGATAGGTAAGACAATGGTGCCTTTAGAAGATCTTTCTTGTTCATCATAGGCCTTGATAGTTATTTTCTTTCTAGGATCAATAGCCAATTCTGAAAATCCCAATTGTGTGATCAAGCTGTAAGAACAAATGTTTAGGCCAGTGCCCCCATCTATCAACACACATTTGACTCTACGATTTTGGATCAAGACTTCTATATGCAAAGGCTGATTATGTGGGTGACTCAAGGAGTTGTCATCTTCCTCTGAAAAGGAGATATATTGCGGAGATGTAAGATGTCCAACCATAGTCTGGAACCTATCTAAATCAAGGTCATCAGGAACATTGGAACCGAGCAAAGCTTTATCGAGAATGGCTCTATGAACTAGAGATATTTGAAGCAACTCAAACATGGAGATTTTCACATTAGTGTGCTGGAGTTGTTGAACAATGCTATAAGACATAGGCCTTGTATCCTTTGGATTGGACGATTTGGAAGTAGCCTTCTATTTAGAAGCAGATGAAAGATTGAAGGGCACCTTAGGGACATTTGATGAATCTGGGATTTTTCCTTTTAGATGCATTTGAGCTTGTGATCGAGTAATTGCATTAGCTGAGGAATGATCTCTATCTCTTCGTACGATTGTGATGACATTGCAATTTTTAGAGAGACATGGTTCAACCATATTGATGACAACATTATTTGCAGGGTAGGCATAGTTGACTTTTGCCCCCATATTAGGCTGAGAAGTTGAAACTTTTTGACCATGTTTCAAAAATGGTTCTGTGAATGCTGTATGATCATTATTGCTCATGGGATTGTCAATTGTGATGTCTCCACTATCGATCATATCTTGAATGGTATGCTTCAAGTGATAGCAACTACTAGTTTTGTGACCTTTACTCCAATGGAAATCACAAAATTCATTTTCCTTCCACCATATTGGTTTGGGGTCCTGAGCATTCGGTTAGATTGGTGGTAAAGAGATGACATTATCAGCCAGTAGAGTTTTCATAGCTGATTCTAAAGACTCTCCTAGAGGAGTAAATTTTTGATGTTTATCCCATTTTTTGTATTCTGGCTTCCTTTGAGATGGTGGAGAAGACTTTTGCTTTGAAGCTTTAATGGCTTGAGTGCCAAGAGTGAGATTGTAGGCTGGTGACTTTGATGAGGCACAGATAGTGTCAACAACGCCATCTGTGATGATGCCTTTGTTCTTGTTCCAATTTTTGTTCTTGTCTTTAGAACTGGATCCAGATTCGTACTTGTCTTTTTGAAGTGTGATTTCTCCTTTTTTTACAAGAACTTTTTTGATTTTGATAGAATTATCCACCATCTTGTCAAAAGATGTATGATCTTGCATTTGTAAGGGATAATTGATTTCTAGAACAGGGTTATTGATAAAGATTTCAAGTTTCTCCATTTCGGGAATTGGTCTAGCATATAGAGAGAACTTCTTTTGCCACCTCTTGAGGAAAGTTAGGAATGATTCTCCTGAATATTGCTTGAGATTACAAATATCAATCATGGTGACAGGATGTTGAATATTGTAGGAGTATTGCTGGTAGAGCAATTTAATCAATTCCTCAAACATCTTGATCGTAGGAGGCAATCTTGAAAACCACTGAATGGATGCTCCTCCCAGAGATCTAGGAAAAAGACACATTAGATAGGTCAGTTCATGCATGAATTCCATGGATTGTGTATAGAACTCTCTGACATGATCTTGAGGATTAGAGTGTCCATCATACTTATCATACTTTGGCATCTCCACTCTTTTTGGAAATGGTGGCATATACAAGTTTTTGTCAAAAGGAAAAGGGCATAGAGCTTCCATGGAGAACTCTTTGGGTTCCTTTTCTTTCTCAAGGCTATTAAATTTGACTTGTAAAGCATGTATCTATTTCATCATAATTGTGAGTGGAGTTTCTTCCTCATGTGTAATGATATCTTCAACATTAAAGTTGGGAGGAAGTTTAGCTCCTTGATGAGCTAGTTGTAAAAAGTATGCTTCTCTATCTTCTTTCAAGAAATGCTTCATCATTCGTTTGAAGTTATCATCATTTTGATATTTAGCAATTTCTTCAGGTGTGGGTTCCTGATCTACCCCATGTTGAGATTGAGCTCTTTGAGAGCCAAAATTTATCCCTGCTTGAGACATGGTAGGAGTTTGTGGACTCCCTGGATTAGATTGATGAGGGGTATGTTGAGTACCTCCGTGAGTTGATGGAGGAGGTATGTAACCAGATTTCAATCGATAGTTGCCAAGACCGTCGTCCTCATAAAGACTAGAATTGATGAGTTGCTTAAGAGTTGGAGTTTGGAGAGTGGTGATAGATTTCTTGTGAGAGGAAGCTCTAGTCTCCACCATTCACCTCAAGTGAAACAAAAGAATAAGATCCAGATAACTGAAGAATGAATTGAATCAAGATGATCAGATGACACAACCTTGTCAAGGTTTGATTGATTTGAAGATTTGATTAGATGTGGATGAAGGATACTGTGCCCTGGATGTATGGGTAGGTTCCCAAAAGATAGTAGACAAGATATCACAACACTTAGTCATTTTGATGATTGATTGAAGATTGATAGTTATGACAAGGTTTTGACATGAGATGATAAAGACTCAAATCGATTAAACAGAAGGCTGAATCAGATTCAAAAGGCCACTTTAGGAAAATGATTGGACTCTTAATAGCTACTGCTCTATTCCTGACACAGTGATTCATTTGACAGATTTTGAAACTAGGCTGAAGAAGCTGAATATTTGGCAATTTTGACAATTTTTTTTTTGACAACTTTCAAAAATTTCCCAAACGACACTCTGCAGACTCGTACGATAGTGGGTATGCTGTGAAACGACAGTTGCAAAACTTGTATGACAATTGCAAGCAAGATTTTGACTCTTAGAATTTTTTGGCATCAAAACTCATACGACACCAAGTTGGTTATCATACGATAGTTGGGTATCAATGAAACGACAATTGAAAATCTCATACGACAGTTGGGTAGCAATGAAACGACAGTTGAAAATCTCATACGACAATTGCAAGATTTTGACTTTGAGAATTTGCTGGCATGAAAACTCGTATGACACTGGGTTTTCTATCATACAACAGATGGGTTGTAATGAAACAACACTTGATAGAAACTCATATGATTTTTTGACATCCTGAGATGACTTTTGACTCCAGAAAAGGATTTTACGTCAATTTTTGCAAAATTTTGAGTTTTCAGTTTTGAATCGTTTGCAAATTTTAATGTCCAGATTTGAGGATTGTAACAGGTTTGTTCATTTTTAGTAACCAGATAGATAAACAAGCATGCAAAACAACAAGCATGTGATTTCAATGCATGTCTGAAAATAATGAACAAGGGCAAAAGCAACCTTGCGCATGAACAATCAAGTGACTTATTCATTTTAATCCTCAGAAGTGCTAATTGTGTATGTTCCAAAAATGTTCTGCAATAACTCACATATACCCTATAAAATGAAAATTTGGCCTCGCTAGGGTTTTTAGTAATGGTTTGACTCTGCAACTTTTATGATCCAAAGGGGTGAACTCCAATCCTGACGCACCAGGGTTTTGACATAGTCCGAGAACTTAATCTTCAGGAGCTGCTAGGGAGATTTGACAACCCAACAATGAACCACACCCATGGAGATTTCTTCCACAAGGATATTTATATAGCGGCTGTCACTAGCACAGTGAAAATGGCTATTACCGCTTGAGGTTCCATCAACACAGTTTACCCTATGAAGAGATTGTCCACTACGGTTAACCCTCTCTAAAGGTGACTCACAATAGCATACCACAAGGGGACTTGGCTCCAGATCCAAGGTTTTGATGCATCTTCACTTTTAACCCAAACAAAGCAAGCAGATTAATTCGACACGCTAAGACAAAGTTTTTCTCACCAAGGTCTATGATATCAACCCCACGTGATCTATCAACCCCTCCTGAGAGAGAAAGTATCAATCAATAAGGGAAGATGCACTAACCAATTTTGATTCACCAAAGCTTGTGATGTCTACCCCACATGATCTATCAACCTCTCCTAGGAGAGAATGTATCGATCAATAAGAGAAGATGCACTAACCAAGTTGAATGTGAAACACACTAAGTATCCTCCCTACCTAAAAGGATTCTATCGTCAAGAAGGATTTCACTGGGAATCCAATCTCTCAAGAATCACAAATAGTGTTCATAGGGCCTAATTACTATGTGAGCATAGATGTATGTTTCCAAAAGCAAATCTACCAAAAGTATCCAAAAAGTAGAAAGAGGAACACTTAATGCTTAAAGTAAATATGAGATGAGTCCACAAGGTGGAACACTTAACACCTCACACAAGCTCAAAATGAGTCCCCAACTTAGAAAACAAGTGAGTTCCTAAAAGCACAAAAGGGTTGCCAAGTGGAACACTTAACGCTTCTGTCCTGTTGACCCCTCCCCTTTATGGCGCTGAGATTACAACCATGGGGTGGAATGAGGGGCCGACAAATTAGCGAGTCCAATAACCCAAGATAGAAATCAAGATCAATCACAAGTATCTGAGACTACTTAATGAATCCTTAAGGGGTCACAACCTAGTATCAATTATGCAAGTGTGTAAAACAAAAGCATGAAAACAATCACCCAAGCTAGACACATGAGAGATTTATTTTAAGCCCAAATCAAAATATTATCAGCACAAGTGGAATACCTGAGATCCTCGCGATGTGCTTAGTAGATTTTTACCTGATTTTAGTAAACTTTACACTTTTTTCAATCAAAACCAGCAAGAGTCAATAAAAAATAGAGAATTCCAATTGTTAAGATTAGCTGTTAGTCAAAATCTGAAAATCAAATCTGACAAACTGCCTGCAAAAAATGAAATGATAGTTAAAACTTGATACCAAAACTCATACAATAGTGGGTCTCTTACCATACGACAGTTAAAACTTGATGTTGAAACTTGTACAATAGTGGGTCTCTTACCATACGATAGTTGAAACCTGATGACAAAACTCATACAACAATGGGTCTCTTACCATATGATAGTTGAAACCTGATGTCGAAACTCGTACGACATTGGGTGTTTGATGAAATGACAATACAACCTCCAAACGATAGTGGGTGCCTGATGAAATGACACTCAGTCAACTATCGTACGACAGTGGGTTCAAAATCATACGACTTTTGTCAGAAACTCATACAAAGATTATACGGACAAAAAATAAAAATCATATTTTTGCACAGAAACTGAGGAGAAAAAGATAGAAATTGATAGAATTGAATTGGAAACCCATTTCAGGGCCCCACGGTGGGCGCCAAAAAATGTGTGTGTGAAAATTGTACTTGATCTGTAGACACAACACTTCAGTAAAACATTAGAGGTTAGCTATAATCAAAATCGTGCAAAATTGAAATCTAATCTAACCAAGTGATTTACTGCCTTCTAGTAGGTGCAAGATTAATGTTCTCAGATTGTAATCGAGATCAGTGACCTAGACGACACCTAAATGAAGGATTTGAATGCCAAACTGATATGAAATATGAATGCAATTAATCTATTTTTTTGATATTTTCTATGCAATAATATGATGAAAATTGATATGAATCTATGCTAATATGAAAATTGATATGCAATGCTAATCTAGAAATGATATGATATGAGAATGAAAATTCTAACAATAATATGAAAGCTATGAATTTGAAATTGATGTCACAAAGCTTCGAATCCTCAAATTTATCTTTCAAGCTCCAATTGTGCAAATTCTCCAAATCTGATATGCTATGATTCTTGTAGAGTTAAGTTTGCAATTTGCGAGATATGAATTATGAAGAGCTGAGCCTTGGTTTTATAGAAATCCAGGGCTTTGGAGGTGCATGGAAAAAAGCCATAAATCACTCAAATTAACTCAGCTTGATTTTTGAGTTATCTGATAATAAAGATAATTTAATTCACAAAAACATGCAAAAGCACAGTTCAACTCGAATTAGAAGTTTAGATCAACTTTAAAACTCTAAAAGATGTTGAGTTTCAAAAAGCTAACAACTTGCATTGATTTTCTAATTTGAGTTTAACTGGTCCTTGAATGTGCACATGTATAATTATGATTTAATAAATAAATAAAATGATTTATTCTCAACTTAACTGATTTTTGAAATAAAATAATTAATTTATGGGTTAATTAACTATTTTATCAAACTTTTATTAAAAACTATATTATTAAATAATGACAACTTGCTTTAATCAATTAAATAAGAATTTAATCAATTATTCATAAGATATTGGATTTATTGTCAAAATTAAATAATACAATTAATAATAGATAGAATTAAATTTAATTACATAATTAATTTGGCAAATATTAAATCTAATTAATTAAATATGAAAATATTCAGTTAATCAAACTTAGGATAAATGTGATTTATCGCCAAATAATCATTAAATTAAAGATAATTAAGATAAATAGGAATATTGCTAGGAATACTCCCTAATGCAGAATTTAAGATAATCAATTATGATTCGATGATGTTTAGATGTGCCTTAGGTTAGGACTTCGATGTTGATTTCATTCGATATGTAGATGTAAGAGGTTAATGAACTTATAGCCCATTTTTGGGGTATTACACTATGATTCCCTCAAAAAATATTAAATATTGTATAGATGTTGGCCAAAATGGTTTACCTAAATGTTTGTGCCATTACAAACACATATGTCAAAATTGGCTTTCTTGGCATATGAAGTCTCTGATACTCGGCATTAACTATTCCTCATATATTGGTGCTTGACACTGACACTTCAATACAAGTTGGCATAAACTGCTTGATGATTACTGAAGTACTCAGTGACCTTTGACTTGCTTGACATTAACTACTGCTCGGTAATGTACAAGTTCATCTATGAATTAAAATTTACAAGATGGCTCGGTCACAGTGATGACTGAACAACATTGCCTATAAAATGACTAAGTACTAGACACTAATGGACAAAAAAACTTGGGGATCAACAATCTCCCCCTTTGACATTAGTGGCAATAATACTTTGTCATGACTTTTATATTACAACAAGAGTACTTAGTAATATGAATACTCCCCCTAAGACTTTGAATCGGTCTTAAAAAGATTTTACATATATATATACATAAGACTCTTTGACATACAAATGAATATATACATTCCAAAATAGTATGTCATACCTAAGTCATACCTTGATATACATTCCTCACTATATTTTTCATTTCCCTTAATCTTCCTTCATTTCCCCTATTCTTGTCATGGCATGCCATTTCCCCATTGTTTTTGTCACTTGAAGCTATTGTGGTGTAGGAGTGAGAAAATACTTATCAAAAAATAGTTTATGAAGTTGAATTATTATACCTAATGCATTTTACCATCCTAACCCTCCAAAAACCATATCTTTATTTCTAGCGGGACAGCTAGATCAACTAAGCTCTTGACAATAGAGAGATGAGGATCTCTTTGTGCTAACTCCTTTGACATTGCTAATTCCTTTTGCATAACCTCCAGATGAGGCGTTAAAAATGTTTGTATATATATTAACTTAGCTCTTATTCACCCATCATTATCCATCAACTTGGCTAATCTCCCTTGTGCATGAAGTAACCTAGTGAAGTGAATGGAGTTGGAACTCACATCCATGCTCAGTGAATGACTGATAGAATTCAAGTCTATTTTCAATTTGTCAATCAAATCTTGATTATCCTTAGTGAAGTCTTCTACATTACATAATTTATTGTACAAAGAATGAACATTTTGCACAACTTCTTCTAAATTATTCACTAAGGCAGAAAGTTCTACCTATTTTACTACTATTTTGGTGGAGACCTTTTCAAGTACCTTGGTCTCAAACTTTCTCTCAGACCACTTCATAAGTTTTTCATTTGCCTCACTGTCATCACTATTCACCTTCTTAACAATTTGAACTAATTGTTCCAAGATAGGTTCAGTGTCATTTACATCATCTATTTCAAAATCTTCTATAAATATACCTTTAATTTCATGCAAAACTTGTTTTTGCTGATGCTCTCTTGTTAACTCTTCTTGCTTGCTTTTATTCTTCAAAAGATCTTGCAATATTTTCATTTTCTCATAAGTTATTAGTGTTCCACTTAGGAATCACTATAACTTCATCGAGTGTAACCTATTTTCCTAGAGATTTCTCCTTTTTCTTCTGTGATTTCTTCTTAGGTGTATTCCTACTTAGCATCTATATTAGAGCTTTAATAGCCTCCTGTTCCTTAGGCTTTGGATTTTTCTCGATTGCTTGCCTCCTCCTCTATTTTATTCTTTTCCTCCATATGAGGAATTGTTATTATTAATACAGATTTGTCTTCTTGATCTTTTAGGCTTTCTTCTCCTTATTCTTTCTTACCTTCCTTAGCAGATGCACTATCTATTGTTATCGCCGGCTTGTCCTGTTTCTTGACACTGATACTTTGTGAGACGTGTGGTTCAATTATGACCATATGAGAGATTATAGGTGTAGTGTCCATATTTGATGTATTCTCAATCCTTGGATAGTCATGTACCTAAATTAAAATGATATTGGTGCTTAGTAGAAACTAATCTGAGGCTGCCTTGACAAGTATTTGACTCTTAATTTCTTCCTCAGTTACTATGTTAGTTTTGATTGGGGTATCCTCAGTGATATCCACAATTGTGATCACATCCTGTGATCCACTCACTTATTCCTTCTTTCCTTCTTCTTCCTCTTGATTCTAAGGTGCATCAATGTCTTCCTTATTATCTAGCTCCACTTGAATGGATGTACCTTCACCCAGTTGTGAACTCTTCTCAATGATCAATCCAAAAATATTCTTCTACAACCCAGTGCTTTGTTGGACAACATCTTCAACCTTACGCTATAAAATAGAATAGGCCTAGAGCTTAGGTACAAACCTATTTATGTGTTGCTCCATGTATGTCTTTATGTACTATGGGGATAGATCTGGCATGACCTGAGCTAGTGTACCCTCCCTTATCTATTTTTCTGTCATCATGGCATACTGCAATTTCTAATCAATTATTTTATATAGCTCTTTAGGGATGAGATTCCCCATCTATAAAGGTGTCATCTTGAATGTACACAACATCTCTAGCATTGCCTCTTGCACTCTCTCTTTGTCATCATTGTTTATCTTTTCAAATTTGATTTGCTTAAAGCCTGCTAATCCAACACTACTTTTGATATTGTGGCATATTTCATCCACAATCAATTGACATCTTTGTGATGATACTTTCACTTTTGTATTCTCATCTGTATTTTTCTCTTCATCATAATCATAATCTTTCTCCAAGACTAACTTTCATATTGGTTTATTCTTGGGATTACTTGATAGAGCCTTCATTTTAACTGGTTTTATTTTTCCTAATGTTGGTGTCTTTTTTGGGGGCTCAACAACTATGATAGTAGAAGCTACCATATTTCTTGATCTAAGTACTGCACGAGGAGTGGGCTTTTTTTTCTACAATTTCTTTTTCTAGGCTTGGCAACTGATGCCTTCTTTCCCTTCTTTGAAATTTTAGTATCCTCCTCATCACTTCCTTCAAAATCATTAGACTTATCTTCAGCTAACCCTTGTATTAGTTCAAGAGGTGCATTTTCCTCTTCTCCTTGTCCTAGCATCTTTTCTAGGTTCTTAACTAGTTTCTTCCTCTTTATCTCCATGGTTGATGACTTTAACCCCATAGTTATCTTAGACTTAGCTTCCTCATAAGTCCCAAAAGGTTTAACCTTCCTATCAATTTCCTTAGCTAGTAAAGTAGCTATGGCTATTGATATCTCATCTATATTAACCTCATAAGGTAATGGCCTAAGCCATTCTATTCTTAGTATAATAGCATGATCATAAGTATAGTTGGTATCCACTAGGAAGCATATGTCATTGTAGTGCTTCTCTACTAGGGATACACGGATCCTACTCCTCTTTCTCATTTTCTTTCTGAATTCTACAAAGTAACTAGCCATAAAAATCTCAAAATTCTCTCCTAACTGATTAAAAAACTCATTTATTTGCTAAGTGACTGGTCAGTTCTTATTCCATACAACATCTCCAATTATAGGGAAACTATTTTGAATATAGAAGAATAAACAAGTGAGAAAAGAACCAGACTTACACATTGAATTCTTGGCTTTTATGATTGAAGTAAGGTTCTCAATAAGATGGGTCAAGTGTAGCTTGACAAGATCATAAGTGTGATCTTTCTTCACCATCTTCCATGCTTGATTGACCGCAATACAGGGAACACTATCTAACCTGCTAGACTGATAGAATTTGTGAGCAATCACTCTCACTACAAAATCTATTTCCAGATATGTGATTGTGGATATTTTCATTCCTCTCTTATTCCACACTACCTGAGTGTTTGTTTGTATTATTTATTTTCTCTGGCATCTCATTATTTTCTTCCTTGTTAGACTAGGGTAACTGGTGACTCAATGTATCATATCCTTATTAATCTTGATCGGCCCATCCTCCAGCCATATCTTCATATCATGAACTCTACTTAACACAATCTTGATCCATTCAACCTTAAAGTTTCACAGGAAATTGAGGCACATACTAACCCTTTCTCGACAATTTGCTGATGTTTAACCTTCAACACTCCATTGTTGCTTAACTTTTTATATACCTCCCTTAGCTCATAATCTCCTATTTCTCCAATTTTATACATGTAGCATGAGCACACATCATTAATCATTAAGACCTTAGGTGGGATTGATGACAGGGCACCCATGAGATCTCCCTTCATCACACTTTCTAGAACTGTTTGAAATATTTGTGGTTTACATGCATCATTCCTCACAAGTTGAACATTCAAAACTTCCTTTCCTTGCTTCTTAGCTGCAAAAAATGAAGTAGATGTCATATCTATGATATCTAGGGTTAAAATTATGAATTCAAGTTACTCTGTAATACCTTGTTCCAACAGTCTTTTTGATGTTTGTCGATGACACACTATAAAGATCTTTGCAAATTTTACTTAACACAAATAGCTCTTTGTTAATCACCTTGAAATCTCTCTACAAGTTCTCAAATAGCTAGGTGAAATGAGAATAAATGGTAATATTTGGCTTTATAGACTTCAAATGATCAGATTAGGGCTTCATTAAATGATTAGTACATTGGGTTGGTGTATACATGTGTCTCGACCTTCACATGTTGACTCGGTTAACATGTACTCAGTTAATACTACCATTTAGTTTCTACTTGGTAGATATCACATCTCGACTATCATAGGAGCTCACCATACACTGAGTGACTCAGTCACTATGTACTTAGATATTGATGCTCGACATCAAATGTGCAATATAATTTCTTTCTTAGATCTGTCCTAATGCATCTCAATTTATGCAGATATGGACTTTAACATATCAAATGTCAAGAAATGATGTAAAATAAAGCATTAGAAAATTCATCTCCTCACATATCTTCTTTTCTTAGTTTGATGTAGTAGGATCACCTGATCTATTGGATTGGGTGACCTCAGGTTCACTGGCTCCACTACTGCTTGCTTCCTCTTTCTTTTTCCATGTCTTATTCATTTGGTTCCTTATTTTTTCAACAATTTCTTCACTCCTGAATTGTTCATTGCTCGGTGCATGTGCTCTGCAGTCTCTTTTTATGTGACCAATCTTGTGGCATTTTTAAAAGACTAAACTTCCACTCATCCAACTCTTGGGTTTACCTCTAAAATGTGTCTTCATACAGTTTACTCCAATATGACCATATTCTCCACAATAATGATAACTGTACCATGTGTTGTAGTCCCAATTGAATGTGTTACCTTTCCTAGGTTCTTTATTCTACTTATTGGATGTCCACTTAGCTTTGGATCTACATTCTTGTGCTTTATGACCATATTTCTGATAGTTAAAACAATGTCCTTGAAATCTAGATGTAGTAGATGGATTATTGACCTTTGACTTGTATTCATGTATCTAATGTCCATGTTTCTTTCAATTAAAACAATTTCTATTGAAATTTAATTTAGGATTGGACTTACCATCCTTGCTTCTATAGATGTTCACTGTGTGTCCTAGCTTTCCACAATGATGGCATGTGGGTTTCTTTTTCTTTGACTTTTCATTCCTTTGTTCTCCACTTTTTGATGATTCTCCTTCTTCAGTGGATGTTAAGTGCTCATCATGTCCAAGTCCAGAAGTATCACTGGATCTTCTCGGTGACCTTAATAGTTCTTCAAAGTATTTCACAACTTCATTTGGCTTGTTCATCATTTCATTGAGTTCCTTTTTAGATCTTAATTCATTCTTTAGTTGACTATTCTTTGATCTCAGATTTGTGATTTCCATATCTTTCATGCTTAGTTCTTGATTAGCAAGTACCAGTTGATTCACCATGTCCAATTGATTGTTTTTTATCCTTT
Source organism: Chamaecyparis obtusa (assembly GCA_027943335.1). Classification (NCBI taxonomy): domain Eukaryota; kingdom Viridiplantae; phylum Streptophyta; class Pinopsida; order Cupressales; family Cupressaceae; genus Chamaecyparis; species Chamaecyparis obtusa. The sequence goes on from BSBK01001913.1 coordinate 4,390,913, forward strand.
ACATGTCACATGTCCTTTCATAAAGTCTTATAGACATCTGTCTTTTGTCATCTTCATCCATTGTCTTGTCTTCTTCAACTTTCTTTTTTTGTTCAATTACTTCACATAATCTTACTGATTGACTTTCCTGTTATCTCTTTAGATTTTTGATATCTTCATTTAGTATTTTGTTTTTCTCTAGAAAATCTATTATAGCTACATCACTTTCAGTGGGATTACCATTGTCAAATAGAAATTTAGTATCCTCTTCTTGATATAGTGTATCATTATTTTGAATTGCCAATTCTTTCCTTCTGCTTAAGGATTTCTTCAATTCACCTCTGGTTGCTTCAAGTTGGTGAAGTGCAAGATAAATGTCAATCTTCTGATTCTCTATGATCTTTCCAAACTTATAAACCTCCATCTCCAAGAACTTAACTCACAATTAATTATACTTCTTTAAGAGACTTAACTCTGATACCAATTGTTGGAAATCTAATATGGGAAAGTGAGATACTGAGGGGGGGGGGGGGGGGGTGAATAAGATATCTACTATTAATTACACTTTGACATAAATTCAACTTAATTATCATAAACATCAAATTCAATACTGAAATAGATCTAACAATCTAACTTCATCCATAAAATTGGAACACATAACACAAAGATTTTGGTTACCTAGAAAACCTTGAAAGGTAAAACTAGAGTGGGGATGACACCCACAAATCTTCACTACTGTAGTATTAAATTTTTCCTATTAGGGCTATAAAATTTGATCATAAAATGATGATCTACCCTGTGAGGGGTCTTCCCTATTAAGATCTTACATAATTATACAATCTACCTTGGCTAAAGGATTTAAAACTTACAACAAAGTAAGCACTCAGTTAAGAGATTTACATAGGCCTATGAGGACCACTCTATTAAGAGATTTTCCCTGATTCACTTGCTAAAATGTATCAATACCCAATCCTTCAATTTTCACTATGATTTCTAATAACATATCTTCTCCTTCCAATACTTGTTTGATCTCCTCAATCAAATATATATCTATTCTACCCTTCACTACTTTTCTCGGTCACTTTGACTGATCTTTGCCTATATCAAAATACTTATTTATTCTACGTATATGAGATCTCCTTCATTCCATTAATACACATACATACTAAATTTTAGGGTTTAATATCTCATCTTATATAGACAACAAATCAACCTCCTAGATCAAGTTCAATGATCTAGATTCTTTACTTATGCCGCTTAAGCATTCCCTTAATCAGATAGGCTACACAACTTACATAGGGATTACTGATTACAATTATAAGGCATAATCACCTCTGTGATTACATCAAAAAATATTAAATATTGTATATATGTTGGCAAAAATAGTTTACCTAAGTGTTTGTGCCATTACAAACACATATGTCAAAACTGGCTTGCTTGACATATAAAGTCTCTGATATTCGACATTAATTGTTCTTCATATACTGGTGCTTGACACTAACACTTCCATACAACTTGGTATAAACTAATCAATGATTACTGAAGTACTTGGTGACCTCTGACTTGCTTGATAGTAAATACTGCTTGGTAAATGTACAAGTTTATCCATGACTCGACCTTTACAAGATGGCTCAGTTGCAGTGATGGCCGACCAACATTGCCTAGAAAATGACTAAGTGCTAGACACTAATGGAAAAAAAAACTTAGGGATCAACATTTATATGTTAGTGTAAAACCTAAACGTGTTACCAAAGTTAGATTCTAAATAAACTAAAATAATTGAGTGAGCCCGCCAAATCATCATTTTAAATTTCTTGATGTCCGCCCTAGACAATTCAATAAGAAATTAAAACATACTTTAACTCTTTCTCTACTAGTTTACTAATTCCATCAAACCTACTCTACCGGTATTTTGTTCTAGCTAATATCACATGTTCCCTTCCTCAAATCTCTTTCTGTAATGCAAATTAGATGATACAATTATAGATATATATTTATATGATACTGTTAATACTTCCACATGAGCTGCATAACCTGAAACCTCCAAGAGCTTTATCACCGATCATCTATTCAACAAATCATTATCCTAAAATCAACACACTTGAACATTTAGTATCTTTACTTAGTCAATCCAATGCACTGCTGGTATGACTGATGGAAACATTGAGTGAAAATTAACAATAATCTCCCCCTTTGGCATTGGTGGAAATATTGAGTGAAAAATGTCTAAGTGTCAAAACTTGTAAAAATGTATCTCCTAAACTGTACATGACTCCCCCTTACATAATTACACAAATTTTCACTAACAACTAACTCCCCCTTTGACAACAATGACAAAGGTATGCAAAAAGTACCAAAAACAAAAAATTTATTACCAGTATAGTAAATTACAAGTTATATTATGCTAAATACATCATCAAAATCAATCTTTAAGACTTGAAGATCATTTTCCCATGTCTCCTGCAAATTCTCCATAATTCCTATTTGTCCTTTTAATAGATAAGCTATTTCTTCCAGTGCATCTACAATGCTCATATCCGGTAAGGCTAAAACAAATTCAACCTTCTTTATTCATTTTTGTAATATATCTAGTTTGTGAATCAAATGACTGTGTAGCTCAAATAGTGTTGTTACTCTTTTTTCCTACTCATTATAGTAAGTTTTGAGATTATGATTAAAAATGCTTACCAAAGCTCCAAAACTTGTTACAAAATAGTTCACTGGATCAAAAATGGCAACTAGCTTATTTAGCTTCTATTAAGATTTAACTCTTTTCTACTCAATATATTGAATAAACTTTGAAAAATCACAAATTTTGGCAAGTAGCTTACCACATTTCTATAGTGATTCCTTCACCCAATTCACACCTAGAGTTAATTAACCTCTATCAAGTGCAATTGACTATACTAGTTTCTCTGATGATTTCTCTCATAGTCCTTTTGCACTTTGTGCATAGTTGCATCTTCAAGAATTTTCATTTGTTCTCTTACAACTATCACTAGTTTACCCAATTTCTCAATAGGTGTATCTGTTAAGGCCTGAAAATATCACCCTAACTCAGGCATTAGGGTACTTAGATATTTCATGCTAACATGGAAACCTTCTTGAGTTGTAGGTGGACTCTAATTGAGAAGGAATCTCCAGATTCTAGGCCGGTTCCTATTAGATTTGGAAATATCACCTTTATTGAAACTTGATTGGGAAAAGGGAAGAATGATAACTTTTAAAAACTAAAAGGAAAGGGGGTGATACACCAAAACTTGATCCAGACTTGTCAAGAAAACTTCAACTAGTATCCACAATACACAAATTACTAAGATTTGCATTTAACATTCACTATTCGACATACAGGTTGACCTAAATCCACTATTAGGGTAAACACCATGAACAATGAATATCCAGCCAACAAACATACATATTCTGCAAAAGGTTTGGTATTTTATAACTTAGAGAAGGAATCAAACTAATTCACTTATCAAGGCTATAAAACTTACAACACTGAAATGCATAAAAGAAGAATAGGATTGTTGCCAAAACTCAAAATTATATGAAAAATGAAGAACTAGCTTTATTTCCTTCCAACTCTAAAAATGGTTACAAGATATGCAAAAAAGGGACAAAGGAACCAAAATGTTCACTAAGCCTTCTTTCTCCACAATTCAAAACCCCTAAAATTGAAAAAGAACCTCATTTATGTACCCTCCTAAGGTTGAATTCAAAAATCTAGGCCCCATAAATCAATCCTAAAAATCCTCCAAAAAAAACCCCAAAATTAGCTCCAACTTGGCTAAGAAAGCCCTAAGTTACAAGCATAATTTATGCCTTAGAATCATCCCTAATGTTGGTAATTTAAAATAAAATCTTTTAAAAATAATACCAACATACATTAATTAGCCTGAAATTGAGCCCAAACTCAATATAAAAAACCTATGACTAAAACGCCTATGGTCAACATGACCCAAAACTAAGCAATCCACCAACTCTTAAAAAAAACACAACATATCATATGTGAGATGGCACTTGGAGTTTTCAAGGAATGAATGTCATTTCCTATAGGAATTAAAGGCATTAATTGCTGGCTATCACCAGACTTGAACATTTATCAAAATTTGGCCTTTGCTTGATCTTCGTATTGCATTTGAGATTTGGGGAAAACTAGAGATCAAACCCTAAAGTATGGTGGAATTACTGCCAAATTTTGGGCCTAGATTCATCTTTCTTTGTCTGTGTTCAATCTCACGTTCTGGCTCTGATTATTTCAATACAAAAGTTATGTTGTGATGAAGCCCTCCTCTCTATGATCTCCCTTTATCTTTGGCTATGATTTTTGAAGCATTTGCTTGGATATGATGAACTCGGCTTTGATTTTCTTGGCTTGAGATCGTTGCATGAGCATTAAGCTTGAACTCTTTATTGGAACTTGGGATCTGATATGATGAACTCATGCTTGACTAACTTGAACATGGGTTTTATTGTTGGAGCTCAGCTGTGACTGATAAACTCAAGCTTTGGACTAAAGATCTTGAGCTTCAAAAAGGGAACTTAGGTCTTGATCGAGAACCTAGGCTTTGACTGCAACTATGGATCTATTTGGAGATAAGTAACTCATCTTTTTGTTGCTAAACTCAAACATTTTATAAGAGCTGAAAATACTCTTCATCATTTTGCATTAATTTTGGGGTTTTTGCACTTGCCGTTAAAATGAAAATCTAAGAGTTTCTTTATACTTCATAATGCATTATCACTTGCTTTTGAAAACCCCACTATTCTTTCCTTTGCAGTTTAAAATGCTAAAGTTTCTATTTGATGCTTCCATTATTTTTCACCAGTCAATCATAGCTCGTTATCAGCTATTGATTTGGGGTTTCTTTGCTTTAAAACTCTAGCCATCTGTAGTCTAGATTTTTTGGGTTTTCTCTTGTATGTGATGTTAACTGTAGATAGTGACTAAGCTTGTGCAATGTTATTCTACTCCTTCTCATGATTGATCAAAACCAACATGCTTTGATTTAATCTTGTAACTCTGTGACTTCTTGTGCCTTGTAGCAATACTATTCTCTATTAAAACCCACAAAAAGATGCCATGTTTTGTTCTTAGCTATTGGACTAAAAACCATCGAGATTAATCTATTGGCTGTAACCTTGCAATGCTTTCTATTTATTATGAGATGAGCTTGACTGCATCTTCAAGCTAGCTGGTCTTTTTCTCTCTGCATAATGTTATTACACAGTGTTTGAGAAATGCAATATTGTTTAATGTTTATGTTAGTGGGGTTCGAGAATGGGCTCATGACACCCAAAAACACTAGAATGTGAACTTGATGGAGTTCAAGCATGAGCTTGTGACACCCAGCAACACACTTCGTAAACATGAATCTAAAAATAATGCAATTTCTTTAGCATTTGGCAGTCAATACTTCACCGGTGATCATTTTCAAAACATTGCAAAAAAAATGTAGTTGATATTTATCTAACTAAGCACATTTTATGGCAACACTATTATTTGATCATCTTGTTGTAGCATCTGGCATTCACTATGATTAAAGATGCATCTTTTAATAAGGTTGATATTTGATCATCTTCTTTGACATTTGACATTATGCACATCACCAGTGGTCAAATTTAAAATATTGCAAACAATAGATACAACTGGTATCCATTTTTTCCCTATACATGCATATAATATGTAACAAAGCATAGTTATTGATAATAATGGATCTCCATGATTTGTATATAGCACATTGATTAAGATACTTTTGTAACAGTAATCAATCCTGATATCACTGTTTAAACATTTATTGTAGCATATTGTATTCACAACATGAATATCTCTCTTTTTTGTAAATGCACAACTGATTTTAAAATAAATGCAATTCCAGCTATATAGTTTGTTTATGAGGTTTGAGCATAGGCTCGTGACACCCACAAACATATTCTGTCTTTGTTTGCCTATGATCAACATGCATCTTTTCTTCTGACTGTGATATGGAACACACAATTTATTCTTGAATGCATTCCAGCTTACTCTAATTCTAAGAAGCTTAGAAACAACATCAAATCAAATACATTATGTTAGTGAACATGACCAAATGGTCAATTTTGTGCATTAATTGGTCAGCTAATAGTGTTCACTAACCTAATGATATCCTTCTATTTTGAAAAAGGTTTCTCAGCCACAAGAACTAAGTCCCTTTAATTCAGATATTTGGTTTATATAATAAAAACATGCATAATGATGGCCATAAATAGTAAAATGTTTCATGGAGTCATGTCCCTTTAATACTATTTTTCAGTTTATGTAGGTGCATATTTTTGTATTGCATTGATATTTCAGTTATATGTGCAGCTCTGAAATATTGACTGTTGTATGATGCTCTAGTTTTGTGCATTGCTTAGATCCAACTAGATCTAACACCTTTCTCACCATCATGATGTAGGACAAACCCTAAACCTAGGACACAAAGACATGGTGACTCAGATAGTAGACCTGAAGACTCAGACCAGATAGACAACTAGCTCCTAGATGTAGATAGCTCCAAGGAATTGCATGGGACCATACTCATACCTCTATCATCCTTTCTATTCTAGTTTTTGTATTATGTTTTAAGATAAAATAAGAAAGAACATTTTTTTTATTACATTCAGTTTGTATGCATAATGTAATGATCAATTATGAATTTGAAAATTTGGATGTGATCAATACTTAGAGTATAATATAAATAATTGATATGAATGCAATAGAAAAATGTTTACCTACATCACCTAAAAAGTAGTGTTAAATAGATGTACCTTTATGCAATATTTTCCTATTTGTGTTTATCATCCTGCATGCTGAAAACTAGGGTAACAATTTTGGCAACTTCTACAGGATGTCTGCCTGCTAGACATGAACTATAGATCTTATTCATTGGGCCATGGAGTTAGAAAACCAGAACATATGAATGCAACCTTTATTGAAATGAAAATGCACCTAAAATAAGACTCATGCAACCTAAAGACACCTAGTGCTTGACAACACTTATGGAAATGAAGCCTAAACTATCATACTTTAACTAGATCAAAGCTTGGTCAAACAAAACCATTTGCAGACTGAGAAAAATAGTTTCCCATTCTCTTCAACTCATAATAATCAACATGCTTATGAAAATCCATCATGAGATAATATGAGATACAATTGATCATTTGTGTGACAAGGATCTCACTTACTTGATCCAGATGTTTAAAAACACCATCATTTTGAGAAAATTCAATAAACAAAAACATTCTATGAAGGACAAAAAGGACTTTACTTACTTGATCAAACAAGACAACAAGCTGGATTAATTCAAACAAGACAACAAGCTGGATTAATTCTTTCTTAGCTTCACCTTTTGATAGAACATCATGTTGAGGTGTTAACTCAACTAGACTTTCTTTGCTGGCCTCCATTCTTGCTAAATGCTTGATAGGACATCCTTTTGGCAGAATGAACTCAGAGCTCACTTTATTGGTCTTTAGGACTTTTACTTCAAGCTGATGAGCTTCCTCCTTATGCTGGCTAGAAATGACTACCTCCTGTAGCTTGTGGAAATTTTTTGTAAATATTGGTTTATCATCAAGATGTAAGAAAAATTATTCAAGCTCATCCCCAAAAAATCCTCTTCTTCATCATCCTTACTCTTTTTATAAGAATCCTAATTTGTTGATAAAATTTCTATCTCATCTTTTTCAACAGGAAAGGGAAACTCATCCCAAGCCACAACATTTTCTTCAACAACATGAGAACCATTAGAAAGATCATCCTTGTCATTATTATGCTTATCAGCTACAACCTTCTCCTTTTATTTCTCTAGCTAAAGATACTTTTGAAGCTACATTTGATAAGCTTCTTTATACTTTACAGTTGTAGAAATTAGGTGCCCTATTGCCCGTTTGTGCTCCTGAAGCTCTTTCTCATGGAACTCCTCCCGATCTCTTGATTTTCTTTGTGTTTCTTCTTCAAATTCAATTCCTCTATCAAACATAGCCTTTATGAGATTTCTCTAGCCTTGAACCTCCTTTTCATAAACATTCTTCTATGCTTCCAACTCTCTTGCAAGGTCGGCTTTATGCCGCTTAAGTTGCTCAATAAAATATTTCTTATTATTTTTCTCCTTCTGAGCCAATGCCTTCTGCTATTGAATGTGGGCTTGATAAGAAAGCTCCTCTTGCTGTATCTTCAATTCTTGTTGGAATTATTATTCTCGCTGCTTCTTAATATCATCAATCTGCATAAGCAAATCCTGCAACATACTTGTAGTATCTCTAATTTGTAAATCATTATCATTTGCAGGATAATGAAAAGGATGAATTGATGTAGGTTTAGTGAAAGCATATTGTGATTTATGACCTTGAAATGACTAAAAGAGATTTTATTAAATAGAATTTTCATGAAATGATGGAAAGCATAGAAATTGTGCATCTGGGTATACATATCCTCCTTGAAAATTTGACATCTCTACTCATCTGAAAGGATGGAAATTAGAAAGTAAAATAATTTGAAACATACTAGCACTTGATCTTATGAAACCAGTTGATTTTCCTCCACATAACCACCATATATGTGAAATGTGACCTCCTTAAGGTCTGAATCTTGCTGACAACACACCAAAACTAGCAAGAAATGTAATGCAATTTGACCAATTCGTTTAAGAACGGGTCCCACTAGGCACGCCAAAAACTATTAAGGCCTGAAAATATCACCCTAACTTAGGCATTAGGGTACTCAGATATTTCATGCTGACATGGAAACCTTCTTGAGTTGTAGGTGGACTCTGATTGAGAAGGAATCTCTAAATTCTGGGCTGGTTCCTATTAGATTTGGAAATATCACCTTGATTGAAACTTGATTGGGAAAAGGGAAGAAGGATAACTTTAAAAAACTAAAAGGAAAGGGGGTGATACACCAAAAATTGATCTAGATTATCAGGAAAACTTCAACCAGTATCCACAATACAAAAATTACTAAAATTTGTATTTAACATTCACTATTCAACATACAGGTTGACCTAAATCCACTATTAGGGTAAACACCATGAACAATGAATATCCAACCAACAAACATACAAATTCTGCAAAAGGTTTGGTATTTTATAACTTAGAGAAGGAATCAAACTAATTCACTTATTAAGGCTACAAAAATTACAACACTGAAATGCATAAAAGAAGAATAGGATTGTTGCCAAAACTTAGAATTATATGAAAAATGAAGAACTAAATTTATTTCCTTCCAACTCTGAAAATGGTTACAAGATATGCACTCAAGGGACAAAGGAACCAAAATGTTCACTACACCTTCTTTCTCGACAATTCTGAACCCCTAAAATTGAAAAAGAACCTCAGTTATGTACCCTCCTAAGGTTGAATTCAAAAATCCAGCCCCCCTAAATCAGTCCTAAAAATGTTCCAAAAAAAACTCCAAAATTAGCTCCAAATCAAGCTCTAAAAATTAGCCAAAATTAGCTCCAACTTGGCTAAGAAAGCCCTAATTTACAAGCATAATTTATGCCTTAGAATCATCCCCAATGTTGGTAATTTAAAATAAAATCTTTTTAAAATAATACCAACATACATTATTTAGCCTAAAATTGAGCCCAAACTCAATATAAAAAACCTATGCCTAAAAACCCTATGGTCAACATGACCCAAAACTAAGCAATCCACCAACTCTTAAAAAAAAACACAACATATCATACGTGAGATGGCACTTGGAGTTTTTGAGGCACGACTGTCATTTCCTACAGGAATTAAAGGCATTAATTGCTGGCTATCACCAGACTTGAACATTTATCAAAATTTATCCTTTGCTTGATCTTCATATTGCATTTGAGATTTGGGAAAAACTGGAGATCAAACCCTAAAGTATGGTGGAATTCCTACCAAATTTTGGGCTTGGATTCATCTTTCCCTGTCTGTGTTCAATCTCACATTCTGGCTCTGATTATTTCAATACAAAAGTTATGCTATGATGAAGCCCTCCTCTTTGTGATCTCTCTTTATCTTCAGCTATGATTGTTGAAGAATTTGCATGGATCTGATGAACTCAACTTTGATTTTCTTGGCTTGAGATCATTGCATGAGCATTAAGCTCAAACTCTTTACTTGAACTTGGGCTCTGATCTGATGAAATCATGCTTGACTAGCTTGAACATGAGTTTTATTGTTGAATCTTGGCTGTGACTGATAAAATCGAGCTTTGGATTAAAGATCTCGAGCTTCAAAAAGGGAACTTGGGTCTTGATCTGGCACTCGAGCTTTGACTGCAACTATGGCTATGTTTGGAGATAAGTAACTCATCTTTTTGTTGCTAAACTTGAATATTTTGTAAGAGCTGAAAATACTCTTCATCATTTTGCATTAATTTTGGGGTTTTTGCACTTGCCATTAAAATGAAAATATGAGAGTTTCTTTATACTTCATAATGCATTATCACTTGCTTTTGAAAACCCCATTGTTCCTTCCTTTGTGGTTTAAAATGCTAAAGTTGTTGTTTGATGCTTCCATTATTTTTCACTAGTCAAACATAGCTCGTTATCAGCTATTGATTTGGGGTTTCTTTGCTTTAAAACTCCAACCATCTGCAGTCTGGATTTTTTGGGTTTTCTCTTGTATGTGATGTTCACTGTAGATAGTGACTAAGCTTGTGAAATGTTATTCTACTCCTTCTTGTGACTAATCACCACCAACATGCTTTGATTTAATCTTGTAACTCTATGACTTCTTGTCCCTTGTAGCAATACTATTCTCTGTTAAAACCCACAAAAAGCTGCCATGTTTTGTTCTTAGTTGTTGGACTGAAAAACACCAAGTTTAATCTGTTGGCTATAACCTTGCAATGCTTTTTGTTTGTTACAAGATGATCTTGATTGCATCTTCAAGCTACCTAGTCTTTTTCTCTTTGCAAAATGTTATTACATAGTGTGTCATACTGGTTTATGATAGTGATAAATGCATAAAATGATTTACATTAAAAGTATGAAATGCAATATTGTTTAATGTTTATGTTAGTGGGGTTCGAGCACGGGCTCATAAAACCCAGGAACACTAGAATGTGAACTGTTGTCACTAAGGATTGCACCCAATTTGCTAAGTGTCAAACCCAACAATCCTATGAAACATGGGACTATTCTTAGGCTGTGGGTAACCTATATGAGAATACACCTTTGGATTAAGGGCCGGCTTCCCTATGGATCACTTGAAACTTATCTAAACTTTGAAGGGAAAGGGAGAGAAAGTACATGAAATTAAATGTCTGCAACTAAGGTGATCCATTGATTTTAAAGAAGATCCACAATTGAAAATAAGTTTACTCCAACAACAAAACAAATTAATTCACAACTCAATCTCACTTTCTTAACTCCTAGTGAAACAAGGTACTTAGAATGCAGAAAAGGAAGAAAACTTCACAAATCTGATATTCTTGATTGCACACAAATCACACTGCTGAATTAAGATAAATTCCTGAACACCAACTTGGATTCAACATGCAGATTAAGGATATAGAAACATCACAGTAATCTTGCATATGAATTCAAAAGCAAACTTGAAATTATAGGAGAACAAGAAGGATCAATTTTTATTGCTGAAAAGAAACTAAGTACAATTGTGTCTCTCAGAGCTACAACACTCCTATTAGAGAGAAATAAATGAAGAGCTCACCTCAATCACCAAAAGTGAGAGGTATATAAACCGAAAACTAGGAATCTGCATTCAAAGTCCACTACCTCCTAAAAATACAAAAAATGATCAATAATGGACCCATGAGGCTGCATCATAATTCAAATGCCAAATTCCTAGATTCCTAGGGGGCGAGGAAAGTGGGACCTAAAAATAGATAGTCAAACAAAGACCGCTCTATCCACTAAGTCATGTCTATAAATGATATTTTGACAATGGTTTATAAAAACACCACTTGTCGATATCTTACAATAAGGAATGAACCATGACTTAACATTAAAAACCTATCCCACTATGACAAAAAGTGGATCTAATATAGTTTTAAATGATTTCAACCCAAAAAATGGGGAAACACATTTAAAAAACAATTACATTTCTAAAGAATCCACCTATGCCTAGGAAATGGATTAAAAACCCTAAGTCAAACAAAAGGCTCTCAACCCAATTAAGGGGAAAGCTCATTTGATAACCCATGCTAATTAAAATTCATCAATACATAGCATAAAGCTTATAGGATTAAAATCCCACCAAAAACCCACCAAGTCTAAGATACATAACAAAAGATGATTAATGAATATCGATCCTAAAAAGGGGAGAAGGAAAAGAAAATCAATGATCATTATTCAAAAAACCCCAATGCCCCTGCCATTGTGGATCATTTTCCCTCAACAACTGGTAGCTTACCATCTCTACTGACACTCCACTATAGCTTGGAATTGGAAACAACAACCCCAATCTCGGCATATGCTATCGAGGTAGGCACTGACTCTTGCTATTCTGAATTCATCTTTTCATTTCATGTTTGGTTTCAATGGCACTATTGTTATGCACTTTGTTTTTGTATTCGAGGGTTTAGTATTCATTATTTTCCTCCATTCCTATGTATCATGTTCACTTTGTATAGCTCAATACATCTAAGATGTGAATGAATGTATCATAGTTTGAACCTGCTGTTGGATTTGAGGGTTTAATGATCTCGTGTCAACTGCTACTACTGGCACTATGTTGACCCAATTGCATTACATTTTGCACTTGCTGCTTCCTTTTGAATGTTTGTTGAGTTTGATGGAATCAAATATAAGCTCATGTTTTGGAGCTATATCTAATATATGCTATCATCCTGCTTGGGAAGGCTTGTTGTGGTATGGCCCATGATCCATAGCTAGGGCATCATATTCTGTCTCTGTTATTTCCTTGAAGGCACTATGATTCAATGAGTTGGCATCTCTGCATCTTGATTTCTTCACTGCTTTGATTGTTTTTTTGTGCTATCAACCCTATTGCATAGTGATGACACTTTGTATTTGTCTCCTTGCATCTTTGAGGATACTACTGTGTTAATATTGAATGATAGCTTGTGAGCAACAAAGCTAGGGCATTTGTATGATCTCCTTTAATGTTGGCTAGGGCACTGTTCATATGATACTATCTATTTGCTTGTGCTCTAATATTTTGATTAATACTACTATCCTTGTATCCTTGATGGCATTGGAACTCATATTCTATCATATAAACTTAGGCTTGAATCACGGGCATTATGTTGTTTGGTTCCTACTAGTATTGGCTTTTATGCTGAGCGCCTCTGTCAAGGTGTATTCACTGAGAAGCCCCATGACCCATGGGTAGGGCATTGTTATGTACTTGATCTTTGCATGATTCATCTATTGGAGACATTCTGGTCTGCCCTCCTTGTGTATATTATCTTGCCCATTGTTATAATTGACTTAGAAGCTCATGCCATGAGTTTACTTAATGAATGGAACCCGAGCATTATTGGCATGTCATGTACTTGATGCTGGCTCATATGCTATTCTTTTTTTCCTATGCTTTACACTATCACTCATCCGCTTGGTATTTTATATTGGTTTCTATGCTATAACCCATGCTCCAACTAAGACATCCACATTATGACTCATTGCTGCATATCCATCATGGCCAGCGAAATCTGTTATGCCATTATTCTCACTGTCACCAATATTTGGGACCATGAGCCATAAAATGAGATACTCATACACTGCATGATTGTTTACCAGTTTGTATTTATGCCATTCATACTTAGTCTTGAGTGTACAATGTTCACTATTTTGATGCTATTTCCTTTAAATTTTTGAGGCTTGCAGGCTAGGGAATGGTGCTTATATGTTTATTGCCTTGCCATTTTCTATCATTATGCACTCACTATTTTGGGGCTCATGGAAATGCCATTTATCTTTGACTGCATATTGCTAATGCCTATTAGTTGGATGGACCTATCACTTCATTATCGGTGCCCCCTCTTTGATCTTCCCGGAGAACCCCACAAGCTATTGGCATTTTGGTTTATGAGTTTGCTCACTGGTCTGAATCCATCAAGGTCCATGGACTATATGTATTTTATTGATCTACATTATTGTTGCTATCACCATGCCTGTGCTCTGTTACTTGAATCCTAGGGTGGCTTCATCTTCCTATTTGAGAACCATGACAAATTACTGTTTTGAGGATCTCAGAGATACATGTAGCAGCACCTAATACTGTTACTAAGTGGATATGATTGTTTCCATGGTGCCACTGTTGGAAAGTTATCTAATGAGCCCCATTGATATCATGTTGTCTGATTGGAATTATGCCCTATTGTGTTTTTAGGAAGCATACCTCACTATTATGCTATTGATTTATTTGTCATGATTCTAAGCTTGTTTTGATAGAGCATTGTGCTTTTTTAATCATTTTGATATAGCTCAAGATCTAGTCAGGAGATACCATTTATGGTTATTTTGAAAGTACTAGATCCTTGTTGTTGACTGTACCAGTTGTCTATTGTATGCAAGATGACCTCAAAATAGAGTGAATATTGATGCTATTTCTATAGTTAGACTATATTTCACTATCATCTAGCTATCATGTTATTCCTTTCCTGACATGTTGATGATGTATGATGTGATCTGCAAGCCCTCTAACATATTCCTTCTTCCATTTGCATCTCATGACCTTTAAGTGTCTTCACTGAGGCCACATCATCTAGATGTACTTTGCTTTTGTACAATGTGTGCTCTTGGCCCTTGATGCTATCATCGACAAAAAACTTAAGGTTTTTCTATCATGATCCACATCAAGGGCCCAGATCATTCATTGAATTCATTGTTGGATCAACTCCTCCTGTATCTACACGTGAAACAAACATGTCAGTGAAAACATGGTGCCCTTTTATGCTTTGGAGCCTTATGCACATGCCCTAAGCACAACCTTTATTAGAGGTGGATGGCTGAGTGTATATATGCATTCTATAGATATTGTGATACCAACCATTGCATAGATCCATTGGATCTAACCCATATCCCTTCTTCTCTTCTTATAGGTTCTGGATCTTAAGAGCTCATTGGACAGGACCGGATCTGGACACCAATACCATTCAATGTCTATTACCCCAGTATTTAATAATTTACCTTTATGTATATGTATACTCATTCATTCAATTTTGGTAATGGCTATGCTCACGGCCTATGTGAGCTCAGATAGATGCTTCTCCTTTCAGTTCTTTCCTTTTTGTATAGTATACATACATGCATGTGTAGCTTTAGATGTAGTTCATTTCCTTTTTGTACTTTCATTTTCTCTTCGATGAAATGAACACAAACTTAAAGAAGATCACCTAATAATGAAAACTAGGGTATAGTAGCCTCATCCAGTAATTAGGTCTTCAATCTAAGAATGAGCAAAAAATATGGCAACATTCTAGCGACCTCTTTGGAGTGCTTACCTGCTAAGCATCCTGACCAGCTGCCTTAAAGATCCATTGGGTACAGAGCCTATAAGCCTCAAATTGAACTTAGTTCTTTAAGACAATCAACCCTTCTTCAAAAAAAATACTAACTACTAGAGACAACCTCTCTTGCTTATTGCTACTCACACCAAACTGAAAACCAAACTGAAAGCAATTGAAAAACTGAAAACAGCCTGTTCTAGGCACTTAGGGAACACAAAAAATTGGAAACTTCTAACTTACTAATGTACAGGGTAGAAATAAACCTCAGAAACAAGCCTTGAGGTGGATCCCATTCATTGGAATGGGCAACTCCTCTCCATCCATACTAGCTAGCTGAAAGGCATTATGGGCTTTGCATCCAATCACCATGAAAGGCCCACTCCATATGGCATCAAATTTAGTATGCCTCCCTAGTTTGTATCTTGCTTCATCCCACTTGAGGACAAGGTCTCCATCCTTGAAAACCTTAGGTGTGGCTTTCTTATCAAAGCTTCTTTTCATCTGAGCATGATGATCTTCCAAGTTCTCTAGTGCTAGCTTTCTTGTTTCTTCGAGCTCAACTAGTTCAGCAAGCCTGACTTGCAAAGCATCTTCTCCCATAAGATCAATTTCCTTGATTAAACTCAAAGTAGGCAACTCAGTAGTCAAAGGAATCCTAGCTTCTTTTCCATATACAAGCGTATAGGGTGAGTTACCTATAGACCTCTTAGGTGTTATTCTATCTGCCCATAAGGCCAACTTCAACTTGCTGTGCCAATCTCTTTGGTTTCCTTCTATAGTTCTTTTGATGATTCTCAGTAAGTTCTTATTTGTTGATTCTACCTGACCATTACCTTGAGGGTAATAGTTAGAAGAGGTACTCAGGAAGATATTGTGCTTGAGTGCCCATTTTGAGATTTTAGTTCCCAGGAATGCCATAGCATTGTCTGAAATGATAGAATCTAGAGTGCCAAATCTGGATGCAATGTCTTGATAGAAGTTTAGGATAGAGGTCTCATTTGCTTCCTTCAGTGCTACAACCTCTGTCCACTTGGTAAAATAGTCTATAGCAGAAAGTATCCATTTGTGCCCAACACTAGATGGGGGGTTGATAGGTCCAATAAAATCCAATCCCCATTTTGAGAAAGGCTGCTCTACCTTGATGGGATGAAGAGGGAGAGCTGCTAACTTTTGTTTTCCAGCAAACAAAGCACAGTTCTTGCATCTCCTTACCCAATCAAATGCATCTTTGTATAGGCTAGGCCAATAGTACCCAACTCTCATCACTTTTAGAGTAGTGGTCTTGGCTACAAAGTGTCCTCTAGAACCTCCATCATGAAACTCCTCCAGTATTTTTTCCACTTGGCTAGTTTCAACACATCTCAATAGGACACCACTATGATCCCTCCTATACAAAAAATCATCAATATTGATAAATGGAATAGCTTGGAGTCTAAAGTACCTTCTTTTACTCCTTTCAAGGCCTTGAGGACATTGACCAGTTGAGAGATAATGTTTCATCTTTGCTATCCAACTTGTGCTTTGTTCTGCATTTTGGTTCATCAGAACAACTTCCTTCTTTTGCTAGCTTGGGTCTACTATTCCTTCATTGAGCTACTCACACAACCCCTTTCCTCTAACCAGCTTGGTCACTTTAATCTGAATGTCATACTCCATGACTTTGGTGACCCAACCAACCCTCTTATGGCTTAGGTCTTTGTTCAGCTGGAAATCTTTTATGCAAGGGTGGGCAACCATTAGGTGTACTGTGTTATTGGATAACAAGTGCCTAAAATTTTTCAAACTCCTCACAATTGCTAGGACATGCTTTTCTATAGGAATATAATTAAGTTCATAACCATCTAGATCCTGACTGTAAAAAGCTACTGGTTGTTCTTGCTTCTCAACATTCTACCGGACTAACATAGCAGAGATACTATCAGTGTCCCCAAAAGCATATAGGATGAAATCCTTAGAAAATTTAGGGTTTACCAGAGTAGGAGCAGATGCAATTGCTTCTTTGACTTCTTCAAAGCACCTTTTTCCTTCATTTGTCCAATGAAAGGTTGAGTTCTTCCTTAGCATCTAGGTCATAGGCTTAAGTAGTGTTGCGATATTTGGAATGAACCTTATTAAGAAGTTGATTCTCCCAAGAAAACTCTACATTCCCTTCTTGTGAGCTGGCAGGGGTAGCACCATGATGGCCTTTATCCTCTCAGGATCAATGGTTGTCCCTTGTTTAGAAACAATGTGTCCCAGTAATCTACCTTCATGGAAAATAAAAATGCATTTCTTAGGATTTAATGAAACTCCAAAATCTCTGCACCTTTCAAAGATCTGTCTCAAATGAACCAAGTGATCATTAGTGTCTTTTGAAAAGACAATTATATCATCCAAATAAACTAGAATGAACTTGTTCATTAAACCAGCAAATGCCATCTCCATGGCTTTCTGAAATGTAGTACCAGCGTTAGACAGTCCAAAAGGCATCTTCCTGTATGCCATGGTACCCCATTTGGTGGTGAATGCTATTTTATATTGGTCTTCTTCCTTAACCAGGACTTGGTTATAACTAGAAAAGCCATCTAACAAAGAAAATCTATCAGACCCTGAGACACTGTAAAATTTGTTCCATGGATGGCAATGGGTGATGATCTTTGAGTGAGGCTCTGTTAAGGTCTCTGAAATCCACACATAACTAGATTTCACCATTCTTCTTCCTAACTGGTACTAGATTGGAAACCCAAGAGGTGTGCTTGATGGGAAAAATAATATTTGCCTCAATCATTTTCCTCAACTATGTTTTCATTAGGACCTCTAACTTAGGATTGATAGGTCTCTATTTTTGTCTCATTGGTTTGGCATGGGGTTCTAGTTCAATGGTGTGCTGGGCTAGGTGGGGATCAAATCCTTTCAGATCATAGTATTCCCATGCAAAGACATCACTAAACTCTTGACATAATGAAACAAAGGCTTACTTTTCTAGCTGTGTGCATACCTTTCCAAGCTTAAGGGATTTGTCCTTGAGGACCTCCACAGACTGGTAGTGCTCTTCTTTGACTTTCATACTAGCCTTGTCTCCTCTGAGCTGATCATCAAAGTTGAAAATGGACTCAAGTGTGACCAGTCCCTTAGGCAACTTATTACTTTTCAACTGTAACATCTGGTCACTATACTGGTGAGCATGCTTGCTCTCGTTAACTTGAGAGAATTCAGCCTCTTCTATCAAAAAGTTAAAAATTTGTTCATCATTTTCAAAGACTTGCCAGCTCACCTAATTTTTTGGTATGGATGGTCTTACCAGAACCTTTACATGCTGTTTGTTGGGACTTGTGATCTCTTTTGGAATATCATATTCTGCTCCCATGGTAGCTAGCTTGTCTGCCTGTTTGTTCTGATTTCTTGGAACAACAACCTGATTAAACACATGAAAATATTCTATTAAGTCCCAAACCCTGTGCTTATACATCTTAAGTGTATCATTTTTTGTGAGATTAGTGCCATGAATTTGATTGACCACTAATTCACTATCACCTATAACTTCTAGGCATTTGATTCCTCTTTGTCTAGCCCATTCTAAACCATGAATCAAAGCCTCATACTCTGCTATATTATTAGTACAGCTAAAGGAAAAATGAAATGTAGAGTAATACCTTTGCCCTTCTGGAGAAATTAAGATAGCTCCTCCTCCTGAACCAACTTTGCTTCTGGCACCATCAAAAAACAAATGCCACAAATCATCATTCTAATCTTTAGAAAGCTTAGCCTCCTTCTTCATCAAATCTAGAATCACAACACCTTCTTCATGAATGATATACATTCCAATGCCAACAATCTCCATGTTTCTAAAAGGGTCATCCTCCTCCAAATCTCTCTCAGCCCACTCATCTAGGACAATATCAAGAATCTTCCCAATAGTGGTTTCAGGTTCAAAATCACTTGGGTCTTGTTCATGATACATCAAATTAGCATTTATAGAGCTTGGAGTATAAGGTTCAACATGAATCTTTGCAAAAGATTTAGAATTGATTCTAACCCTAGTCTTGTACCTGGTTCTAAAATACAAGTGGGACCAATCAGCTGAGAGATATCCCCCTAACCTAGTAGTGAATTCTCTACTTAGGCAGATTGTAGAGTGAGGAGGTAGGTCTATAATATAGATATCTTTGGGAATGGAGAAATTGGGACATTCATGTAAAGTGAGGCTGAGGTTCTTAATGACTCCCAAGGTACTAACTGATGACCCATCCAACTGAACAATAGGTCTATCTATTGGCTCATAAGACAATCCTAGGAGATCTGCTAATTGCTTAGAAATCACAGAATTACTAGCTCTTGAATCTATCATACAATTATGGACTAGGAAATCTCCAACAATAAGAGTTACATAGAAAGGAGGAGGCTTAACCTGTGGGGCAATAGTGGGCTGCAAGCTAGCTTCTTTGGTTTGCTACTCCTTTTGAGGTGTTTTAGCCACTAGGACTTTGGGTTGTTTTGAAACAACTTCTTGGTTTGATGAAATCTTAGCCAACTCACTAAGTATTAACTCCTTTTGACTAGGGATCATCAGGGTGTCCATTAAAGGCACATTGATAGAGGTCTTCTTCATTTTCTCCACAATATTAAAAGATCCAAAATTCACTTTAGACTATCCTTTTAGTGCAGAAACCTCTATTTGTGTAGACACCAACTGTGTAACTACCTTGACTAGTTCTTTAGCCTCTTTAGACTGGCTTAGGACTGGATCTTGAACTACTTTGGGTTGTGGATTCACAATAGGAGCCTGTTGACTGGTAGAGGCCACTTGTTCAACCTCCAAAGCCTTCTTCTTAGACCTTGTGTTGGCTGCAACTGGGATGTAGTTTGGGTTATCATTTGGTGAGAAATTCACCCCACAAAAATCTTCCTTCTAAAAATTCAGCAGCGCCACCTTAGGAGTCTGTAACTCATTTGGGGTAACAACTGGACCTTGTTGGATTTCTAGCTCTTGAACCATCTCCTACGACATCATCACATTGTTTAGCACCATGAGGGCCAGAGCATAGCCATTGGGACACATTCCTTGGATGTGTTGCTAATTACATGGGCAGCCCCATTGGTATTCTTGCGCTATATTGTTCTGAGCTACAAGAACTAACTCTCTAGAAGCACTAGGAGTGTTAGGATTATAAGGCTGGTTGGCCTTTTGATTATAATATCTTGCTTGACCTTGCTGGACTTGTTGGTATTGGGGCCTATTCTGCTGGTAATGATTTTGATAGGGCTGCTGATAAGGCTATTGATAGGGTTGTTGGTAAGATTGGGATTGCTATTTCTTTAGGCTAACCAACTCATTAGTAACAGTTTGCAAGGCCTTTTTGATCTCATTCAGCTCTTGGGATTGATTCACAACTGGGCTAGCAACCTGTTGAGGAGGAGCTGGGAGAGGTGGAATAGATGCCAAGGTTGGAATTGCTTTAGGAATAGGATGAAGCTTGGGGAAAATAGGCATTGGAGGCCTTGGGGCTATCTTTCCAGCTTGGATTAGGCTATTTTAAGCTCTTATGGAAAGATCATATGCTGCAGGTAAATTAGTCCCTCCCATGGATTGGATCATAACAAAGATATCACTATTAAGCACTCTTAGATAATATAGAAAAACATGCTGGCTTGAAGGTCTAACCATTGCTGGTATTCTATTCCATGTCCTTTAAAATCTAAAATTGAAATCCATCATGTATTCTTGGAGTGACCTTTTAATAGTAGTCAAATGCTTGACTAATGAGAGATGGTCTGATTTATCCTCAAATTGATTGGTCAAGGCTTGACCCAACCCATCCCAATCAGCTATGGAACCAACTGCTAAGCCTCTAAACCATTGCAATTCTTTTCCTTTGAGGGAAGCTACCAACAACCTCACAACTACATTATCTCAGGTTATATTATGCAGGGCACAAAGGGGTGCTACATCTCTTGTATGCTTAATAGTTGAAGTCTGGTCCTCTCCTATAAAAGTAGGCAAACTTTTAAGGGTTGATATAGGTATGTCATTATGCTACTACAAATTCAAGTGGCTACCTTGATCAAAGGCTACAAAAGGAAGTTGTCTAGCCATTGGAGGATTAATGGGAGCTTGATTACTGGTGCTGCTTGCACTGGCTAGATTTGGGGATTGGTTACAGGAATGCGAGCAGGACTAGGAGTAGAAATAGGAGTAGGATTTACAAATTTTGATGCAATATTTTGGGCTGCTTTAGATCTCTTTTTTACAGATGGTAGCTCTATATACACAAAAGGATTCTTACTCTACCCAGTTGGGATTCCACTCATAAGCTTATATACTAGTCTGCATAAAACACCATTAGAGTCACCAAGTATGATTCAAAACATTGTTACTGCTCATACCACACAATAACTTGCATAAATCTTTAGAAATCTGATTCACTGAGTCTTTTGTCCCACCGAGCATGCCAAAAACTATTGTCACTAAGGATTGCACCCAATTTGCTAAGTGTCAAACCCAGCAATCCTATGAAACATGGGACTATTCTCAGGTTGTGGGTAACCTATCTGAGAATAGACCTTCAGATTAAGGGATGACTTCCCTATGGATCACTTGAAACTTATCTAAACTTTGAAGGGAAAGGGAGAGAAAGTACATGAAATTAAATGACTGCAACTAAAACCAAACAAAGGTGATCCATGGTTTTTAAAGAAGATCCATAATTGAAAATAAGTTTACTCCAACAACAAAACAAATTAACTCACAACTCAATCTCACTTTCTTAACTCCTAGTGAAACAAGGTACTTAGAATGTAGAAAAGGAAGAAAACTTCATAAATCTGATATTCTTGATTGCACACAAATCACACTGCTGAATTAAGATAAATTCCTGAACACCAACTTGGATTCAACATGCAGATTAAGGATATAGAAACATCACAGTAATCCTGCATATGACTTCAAAAGAAAACTTGGAATTATAGGAGAACAAGAAGGATCAATTTTTATTGCTGAAAAGAAACTAAGTACAATTGTGTCTCTCAGAGCTACAACACTCCTATCAGAGAGAAAGAAATGAAGAGCTCACTTCAATCACCAAAAGTGAGAGGTATATAAACCAAAAACTAGGAATCTGCATTCAAACTCCACTACCTCCTAAGAATAGAAAAAAGGATCAATAATGGACCCATGAGGCTGCATCATAATTCAAATGCTAGATTCCTAGATTCCTAGGGGGCGAGGAAAGTGGGACCTAAAAATAGATAGTCAAACAAAGACCGCTCTATCCACTAAGTCATGCCTATAAATGATATTCTAACAATGGTTTATAAAAACACCACTTGTCGATATCTTACAATAAGGAATGAACCATGACTTAACATTAAAAACCTATCCCACTATGACAAAAAGTGGATCTAATATAGTTTTAAATGATTTCAACCCAAAAAATGGGGAAACACATTTAAAAAACAATTACATTTCTGAAGAATCCACCTATGCCTAAAAAATGGATTAAAAACCCTAAGTCAAACAAAAGGCTCTCAACCCAATTAAGGGGAAAGCACATTTGATGACACATGCTAATTAAAATTCATCAATACATAGCATAAAGCTTATAGGATTAAAATCCCACCAAAAACCCACCAAGTCTAAGATACATAGCAAAAGATGATTAATGAATCTTGACCCTAAAAAGGGGAGAAGGAAAAGAAAATCAATGATCATTATTCAAAAAAATCCAATGCCACTGCCACTATGGATCCTTTTCCCTCGACAACTGGCAACTTGCCATCTCTACTGACACTCCACTGTAGCTTGGAATTGGAAACAACAACCCCAATCTCGGCATATGCTATCAAGGTAGGCACTGACTCTTGCTATTCCGAATTCATCTTTTCATTTCATGTTTGGTTTCAATGGCACTGTTGTTATGCACTCTATTTTTGTATTTGAGGGTTTAGTATTCATTATTTTCCTCCATTCCTATGTATCATGTTCCCTTTGTATAGCTCAATAAATCTCAGATGTGAATGAATGTATCATAGTTTGAACCTGCTGTTGGCTTTGAGGATTTAATGCTCTTGTGTTAACTGCTACTACTGGTACTGTGTTGACCCGATTACATTACATTTTGCAATTGTTTCTTCCTTTTGAATGTTTGTTAAGTTTGATGGAATTGAGTATAAGCTCATGTTTTGGAGCTGTATCTGATATATGCTATCATCCTACTTGGGAAGGCCTATTGTGGTATGGCCCATGATCCATAGCTAGGGCATCATATTCTATCTCTTTTATTTCCTTAAAGGCACTGTGATTCAATGAGTTGGTGTCTTTGCATCTTGATTTCTTCGTTGCTTTGATTGTTTTTTTGTGCTACCAACCCTATTGCATAGTGATGGCACTTTGTATTTGTCTCCTTGCATCTTTGATGATATTGCTGTGTTTTTATTGAATGATAGCTTGTGAGCAACAAAACTAGGGCATTTGTATGATCTCCTTTAATGCCAGCTAGGGCATAGTTCATATGATACTATCTATTTTCTTGTGCTCTAATATTTTGATTAATACTGCTATCCTTGTATCCTTGATGGCATTGGAACTCATATTCTATCGTATAAACTCAAGCTTGAATCACAGGCATTGTGTTGTTTGGTTCCTACTGGTATTGGCTTTTATGCCGAGCACCTCTGTCAAGGTGTATTCATTGAGAAGCCCCATGACCTACGGGTAGGGAATTGTTATGTACTCGATCTTTGCATGATTCATCTATTGGAAACATTCTGGTCTGCCCTCCTTGTTTATATTATCTTGCCCATTGTTATAATTGACTTAGAAGCTCATGCCATGAGTTTACTTAATGAATGGAACCTGAGCATTATTGGCATGTCATGTACTTGATCCTGGCTCGTATGCTATTCTTTGTTTCCTATGCATTACATAGTCACTCATCTGATTAGCATTTTGTATTGGTTTCTATGCTATAGCTCATGCTCCAACTAAGGCATCTAGATTATAAATCACTGTTGCATATCCATCACAGCCAACGAACTCTGTTATGCCATCATTCTCACTATCACCAATCTTTGGGACCCTGAACCATAAAATGAGATACTTGTACACTACATGATTGTTTACTAGTTTGTATTTATGCCATTCATACTCGGTCTTGAGTGTACAATGTTCACTATTTTGATGCTATTTCCTTTAATTTTTTGAGGCTTACAGGCTAGGGAATGGTGCTTATATATTTATTACCTTGCCATTTTCTATCATGATGCACTCACTATTTTGGGGCTCATGGAAATGCCATTTATCTCTAACTGCATATTGCTAATGCCTGTCGGTTGGATGGACCTATCAGTTCATTATCGGTGCCCCCTCTTTGATCTTCTCAGAGAACCCCATGAGCTATTGGCATTTTGGTTTATGAGTTTTCTCACTGGTCTGAATCCCTCAAGGTCTGTGGATTGTATGTATTTTATTGATCTACATTATTGCTGCTATCACCATGCCTGTGCTCTGCTACATGAATCCTAGGGTGGCTTCATCTTCCTGTTTGAGAACCATGACAAATTACTGTTTTGAGGATCTGAGAGATACATGTAGTAGCACCTAATACTGTTACTAAGTGGATATGATTGTTTCCATGGTGCCACTATTGGAAAGTTATCTAATGAACCCCATTGATATCATGTTGTCTGATTGGAATTATGCCATGCTGTGTTTTTAGGAAGCATACCTCACTGCTCTACTATTGATTTATTTGTCATGATTCTAAGCTTGTTTTGATAGAGCATTGTGATTTTTTAATCATTTTGATATAGGCCAAGATCTAGCCAGGATATACCATTTATGGTTATTTTGAAAGTACTGGATCCTTGTTGTTGACTATACCACTTGTCTATTGTATGCAAGATGACCTCAAAACAAAGTGAATATTGGTGCTATTTCTATAGTTAGACTATATTTCACTATCATCCAGCTATCATGTTATTCCTTTCCTGACATGTTGATGATGTATGATGTGATCTGCAAGCCCTCTAACATATTCCTTCTACCATTTGCATCTCATGACCTTTAAGTGTCTTCACTGAGGCCACATCATTTGGATGTACTTTACTTTTGTACAATGTGTGCTCTTGGCCCTTGATGTGATCATCGACAAAAAACTTAAAGGTTTTTCTATCATGATCTGCATCAAGGGCCCAGATCATTCGTTGAATTCATTGTTGGATCAACTCCTCCTGTATCTGCACATGAAACAAACACGTCAGTGAAAACATAGTGCCCTTTTGTTCTTTGGAGCCTTATGCACATGCCCTGAGCACAACCTTTATTAGAGGTGGATGGCTGAGTGTACATATGCATTCTATAGATATTATGATACTAGCCATTGCATAGATCCATTGGATCTATCCCATATGCCTTCTTATCTTCTTGCAGGTTCTATATCTCAGGAGCTCATTGGATAGGACCAGATTCAGACACCAATACTAGGCAATATCTGGTACCCTAGTATTTAATAATTTTCCTTTATGTATATGTATACTCATTCATTTAATTCTAGTAATGGCTATTTTCATGGCCTCTGTGAGTTCAGATAGATGCTTCTCCTTTCAGTTCTTTCCTTTTTATATAGTATACATACATTCATGTGTAGCTTTAGATGCATTTCATTTCCTTTTTGTACTTTCATTTTCTCTTCAATGAAATGAACACAAACTTAAAGATCACCTAATAATGCAAACTAGGGTACAATAGCCTCATCTAGTAATTAGGTCTTCAATCTAAGAATGAGAAAAAAATATAGCAACATGAACTTGATGGAGTTCAAGGAGGAGCTCGTGATCCCCATCAACACACTTTGTAAATATGAGTATGAAAATAATGTAATTTCTTTAGCATTTGGCAGTCAACACTTCACCGGTGATCATTTTCAAAACATTGAAAAAAAAATGTAGCTGATATTTATCTGAATAAGAACATTATTTGACAACACTATTATTTGATCATCTTGTTGTAGCATCTGGCATTCATTGTGATTGAAGATGAATATTTTAATAAGGCTGATATTTGATCATCTTCTTTGACATTTGACATTATGCACATCACCAGTGGTCAAACTTAAAACATTGCAAATAATAGATACAACTGGTATCCATTTTTTCCTTGTACATGCATATAATCTGTAACAAAGCATACTTATTGATAATAATGGAGCTCCATGATTTGTATATAGCATATTGATTATGATCCTTTTGTAACAACAATCAATCTTGATATCATTGTTTAAACATTTACTGTAGCATCTTGTATTCACAACATGAATATCTCTCTTTTCTATAAATGCAAAATTGATTTTAAAATAAATGCAATTCTAGCTATATAGTTTGTTTATGAGGTTCAGGCATAGGCTCGTGACACCCACAAACATATTCTATCTTTGTCTACCTATGATCAACAAGCATCTTTTCTTCTGACTGTGATATGGAACACATCATTTATTCTTGAATGCATTTTAGCTTACTCTGATTCTGACAAGCTTAGAAACAACATCAAATCAAATACATTATGTTAGTGAACATGACCAAATGGTCAATTTTGTCCATTAATTGGTCAATTGATAGTGTTCACTAACCTAATGATATCCTGCTATTCTGAAAAAAGTTTCTCAGCTACAAGAACTAAGTCCCTTTAATTCAGATATCTGGTTTATATAATAAAAACATGCATAATGATGACCATAAATAGTAAAATGTTTCATGGAGTCATGTCCCTTTAATACTTTTTTTCTGTTTATGTAGGTGCATATTTTTTTATTGCATTGATATTTCAATTATATGTACAGCTCTAAGATATTGATTGTTGTATGATGCTCTAGTTTTGTGCATTGCTTTGATCCAACTGGAGCTAACACCTTTCTCACCATCATGATGCAGGACAAACCCTAAACCTAGGACACGAAGACATGGTGACTCAGATAGTAGACCTAAAGACTCAGACTAGACATATAACCAACTCCTAGATGCAGATGACTCCAAGGCAATGCATGGGACCATACTCATACCTCTATCATCCTTTCTATTCTACCTTTTGTATTCTGTTTCAAGTTGAAATAAGAAAGAACATTTGTTTATTACATTCGATTTGTATGCAAAATGTAATGATCAATTGTGAATTTGAAAATTTTGATGTGATCAATACTTAGAGTACAATATAAATAATTGATATCAATGCAATAGAAAAATGTTTACCTACATCACCTGAAAAGTAGTGTTAAATAGATGTACCTTTATGCAATATTTTCCTATTTGTGTTTATCATCCTGCATGCTGAAAAATAGGGTAACAGTATCATTTGAGTCATAATCAATCTTAGGCACCAAAATGATAATATGTCTCTTGCTAATTGGATTACTTGTGAATCTTTATTCAGAGCCTTCATCTTATCCCTTTTTGATTTAGACTTTATTTCCATAGAAATGTTCAGGAGTTCATTAGGGCTCAAGGCACACAAATAAATTGGCCATTGAATAGATGGAATATCATCTTCATCTTCTTTATCCAAACTTGGATTAATAGTAGACATGGACTGTGAATATGTTACATTTCCTTTCTTCTTATCTATAATCCCTTCCATTTGTCCTTTCACTCATTGTACTACTTACACCTCCACATCTCTAGTATGTGCTTACTCATGTTTCTTCTCATCTCCTCCAGTTATATCTCCTATCGGTACTTTTTGCTGCTCTCTAGTTGATGAATTCATTATGATATCATAAATCATAACATCTTTTATGACTTTTTATGTCTTGTATCCTTCAGAGCATCTAGCTGTTCTTTTGTAGTAACCTTGGACTCTTCAAGAATATTCAAGATGAGAATATCATTTATGGTGACTTCAACACCATCAATCTTCCATCCTTCATCAGTATGAGTTATATGTGGATCATCATCTTTATGTTCTTCTTCTTTTTCTTGTTCTTAAAGACCCAAAAACTTATTCAAGATAGCCTCTATTTCTTCTAGAACTAATTGAGATTCACCATTGAGCAGGGATAACTTTAGTGGAAAATGTTTACCAATTGGAGAATGTCTCATGTCGACAACCTAGTATTTGGTGAATATAATGTGTATATTAGGTTGGTTGTGTTACCCAAGATTTATAAATATTGGGTGGAATGCTTGGGTCCATCACCCATCAGTTTATGTAATTTTTTCCTTTTCTTTCCCAATATTGTCAATCGCATCTAATTTTTGGACATGGTAAATTGAAAAATTTCACCTACAATTTCCAAATCTTGTCTTAATCGATGACCTATATTCACTAATGGTATATTATAAAGATATATTTAGAGGAGGCCTAAATTTTTTTTGACATTTTATGGATGCGTGTCTCAAACCAATGCCATTTTTTCCAACTCTATTAATCATTGGAAATTATTGGATGACCCATAATCAACTCAAAAGTTACATATTATGTGTTATAATTATGTGGGCTTGACCAAATATTTATATACTATATAAGCTTCCCACCAAATTCACCAAAAAAGATTGGTATAAATACATTCATAGATTAGTGTTATTGTACACAATTTTTTTAGTTGGTTATGACATCTCAATTCTGATCAATAGCAAAATTTCAGGCTACTAAGTGCATTGGTGACTACAATTGAGGCAAAGGTAAGTGATTAATTTTTGCAGTGTACTTAATATAATATTATTTTGAATTCACCTAAGGTTTCATCTCTATTTATCTATGACTCTACAATTTTGAGTTTATTCTTATTTAGTGAGGACCAATTAGTGGTCAGTGGTTACCCATGAGACCTCAGACATGATGACATCTATATTTTATATTGTAGATCATATTTATATATATTATAGGCTATTATCACTTCTTCAATAAGTTAGTATTTTTTTGGTGACATTTTTTTTTTTTGAGATGTCGAACAAGAATAAGGGTGAGGCTCTTGCATGTGGGGAAAGGAAAGAGAGGCCAAAAAAATGTAAAACCTTATCATTGTACTTTGGTGGTGGAATTTTTTTGGCCAAAATCAGGAAGATACTTCATCACAAGTAGATTTACAATATTCACAACCTACATGGAATATTGAAGAAGGCGATGAACCTAATATCTTAGATCATAATGAACTTGAAGAATATTTTTAGGTAAATAACCAGAGTATCCAGAATGATATAATTGACTTGGGTGAGGCTGAGAATTCTAGAGATGATGATGGTGCACGGAAGAAGAAAAAAAATACAATTCAAAAAAGGATAAAGAATAAAAAAAGATCAGAAGTAGGATCTATTGAGGAATTTTCAAAAAGAATGGGCTCCAAATTATCCATTCATTAAACCAATGGACAATCCAATTGAAGGTGAGCCTTTGGTAGAAGGAAGATGTAAGATTTACACCAGGATAAATAACAAGGAAAAGAGGTTGTAACTAAAAATTGACGCCATAGAGAAGCATATGGGTAAAGTTTAAGAAAATAAAACCATAGATGAAGTTAAAAAATCAATGATAAGATGGAAAAAAGGAGGAATCTCAACATGTTAGAAATGCAGAATTATTTGAATTTCAACAGGAAATACAAATGAATCTTGCAGAAGTTAAAGGTTCTATTGAAGATTTTCTAGGAAAAGCAATGGAAGTAGAAAAATAGGAAAAGTGTTGGATATTGCTAATGCATGGGGTGGTGATTGATATATTTAATATGTTTAATCACTAGGTTACTGAATGGGCATTCATACTATTGACATTTGTGTTTTTTCACTGATGTCAACATATGTTTCTGTGAAGAGTACAGGCTGAGTATGACAGTGTACAGATACTATACATATGATTTAGAATGCGCAAAGACATATAAGAGAACATGAAGATGTTGTGATCTTATATCCAAGATCACATCACATAAAGTTTCATATTGAATTAGTTACAAATGTTTTGGTGAGGACTGGTTCTTGGATAGTGACAGTGGAAGCTAATAGAGTGAGTCTCTGAGTTTTTGGTATATCTTACAGATGATATGGATTAAGTGTATAAGAGGTTAGGAGATGAAAGACAAGACACTGAAGGATGCTAGTTGATCAACACAAGGTACAAAATGCTGGATGATGTTAGCTATGGCATGTGATCTAGAGAAGACTTATTTAGGAGCTGACTTTAGAGGTGTAGTGTGGATTTTGTTGTGGAAAATGTAAATTAAGGATGTCAGTCCTTAATTATTGTAATAGAATCATTATATACTTGTTTTAGGTACCATATGTATCTTAGCATTAGTTTATGTAATTAGGAAAGCCTAATGAGTCGACCTGATCATGTAGAATGTAATAGGGTATATATGTAAGATCTTTTCTTTGGAAAAGACATGGAGAGAATATATGTGATGTAAAAGGTATTGGAAAAGCTGCGAGCTTATGTTTGCGGATGTAGAGTAGAGGATTATTGGTGAACTTCATTGGAATTGATCAAGCAAAGAAAATTATTGTTGGATAGTTTGAAAGAATGTGTATTTCTTCATATACACTTGTTACGAACAGTGAGTTCTGAAGGTGGATTTAACCTTCTTTAGGCAGTGAGCCCACCCTTCTTTCTTGACTCCTAATAGGGTCTGTCCTCTAACAAGGACTGTGTACTGTAATGTTTCAAAAAGCTCCTAATAGGGCTATATCTTCTAACAAGGATACTATACTCTTAGTACATCATTTGTGGGTGCTAATTCCCACTAGTTTTTTTACCTTTAACAGGGTTTCCCCAAGACCAAAATATTGTGTTGTTGTGTTGGCATTCATTGTGTTCATTAGATCAGATATTGCTGCTACTCAAAGTTTAAAGTTTAATAATCTTTCATACAACTGATTCACCCCCCCTCTCAGTTGTATTGTGGACTATTATTCCTAACAAAAAGTTGTTCAGTTAAGTGTTGTCTTTTATATTTTGCGTAGATGACGTGCTATGACAAACTACCCATCATTGAGTGCTTTATTACACTTTCTGAAAGTTATTAACTATCCTAATAGTCACTAGTTAGTAAATAGAGTATGGGAATGGGAAATTTGTCTTTCTGAGGTTGAAAAATAAGATCTAAAGGAAAAAATTGAAGAGTCAAACTTTATTGCATTTTCTTTAGATGAAGTTACAGTGGTAGATAATACTTCCTAGGTATGCATGCATGTTTATACTGTACACAATTTTGTCTTCCAACCTCATCTACTAATTGTTTCTAAAATGAAGAATAATGTAACAATGGAAAATTTATTTGATCTAGTAAAGAGTTCTGTAATTGAATATGAAGGTATAGATGACATGAAAATTGCCAAAAAGTTAGTGTGTGTTGGAGAAAATGAAGATTTAGTAATGCAAGGCCATAAGAATGATCTTTGTGCAAAGATAAAAATTTATTATGTACCCTATGTTACTGGAATTCACTGCATGACCCAGATAATGAATCTAGCTTTTGGAGTTGTCAACAAGCATGCTCTAGTACAAAAAATTGAAATTTTAATTAAAGAGATCTACTAACACTTCTATCAAAGTCCAAAATGATTCAGGGAATTTCAACACTTTTCTGAAGGACTAACCGATGGGAGCAAGCTTCTTAAGGATAATGATACTAGATGGATCTTTTTGGATGGACTAGCGCATCAAGGTTTTTAAGAATATCCATCATTTCTTGGTCTAATAAACTCAAGTCATGATGAAGCATGGCTACTAAAATTTCCTAATCTTCTTCAAAGGTTAAGTAATGTAGAGACACTCTTAACATTAGAAGGTATTCTCCCCATGCTAGAAGAAATGAGGAATATAATGAACAAGTCCTAGAAAAGAGCTATGTATATTGCATAATATATTGCACTGCGTAAATTGACATGCGTGATGCTTGATAATATCTATCGATTATGTGATGATGTAAAATTTTCCAACTGGCTGAGAATCATAGATTTGGATAATCCTGATAACTTTTTAAAGATCAATGCAAATAGGGAGTTACGTGAAAAAGTATGCAAAGTTGAGATACCAATGCACTACTTTACTAGAGTTAGGTCTGAGGAACCAAGAGATAACCCCAACAAGTGACTATATAGTGTTATAAGGGAAGACTTTACCAAGATCATTGAGTCTGTAACTTCTTCTGTGAAGCACATTGCCTATGATCTTTCCTCATAGATTAGAAAAATATTCCCTCTAGTTAGACTACTTGAATCCATGGCTATTGTGTTTCCTTGATATTAGAGTCTCAATGATTCAAATTTTTTTTGCACTAAGCTACTGAATTTGATAGATCATTTTTGCAAAACCAAAGAATTCAATGAAGTAACTCGAAATGGAATTTTATATGAATCTCATTTGAGAGAGAAATCAAGCTATTTTTACTGACAATGAGGGAATAATATAAAATTATGCAGAAACCCCACGAAGATGGAGCAATAACAAGGCTTTAGAAAAATCTAGCTTAGAGTGAAATTTTGATTGATTCAATATCAAAAAATTTCAAGATTTCTGATTTATGTTTGACCATGATATTGGGGTTGGTGGAGGATGAGAGAGTTTTTAGTACTTTGGGGTTCCTAAAGTCAAAGCTAAGAAACAAACTAGACAAGAATTTGGAAAATTTCTTGAGGCTCCATACATCCAGGTATGATGTCCATACTTTTCCTTATGACAGGGAACTGAAAGTGTGGAGGAATACATTTCAAAGAAGAGGGTTGGGAAATATTTAAAACAAAAGTAGGAGTGCCTAAAATAATAATGTCAGTGACTCATGTACTAGTACTGGCAATTTTGAACTTGAGATGTAGTTAAGAAGAGGTATGTAGAATAAAGAAAACATATCAAAGAATCAAGGAAGCTATGAAGTTAATAGCGAGGAATCTGAGGATCTTGATAATGAGATGATGTGGGAACTTGAACCATTGTCAAATTAGCAGGTCCTAGGTATTTATTAAACTTATTACTATAGTCTAATGTCTATATCTCATCATCAATCATGCATAATAGAATATTCCAATGTCAAAAACATGAATGTGGTTGATAATGTCATCAATTCTACAATTATTATTGATTAATTTTTATTTGCATTATTCAACTCATATGGCATGATTCTTGAAGATTTTCAATATTTTTTTGAAAATATGGAAATTCATATAATACAATTCATAGAGATTCTCATTAATTTATTTACAAATATGATACAATTCATTCACTATTAGTAGTAAGTAAAAAAATCCATGTGATTCTATTTGCAAAAGTCAATACCCAGTTTCAGTTTCATTACCCTTAGAAAATGACCCCGAATTCCCTTTTATAGAAACAAGGGAGCAACAACTTCAAGTTGATTTGCCTCATGTGAAGACTAAACATAAAAATTGGTATCACAACCTCTCTACAACTATACATTTCTACTTTTGACAGACCAATATAATAAATTAGCATATGCTACATTTATCTTGTTCAAAAAACAAAGTTCAAACTTTAAACTCAATTCAAACCATTAGAAATAAAATATAGAGATGATTAAAAGTACTTTCACATGCCATGATTGATGAGATGATTCTGCTAGTTTTTTTAGGATGCTCCATTCTACATCATTTGGAAAGTCAATATTTTTCATGTTATAGTAAATGACCTACAACCTCATTAGCCTTCAATACTTGGAAGAGTGACTTGAAAGCAA
This sequence comes from Chamaecyparis obtusa, assembly GCA_027943335.1. Classification (NCBI taxonomy): domain Eukaryota; kingdom Viridiplantae; phylum Streptophyta; class Pinopsida; order Cupressales; family Cupressaceae; genus Chamaecyparis; species Chamaecyparis obtusa. Next base: position 4,424,975 of record BSBK01001913.1, read on the forward strand.
TGCTTCATCCAATACCGCATTCAAATTTTTCAATGGTTGGATGTAATTTATAATGCCTTCATGAATTGTGTCCTAAGGAATCTTGCCTAAGTCAAATGTCATTGTGTCCTCCAAATTTTTTTGTAATCTTCTCTTCCAGTGAATTTCATTGATGAGTTAATAGGACTAGGATCGGGATTTGGCAAAATAAGACTTATCATTTTATTGTTTTTTTATTCATCTTGGCTAGCTTTCTCTCATTTTAAGGCCAAAATTTCCCTTAGTTTTTGACATTTTTGACAAATAGTTGTTGCCTTTATTATTGCATGAATGTGGTCATGAATTCCCTTGCTTTCCAAATGCTTGTCACTGGTTGATTTTATTTATTTCAAAATCTATTATGCAATAGTCTCTCTATGATAAAGATTTTTGTTCTTCTCAGCGTGCTCTTTGATATTCCCAAAAACATGTCTAAGAATTTCATTCAATTCAAACCAATCACCCATCGCCTTTATTTTTCCCCAAATGTCTTGTTTTATTTGCTTGACTATATTTTTTACTTTCTCATTCAAGCTATTTTCATAAGTTTTAATTGTATTATTTGCCTTTTGTAGCCGTTCATTCAATTCTGACAACTGGGGTTCACTATGATTTCTTATTTCCTCTACTTTCTCTTCACACTATTTTGATTTTACCCTCTCATTATAAAATTCCTTATTTAAATTAATGTTTGTATGTGTCGTAGTGTCCACACTTTTGTATAAATTTATTGAAGAGGCTTTTTCATCCTCAAGTTTTTTTATTTCTCTCTTCCAATTTTTTCCTTAGAATTTTTAGTTCTGCCTCCATATGCTCTTGTTGTGCAATCACTTCTTTAGAGGAAGAATTTTTGATCCTTCTCTCTAATTATTTACACCTGATATCTATTAATTTCTCCTTTTCCTTTTCATTTGCCAAGTCTGCTTGCAACTTTTCTATTTTTTCCACAAGCTTTCCTTTCTCTCTCTCCAACTTCATCATTGAACTGTAGACCACTTGGTTGCTCATTTTTGACGCACTGATCTTGTCCACATTTTAAATTTTGGATAAATCCATTTGGAGGGTTCTAACATGAAATTTAGATGGATCTAACTAACTCTTTGGTGGATTATAATCTCTAGTTGGGGGCATAACATCCATGAACCCCATCATTTATTTGTTTGGGTCATATGTGGGAAATATTCTATTCAATGCAGGTTCTTCATCACCAGTGTAACAATTACATCCCTCTTCAATGTCTTAGTATATTGTCTATTCCTATTTTTTGTTTGTTCAAAGTTAGTTACAAAATAATTGTAACAAAAATCTAGGTTTGTTGATACAATTGAATATTTGAAAGGTGAAATAGCACTTGTAGTGATGTACACACATCCACCTATGCATATGGTTCTAATAATTGAATCATGAGGATTAGAAACATCCTGACCCATTCTGAATCTTCTCCCATTACTACTAGAAAGTGGAGTTTTTGGACTATCCTAAGGGTTTTATCTTGAAGGTGTGACAATTGTTGGACTCACCATTAGCATTGTTGTCATAACATTTTGCTTCTTTACAATTCCTTGATATTTGGGATCCACTATTTTCATGTCCATTTTTAATGTCCTTTTCATACCAATAGTACTACCCATTCCATCTCCACCAGTGGTAGTGGTACTTGGTTTAAATTGAATTTGAGTGCTTGGAAAAGGTGGAACTGGATTTGAAGATGGAACAAATAAAGGTGCAAGGGTATGAGACTGAGTAATACCTTTCTGTGATGAACCTAATGATTCAAATCCAAGGATTGGTTTCTCACAATGTTTTGGTAAAGCTAGTCTTTCAAGTGGAAACAAAGGCCCTTATCTTGTGCAACCCATACCACCACCACCTGGAAAACCCATTTTTTCTATAATCTTTTCCCCTTTGGTATATTTTTATTTCATGGACACATCAACTCCACTAAAATTTGAATAGAATTTAGTAGTTTTAGGAGTGGAATGAGTGGATGTGGGATCCGTATAAGCCCACTCATACTCATTATATTCATGATCATCATCACTGTGATATGCTTTAGCTAGATGCTCCTTATTCCAAAAATCACTAAATATTTGATCCTCTTCCACTTCATAAAGATCTACAAAGATCTTTGGATCATCGAGACTCTTCCTTATTTCCAAAAAATTAGAAATTTTGGTTCGAGTCCAATTACCATATTTACATTCACCCACTAGTTCTACTAGAATAGATTTTATAGATGGTTGAGTAGATTTCTGGTAGAAATTGTAGGATATCCTAGGATGCACTTTTCCTTTCTGTTTGTGCAATTCCATAATTTGTGATGACAATTCTTATATTGAAATATTATTTTAAGTGGTATATTTCTCCATCTCTTTTTTGACCTCATCCTAGGAATCCATGTTTTAACATTTTTCTATCAATGGCCTACTCTCATGTTGACATTTGCTTGTAGAGTTCCCATTCTCTCTAAGAGTTGTTCCAAATATGTTGAGTAGATCATTCTAGTGATTGTCAACATCAAAGTGAAAAATTGTAGAAAAAACACGTGCCACTTTGAATCCTCTTCTCTCAAATGTGAACCCTCCACATGAGAAAGAAAAGAAAGGAAATATCATTTTTTTTTTTACCATTAAAGAGTACATCTATGCTCTTCATTTTCCATACATATTCCTATGCAAATATCCTCTTTGTCACATGTATTAGAAGTTTGTAGGGTTATTTCACTGAACCATAAAATCTTAATATAGTGTAGTGTTCCATGAAGTACCAGTAAGCCAATTATTTTTGACTTCTAAGTTAAATGAAATAACTACAAGACATAGGTAATCTAGGCATTGGAGTGCCTGTAATTTTATGATACATTGGTGCCAAAAAGAAGCCTACAAAATGGTTTTAATTCCTTCTGTTATCACTCATCCTTATCTCATGTGTCCATTCATATATTGGATTATGGACCTGACTTTGAAGCTTGTTTGTTTGAAATATTGCATGATGCTTTGCTAAAAGAAGATAGAACAAGTAGGTTGTGAATCTAAATGTCTTTTGTGAACCTCTTTTAATCATTAGTAATTGTTCTTGCTTGAAATGAACAATGCGCTCAATAAAATTATATCTTACTAGTTCTAATTCACAATGAATATGGAAATCATTTCAAGAATGTTGGCACCCACTTATTTGTTACTTTACAATCCCAAACAAAATGCTAGAAAGGAAATACTATCCCCAACCCATGGCATTAAAATATATAATCATAGGGAGGCTTATGATCTCGATCCAGACTAGAACTACCTGTTATTCCTCTGATATATGAACATTTATGTCTTGCATCTATAGATACGGTAAACCTAACATGTCAGGAGCACGCGTAGACAAGAAAATGTTAGCTTAAAAAATGCATACAATCATACAAAAAGAAATTCATACACACCACCTCCAATTGAGCCAAAATAGGAGCACCCAAGCCCCATTTAATTTTTTCATTTTGGAGAATGTGGATGTGCTCTCCAAACACAATGAGAGGATCCCCAATGCAATTCTAAGATGATTAAATCTTAAATGCAAGTCAAAGGAGATCCAAAAATGGCACAAAAACTAGTAAGGAGAACTAGTTTTGCCCCAAGGATTCCAAGAGAGGAAAATGATGAAGATGAAGATTTAAACTACAAATGATATACAAGATTAATTTACCATTAAGCATGACATTTCAATTTAGATTGAAAAGAAACTACAAAGCAATGTAAACTAGGATTCATTCACCATTAAAATTATGCTATGTGAGCTAAGAATTGAAAGCAAGAACAAGAAAACTAACATACTAAAATGATATGAAATTCTAGAGCTAAACTAACATGATAACAATGAATAAAAATGAAAGATAAATTGCTCATGGAGATGCCTCTATTTATAGATTTTTGGAGGGAGAGAGAGGGATTGGATGAAGTGGCACCCATATGAAATCCATATGGGAGATACATAGGAGACACATAGGCTAGAGGGTGTGGATATTTTTAAAGGTCACTTTGAGACAAGATGGGCATTTAAGGTTTGAATGGCTCAAGGTTGATCACACATGTGTGAGAAACTTTGGGGAAGAGTGTGGGGGACAAAGTTCTAAGGAGTTAGAGCATTTAAGGAAGTTTTGTGGCTTCCTTGGGAAGAGTTTCTCACACATGTGTGAGCAACTCATTAGCTCTAATGAGGTTAGGAATCAATTTTTAAGTGAGGTTAAGAAAGTGATTAGGTGGGAGAGTAGGTTTATCAAGTGAGGTAATGGGTGTAGGCTAGGTTTTAGGTAGGGATTTATATTAAATTAAATTATTTTTAGATTAATCCAGGCTTAGAGGATTATTAGGACGTGGAGGGATTTAAATTAATAGAAATTTATTCAAAAAGGGATTTATGAGGGACATGTATTAAAATAAGTTTAATACATTAGAGAGGAGAGTATTCAAATTAGATATAAATACTTTAGATAATGAACCCAACTTAATTAAATATTTATAATTAAATAGGTAGAGGAATATGGAAATAATGATTAATTAATTAAAATTAATTATGATGTCACAAGAATTATTAATTAAATAAATTTAATTAATATGAATGATTTTTAGTTGTCTACATTTTTCCCCTCTTTGATGTGATGCTGCAAGTGATGTTGTGTCAAAGAAAAGAAAATAAGTTTCCCCAGATGAAGTTAGGTGTCATGATGAAGCAACAATGGTAAGAGGTTGTGTCCCCTTGAGAAAATAAAGCAAAGAGAAGCTTGGTGGAATTTTCTCAAAAAGGACACCAATAGGAAGGGAATCAAGAGAAAAAGAAGGATGAAGAAAGGAGGGGGGGGGGGGGAGAAATGGATAAATAGATGATGTTTCATGAGAAAAAAATACATAATGCAATATGAATCTAAATGCAGCTAATGAGGTTTTTGGGATTTCATCGTGTTAATATTGGAGAGCACAACCTAGTTTAATATAGAAAAATTAGAGACCTTCCAAGGTTATTAAGAACTCAAGGCTTTATCACTAGTGTTGAAGAGGATGGACACATCAAACACACAAGGGTTTCCCCAACATCACACATGAATCCATGAGGAGGCATGGTGGAAATGATGCTAAGGAGCCCATAGACAAAAGACATTTTCCAAGTGCACCATGTAACCTAGAAGATCATGTGTGGGATGTGCAAGGGTCACATTTGATGAAATCATAAGCAAAAGACAAAATCAGAAAAAGAGACTTGCTCCAGATTTCCCTCATTCATAGTGTGCCATGATATAAATGATCATGGTGACTTTGAGGGGAGGAACAATAAGAAGCCTTCAAAAGATAACCAAAAACCAAAGAAACAATCCAAAATCAAAGTGATAAATCTAAGATATGTCATTTGCAAAAGAGAGATTGAGTAAATGACTGAATGATTGATTAGATTAGGTCTAACATGATGAAGGATGCATCCTACAAGGACCTGCTGGTTGGATTTGTGCTAAAAAATTGTGGCTTGGCAAAGGATTAAGTTAAGACAATCACGTTGATCAAGGATGGGGATTGAGGAACACAATGAAGTACAAGGCTGGGTGAGCTAAATTATTTGATCATAGTTCTATAGGATGGACAAGGATATGTATAATGGGACTTGTTGTTATGGTACAAAAGGCACAGTTGATAGATACACAATATATTTACAAAAGCTCAGGTATTAGGATAAATCAATAAGGACATAGATATATACAAAGCTCAGGATGTGGAGAGAAGATCTCGCTATACAAGTAATATACATAGGAAGATCAGGATGCGGGATAGTAAGTCATCTATTTATGGCATATGATGGATAATAGAACACCTTGGGAATGCAGGTTGGTGATAGGGCTTTGGAGAAATGGGGATGAGTGTGTGAAAGGATGGGGGGAAATGGGGGTTTGATAGATAATGGTCCGGTCCACTATGTATAGTGTCTATTTCCAGGTTTTCACCAACATACTTGTCCAAGGCACTTGATTGCCAAGTTTTTACCATTGGATGATTATTTCTCTTTACTTTTTTGATCTTTTGATTTTTCTTTGATTTTTTGCATTTTTTGGATGTTTTTGATATCATCGAGGCACCCGTTTACTAGGTTTTTACCAATACAATGATTTTTTAAGGATATTTTACAATATTTATGGATTTTTTAGATACATAAGGGATGGTTCAAGGATAGAACCACTTTAGATGGATGGTATTGATGGGATCATTCAGGGGATCCCCTTCTGGTGTAGATAATTTATAGGCTCCAGAGCCAAAGCATGTTGTGCCAACAAAAGGGCCCAACTTGGTAGGCTCAAAATTGCCTTTATTTTTTTGATCTACTTGTACTTTTTGATTCTCTTTAAGGACCATATAGCCCACTTGGAACTATCTTGGGTGAACCTTTTTGTTGTAGCTTCTTTTAAGTCAGTTTTGATACAAAACCAGATAATTGTAAGCTTACTGCCTCTTCTCGTCTAACAGGTCCAACTGGGTGAGGCATGCCAATCAATAGTATTTATGTTAGGAATAGTCCCAAGAGATAATTGAGAGGGGGGGGGGGGGTGAATCAGTTATCAACAAGATTCAATTCTTTATCCAATTAAGTATAGAAGAAGATTAAGCATATACACAATAAGATAAAACTTAACACAACACCATAATTTTGGTTACAAGGAAACCCAAATAGGTAAAAACCTCGGTGGGAATTAGCACCCACTATGAACTGCACTAGAGTATAATGATCCCTGTTAGAAGATCTTACAACCCTATTAGTAGTTGATCTTTACAATGCATGAAGTATAGTGACCTGGTCAAAGGTCAGACCATGTTAGGAGTCTTTTATAATTAGCCTTGTTAAAGGTGAGGACACACTATCCGGGAGCACACTGCTCAAATGGTGAAGGCTGCAACCTTCTATATAACAAATATACACTATATATGGATCTTGGTGAACTAGAATGTAGACCCACTATCTTGATCAGTTCCAATGAATAGAATATACTCTCTTCTTCTTCACATAGATCTTCAACTGATGACTGACTTTGCACATTTGCATCTTCTTCTTTTCACTCTCTGCTCTTCACTATCAATCATCCTTCTAGCGATCATAACTGACCGGCTATAAGTATCTTTCTCCAAATGATATAATCAATTCATCCTGTTAGAACCTTCATGAAATCATATTAGAGAAACAATATAACTCTCTAACAACATCTCCAATGGCTATATTAAGTATGCAACATAAATAGGACCGCACAACCCAATATGAGTAGACGCGTCACTTCACACTATCGGCTCCACCAAATAATTGAAACTTTACTTACAATCTGAAATGCGCTATGCGCTCTTAACAAAAAATTCTTAACTCATAACCAAACACTAAACCAAACATGTATATCAAACTGATAGGTGCAACTACTGAAATAATATAAACAATATCGGCTCCATCAGATAAACTCAGGAAACTGTAACTGGCAACTGGAAATATCATGACTCAACCTGTACTACACAATTGACTCTACATCCATGAACATAGCTTTACTAACATGTCTACAAAATCAATATAAACGTGCACAACTCTATCATAACTGTACTACAAATCTCATGCTGAACTATGTCTGTCACTCTGTCAGGAACACTGCTGATATAAACTGCTACACAACTGACTACACTCAGAATCAACCTCTATGTCTATGATATCATGTTGATAACATATCCATACAACATATTCTCAAGGCTCTCTCCATAAGACTTCAATGCATGCTACTTACCTGTTAGAATAATTGAGAGGGGGGTGAATTAGTTATCCACTGTCCCAAATACAAAATGTACCACTTAAAACAAATTCAACTAATTCTACAGCTTAGTAAACATTAAATACTAACTATCTATGTAATTAGTGATTACCACTTAATTTCTCATAGAGTTTACCGACCAAATCAAATATGTAACATGTAAAGTATGATCTCCAAAAAATCACCACATAAATACATAACACAAAATATTTAACGTGGAAACCCTGTAAAGGGAAAAACCACCTAGGACCAGTAACCTAAAAACTTTTCACTCTTTTGAAGTGAGTTTAGTGAAGAGCCAACCCTGTTAAAGGTTACAAAACACACTGTAAGGTGTGACCTTATCAGAGGATTTAACACTAACAGTTATCGTCCAACCAGCATTCACTATGGGGTTGTTAGGATAACAATGTACATTCTATGAATGACATATAAGACTTTCAAGTCCACTCAGTTAAGAGATTTTATCTATTTACAATGGTTAAAATGAAATAGTAGGTGATCTGAATACAATACAACTTGATTTATAGATGTTCAGATCTATTCTAAGCCCATAAAATCCTTTGATCAATATTTCTATTCAATTCATCAAAATTCAATAACTTACTGTCACTCGGTAAAGCTCTCTAATGCTTGGTACTATTCTACAATTCGGTTCTTCTTCAACCAGTCTGATCAGGCATGCATGAAGCTCTATTCACATGATATCTTTGTAGTTTCCTTCTTCCAATATCTGTTTCACTGTGAAACCCTAGTCTCTTAAATAGACAAGTAAACCATTTTCTTTTCATCCATCAGATTTTGCTGCTTAATCTCCTTCATTGATTTTTTCACTTAAACTTTCCTCGACAGTTGTTTCAATGACTTTTTTCAATTCCATCCTTTAGTTCTTCTTCAAATTTTCTTAGCTGTAGATCTCATAACAAACTTTATCTTTCCACCTCGTAATCATACATTTTACAGCTTATCAATTTTTGTCAGCTAAGCTAATCATTTAGTTCTTTTGTCCATACTTGGTTAACAAATAAATGTGTCAGTGAATACAAGCTCGGTTGATACTGTCACTCGGTATACACTACACTGACTCAGTGTATACTGGAATGCTTCATTAACTGACCACACTACTTTATAACATTTTTCTTCTATCTTCATAACAGATTAATGCAACATAATCAAGTCAACAATATGAAGTCATAGACTCATCAATAAGTTACCAAAAGTATTCCATATCCTCATCTGTCATATCCATCTTCCTCAATGTAGATATCTTGGTTCTTCATCTTTTCTCTCCTCTTTACAGATGTCTAGATATTTGCAACTACCATGATAAGTATTGTCAAAACTAGTTGACATCAGTGGCAACATAATGACTAATTTGATTATCCTACATAACAATTCAGTGCTCAGTGATCTCTAATCAGTTGTAGTTCATCAATCTCTCCTTTTGGCATTGATGGCAACTCAAGCAATATGAAGTATACCATACACATACGAAACATGTATTCTATAACTCTGTAAGCAAATTCTATAGCTCAGTAAGCTCTCCCTAGCTTAATATGTTTAATCACTATGTTACATGATAGCATTGTAAGTGAAAACTTTCCTCTACAGATATGATCTTTGTAGCTCTTAGATTCCTTTTGTTCTCAGCAACAAATCTTCAAAACTCTCCTTGACTTTCTCAGATTGTCTCTCCCTTAGATAGATGTTCCATTAATCTCCTCGGTTATCATATTGTTTATCTCTCCCTTTAACAACAATGCCAAAGAAACACATAAACAGACAACTCTGTATTAGCCATGTGACTCTCTATTGTCTGGTGTATACAATGTATCTCAGTATATTGATATGAAAATCATTGTTCCTGAAAGTTTTCACAACCTTAGACAAAATCCAAAGTGTGAACTATGATGCATCAACATGAATGATCTTCTAATAAGATTAGGTTGATGCAACCTCTAGATCACATTAGTGACCAGTAGACAGGGGATGGACCCCAAGTCTAGTCCTCAAGTATTCAAAAGTTTCCTTTGGTAGAGGCTTGGTAAATATGTCAGCAAGTTTCTCTTTTGATGTAACATATTCCAGTTTAACTTGCTTCTCCTATACTTATTCTCTTAAGTAGTGATACTTAATAGAAATGTGCTTGGTCTTTGAGTGCATTATAGGATTCTTAGAGATGTTTATTGCACTTGTGTTGTCACAATATATAATCATTGGCTCACTAATTACCTTGTTCATCCATTCCAACACTTGCTTGATGTAAGCAATATTTGAATAGTTTGTAGCAGCAGCAACATATTCTGCTTCGGTAGTAGACTAAGAAATACAAGGTTGTTTCTTACTTGTCCAAGTAACAAGTCTTTCACCAAAGAAAAATGCTCCTCTACTGGTACTCTTTCTGTCATCTATATTTCTAGCCCAATCTATGTCAGTGTAGACTCTTAGTTCAAACTTCCCTTCCTTAGGATACCATAATCAATAGTCCTCTATTTTCTTCAAGTATCTTAAGATTCTTTTTGTTGTAACCATGTGTGACTCCTTTGGATTTGCAAAAAATCTAGCAACAATTCCCACAACATGTGCAATATCTGGTCTACTATGCACTACATACATCAACTTACCAATCATAGATTGATACAATGTCTGGTTCACCTTTGTAGTTTCATCATCTTTAGTCAGTTTGCAACCTATGACCATCAGTGTTCCAACTGGTTTACCATTGTCCATGCCAAATGTTCTCAGTACTTCCTTTATATACTTTGATTGTGTGACGAATATTCCATCATTCTGCTGAATAACCTGCAAGCCTAGAAAGAACTTAATCTCTCCAAACATAGACATTTAAAATTATTTTTGTATCTCATCACCAAATGATTTATAGATATGATCTTGTCCTCCAAAAATAATATCATCCACAAATATTTCAGCAATCAAAATAGTGTCATCAGACTCTCCTTTCATATACAAATTGCTATTCTCACTAGTTCTAACAAAACCAATACTTAACAAATAAGTATGCAACCTTTCATACTAGGCTCTAGGTGCTTTCTTTGAACCATATAAAGATTTATGTAGTCTACATACCATATATTTCTTATTTGGATCAACAAACCCTTTTGGTTGTTCGATGTAGACCTCCTCTTCTAGTATCCCATTTAGAAAAGTAGACTTAACATCCATTTGATAAACTTTAAACTTCTTATGTGTTGCATATACAAGTAACATTCAAAATCCTTCTAGTCTAGCAACAGGTGCAAAAGTCTCACCATAATATATGCCTTCCTCTTGTGCAAATCCCTTTCATACAAGTCTAGCTTTATTCCTTGTGACCTCTCCATTCTCATTCAGCTTGTTCTTGAATATCCATTTAGTACCAATAACATTCTTATCCTTAGGCCTAGGTACTAAGTCCATGTCTTATTTTTCTCTATCTGTTATATCTCTTCATTTATTGCATTTAACCATTCTTCATTCTCCAATGCAACCTTGACATTTTTCGATTCAAACTCACAAACTAAGCATGTACCTTATCTTAACTTACTTCTTTTCATCATGTTAGCTTGCTTGTCACCAATGATTTAGTTCTCAAGATGATGTCTTCTAAAAAATCTAGCTAGTACTTGATATCTTCTTTGTTGTTCATCCCGTTCAAGTTCATGTGCTTGCTCGGTAGCTCCTTCTTGATCGATGGTTTCTCTTTGCTGTTCTTCGGAGTTGTTTTCCTAATGTCCGGTTGACACAGTCTGTAGCTTCGGTAGGTACTCTAGTTGTTCAATGTAGGTGAATCTACCATAGTCTTCTAGCTCCCTAGTGATTTCTTCACTGTTCTTAGTATCAAATTTATCAACCCTGACATTAGTACTTTTAATCATTTTATTAGTAACTTTATTCAGACACTTGTAAGCTTTGCTTTTAGTGGAATATCCAAGAAATATCCCTTCATCCCCTTTAGAGTCAAACTTTCCATTTCTTTCATCTTTCAAAATAAAACATTTGCTACCAAAAATTTTGAAGTAACTTACAGTCAGTTTGTGACCAAACCATAGCTTGTAGGGTGTTTTGATTGTGTCATTCTTCAATTGTACTATGTTCATAACATAAACAGCTATGTTGACTGCTTCTCTCTAGTATGTCTGAGCAACATTCTTTTGCAACATCAGTGTCCTTGTACAATCAACAATTGATCTATTCCTCCTTTTAACAATACCATTCTGCTGAGGTGTTCTCGGTGTAGACACCTATCTTTTTATACCATGCTCATTACAATAGTTAGTAAATTCATCAAAAATAAATTCACCACCTTTGTCAGATCTCAAGCATTTCAGTTCCTTCCTGGTTTCTTTCTCTACCTTTTCTTTATACCATTTAAACATCTTAAATGCCTTTGATTTCTTTTTTAAAAACATCATAGTCATCAATCTAGTGTAATCATCAACAAACAAAATAAAATATCTATCTCCATAGTAACTATGTGTTCTCATGGGACCACATAAGTCGGTGTGAACTAGTTCCAAAATTCACTTTGTTGAATAGTATTTACTCTTAAAACTAGATTTTTTCATTTTACCCTTTTGACATTCATGACACATAACATGATCAGGCTTTACTAGGCTAGGAAGACCTCTAACCTTTTTCTTTCTGCTAATTTTAATCATGTTATCAAAGTTTACATCCTCATTTTTCATCATTAAATAGGAAGAGTTATCATTGTCAAGATAAAACAAGTCACCTTTCATTTGTGCTCCTGTCCCAACAAGTTTTCCTTCCTCATCAAATATCTTTACCTTCTTCCTCTGAAAAGCTACTCGGTGACTTGAGTTGTTAAGCTGTGCCACACTTAGCAAGTTATAATTTAGTCCTTCTACCCAATAAGCATTATCACATTTGATTTTATCATTTATCAGTAAAGATCCCTTTCCTATAACCATACAAGCTGTATCATTACCCATTTTTATAGATCCTCCATTATATTACTCAAGATGATCAAAATTTTCTTCAACACCAGTCATGTGATGGGTACAACCACTACCAATGATCCATGTATCATTTTTATTGACTTTAGAAATGAGTGTTGTCTCTACACACCTTTCTTCTTCCTTAGAATCATCCTTCATTGCAACAAATACAACTTCAACATCATCATTTGTGTCGGTCTCGATATCATTCTCTTCAACAATGTAACATACCTTTTTGCCTTTATCATTGTTGTCTTGGTTATCTCTGTTATAGTTTTGGTAACTTCTGTTGTTTCTCCTCCCATAGCTTCCTTCACCAAATTGATCTCTGTTTCAGTCATCTTCTTTCCTATTCGGGCATCTAGCAGCAATATTACCAATTTCTTTGTAGGTAAAACATGCTAAAGGTAATTTACCCCTATATCTACCTTTACCTTTAGGTAATCTCCTGGCCATAAGAGCTTCAAGCTCATCAAGCTCATCATCAATATTACTATCATTATCATCATTATTACTTCTACTTCTAGACTTACCAATCTTCAGAGAAGTCATGAAAGCAGACTCAACAAACAGTACAACACTATTATCATAGTTGTTTAGTTCAAAAGTTGTTAGCTTACCAATTAGATTGTCAAGAGTGAGAGCACTATTATGTGCTGACCTATTTTCATGTATTGTAGATATTTTGATTGCATAAATAGGCAATAAAGTCCTTAGAATTTTTCTTACCACTGTATCTTCATCAATGACACCACGAGATCCTCTAATAACATTAACTACCTCCTTTATTCAGTTTGTATACTGCACTATATTTTCTCATTCTTTCATTTTCATATCATCAAATCTTCATCTTAAACTTTTAGCTCTGGATCTTCTGACATTTACATCACCATTGTAAACTTGAGTAAGTTTATCCCACATTTCCTTTGAAGTAAGGCAGTCCTTGACATCTTCAAACTCAACATCTGATAGAGCAGAAACAATCTCCATCATAGTAACATTATGCTCATGTCTATCTCTTAATTGATCAAGAGTCAAAGGTCCTGTAGGCGGTGCTAAGTAGCAATTATCCAATAGGGTGAGGGCAGAATTCCCAATCCTAGATATATGAAGTCTCATTTGGCTTTACCATATTGTAAAGTTGTCCTTATTCAGCTTTGGCACTTACCTTTTATACATTTTGTGATCTTTTTGCTGAAGTCCTTAAAACTCTGCTCCAAGCAACCAATATGCTCTGATACCAATTGTTAGAATAATTGAGAGGGGGGAAAATTAGTTATCCACGGTCCCAAATAAAAAATGTATCACTTAAAACAAATTTAGCTAATTCTGCAGCTCGGTAAACATAAAATACTAACTGTCTGTGTAATTACTGATTACCAGTTAATTGCTCATAGTGATTACCAACCAAATCAAATATGTAACATGTAAATTATGATATCCAAACAATCACCACATAAACACATAACACAAAAGATTTAACATGGAAACCTTGTAAAGGGAAAAACCACTTGGGACCGGTAACCCAAAAACTTTTCACTCTTTTGAAGTGAGCTCGGTGAAGAGCCAACCATGTTAAAGGTTACAAAACACACTATAAGGTGTGACCTTGTTAGAGGATTTAACACTAACAATTATCATCTAGCCAACATTCACTATGGGGTTGACAGGATAACAATGTACATTCTATGAATGACATATAAGACTTTCAAGTCCACTCGGTTAAGAGATTTTATCTATTTACAATGGTTAAACTAAAATAGTAGGTGATCTGAATACAATACAACTTGATTTGCAGATGTTCAGATCTATTCTAAGCCCATAAAATCCTCTAATCAATATTTTTATTTAGTTCATCAATATTCAATAACTTACTGTCACTCGGTAAAGTTCTTTGACACTTGGTATTGTTCTACAGTTCGGTTCTTCTTCAACCAATCTAATCAGGCATGCATGAAGCTCTGTTCACATGATATCTCTTTAGTTTCCTTCTTCCAGCATTTGTTTCACTGTGAAACCCTAGTCTCTTAAATAGACAAGTAAACCATTTTCTTTTCATCCATTAGATTTTTCCGCTTAATCTCCTTTGTTGATTTTGCCACTTACACCTTCTTCGATAGTTATGTCAATGACTCGTTTCAATTCCATCTTTTAGATCTTCTTCAAATTTTGTTAGCCATAGATCTCACAACAAAGTTTATCTTTCCACCTCGTAATCATACACTTTACAGTTCATCATTACCATATGTTGTCATCAATGACAAACATATAGTCAACACTGGCTTATTGGAAAATCTCCAACAATCTCCCCCTTTGGCATTGATGGAAACATATGGAATGAAAAAAACCACCAATCCAAATATACAATTATTTATAACATTCTCCATTTCCTCAACAAAACTCCCCCAAGGATGAATCCTCCAACTGCTGCTGAATGCTCTGAATATTAACTGCTATATACTCCCCTTACTACTACATACTTCCCCTTTCTAGAATATACTCCCCCTTTCGAGATTAAAACAACTATTTTTTTTTTCATGACTATTTACACCCCCTTTGACATCAATGGAAAAGGGCACCAAAACAAATAATCATCGGTACTACTCTTGAAGTAGAGTAGTCAACCATTCATCATTCACTGAGCACTGATGCACTACTGCAAACTCTAATCAGATCCAGGGAAGGGAATTATTTCCATCTTCTCCCTGAGATACTCAAATGTATCCTTCGGTAAAGGCTTTGTGAATATGTCTGCTAGCTATTCTTTTGTGCTCACATAATCCAATTTTAATTATTTTTCTGCAACTTTATCTCATAGGAAGTGATATTTTATCTCAATGTGTTTTGTCTTTGCATGCATCACAGGGTTCTTTGACATATTGATAGTGCTAGTGTTGTCACAATGAATAATAATAGGGTAATCAATCGAAATTCCAAAATCCCTTATCATTTTCTTGATCCACACAATTGTAGAAAAATTTAATGCTGTTGCTACATACTCTGCTTCTACTGTGGACTGAGAAACAAGTCTATCTCCAAGAAATACTACTCCTCCTGAGGTACTCCTTTTATCATCCACGCAACCTGCCCAATCTACATTTGTATACACATGAAGTTGTACATTTTCTGAATTAGGATAACATAAACCATAGTCTATAGTTCCTTTCAAATATCTAAATATCCTCTTTATTTCCATAAGATGACTTTGTTTAGGTTCTACTGCAAATCTTCCAACAATACCAAATGCATTAGAAATATCTGGTCTAGATTGAGTAAGATATATGAGTTTACCGATCATAGACTTGTGTAGGGTTATGTCTACTACTGTAGAATCATCTTCTTTTGAAATCTTTCTTCCTATTATCATAGGGGTACTTATTGGCTTGCAATCATCCATCTTGAACTTCTTCAATATATCTTTTACATACTTAGACTGATTAATGAAAATACCTTTGTCTGTCTGCTGCACATTCAGTCCCAAAAAGTACTTGATAGCTCCAATCATGCTCATTTAAAATTCTCTCTGCATCTCTTTAGCAAATTCTACACTAAGCTTGTCATTACCACCAAAGATAATGTCATCAATAAAAATAGCAATTAGTAATAATCCTTCAGGTGTCTCTCTTATAAATAAGTTACAATCTTCTGCTCCTTTCTTGAATCCAATCTTAGTCAAGTAACCATCTAGTATTTCATACCATGCTCTAGGGGATTTCTTAAGTCCATAAAGGGATTTATTCAATCTTTATACCATATCTAGTTTGTCTGATAAAGTAAATCCTTTAGTCTGCTCTATGTAGAATTTGTCCTTCAACTCTCCATTCAGGAATGCTAACTTAACATCCATCTAATATACTTTAAAATCTTTGAATGTTGCATAGGCTAGAAATAACTTTATGGCTTCCAATCTACTTATAGGGGCAAATGTATCTGAATAATCAATTCCTTCTCTCTATGGATATCCTTTACATACTAGTCTTTCTTTATTTCTTACTACTGTACCATCTTCATTCATCTTGTTTTTGAATATTCACTTGGTTCCAATCACATTCTTGTTACTAGGTCTAGCAACCAATTCCCATGTATCATTCTTAATTATCTGATCTAGCTCTTCTTTCATTGCTTCATGCTAATCTGAATCATTACATGCATCTTCAACACTTAAAGGTTCAATTTGTGAAAGTAAACATACCACTTCATTAACTGTTGAACTTTTTGCCCTTGATCTTGTCATGACTTTGTTGTTATGATCTCCAATGATATCTTCTTTTGAATGGTATCTTGATGTGAATTTTAGAACATTAGGCATGACTCTCTCATCTATCTTTTGTGATTCTTCTTCACTTGTTTCAGGATCATTGAATAATACATCAATGCTGTCAAACATTTCTTCAACAATTGTTTCTCTACTCATAGGAATAGGTTCTTATTCAATCATAGGTGCATAATCATGATATCTCTCTTGAATCATAAAATTTTCATCAATCTTTACATGAGCACTTTCAATGATCTTCTTCAATCTTAAGTTAAAACATCTATAAGCTTTTCTTTAGTAGAGTAACCAAGAAAAATACTTTCATCGCTTCTTGCATCAAAATTTCCAATAGCTTCATCTCTCTTGATGTAGCACTTGCTTCCAAAGATTCTAAAGTATTTTACTATAGGTACATTCCCAAACCATAGATCATAAGGTATCTTGTCTGTGCCTGACCTTAATTGAATTTTATTGATAGTATAGACTATAGTATTGACCGCATCTCTCCAATAGGTGTGTAAAATTTTTCCTTCAATCATGATGGTGCGCGCTGTGTCAAGTATGATCATATTTCTTCTTTCTACAATTCCATTCTACTGAGGGGTTCTAGTTACATTTAGCTGTCTCTTTATCCCATATTCTTCACAATACTCATAAAATTTGTTAGAGGTGAAGTCTCCTCCTCTATATGATCTCAAACATTTTATCTTTAATCTAGACTCATTTTCAACTTTAGCTTTGAATATATTAAACTTTTCAAATGCTTTATATTTATCTTTTAAGGATGCAACCCACATGATTCTAGAATAATCATCAACAAACAAAATAAAGTACCTTTCACCATAGTATGATCTTGTTTGAGTTGGTCCACATAAGTCTATATGCACTAGATCCAATTTTTTCTCTTTTGAATTATGCTTGCTTCTAAATAAATTCCTCACATGTTTTCCCATCACACATTCCCTACATATTGTATCAACTAGTTTTGCAATACTAGGAAGGTCTCTAACTGCCTTTACATTTGTTATCTTTACTATATTGCCAAAATTGATGTGACATTGTCTTTTGTGCCATAACCAACTGTCATCTACTTTAGCAACAAAACAACTTGCTTATGAATTAAGCTGAAAAACATTACCTTTTATCTTTAAACCTAATGCAATCATTACTCCTTTGTTATTAACGATGCACTTATTATCTTTGAATTCCAACTGATATCCTTTGTCAAGCAACTGTCTAACACTTAGTAAGTTATACTGCAAACCATCAACATACTAAACATCATCAATATTATTCTTTCAATCCAAGGTGGTAGCTCCTCTACCTATGATAGGTTTAGGAGTGTTGTATCCAAATCTAACCATGTCACCTTTGTACTTATCTAGATGTACAAATCTATCTTTTTCTCCTGTCATGTGATGTGAATAGCCACTGTCAATGATCTAGTTTGTTCTGATGTCTGCTTGTGAAATTAATGCAAATATTATGCTTTCTTTTCATCTTCAAGATCCATCTCATCAAACATTTTCTCCATATCTTCAATAGAAATGAAACCAATTTCATCTTCTATTGAATCTTCATTTGATACTCCATCTCTAGCATAGTAACATTATTTTATATACTTAAGCTTGTAATTAGTTTTGAAATTCTTGACTCTTGTAGGACACTTAGATGAAAAGTGACCAATCTTGTTACATGAAAAACATTTGAATGGTAACTAACCTTCATATTTTCCTTTTCCATTTCTTTCTTTCTTAGCAATCATAACAATGAAATCATCTAGTTCTTTATCCTCATCATCATCATCATCAAAGTTACCAGAAGTGTTCAAGGATTTCTTACCATGGGCTGAAGCTTTGAAGACTGTCTCACTTTTAGGCTCTATCTTCAAACTTGATATCTCAAATGCTGAAATCTTGCTGATTAAGGTCTCTCTTTTGAAGTCTTTTGAAAACTACATAGTCTCATCTAGGATGTTTATGTTGCTCTCATATTCTGCTGTCAGAGTAGTCATCAACTTATCCATTATGTCTTCTTCTGAAATTTCTTCACCATTGTTTCTGTTTCCTGCAACTGCTTCATAAATTCTTTGATTGTAGGCTCTAATGTTCTCTTCAAGTAGAATATCCAATGTATTGTACTTTTTCTTCCATGTCTGTCTGTGTGCATTCTTGTCTTGGATGTCTCCTTCAAAAATGTCTTCTAGATACTTCCATATCTTGTAGGCTTTATCTACTTTCTTGATCTCTAAAAACTCACTATCAGACAAGGCACTGATAAGGGATTCTTTAGCAATAACATTTTGAGTGAACATCTCCTTTTTCTTAATAGTTGCATCTTCCTTTGTAAGATTTGATAAAGAGGTAATATGAACTTCTTTAGTAGCTACTTCAAAAATATAAAAAGCAATGCACTGCAAATGTGTTGTCATTTTGTTCTTCCAGTCTAGATAATTCTCTCCATCAAACTTAGGACTTTCTTTTCTTTAGAATGCCATCTAATCAACCTGAAGCTATTAAACTTTCTCTCCAACGCACTTGGCTCTAATACCAATTGTTAGGAATAGTCCCAAGAGATAACTGAGAGGGGGGGGAGTGAATCAGTTATCTACAATATTCAATTCTTTATCCAATTAAGTATATAAAAACATTAAGCATATACACAATAAGGTAACACTTAACACAACAACACAATTTTGGTTACGAGGAAACTCAAATAGGTAAAAACCCTAGTGGGAATTAGCACCCATTATGAATTGCACTAGAGTATAATGATCCTTGTTAGAAGATCTTATAAACCTGTTAGGAGTTGATATTTACAATGCATGAAGTACAGTGACCTGGTCAAAGGTTTGACCCTGTTAAGAGTATTTTATAATTAACCTTGTTAAAGGTGAGGACACACTATCCGGGAGCACACTACTCAAATGGTGAAGGCTGCAACCTTCTGTATAATAGATGTACACTATATTTGGATCTTGGTGAAATGGAATGTAGACCTGTTGTCTTGATCAGTTCCAATGAATAGCATATAATCTCTTCTTCTTCACATAGATCTTCAACTGATGACTAACTCAACACATTCACATCTTCTACTTTGCACTCTCTGCTCTTCTCTATCAATCATCCTTCTAGTGATCATAACTAACCGGCTATAAGTATCTTTCTCCAATTGATATAATCAAGTTGGTCTATTATAACCTTCTTGAAATTATATTAGAGAAAAAATATAACTCTCCAACAACATCTCCAATGGCTATACTAAGCACGCAATACAAATATGATCGTGCAACCCAATATGAGTAGACGCATCACTTCACACTGTCGGCTCCACCAAATTAACTAAAAATTTACTTACAATTTGAAATATGTTATGCATTCTTAACCAAACATTCTTAACTCATAACCAAACACTAAACCAAACGTGCATATCAAACTGATTGGCGCAACTACTGAAACAATAAAAACAATGTCAGCTCCATTATATAAACTCAGGAAATTATAACTGGCAACTGGAAACATCATAACTCAACTTGTACTACACAAATCACTCTGCATCCATGGATATAGCTTCACTAACATGTCTACAACATAAATATAAATGCGCAAGGCTCCATCATAACCATACTACAAATCTCATACCGAACTCTGTCAGGAACACTGTTGATATAAACTGCTACACAACTGCCTGCACTTAGAATTAACCTCTACATCTATGATGTCATGCTGATAACATATCAATAAAAAATATGCTTAGGGCTATCTCCATTAGACTTAAACACATGCTACTTACCATATGTTGTCATCAATGACAAACATATAGTCAACATTGGCTTGCTGGCAAATCTCCAATAATTTATTAGTGGTATAGTTCTTCATAGACACATGTAATAAAGGAAGCTCTACCTCAATTGGTAAGATGACCTTGACACCATATACCAAGGAGTATGGGGTGGTTCCTATGGGAGTATAGAATGAAGTGCAGTAAGGTGTGTGTGTGAAAATTGTACCTAGCTATGGACACAACACTTCAGTAAAACATTAGAGGTTAGAAAATCAAAAAATCTACAAATAAATGAAATAAGCTAACCAAGTGATTTACTGCCTTCTAGTAGGTGCGAGTATGGTATTCTTAGATTTTGACTGAGATCAGTGACAATGCAACACCTAAAAGAAAGATTTAAAATGATGAAAGCAATGAATTATGAATGCAGATTAATTTATTTTTTTGGATTTTGTATGCAATAAGATGAAAAAATTGATATGAAACTAGTCTAGAATGAATTGAAATGATATGCAAATTAATCTAACAATGAGGTGTTATGAATGAATCAATGTTATGAACCCTAAAAAACAAGAACAAAAATCTCACAATCACCTTGTTTGCAAAAGCTTGATTCTTCAGATGCAAATTCACCAGAGTAAGGATGCAAATTCGAGGGATCCTTTTGTGAGGAGCTGAGCCTTGTTTTTATAGAAATCCAGAGCTTGAGGATGCATTGAGAAAAGCCATAATTCACTCTTTATAAACTCAGGTTGATTTTTGAGTTAACAAGAAATTAGGAAGAGATTAACTCATAAAATCATGCAAAAGCACTTGTTGACTCAAAATAGAGTTTAGTTCACTTTTTCAACTCATCATCAAATGTTGAGTTTAGAAAGTTAACAAATTGAAATTGAAAGTTGATTTAAAGTTGACTGCTTTTCTGATTGTGCATGATTTAATATGAATTAATTTAAAAATAAAGTGATTTATTCTCAAGTTAACTGATTTTAAATTTAAAAACAACTGATTTATGGGTTAATCAATTATTAAATCAAACTTTTATTCTGAACTATATCATTAAATATTGACAACTGGATTTAATCAATTAAATAAGAATTCAACTGATTATTCATAGGATTTTTGATTTATTGTCAAAATTAAATAATATAGTTAGGAATAAATATAATTAAATCTAATTAAATAATTAATTGGCAGAATTAAACTTAATTAATTAAATATTCAGAATATTCAATTAATCAAATTTTAGGATAAATAATGACATTTATTTCCAAATAATATTCAATTAAAAATAGTTAGGATAATTAAGAATATTCAACGAATATTCCTCGATGTAGAATTAAGATAAAATCAATTGGGGTTTTGATAAATTAATGTGCAGATGTGCCTTAGGTTAGGACTTTGATGTCAATTTTGTTTGATTTGTTGATGTAGGAGGTTAATGAACCTATAGCCCATTTTTGGGGTATTACATTTTGCCCCTCTTTGAATTACTGTGCAAAGTACAGTGGTTCAAAGAATAATCTATTTTTGATAAAGATGTGGACTCAGTTATGTGGTGAAGAAATTGATCTTGAAAGATTAACTAATTCTGAGATAGAAACCAATTGATAGATTTGAAGATGTTGATGATGAAGGGTGCTCCCTTTAATACCACAAACACATAACAGAAGCAGAGAAACAACAACAATATGCAAGAACAAAAAATGGGCTTCTTATTATCTCCACAAATATGGAATTACAAACTTTCAAAATTACAATATGCAAAGCCACATGGGCATTCCCTTACAATATTCTGTAGGACAAAGCCTCGAATCAATACCCAGATCTACTACTAGAATTGTCCCGAATTGCTTAAGACAACACTACAACCTTCCTTATATAGGCAATTTTCCACCCCGTGGGAAGGTTCCAAAATTTTAGCCAATAAGGCTAACCAAACTTATAATTATTTTATTTTTCATTTTATTACATCATAGTCAGCTCAAAACAACTTTTGAAACTTAAACATAAATTTTGAAGGAAATTTATTTTCTGCCATTTTAGGTGGCCCAACTTTCAGAGACCATAAGTCATCACCCGTTGACCCGATTGACTATTATGACCCCATTTTGGAAAGGACATGAAGCACTCTACAACGCCTATATCAAGAAAGCTTCATTTAGTTGAATTTTTGACCTCATTCGGGGCCTCTAAAGCCTTTAAAACTGAGTTCAAAGTTTCTGTACCCTATTTTCAAAACTGAAAATTTTCAATATCTTAAAAACTAGACTTGATCCAGTAATGAAACTTTACTGGCAGGATGATACAACCAAAATGAACCTCCACCTATAAAATCAGAACATTCCCAAATCATATGACCAACTTACTAAAAATAGTAAGTTTCCATAAATAGCAGCTCTGCACAAGATAACCCTTATTGAAAAGAAATCAGAAATATTTTTGGGTGATGCAAGATTGCTCTTACACCCAGGATGCTCTTGCATCAGACACCTGGTGTAATTTAAGAAGTGAACCTGTCACAGCTCAGGTGTGCAGAGGAAAACCAAGATGGTTAACCTCCTCCTTTGTCAGTCATGATGAATCTTCAACAGGTCATCCTTTCCATTTGACTAGATATTCTTCATATGTCCTGTTCCTTGTGCTTCTGCCAACATGACTATCCAGTATGTCCTCAATCTCCTTGATAATTGGATTGGTTGCTGGAATACTCCACTGTGCTATCATGATCTCATCTTCAACACCTCCTTCATGATACTCTGTCAAATCTAAAATGTTAAACACTGGTGAAATATTCAGCTCAGTAGGCAATTCTACCTCATAGGCATTTCTTGAATCATGCTTCTTCAGTATCTTACATGGCCCAAACTTCTTCATTTTCAACTTGTTATATGTACCAATCGGAAATATTTCCTTCCGCAGATGAACCATGACTTCATCTCTAACATAAATTTCCTTATGCCTCCTTTTCTCATCTACCTTAGCCTTATACTGCGCATTCATCTTTGTAATATTCCTCCTCACCTCCTCATGGATGTTCTTCAAATGTTCTACAAAATTCTTAGCTTCAACACTACTTATTTCTCCTTTATCTATCTTTCTCAACTCAGATGCATTTCTGAAACTACTTCCATATACAATATGTGGATGATGTGATGAACTAAACTTCAAATCTTTCTTCAACTCTTCACTTTCTACTAGTGTCATTCTGTGTGCTACCTTAATTGACAAACTAGCCCTTGAAATCAAGTCCATCTGATGATTGATCCTTCTTACTGGTGGTAATCCATCAGGCACATTATCAGACACAATATCCTCAAACTCATTCAATAATTTTACAACTTCTATAGGTACATCTTCTACTTCCTCTTTCCTAGCCTTTGGAATTAAGGTAAAACACATATGCTCATGCCACATACCATCTAAGAAATTTTCTCTATCAAAAAAAGTTATTCTTGCATTACCACATACTTTTTCTTCTATTTCCTTCAATGGTTTTAGCTTATGTCACACTCAATCCTTTATCAAGAAATAGGTATTCACATGACCATCATGTAAAACACATCTATCAAACTACCAAGGTCTACCCAAAAACATATGACATGCATCCATAGTTATGATATCACATAGTACCTCATCTTGGTACTTGCTGATCTTGAACTTCACTAGGCACTGTTCATTGACCATCACCTTGTGGTCATCTTGCACCCAGGCAACCCAATACTGATGTGGATGTTTCTACCTCTTGAGCTTCAACTTTGTCATCATCTCTTCTGACACAAAATTATTAGTACTACCACTATCAATAGTCACATCACAACACTTACCCTAAAACTTGCACCTAGTGTGAAACAAGCTCCTCCTTTGTTCAGGTTCATTCTCACCACTCAGTAGGACTCTTCTGTTGATCAGTGTTTCTCCTCCTTCAGCATCTTTAAAATTTGAGGATCTCACATCTTCATCTACATGTGCCACTCTGGCCTAGCCTTCATTCCTCCTATTTGTCCTTCCTTGGCATTGAGGACATTCAAATGCCCTATGACCTTCTCTACAAGGAAAACATGTTCCATGAAAGCCTCCTCTTCCTGAACCTTGTCCTCTTCCTCTTCCTCTCCGATCTCTATTGTTCTAATATTGGAAATGATTGAAATGATCTCCTCTCTGATTCTGACTATTACTGGCCTCATTCTACTTTTTTAGATCTTCATTTTGATCTCCATATGACCGTCCACTAGATCTTCCATCATGACCTCTTCCACTTTGTCTGCTCTCAAACTTCTTGTTCAGCTTTTCCTCTACTTTTAGGGAAAACTAGCATGTCTCTTCAATACTACTCATTCAAACTAGATTCAATTCTTCCTGAATGCTTGGCCTTAACCCATTAAGGTAACGGGCAACTTTCTCCTTGTCAGCTTTTGCATGGCCTATTCTGATGAGGATTTGATAGAACTCCTCTGTATACTCCTGAACAGATCTTCCTACTTGCTTCAAACTTTGCATTTTCTTCAGTAGGTCAAGCTCATAATCAATAAGAATGAACTGTCACTTCAATTTATCCACCATCCGATCCCATCTTGTGATTTTATCCTTTCCTCTTCTATTTCTCTCCAATTGAATCTCTTGCCACCAGATCTTCGCATGACTCTTCAGTCTGGCCTTCACAAATTTGACCCTATCAGGATCCTCAATATCTTCATACTCAAAATATTCTTCACATTCATTGATCCAGTCGATCAATTCTTTTGGGTTAAGATTTCCTGAAAATGCAGGAACCTCAATCTTAGGTCTTTTCTCGATCTTGGAAATAGCCCAAAAAAGTCTTCCTTCCTCCTGGTTCACAATTTCAACTTCTCCTTCTTGATCTTCTTCTTTGGATTCATCCTTGCTTTCATCTCTGACATTAAGATTCATTCCTCTGTGAATCTCTTCTTGCAATGCTCGCACTTGTCTCTTGAGTGCTCTAACCTCAGGTATTAAAACACCAGCTCTTCTACCACGTTCCCTTCATGGAGGCATTTTCACGATGTGCTTTGAAACCCTAACCACAGTCCTAGTGCAAACTACCTCACAGTCATGATCTATTTATATAGAAACCCTAACCCACGGTCCTGGTGCAAACTACCTCACAATCAGTGATCTGTTTACATAGAAACCCTAATCCATGGTCCTATGCAAACTGCCTCACAATTGATGATCTGTTTACACACTCAGAAACTCCTGCTCTGATACCACTTGATGAAGGGTGCTCCCCTTAATACCACAAACACATAACAGAAACATAGAAATAACAACAATATGCAAGAACAAAAAATGGGCTTATTATCTCCACAAATGTGGAATTAAAAACTTTCAGAATTACAATATGAAAAACCACATGGGCATTCCCTTACAATATTCTATAGGACAAAGCCTCGAATCAATACCCAAATCTACTACCAAAACTATCTCGAACTACCTAAGACAACACTACAGCCTTCCTTATATAGGAAATTTTTCACCGCCTGGAAATGTTCAAGAATTTTAGCCAATAAGGCCGACCAAACTTAGAATTAGTTTATTTTTCATTTTATTACATCATAGTAGGCTCAAAACAACTTTTGAAACTCAAACATAAATTTTGAAGGAAATTTATTTTTTGCCATTTCAGGTGGCCCAACTTTCGCAGACCATAAGCCATCACCTGTTGACTCGATTGACTATTATGACCCCATTTGGGAAAGGGTATGAAATGCTCTACAATGCCTGAATCAAGCAAGCTTCCTTCAGCCAAAGTTTTGACCTCATCCAAGGCCTCTAAAGCCTTCAAAACTAAGTTCAAAGTTTCTGTACCCTATTTCTAAAATTGAAAATTTTCAATATCTTCAAAACTAAACTTGATCCAGCAATGAAACTTTACTGGCAGGTTGATACGACCAAAATGAACCTCCACCTGTGAAATTAAAACATTTCAAGATCATATGACCAACTTACTAAAAATAGTAAGTTTCCATAAACAGTAGCTCTACACAAGATAACCCTTATTGAAAAGAAACCAGAAATATTTTTGGGTGATGCAAGATTGCTCTTACACCTAGGATGCTCCTGCATCAGACACCTGGAGTAATTTGAGAAGTGACCATGTCACAACTCAGGTGTGTAGAGGAAAACTAAGATGGTTAACCTCCTCCTTTGTCAGCCATGATGAATCTTCAATAGGTCATCCTTTCCATTTGACCAGATATTCTTCATATGTCCTGTTCCTTGTGATTCTGCCAACATGACTATCTAATATGTCCTCAATCTCCTTGAATGTTAAACACTGGTGAAATATTCAGCTTAGTAGGAAATTCTACCTCATAGGCATTTCTTGAATCATGCTTCTTCAGTATCTTACATGGCCCAAACTTCTTCATTTTCAACTTGTTATATGTACCAACCCGAAATCTTTCTTTCTGTAGATGAACCATGACTTCATCTCTAACCTGAAATTATTTATGCCTCCTTTTCTCATCTACCTTAGCCTTATACTATGCATTCATCTTGGTAATATGCTTCCTCACCTCCTCATGGATGTTCTTCAAATGTTTTGGAAAATCCTCGGCTTCAGCACTACTTCTTTCTCCTTTATCTATCTTTCTCAACTCAGATGCATTTCTGGGACTACTTCCATATACAATATGTGGATGATGTGATGAACTAAACTTCAAATCTATCTTCAACTCTTCACTTTCTTCTAGTGTCATTCTGTGTACTACCTTAATTAGAAAAGTGGCCCCTGGAATCAAGTCCATCTAATGACTGATCCTTCTTATTGGTGGTAATCCATCAGGCACATTATCAGATACAATATCCTGAAACTCATTCAATAATTTTGCAACTTCTATAGGTACATCTTCTACTTCCTCTTTCCCAGCCTTTGGAATTAAGGTAAAACACATATGCTCATGCCACATACCATCTAATAAATTTTCTCTATCAACAAAAGTTATTCTTGCATTACCACATACTTTTTCTTCTATTTCCTTCAATGGTTTTAGCTTATGTCACACTCCACCCTTTATCAGGGAATAGGTATTTGCACGACCATCATGTACACCACATTTGTCAAACTGCCAAGGTCTACCCTATTGGTAGTATTCTCTATTTTTCCTATCCCCCCAAAAAATTTTTGAAGTTTTTGTGTCTTCCTGGTTTTTGTGTTGAATCCCTCTGCATAATTTTCATATCTTTAGGGTTCAAGTTTGGTCAAAATTGCAAAAAACCCTAGGTGCTAGGTAAAATCCCTTTGTATGCCTTATAAAAAATCCAAAACCCTAGTTTGCCCTAGCCTTGTTCTATTCCTGCATTACTTTTTTGGGCCACTTAGGTTTTTTAAATGCATGTGCGCTTTGTCTTTCCTGGTCTACGCCAATTCGCGTAGTCTTCCAGTGGTTAGCATTTTTTTTCAGCATTTACGTGACTACAGTGGTTGCATAGTCTCTTGTTCCCGGTGGTTTATCTCTCAACTATTTGCAAGCTGACTTGGTGATTTTTCATTGGTCGAGGTGCGATGAAGTGGAGATTTTCAGTGGGACCTGGTTGCCAGCGTGTCCTTAAGGGTCCTGACATTCGTAGAGGATCTACGATTGGTGTAAGTTCTCATGGGTTTTGTCAAAGCCATGAGATCTCACGCTGGCCATTGATTTTTCTTTTCTCAGGTGTCAATATGTGAGGTGGGTCCTCTGATAGGTGGAGCTTATTTGTTGAGTTTTGATTGGTTGCTAGATGGGTGACGAGGATGTGTCAGTGGGCCCGTATCTTTTCAGAGGTTTATAGATTCTAAATCTATGGTTGTCTTAAGTTCACATGGAATATGTCAGAGCCATGAGATCTTAAGACAACCGTATGATTTAAAGGCTTATTTTCAGCGGGTTCAATGTGCCATGAAGTGCTGAGGTGCTCACTCCTGATTGGTCAGTGGATTTGTGACTTGGAAGATTGTTAGTGGGGCTAGTCTTTCAGTGTCTAGGCATGTTTAAAGCTCGAGTAGATCTTGCGGTTGTCATTATACCATTTGGAGAAGATGCATGTTGTTTAGGCATTGTGGTATAGCGACAACCGTCTGATTCTATATAAGAGATGCGATTTGGCTGACCGTTGTGTTAATTTTTGTGAGCCGTCTAATGTGCCGGGAGGAAGTGGATCGATGACTGTGTTTTAAAAGTAGATCAAGTGGCCGTTGCCATAAGTTTTCAAATGTTTCAAGGTTTTTTTCTGCAAGGTTAGGAGACAGTGTGCTGAAAGAGCCATATTGCAGGACCATTTTTGGTCATTTCTAGCTTGGTTGCAGGTGAGAATTTATGAGGATGATCCTGGTAGTTGTTCCAACATGATTTTGCATCCTTGGGAGCCTCTACCGAGGAAAGATTGATAGGTGGGTCACACATTTCTCTGCTGTAGCCAAAATTAATATGGCTTTTGTGATGATTTTGTCCTTGAGGCTGGTACATGGTCAGATCAATTGCAAAGTTTGATGATTTTTTTATCTCATCAGCCTTGCACTTGGAGCTTGTCTTGTTTGCATTCACTTTTTGTTTGAGTTAGGTGATTTCAAATTGTTGCTTTGAATGATCATTAGTTGCTTGCTGCAATCCTTGAGATAAAAGGATTTTTCATGATCATTCGAAGGCATTGGGAGTTAGGTGTTCATAATCTCTTGCTTGGTGAGCCCTATTCTTAGTTAGGGTTGTAAGAATTTTGTTTCAGTGCTTGTTAATGAGAGATAAAAAGTTGCAGGTCTAAGCCGTAGTTTGCAAGCATGATTTGTTGTGACTGATTATATGCACAAAAAAGATTCATCATACTTAGTACAAATATATGATTCTTCTCTCTCCTCTATGTCAAGTCAAGTAGGCTTCGAGCTTTCTAGTTTGTTACATATTATTTTATGTATGTATCTTCATTCTTGAGTTCTAATCTAGGATTGGATTAAATTATGCTCTAGATGGGATGTGAGTTTACCCTTGTCTACCTAAGGATTAATTGTAAGTAGTAAGGATTGTGATAAATGTATTTATGGCTATGAATCTCAGATGTTCTCTGATCTGTGTATCCTTTGTGTCTAAGAAATCTTGCCCAATGGATGAGGCACTGGCCTAAATGAGTAAATCTCTTGTTAACATAACTGATTGAAGTTGTTGCAATCCAAATCTTAAAGTCAAGAACCATTTTAAGTTTTAAATCTTTGGTTGTGTAGTTTTGTTACCCCATAACAATGGAGAGTCAATGAATGTAAGGTTGGCCTTTAGTACTTTCTTGCTATCATCTGTTATATAAACCTAGACTTTGGTGTGTAAGGTATAGTTTTCACTGGGTTAGGTGCACCTGCCTTGGTTTTGTAGAGCCAGAAGTGAAGAGGACAGTCTTGTCCCTACAGTTGGTCCAATTACCCTAAGATCCTTCTACATTTTGGAACTAACCACTCCTAAAATCTGTCTGAGGGTATATTGGTAGCCTAAGAGCATAAGTCATTTTGAAACACCAACAAGATGGTGACTCTGCTAGGAAAATGTTACACAAGTCTATAATAACCAGTAGGTCATCATTGGAAATATAGGGTTATTCTTGCCCCTTGTCCTGTCAAACTCATTAGGATACTTGTCAGTGAGGAAATAGTGTTTTAAGATTCCCAATATACTTGGGTGGTGACTCAAACATCTTTGCAATAGTGCTAGTCAGTAGATTATTTATAAGATGAGTTATAGAGGTACTAGGTCTTAGAGAAAGGAGCATCCTGAAGATAGATTGGAAGAAGGTCCTCCAAGCACTTCTAAGCCTAGTCAGACAAAGGGGGGAAGAAAACAAAAAAATATGTCTCATACTTGGAAACATAAAGAAGATACAAGACAAGAAAATCAAACCAAGCCAGGTCAAGAAGAAAATGTCTCAGAATATGAAGAGGCTGTTGATTTGGGGTTGAACTAGTATGAGGATGAGTTACAAGTGGGAGATGCTGAATCTGAGACTACTCTCCTGGAATCAGAAGAAATTTTTGAAGAAGTTTATGAGTTGAAAAGAAGAGTCCAAGAATAGATTGCTATCAGACAACAAAGAGAAAAACATAAAGAGGACAAAGTAAGACAGGCCATGATAAGGGCTGAACAGTTAAAGAGGTAGTTATTAGATTTGGAGGCAATTAATTATGTCCCAGAGCCTAAAGGAATAGAGGAACAACCTATTGTGCAGAAGACGTATGAGACAACTAGACCTAGAGATAAAGGCAAACAAAGAGTTGTTGGAATTACAATCAATGAACATGTTAATGATAAGTATCCTTTAGATCAAGAGTTGAGAATAGATGTAGATCTTGAGAAGGCTAGAAAGGAGAAAGAGGTGTGGGCCAAAGAACTTGAGAAAGCAGAATTGGAGGCTACTGCTACAGAAATGAGGAAGAAGATTGAGTTTCTCAAGCATACTTCAAGACCTTCAACATCTACATCTCAAGGAATGGATCCACCTCGAGGAGGTCCCATTCATGAAAGGTACAAACAACTTATATTTTTGGGTATTCCTAGTTATCCTAATATAATTCTTGATGAAATTAGAAAGAAGCTCCCTAAATTTGCTGGAAACAATGTCATCACATGTGAGGAACATCTAAAGAACTTTATTGATGTAATAGATGATTATAATATTGAGCCTGATGATGTCATAATGAAGTTATTTGTACAATCTTTGACTGAAGATGCTAGGGACTGGTTTAGAGGATTGCCTCATGCTAGTATAGGGTCTTGGAATGAATTTAAGAATTGTTTCAAGGAACATTACAGTGATAAAACAAATGAGGTTTTTATTTTGAATGAACTCAATAACATAAAGAAAAATTAGAATGAAGATGTTCTTGAATTTAATATAAGATTCCAAAAAGCTATGCATAGGCTCCTACAAGTTATTAGATTAGATGATAGGGTATGTCTTGTGACATACTTAAATGCTTTTGATTCAAAGATGGAGTATCTTTTAAGGGATAAGAACCCTAGAAATCTTGGGGAGGCTTACAAGTTGGCTATTAACATAGAAAGTAATAGAAGAATATCAGGAAAATTAGCAAGAAGATATGATTGTAGGCCTCAAGCACAAAATAAGAAAGAGATGGGAAGGTCTGCAAACTTTAAACCCAAAGAGGAGGGTAATCTAAAATAGATTCTAAATGCTTTAGAGGTTCTGAGGCCTGATGAAAAAAGAAACAATAGGGTTGCAACTAATGACCGGTCAATTCCTAATAATTTTAGCAAGCAGCCAAGAATGCAAAATTACCCATACAATACTCAGTGGAAGGATGGAAAGCCCATTTTTCTGGCTAAGCGGGATAGGCCTGATGATAGGATTCCTGATCCTTTGCAGAGAAATTTAGTTAATATGAATGATGATATCCCATGGTGTGCTACTTGTCAATCTCCTCACAATCCAAAATGCTGTGTTATTGCCCCGAATCTATCTAAGAACCAGGAACAAGATGAGCAATATGATAAGAATGGCTATGTAATGATTTCTTCACATGCATAGAATGAGGTTGACTCCACTGATGAGATTGAGAATCAAGATGTTGTGGGCTCTCAAGCTAGAAATGAGGTTTTCCATCAGCAAGTTTTCTATGATGAAGAGGAGGAAGAATTTGATGATGTTGGATGTGGTGCAGTGAAATGTGAGGAGCATGTTTCCTTAAGGCGACCTTCTGATGGGAAATTGCTCAAATCACTATAGACATGGTCACTCAAGCCAAGAGCAATTACAATTTGAGAAATAGGATAGTTGGAAATGCAACTGGTAAATCGGGTAGCATGTTTATCAAGAGATCAGAAAGGAGTACAGAATAGCTTGAGGGAAAGGGGAAAGGTGCTGATGTTGCTAGTTAGGTGAAAATAAAAAGGAAGATTGGGCCTATTGCAATACCTAAGGGTAAAGCAAGGACATCAGAAGTACTTGTTCCCATACCCTAGAAGGGAGATGAGTCTCTACATAAAGATAAATCTGACTTGATTGTCCGAATAGAGGATAAAGATGTCACTATTTTTAAAGGGGACATGGATGACCAGAAGTATGTTCCCATTGATATGACTAAATTACTTTCACAAATGACTATCAAAGTTCTACTTTTGGAAATGATGAGGATAGAAGAGCACAAGGTGAAGGCTTTGGATTGGGTAAATGGTGCCTCTTCTACAAAAGTCCAAGCGATGAGTAGAAGTGATAAGCATGTGGCTTCTTTAGATGACAAACCTGATAGTAAAAATGAAGAAATCATCTCTAAGATTCCTCAGATATATTTGGATGCAAATGTTGCAAATACTGCATCAGGGACAATTGATCCTTTCTTTTTGTCTCTTATGATAAATGACAAATTATTGAAGAATTGTATGATTGATTCCGGGGCATCAAATATTGTCATGCCTACAGAGATCATGAGGTCACTGGGACTGAAAGTTGATACACCTCATGGAAGATGCCAAGCTATGGACTCAAGAGAGGTGCTAGTTATTGGTACTATTAAGGCTTTGCCTTATAAATTAGCAGCATTTCCTGACAAGTAGCTAACTATGAGTGTTTTAGTGGTTGATATCCCTCCACAGTATGGGATGCTATTATCAAGGAGATGGAGTGCTTCTATGGGTGGAAGTATCTAGTGTGCCTTGTCTTTTGCTACTTTTAACATTGGAGGAGAAAGTGTGAAGGTGTCAAGGGAAACTAGAACTCCACATATGATTGAGGAGAATGAA
Source organism: Chamaecyparis obtusa (assembly GCA_027943335.1). Classification (NCBI taxonomy): domain Eukaryota; kingdom Viridiplantae; phylum Streptophyta; class Pinopsida; order Cupressales; family Cupressaceae; genus Chamaecyparis; species Chamaecyparis obtusa. Next base: position 4,458,521 of record BSBK01001913.1, read on the forward strand.
GATGATAACATGAATTATTTTGTGGACACTGACATTGGTTCTTTCCAAGTTAAGGAGAAAGGGGTGCAAGAAAAGGTCAAGCCTATCCCTCTGGCTGATGAAGAGGATAACATGGTAGAAGGTAATGTCTTATGGACTTTATATTTTGATGGAGAAAGTTCAAAGGAAGGTGCTAGAGCAGGAGTGCTATTGATATCCCCAAATGGTAAAACTTTTAAGTTTTCTTTCACTCTCTTGTTTCCTTGCACAAATAATGTTTCTAAATATGAGGCCCTACTGATTAGTTTGAGACTAGCATTAAGACATGGAATTAAACATCTTAGGGTGATTGGTGATTTTGAGTTAGTAATCTCTCAGATTAGATCAAAATATGCATCAAAGAATCAAAGACTGAAACAATATAGAAATGTTGTTTGGGATGAAATTGAAGGTTTCAGTGCTTTTGGTATTGATTGGGTGGATAGAAGCCAAAATAGGATGGCTAATTTATTGGAAAACATAGCACTAAGGCCAGAGGATGTCACTTTTGTGGGGATATCCAAAATTGAGTTTATGTCTAGGCCTTCTATCCCAGACAATGTTGAAAATTGGCAAGTATTTTTTGATGATCAGGATATACTAAGATTCTTGCAGTGTGAGTCTCATTTTGGTGGTCAAGAGATGGATATCAGCACTTATGTTGACATTAGAAATGGGAAAGAAAATGTTCTTGGGAAAGAAGTTTTGCAATTGAAGTCAAATAGGGTCCCAAGGGGATTGGTTTCTCTTGAGAGGGCATTTGACAATAAAGAAAGGGCTTGTTTTTCTAAATTTGTTGATAAGATCAATGATTTGGAGGAAATAAATCTAGGAACAAGTCAAGTACCCAAAAATGTTTATATAGGTAGCTGTTTGTCCCCAAGAACTAGAAAAAATCTGATTGACCTTCTCAAAAAATTTAGACATGTTTTTGCATGGTCTTATGATGATTTGAAAGCCTATAGACAAGATCTGTTCCAACATGAGATACCACTGAAAGAGGGTACCAAACCTTTTAGGAAAAAGTTAAGACCTGTAAATCCTACCTTGGCACCAAAAATGTAGGATGAACTCAAAAAGATGATAGACACTGGAATCATCAAGCCTAATAGACATTTTTCTTGGGTATCAAACTTGGTTCCAGTCAGAAAAAGGAATGGTGACATTAGGTTGTGTGTTGATTTTAGAAATCTAAATGTTAATTCTTTGAAGGATAATTATGGTTTGCCAAACATGGAAAATATGTTGTAGAGGGTTACTGGATCAGAGCTAATGTCCATGATGGATGGCTTCTCTGGATATAATCAGGTCATGGTCAAGGAGTTAGAATAGTTTAAGACTGCATTCACTACCCCCTGGGGAACATATGTTTATGTTAGAATGCCCTTTGGCTTGACAAATGCTGGAGCTACTTTTCAGAGAGCCATGGATGTGGCCTTTGCAGACTTTATAAACAAGTTTTTGGTAGTATATTAGGATGATCTCACAGCATATTTAGATAAGGTGAGTCAACATTGTGAGCATCTTGAGAAGATTTTTATCAGGGCTTTGGAATATGGGGTTTCTTCGAATCCAAAAAAGTATGCTTTTGGTGTTGTGGAAGGCAAACTCTTGGGACATATTGTGTCTAAGGATGGAGTGAGGATTGACCCTGAGAGGGTTATGGCTATAGATAGGCTATCCCCACCTAGAAATGTTAAAGGAATACAATCCTTCTTTGGGTAGGTCAACTTTCTAAGGAGATTTGTTACAAATTTTGTAGAAATCAGTATCACCATCTCTAGAATGTTGAAAAAAGAGGCAAAGGTTGAATGGAATGAAGAAGTAGATGAATCTTTCTGTAGTATCAAAAAAGCCATCAAAGATGCTCTAGTTTTAAGAACACCTGATTATGGTAAGCCCATGCAGATTTTTTCTTTTGCCTCTTGTCATACAGTTGCAACAATTTTATTGCGGAAGAATTCAGATGGATATGAACAACCCATATCATTTTTTGGCAAATCCTTACAAGAAGCAGAACTAAAATATGACATTACTGAGAAGCATGCTTATGCCTTGGTCAAAGTAGTCAAGGCTTTTAGATGTTACCTTGTAGGAGCTAAGGTGGTTGCTTATGTTCCTAGTGCTGCAGTTAAGGATATATTGGTACAACAAGAGGTTTCAGGGAAAAGATGTAGATGGATCAACAGGATTCAAGAATTTAACATTGAAATTCAGGTTACAAAGTTGATAAGAGGCTTAGGTCTTGCAAAGTTAATGGCACAGAGCAACTTAGTTGCCAATCATGTAAATATGTTAGAAGAAGAACAAAGGCCATATATTTGTGATATGGATTACTGTGACTGGTACAAGGATGTTATTGGTTACTTGCAAAAATTCCTCCTTCCCCCTGAAATGGATGAAAACAAAAGGAGAACTATCAAGTTGCAATCTGCAAGGTATGCTATTATACATGGTAAATTGTGGTGGAGAAGCAATGGAGTGTTACTAAAATGCTTAGATCATGAGAGATCCAAAGCCTTGTTAGATGAAATGCACCAAGGTGTTTGTGGAAGGCACTATATGGCAAAGACCATAGCTCACAAGATTCTTAGGTTTGGATTCTGGTGGCCTACAATTTTTAAAGATGCATATCAGTTTGTAAGAAAATGTGATGCATGTCAGAGATTTGCTGGTAAGTTAAAATTCAATGGGAATCTGCCACTCAGGCCTGTTGCAGTTCAAGCTCCTTTCCAAAAATGGGGTATAGATTTTATTGGAGAGATTCCAAATAAGTCTAGTGGTGGCCATTATTATATACTGGTGGCAACAGACTATTTTACCAAGTGGGTTGAAGCTACCCCTACTAGAAAGGCTACTAGCAAAGTTGTGACAGATTTTGTAATGCAAAATATTCTTACCAGATTTGGTTGCCCAGAGGTAATTGTGGTTGATAATGAAATGTGTTTTAGATCACAAGAATTCAATGATTTTTGTCAGCAATATGGGATACACATTTCATTCTCTTCCCCATATCATCCATAAGGAAATGGCCAGGATGAGTCTAGTAACAAAAGTCTGATTAAGATTCTCACGAGAGTATTGGATAAAAATAAGAAAGCTTGGGACTCTAAATTATGGTTAGCATTATGGGCTAACAGGGTAACTATAAAGAAGGCTATAGGTTGTGCTCCATTTGATTTAGTGTATGCGATAAGTGCTAGATTGCCTTAAAATAATCTATTGTAGATGTATAAGTTTATCTAGGCATATGATGAAGATTTGGATGATGAGATGAGGGTAAGAATGGATGAGTTGATCCAGTTGGATGAGGTAAGGAGAGATGCACATGAAAGAAATGAAATATTGCAGAGGCAGTGTAAGAATCTATTTGATAAGAGGGCTACCCAGAGAAGTTTTGAAGTAGATGATCTTGTTCTGATGTGGAATGCAAGATTAGAAGATAAAGGAAAGCATGGGAAGTTTGATCCTATCTGGTTGGGCCCTTATCTTATTGAAAGAAAATGGGGAACAAATTCTTATGTCCTAAAGGATTTGACTAGTGGTACTTTGGAATTGCCTATTCATGGACAATTTCTAAAGTTTTACTTCTCCTGAAGTAGCTTTTCCATGAGCAGTAGTTTAGGTTTTCCTTTGTATAGTCATGTTGTTTTTGGGTCAAAGTTTTGATTTGGTCTACTCTTCCAGGAGATTCTAGCTTACTCGTTGTATCTGTAGGAGATACATGTCCTTGATTATGAGCCACTATTGGTAGTATTCTCTATTTTTCCTGTCCCCCCCCCCCCCCCCCCCCCCCAAATTTTTTTTTTGTTGAAGTTTTTGTATCTTCCTAGTTTTTGTGTTGAATCCCTCTGCATAATTTTGATATCTTTAGGGTTCAAGTTTGGTCAAAATTGAAGAAAACCCTAAGTGCTAGGGTAAAATCCCTTTGTATGCCTTATAAAAAATCCAAAACCCTAGTTTGCCCCGGCCTTGTTCTATTCCCGTGTTACTTTTTTAGGCCACTTAGGTTTTTTAAATGCATGTGCACTTTGTCTTTCCCAGTCTGCGCCAATTCACATAGTCTTCTAGCGGTTAGCATTTCTTTTCAGTGTTTATGTTACTACAGTGGTCGCGTAGTCTTCTGTTCCCAGTGGTTTATCTCTCAACTATTTGCAAGCTGACTTGGTGATTTTTCATTGGTTGAGGTGCAATGAAGTGGATATTTTTAGTGGGACCTGGTTGTCAGCGTGTCCTTAAGGGTCCTGACATTCGTAGAGGATCTATGGTTGGTGTAAGTTCTCATGCATTTTGTCAGAGCCATGAGATCTTACGCTGGCCGTTGATTTTTCTTTTCTCAGGCATCAATATGCGAGGTGGGTCCTTTGATAGGTGGAGCTTATTTGTTGAGTTTTGATTGGTTGCTAGATGGGTGATGAGGATGTGTCAGTGGGCCCATATCTTTTCAGAGGTTTACAGATTCTAAATCTATGGTTTTCTTAAGTTTGCATGGAATCTGTCAGAGCCATGAGATCTTAAGACAACTATCTGATTTAAAGGCTTATTTTAAGTGGGTCCAATGTGCCACGAAGTGCTCACTCCTGATTGGTTGATGGATTTGTGACTTGGAAGATTGTCGGTGGGGCCAGTCTTTCAGCGTCCAGGCATGTTTAAAGCTTGAGTAGATCTTGCAGTTGTCATTATACCATTTGGAGAAGATGCATGTTGTTTAGGCATCATGGTATAGCAACAACCGTCCGATTTTGTATAAGAGATGCGATTTGGCTAACCGTTGTGTTAATTTTTGTGAGCCGTTCGATGTGCCAGGAGGAAGTGGATCGATGACTATGTTTTAAAAGTAGATCAAGTGGCCATTGCCATAAGTTTTCAAATGTGTCAAGGTTTTTTTTTGCAAGGTTAGGAGACAGTGCGCTAAAAGAGCCATATTGCAGGACCATTTTTGGTCATTTCCAGCTTGGTTGCAGGTGAGAATTTATGAGGATGATCCTGGTAGTTGTTCTAGCATGATTTTGTGTCCTTGGGAGCCTCTGCTAAGGAAAGATTGATAGGTGGGTCATGCATTTCTCTGCTATAGCCAGAATTAATGGGGCTTTTGTGATGATTTTGTCCTTGAGGCTGGTACATGGTCAAATCAGTTGCAAAGTTTGATGATTTTTTGATCTCACCGGCCTTGCGCTTGGAGCTTGTCTTGTTTGCATTCACTTTTTGTTTGAGTTAGGTGATTTTGAATTGTTTCTTTGAATGATCATTAGTTGCTTGTTTCAATCCTTGAGATAAAAGGATTTTTCATGATCATTCGAAGGCATTGGGAGTTAGGTGTTCATAATCTCTTGCTTGGTGAGCCCTATTCTTAGTTAGGGTTGTAAGAATTTTGTTTCAGTGCTTGTTAATGAGAGATAAAAAGTTGTAGGTCTAAGCCGTAGTTTGCAAGCATAATTTGTTGTTACTGATTGTATGCATAGAAAAGATTCATCATACTTAGTACAAATATATGATTCTTCTCTCTCCTCTGTGTCAAGTCAAGTAGGCTTCGAGCTTTCTAGTTTGTTACATATTATTTTATGTATGTATCTTCATTCTTGAGTTCTGATCTAGGATTGGATTAAATTATGCTCTAGATGGGATGTGAGTTTACCCTTGTCTACCTAAGGATTCATTGTAAGAAGTAAGGATTGTGGTAAATGTATTTATGGCTATGAATCTCATATGTTCTCTGATCTGTGTATCCTTTATGTTTAAGAAATCTTGTCCAATGGATGAGGCACTGGCCTAAATGGGTAAATATCTTGCTAACATAACTGATTGAAGTTCTTGCAATCCAAATCTTAAAGTCAAAAACCATTTTAAATTTAAAATCTTTGGTTGTGTAGTTTTGTTACCCCATAAAAATGGAGAGTCAATGAATGTAAGTTTGGCCTTTAGTACTTTCTTGCTATCATCTATTATATAAACCTAGACTTTGGTGTGTAAGGTATAGTTTTCACTAGGTTAGGTGCACCCACCTTAGTTTTGTAGAGCTAGAAGTGAAGAGGGCAGTCTTGTCCCTATAGTTGGTCCAATTACCCTCATATTGGTACCTACCAATCTTGAACTTCATTAGGCACTATTCACTGACCATGACCATATGGTCATCCTGCACCCAAGCAACCCGATATGGATGTGGATGTTTCTACCTCTTGAGCTTCAACTTTGTCACCATCTCCTCTAACACCAAATTATCAGTATTTCCACTATCAATAATCACATCACAATAGTTACCCTCACACTTGCACCTAGTGCGAAACAAGCTCCTCTTTTGTTCAGGTTCATTCTCACCACTCAGCAGGACTCTTCTGTTGATCAGTGTTTCTCCTCTTTCAACATCTTTAGAATTTGAGGATCTGGCATCTTCATCTACATGTGCCACTCTGGCCTGGCCTTCATTCCTCCTATCTATCCTTCCTTGGCATTGAGGACATTCAAATGCCCTATGACCTTCTTCTCCATAGTGAAAACATGTTCCACGAAAGCCTCCTCTTCCTGAACCTTGTCCTCTTCCTCTCTGATCTCTATTGTTCTGATCTTGGAAATGATTGAAATTATCTCCTCTCTGATTCGACTATTATTGACCTCATCTTTCTTTTTCAGATCTTCATTTCAATCTCCATATGACCATCCACTAGATCTTCCATCATGACCTCTTCCGCTTTGTCTTCTCTCAAACCTCTTGTTCAGCGTTTCATCTACTTTTAGGGAAAACTGGTATGCCTCTTCAATACCATTCATTTGAACCGAATTCAATTCTTCCTAAATGCTCAGCCTGAACCCATTAAGGTAACGGGAAACTTTCTCATTGTCAACTTCTGCATGGCCTGTTCTGATAAGGATTCGATGGAACTCCTCTATATACTCCTAAACATATCTTCCTACTTGCTTCAAACTTTGCATTTTATTCAGTAGGTCAAGCTCATAATCAACAGGAATGAACTGTCACTTCAATTTATCCACCATCCAATCCCATCTTGTGATTTTATCCTTTCCTCTTCTATTTCTCTCCAATTGAATCTCTTGCCACCAAATCTTCGCATGACCCTTCAGTTTGGCCTTTGCAAATTTGACCCTATTAGGATCCTCAACATCTTCATACTTGGAATATTCTTCACATTCATTGATCTAGTCGATCAATTCCTTTGGGTTAAGATTTCCTGAAAATGTAGGAACCTCAATCTTAGGTCTTTTCCCGATCTTGGAAATGGCCCGAAAAAGTCTTTCTTCCTCCTGGTTCACAATTATGACTTCTCCTTCTTGATATTCTTCTTCGGCTTCATCCTTGCTTTCATTTCTGACATTAAGATTCATTCCTCTATGAATCTCTTCTTGAAATGCTCGCACTTGTCTCTCGAGTGCTCTAACCTCTAGTGTTACAATACTAGCTCTTCCACCACGTTCCCTTTATGGAGGCATTTTCACGATGCATGCTAAAACCCTAACCATAGTGTTGGTACAAACTACCTCATAGTCGATGATTTGTTTATACATAAACCCTAACCCACGGTCCTGGTGCAAACTACCTCATAATTAGCAATTTATTTACACAGAAACCCTAACCCATAGTCCTAGTGCAAACTGCCTCACAATCAGTGATCTATTTACACACTCAGGAACTCCTACTCTGATACCACTTAATGAAGGGTGCTCCCCTTAATACCACAAACACATAACAGAAATAGAGAAACAACAACAATATGCAAGAACAAAAAATGGGCTTCTTATTATCTCCAAAAATGTGGAATTAAAAACTTTCAGAATTACAATATGTAAAGCCACATGGGCATTCCCTTACAATATTCTATAGGAAAAAGCCTCGAATCAATACCTAGATCTACTACAAGAACTGTCTCGAACTGCTTAAGACAACACTACAACCTCCCTTATATAGGCAATTTTCCACTGTCTGGGAAGGTTCCAAAATTTTAGCTAATAAGGCTGACCAAACTTGGAATTATCTTATTTTTTATCTTATGGCTCAAAACAACTTTTGAAACCCAAACAAAAATTTTGAAGGAAATTTATTTTCTGCTATTTCAGGTGGCCCAACTTCCAAAGACCATAAGTCATCACCCGTTGAACCGATTAACTATTATGACCCCATTTTGGAAAGGGCATGAAGTTCTCTACAATGCCTAAATCAACCGAGCTTCATACAACCAAAGTTTCAACCTCATTCGGGGCCTCTAAAGCCTTCAAAGTTTCTGTACCCTATTTCCAAAACTAAAATTTTTCAATATCTTCAAAACTAGACTTGATCCGACAATGAAACTTTACTGGTAGGCTTATACAACCAAAATGAACCTCCACCTGTGAAATCAGAATATTCTAAGATCATATGACCAACTTACTAAAAATAGTAAGTTTCCATAAATAGTAGCTCTGCACAAGATAACCCTTATTGAAAAGAAACCAGAAATATTTTTGGGTGATGCAAGATTTCTCTTACACCTAGGATGCTCTTGCATCAGCTGATGATTCAGGTCCTGATTGACCAAGAATCAAGATGATGCTAACTATATCAACAATTAATTGATGATTATGAAGAAGTGCCAAAATGCCTGATTCTGAACCTATGATTATGAAGAAGTGACTGTCCTGACTCTAGACCAGATTGTCCAAAAGAATTGAAAGGATGCCAAATCTGAACCCTTCAATTACAAAGAACCAAGGAAATAACACAATTGAACTGATGGATATGAAGAGGTGATTGTAAGAAATAGGGAATATTGAGGGGGGGGTGTGAATCAGTATTCTACAAACTTTTACTTTTGCCCAATTATGGATATAACAGATTAACTTGATACTTATAAAATAGAGTAAACTAAATAACATGCACAACAATAAAGAAAATGAACTCGTAACACATTATTTGTTCTTGAGGAAACCTTGGCCAAGGGAAAACCCTGGTGGGGATGATACCCACAATGATCCACTAATCAAGAGTATCTTATTAAGGATGTTGACCCTGTTAGGAGCCTATTATATACATATAGTGTCTCAGTCCTGATTAAGGGACTCTAGGCCTTGTTAGAAGCCTCAACTCTGCTAAGTGTTGGTAGTACAAATAGAAATAATTACAAGATGAGCCCACTTCCCAAACATGTAATGTACAATGATTTTTTATTACAAAAAGGAGTAAGGTATATAACCTTTACTACTTCGCTTGCATATACAAAGTTTTCTTGCTTGACTTTCACAATTTACAACTTCACATGAATATCTTTCACATACATATGTTCTCTCCTTACTTCACATTACATATGTCTTACATTTATACAAGTTATTAAGAATAATAACTTTTACAGTCAGCTTTACAAAACATAAAGAATTACACAAAAATACATATTAACTTGTTCTTCCCGAGGGTTAACATCTAATATGCCATCCCTTTATATGATTAAGTTATTATTTTGATAAACAAAATAATCCCTTAACTATTTACTAATGTTGTCTTCTTTCTTTATCCTGTCGGCTTCAACTTTGTTCCTGTAATACTGCAATAACTTCTTCTGTACATGACTTATAGACTTGCGCTCTTAGGTGAGTCTTGAATATACATCATAGTATTCATGTTCAAGTGTGCAAGTACTAAACTTACTTCTATTGACATCGCCAATCAAAATTGTCTCTAGTTAGATTGGGAAAATGCTGCTTACACTTAGACAATTTTGCTATGCGCTTTGTCATAATTGCTCTTTGTCATATGCGGTCTTCATATAGATCATATATTTCCATAATGAAAACATCTAGATATATAACTCAACCAAATTGCCAACAGTGATACAGTTCGCAAGATTAAGAGAATACCAAATTGATATGGATCTTGATGAATATGATATGCCCCAAGTGATGTGCCCTAAGCGACGAGGACTTTCGATAAATCAACAACTAGATGTGGTTGTTGTCTTGATTACTGAAAGAAAGATTTGATTTACAGATTTGATTGATGTGCAATACCATGCCCCCTTCAGGATGAAAATTGAAATTTGACAAGAAAAGCTAGTGTTGAATGTTTAGAAGCATGTTAATTGATTTGAGAATTGGTTATGCACGTTTGAAGACATGTTCTACATCGTTTGGAGGTCCTGAACACCAAGTTTGACCATGAGTTGACCATGGTTGACCAAGTTGAAATTTTGATAGTTTTATGTGAGATAATCAGTTAAGTTGAAAATTGGATTTCTATGATGATTGAAGGTCGATTATGCAAGCAGTCGGCCGTCTTGGGTCCAAAAATTTTAAATTATGATTTTTGACAAAGTAAACAATCTCAGATTTTGATTTTGATCTTGAAAATGGGTTTACTTGCTAATTAATTTGGAGGGACCTTCGTATGATACTCAGCCCTTGATAGTTTGTTTTAGCGCAATTTGGAGAATATCAAACACAATGTTGACTTTAAAACCATGAGAAAAAAGCAACCATGCAGAATGCAAAATGCAAATGAAATGCAAACCTAGGACTTAGTCACTAATCATGTGTCGGTCTTTTATCATCATATAATTTTTAATTAGGTAACTAGATAAATCAATACAACATCCACTAGTTAGAAAACTATGAACATATGAATATTGATTTTTGTGTCAAAGTCAATACAACACCCACTGGCTAGACAAGCATGGACATATGAATATTGATTTTGTTTTTGGAATGTTAGATTAGATATAAGCATCAAGGCACAAATGCTAGGATGACCTGAATATCATGTCCATTTTGATATTGCAATTTGTATAAGCATCAGAACAAAAACATTGTGATGACCTAGATACGCCTTGCGTGCAAACACACCAAACAATCAAGAGATCATTTTGAATCTGTTGTGAATTACTTGTAGTGACCCTTTATCATTCACATCCTTAGGTAAGATCGTGTTTCAAAGTTAGGAGTAAGAATTCACTCAAAAAGACAATAGTTAGATCAAACTTCTTTGAATTTTCTAGGTATCAATGGTCGAGGTACTCATGGCCATCCAATACGTGATAGAGGCTCTTACAGATGGACACCATTTCAATCCAAAATTTCCAAAGTTGTTAGATTTTCACTCAAAGCATAAAATAAAGAAAAGATTATGCCCCCAGTCATCACTCTCTAAATCTTGTAAAGGACATCATCGAAGAGCTTAAAAGGACAAAATATGCAAAAATCTTAATGCGAATAAGTAATCATACAAGGAGATAAAAGCAGTGAAGCAGAGATTGTTTTTTATTTGTGTTGATGTTTGTTTGTGTTGTTGTAGATGCAAAATCCTTTCTGGTGAGGAGACAGATAGACAGACTCAAATGTAGCTTCAAAGGACTTTGACTGGATATGACTCATCTAAGGTACACTAGAGACCATAGGATATGACATTGATTGCCCCCAAGTTTTTGAACATTGATAGGATACAGACGCTTTGAGCTGTTTGGTGTACAGACTGACTTTATTGAAAATAGGAATGTGGAAACAAACCAAGAGATATATACAAACTAAAGCAAGACTAAAAGCTGGGAAAGACCAAGATTGCATTGATAGATGGAGCATTTTGATACAAGTGGCACCCGTTTGTTAGGTTTTCACCATCTTGGCAGAGATTATATTTTTTCTACCAAGGTGCATGTTTCCAGGTTTTCACCAAGGTGCTTTTTCTTTTTCTCATTTTTTTATTTTTTTCATTTTTTTCATTTTTTGTGATACATCAAGGTGCCTATTTGCTAGGTTTTCCCCAGGATGATCATTTTTTCAGGTCTTTTTTTTATTTTTATAATTTTTTCAAGACATTTTACCATAGAATGAATGCCTTAGGCATAGAATTTCTTTAGATGGAGAACGTTGATTGGTTCTTAGAGCTATTCTCCTTCAGTCATTGAGAGTTGATAGATTCAAGAGCCAAAAGTAGCAGTGATAATAAAGGGACCCAACCAATTGGGTTCAAACTTACCCTTGCGTTATCTATGTGATTGATTTTTAGGATTCTCTCTCAAGACTAGATCACCAACCTAAAATTCTCTATGTTAGACATTCTTTTGGTAGCCTCTAGACATTCTTTCTGATATACTCTGAGATGATCATATGCTTCTTGTCTATGCTCATCTAGTAGTTCAAGTTGTTGCAACCTAGACACTTTATAGTCATCATCGGTTACTAGACCCTGCATTCTAATTCTTAGTGATGGGATTTCAACCTCAATGGGTAGTACCCGCTTTAGAGCCATAAAATAAAGTGAATGGTGTAGCCCCAGTGGGTGTTCTGATACTTGTTCTATAGGCCCAAAGAGCTAGATTAATCATGAGATGCCAGTCTCTTCCTATTTTATTAACTATCTGATGCAAGATCTTCAACAGATTCTTGTTCAATGCCTCTTCTTGTCCATTCCCTTGGGGATAGTAGATGGATGACCAATGTTGTATGATCTTGAATTTAGCACATAAGGAATCTAAGTCCCTATTCTTGAATTGTCCACCATTATCTATGACTATTGAATGTGGGATTTCATACCGACATATGATGTAGTTTAGGATGAACATTGATATTTGTTTGCCGGTTGCTTGAGTCAAAGGAACTACTTCTATCCATTTTGTGAAATAGTCTGTAGCTATGATTATATGGGTATGTCCATTAGATGAATGAGGACATATAGCCCCTATAAGATCAAACACCCATTGCTGAAAAGGCCATTGTGTAGTAAAGGGAATCAAATCTCTCCCTGGTGCATGGATTAAGTTACCGTGTACTTGGCACTTTTGACAGTTCTTAGCATATTTGATAGCCTCCTTTTCCATTTCAAGCCAATAATACCCAACCCTAATAAGTTTTTGAGCTAGTGTTAAACCGTTGGAATGTGATCCACATATACTATCATGGACTTCCTCTAATGCACGTTGAGACTCTTCACATTCTAAACACCTAAGAAATGTACCATCTAGACTCCGTTTGTACAGATAATTACCAATGATGACATACCGAGATGCATTTTTGATAAGGCATCATTTCTCATGGTGATTGAAGGAATCAAGAATGATTTGGTCTTGAAGGTAGGAGTATAGGTTTTTGTATCTGGAAGAATCATGACCAACAACAATGCAGATCATACGGGTTTCAGGCGAATCATATGAAGGAAATGATAGTTCTTCCACTAGGAACTCGTAACATAGCTCATATTCAGGTTGTTGTAGTAGAGATGATAGCATTGCCATAGCATCAACAACCTTGTTCTCCATTCTAGGAATCTACTCAAAAGTGATAGATATGAAATATTTCTTTAAGTCATCTACCATGTGTTTATATGGAACAAGTTTCTCATCTTTTGTCTAGTACACATCATTGACTTGGCATATGATTAGCTGTGAGTCTCCATGAATGTGAAACTTTGTTATTCACCACTCAATTGCTATCTTCATGCCATTAAGTAGGCTTCATATTCAACAATATTATTTGTGCAAGGAAACTTGATTATGAATGCTTTAGGTATTGAGTAACCTTGTGGTCTTATGAATAGTATGCCTGCTCTGGAACCATTTTGTGTATAAGATCCATCAAAGAATAGACGCCAAGTCCTAGAAGAAATGTGCATGATGGATGAATCAGGAAATTCCATCTGTAATGGTGTATCATCAAACAATGGTGCTTCAACCAGTTGATCTGCAATGACTTGGCCTTTAATAGCTTTCCTTTCAACATATTCTATGTTAAATTTGCTCAATAGCATCACCCATTTAGCTAGTCTACTTGTGAGGGCAGCTTTGCTTAGTAGGTACTTTAGTGGATCAATCTTATCTATTAGTTGTGTTCTATGAGCTAACATGTAGTGTCTCAATTTCTGTGATGCAAAGATCACAGCTAGACAAGCTTTCTCAATGATTTAATAGTTCTTCTCATAATCTACCAATGTTCTGCTGATGTAGTAGATAGCTCTCTCTTTCTTGTTATTATCATGTTGTGCTAGTAATGCCCCTAGTGATGTATCTGTGGCGAAGACATATAGAATCAATGGCTTCCCTTGAATAGGAGGCATCAAAATAGGAGGATTTGATAGATATTGCTTGATGTGATTGAAATTCTTTTCACATTCCTCGCTCCATGAGAAGATCACACCTTTATGTAATGTCTTTGTGAAAGGTTGTGATATATCTGCTAACTGAGATATGAAACGTCTGATTGATTGCACCCTTCCTTGTAAGGTTCTCATTTGATTGATATTTTTAGGAGGTTGCATCTCCATGATAGCTTTGACTTTAGGAGGATCTACTTCAATGCCCTTCTTTGAAACAATCTAGCCTAGGAGCTTTCCAGAAGTGACACCAAAAGCACACTTCTTAGGGTTCAGTTTAAAGCTAAACTTCTCCATTCTATCTAGTATTTTGCTTAAGTCATTCAAATGTTCTGATCTTATCATAGACTTAGCTAGGGTGTCATCAACATAGTCCTCCATAGTTCGATGCATCATGTCATGAAAGATAGATGCCATAGCTAGTTGATATGTAGCTCCAGCATTTTTAAGACCAAATGGCATGACATTCCAAAAAAAAGTACCCCATGCACATGTAAAATCTATTTTCTCTTGATCTTCTGGAGCAATTTTGATTTCATTGTATCCAAAGAAACCATCCATTAGAGAATACATTTCAAAGCCCGTAGTCATGTCCACTATCATATCAATGTTTGGTAATGGAAAATAATCCTTAGGGCATGATTTGTTTACATCTCTGAAATCTGTGCATACTCTTATAGATTTTTCTAGTTTTGATACTGGAATAATGTTAGAGATCCAGTCTGCATAATCTATGACTCAGATAAATCTGGCTTTTAGTAGCTTCTCTAGCTCAGCTTTGACTAGAAGTGCAACATGTGGATGCATCTTCCGCAACTTTTGTTTTACAGGTTTGATTCCTGGAGCTATAGAAAGATGATGCATTATTAGATTTGGATCTAACCTTGGCATATCTGAATACTTCCATGCAAAGTTAGTCTTCTTTTCTATTAGGAAAGTAGTAAATGCTTGTTTCTCTTCCTCTGATAGGGATTGTGCTACATGAATAATTTGTGGTTCCTCTATTGTACCCAAGTTGATAGATTGAGTTAGCTCTATCAGTACTAGAGATCTATCCTATAAATGGCTCGGAAGGACATCAAATATCTCATCCTTAGGTGCCTTAGAGAGGTTTTCACCTTCAGATATGTCATTTATTTTTACCATTTTAGGTTCTGAGACTACCACATAGTAGTTTTCACCTTCATAAATCTTTTTCTTTTTTCTTTTGTTCTTTTGACTAAGATATTTGATATCTGACTCTGTCATGCTAATGCTTGGTTCACTAATGGAAGTCGTCATAGGTTCCACTACATTGAGGTAACATGCAAGGGCATAGTCATTTTAAAAGGTATAAATATCTTGGCTCAGATCGGTAGTAGTTTGGTCAATAAGCTCTAGATGTTGGATAGTCAATGTAGGGGAGGATTGGGAAATGGTGTTCATGCATATGGTGTTGTCATCATTGGTCCTAACTCGATTCTCAAATTAAAAGGTGATATTACTTCTCAGAATGTTCAATTCATGAATAGTCTCAATGTCATTATTGGATTCCACTTTAGCCATAGGTGGATCAAACTCATTAAGTTCACCATTTCGCTCTAGACTTACGTCAGATTTAGGTGAATATTGGTGAATGACATCAATGTGTTTCTCAATAATAAGTTCATCTTCTTTTGGAATAACTCCCCCTTCATAGTCATTTAATTCATCCTCTGATTCTTCATCTAGACCTTCGAGAAATCTGAGAACATGTTTAAAGTTAGGATGAATCCCCCAAGCAGGATTACCTTCAAATTCTGATTTGAATTCATACTCATGGGAGTTTGTTTTAGAATCACTATTGTATCCCAATTTTTTAGCTATTGTGATAGGTTTACCTTCCTCTTGTTTAGTAATAGGTTCTTGTGTAGCTACCACATTGATGTTCTCCTTAGGTTTTTCTTCATCTTTAAGAAGATCTAGTATTTCTTGAGGTAAATGTTCATAAGGAATAATTTTGGAGGTGTCTGAATCATCGCTATCTGATTATTGAGTTTCTTCCTCTAGCTAAGTTTTTTGTTGATAGTTCAATCTGCTCTAAGACACATGGAGAGTTTTTGCTAAGATGAAAAGGCTTCTTTTGATATCCTAGGCCTGTAGTATCTTTATTCATCCTTCCACAATGTTCAATTGGTTTTACAATGCCTTTGCCTCTTGTTCCTAAAGGTCCTTTTCTAGTGTATCCTATTTTAGACATGAGTTTATGACCTAGTCCATAAGATTTGATAGGGATTTTAGTCATTTTAGAGTCACATTTCTGAACTATCTAGGATTGAGACTCATCTTTGTATAACCATGCTAATATAGCTTCTTCCTCATTAGATTCTTTCTTGGACACTTTTTTTGTGATAAAACTTCCATTAAATATGACCTAGGATTCTTTAGCTATACGTTTCACCTTGTTTGAAGGTTGTCCATAAGATTTTGGGGACAACAGGAGAGATGTGAGAGATAGGACTAGTTCCATTGTGTATTCTCCCATACCCGTGTCCTTAAATTTGACTTCTTTGGCAATGTCTTCCATCTTGGATGTAGATGCAATGTCTGTTTGCTTGGTGAAAAATTCTCTATTATGTGGAACAAGTTTGTACTTTCTTTCAAGGCATTGTAAGATGTGGATATGTCAGCTGGTATTGTGACCTCTACTCCATCATAAGGAAACTTCAAACATTGATGGTATGTTGATGGAATAGCTTGCATTTCATGTATCCAAGCCCTCCTTATAAGAATGTTGTAAGACAGTGGAAGATCTAGAACTTGACAAGTGATGTCCTTGATAACAGGTCCTATTCTGATAGGTAGGACAATTGTTCCTTTGGAGGATCTTTCTTGCTTATCATATGATTTTATGGTTATCTTCTTTTTAGGATCAATAACATCTTCTGATAATCCTAGTTGTATGATCAATTTGTAGGAATAGATATTTAGACCACCGCCTCCATCTATCAAAATGCGTTTGACATGATGGTTTTGGATCAGGACTTCAATGTGCAAGGGATGGTTATGCAGATGACTTAGTGAATTGTCATCTTCCTCTGAGAAGGAGATATACTAGGGTGATGTCAGATGACCAACCATATTTTGGAATCTGTCTAGATCAAGATTGTTAGGAACATTGGAACCGAGTAGAGCTTTATCCAGAATAGCTCTACGAGCAAGAGATATCTGAAGCAACTCAAACATGGATATGTTTGCATTGGTATGCTGGAGTTGTTGGAAAATACTGTATGATGTTGGCCTCATGTCTTTAGGATTTGATGATTTTGACACAACCCTCTATTTGGAAGGAGCTGAAAGATTGAAAGGCACCTTAGGGGCATTTGATGAACCCAAGTTTTGTCTTTATAGATGTGCCTGAGCTTGTGATCGAGTTACTGCATTCGTTGATTGATTTTTTGTATCCTTTCTTACAATGGTGATGACATTGCAATGTTCAAATAGGAATGGTTCAACCATGTTTAGAACAACATTGTTTCCAGAGTAGGTGTAATTGACTTTAGCACCCATGTTAGGCTGAGAAGATGAATCTCCTTTAGTATGCTTCAGAAATGGTTCTGTGAATGCTGTATGATCATTGTTGGTTTTATGGTTGTCAATTACAACTTCTCCTACATCAATTTTGTCTTGAATGAGATGTTTCAGATGCATGCAGTTATTGGTCTTATGACCCTTGTTTCGATGGAAGTCACATAAATTGATCTCTTTACATGATTTTGGTTTAGGTTCAGGATCAAATGCTTTTATCTCAAGCAATGAGATGATTTTGTTTTCCAATAGAGTTTTCATAGTAGATTCTAAGGACTCACCCAAAGGAGTGAACTCGCATTTTGGTGTTGTAACCCATGGTTTATAGTCTTTCAACTTTTGAGATGTTTCATATGCCTTTTTCTTAGAAGCTTTTATGGCTTGAGTGCCCATCGTGAGATTGAATGCCGGTGCCTTTGATGGAACACTGACATGATCAACAACACCATCTGTTACAACATTCTTGTTCTTGTTCCATATTTTACCTTTATCTTTGTTGTTGGAACTAGAACCAGATTCATACTTGTTTTCCTTATAAAGCAATATGTCTCCCTTCTTGACAAGCACATTCTCAATCTTGATGGAATTCTCCACCACTTTATCGAAGGATGTATGATTTTGCATTTGTAAGGGATAATTGAGTTCTGGAACCAGATTGTTGATGAAGATTTCAATTTTTTCAATTTCTGGAATATGCCGAGCATAGAGTGAAAAATTCTTCCTCCATCATTTGAGGAAAGTCAGGAAGGGTTCTCTTGAGTTTTTCTTCAGATTGCAGATATCAATCATGGTGATCAGATGTTGAATGTTGTAGGAGTATTGCTAATAAAATAGTTTGATCAACTCTTCAAAAGTTTTGATTGTTGGAGGCATTTTAGAGAACCAATGAATAGCTGACCCTCCCAGAGATTGAGGGAAAAGATGCATTAGGTAAGTTGGTTCATGCATAAAATCCATAGATTGAGTAAAAAATTCTCTGACATGATCTTGAGGGTCAGAGTTACCATCATACTTATCATATTTTGGTATCTCCATTCTTTTTGGGAATGGTGGCATGTACAAGTTTTTATCAAATGGAAAAGGGCATAGAGCCTCCATAGAGAACTCCTTAGGTTCCTTCTCTTTTTCTAGCTTGTTGAGCTTAACTTGCATAACATGCATCTATTTCATCATGGCTATGATAGGAGTTTCTTCCTCTTGAGTGACGATATCTTCAACATTAAAGTTTGGAGGAAGTTTGGCTCCTTGTTGAGCTAGGTCCAATAAGTAGGCTTCTTTTTCTTCTTGCAAGAAATGTTTCATTAGTTTTTGAAAGTGTTCATCACTTTTGTAGCGTTCAATTTTAGATGGATTCAGTTCAGGATATTCATGATTAGATTGATGACCTTGGAATCCTTGATTTCCTCCTCCTTCAAACATTGTGTTGTTATGAGGACTACCAAGGATTGATTGATGTGGAGTTTGTTGACTACCCCCATGAACTGATGTAGGCACGGTAATGTAACCACCTTTCAAGTAAAGATTTCCAAGAGCATCTTTTGCAAATTTAGTTGTGTCGTAAGGTTGATGAAATGTCTGAGAAATCACAGAAGATTATGTTGAAGAGAATCTGGGTTGTTCTCCTTGTTTTCTTTGTGAGGAAGCTCTAGTTTCCACCATTAACCTTGGGTGAAGCAAAAGAGCAGGAGTAAGACAACTGAAGAATGACTTGTTTCAAGAAGATCGAATGACACAACCTTGTCAAGATTGGATTGGTTAAAGATTGATTTGGAGGTAAATGAAGGATATTGTGTTCTAGATGTATGGGTACACACCCAAAAGATGGCTAACATGAGCTCACAACACTTAGTCATTTTGAGGATTGAATTGAAGATGATGTTGACAAAGTTTTGACACAAGATCAAACATGATTCAAATTGATAGATCAGAAGGATGGATCAAACTCAAGAGACCACTTTGGGCAAATAGATTGGATTTTTTCTGGTTTCTGCTCTGTTCCTGACACAATAAATTTTCTGATAGAATATGGAAGTTGGCTGCAAAAAATAGATTTTTGACAAGTTTGGAAGATTTATGACAACTTTCCAAGATTTTTATACAAGTTTCTCCAGGCTTGTATGAGTCTGGATGAGCTCTGGTACGATAGTTGACAAGGCTCATACGATAATTGACACCAGGGTAAAATTTTTCTTGACTTTTGTGACAATACTCGTACAATAGTATACAATCTCCCATACAAAAATCTGGGGGTTCTGGTATGACACTTGGGAAAACTTGTACGACTTTCTGAGCTTTAGGATGACTTTTGACTCTAGAAAGGATTTTTGCTTCAGATTTGCAATTTTTCAAATTTTTAGTATTAGATTGTTTGCAAATTTCTCTGTCCAGGTTTGAAGATCTATGTAATAGTTTGTCTCGAATTCATTCATTTCAAGTAACCAAGTAGATATCAAGCACATAGAACAAAAAGCAAAGGAATTCAAGCATGCCTGAAAAAAATGAGTAAGGGACAAAGCAACCTTGCACATAAAATATCAAGTGACTTATTGTTCTAATCCCTGAGAGTTCTATTTGTGTATGTTCTCAAAAAGTTTTGCAATCATGCACATAGTCCTACAAAATGAAAAATTTGGCCTCACTAGGGTTTTTAGTAATGGTCTGACTCTGCAACTTTTGTAATCTCAAGAGGGAAAAATCCAATCTAGGTGCACCAGGGTTTTGAAACAGTCTAAGAATTTAATCAATCAGGAGCTGCTAAGGAGATCTGATAGCCCAACAAGAGACTACACCTGTGGAGATTTCTTCTACAAAGACATTTATATAGCGGCTATTGCTACCACAACAAAAATAGTTATTACCACTTGAGGTTCTGTCCACGTGGTTGACCCAATAAAGAAAATGTCCACTACGGTTAACCCTCTCTAAAGGTGACTCACAAAATAGACCACATGGGTTCTTGGTCCAGATTCAAGGATCTGAGTTTCTGATACTACCCAAAAAGGGAGTAGAGAATAATCCTCTAGCCTTTTCACTTTTACCCAAACATAGTAGATAGATTCTTTGACATGCTAAGACTGAAACTACCTCACCAAGATTTGTGATGTCAACAACAATGTCTACCGAGATCTCTAAGTGGGACCAAGAGAGAACGTACCGATCAAAGTTGAGGACCAAACCAAGTAGAATGTGAGATAATCATAGTATCCTCCCTACCTACAAGGGGATCTATCTTCGAGAAGAGCTTCACATGCAAAACAAGTGAATGAAGCCCACTCCCTCAAGAAATCCACAAATAGTATTCATAGGGCCTAATTACTATGTGTAACAGATATACAGAAAGAAAATCTATGTTCATTTTAGAGCCCAAAACTAAAGTGTGATTTATGAAAGCAGGAAAGACACCCAAGCCAGACATGTGAGATGTTCATTTTATGTCCCAAATTGAAGTGTTATCAGATGTAGTAGAATACTTGGATTCCCTTTCAATGTGCTTAGTAGATTTTACCTATTTTGCAATTTTGTTGCACTTTCCAGTGAGCAAAAATAGCAAGTACCAATCATAAATAGAAGATCTCAATTGTTAGGGTTAGCTGTCAGTCCAAATCTAAAAATCAAATCTGAAAGACAAACTAAAAATTTGATACGACAATTAAATCTTTGGTACCAAAACTCCTACGACAGTGGGTTACCTACCGCATGACAATCTGGGCATGATACGAGAGTGGGTCTATGCACACATGATAGAGTAGTCCTAAAATGACAATGTATGACAACATGTATGATTCTAAAAAACACCAACTGTCGTACGACAATTAGGGGGTCTTGGCACGACAATCTGTCAAATGTCATACAAAAATTGTATGGATAGAAAATAAAAAATCATAGTTTTGATAGAAAAATGATAGAAATGAAATGGAAACCCATTTCAGGGCCCCATGGTGGGTGCCATAAATGTGTGTGTGAAAATTGTACCTAGCTATGGACACAATACTTCAGTAAAATATTAAAGGTCAGCAAATCAAGAAATTTGCAAATAAATGAAATAAGCTAACTAGGTGATTTACTACCTTCTAGTAGGTACGAGTATGGTATTCTTAGATTTTGACCGAGATCAGTGACAATGCAACACCTAAATGAAGGATTTAAAATGATGAAAACAATGAAATATGAATGTAGATTAATCTATTTTTTTGGATTTTGTAATGCAATAAGATGAAAAACTCGATATGAAACTAGTCTAGAATGAATTGAAATGATATGAAAATTACTTTAACAATGAGGTGTTATGAATGAATGAATGCTATGAACCCTCAAAAACAATAACAAAAATCTCACAATCACCTTGTTCGCAAAAGCTTGATTCTTCAGATGCAAATTCGGCAAAGTAAGGATGCAAATTCGAGGGATCTTTTTGTGAGGAGCTGAGCCTTGTTTTTATAGAAATCCGGGGCTTGATGATGCATTGAGAAAAGCCATAAATTAGTCTTGATAAGCTCAAGTTGATTTTTGAGTTAACAAGAAATCAGGGAGAGATTAACTCATAAAATCATGCAAAATCACTTTTTGACTCAAAATAGAGTTTAGTTCACTTTTTCAACTCATCATTAGATGCTGAGTTTAGAAAGTTAACAAATTAAAATTGAAAGTTGATTTAAAGTTGACTGCTTTTCTGATTGTGCATGATTTAATATGAATTAATTTAAAAATAAAGTGATTTATTCTCAAAATAATTGATTTTAAATTTAAAAACAACTGATTTATGGGTTAATCAATTATTAAATCAAACTTTTATTCCAAACTATATCATTAAATATTGACAACTAGATTTAATCAATTAAATAAGAATTCAACTAATTATTCATAGGATTTTTGATTTATTGTCAATATTAAATAATATAATTAGGAATAAATATAATTAAATCTAATTAAATAATTAAGTAGCAGAATTAAACTTAATTAATTAAATATTCAAAATATTCAATTAATCATATTTTAGGATAAATAATGTCATTTATCGCCAAATAATATTCAATTAAAAATAATTAGGATAATTATGAATATTCAAGGAATATTCCCCAATGCAAACTTAAGATAAAATCAGTTGGGGTTTTGATATACTGATGTGCATATGTGCCTTAGGTTAGGACCTTGATGTCAATTTCATTCGATTTGTTGATGTAGGAGGTTAATGAACCTATAGCCCATTTTTGGGGTATTACATAGGGCTAGAGGGAGGGATTGATTTGGAGGTTCCAGTCATGACTAGAATCATTGACAACCTTTTTGAGGATTTTGAGGATTATTTTATTGGTTGCCTCAACTTGGCCATTTCCTTGAGGGAAGCATACACTAGAGAAGCAATGGTGGATGAAAAATTTGACACATAGATATTCCATATGCTAGTTTTCAAAGGGTGTGCCATGATATGTGAAAATGGTGGAAGGGATGTCATAGCGGTAGATGATGTGGTAGAGGAGGAACTTAGATATCTGAATGCTAGTGGTTAGGATGAGCGAAATTTCTTCAACCCATTTCATGAAGTATTCTGTGGTAGTTATGATATACTTATGTCCATCTAAGGAAAGGGGAGTTATCTTACCAATGAGGTTGAAGCCCCAACATGAGAAGGGCCAAGGTGGTGCGATGGGATAAAAGTCTTGTGTTGGAGCATGAATCAAATTGGCATGCTGTTGACATGGTAGACATTTCTTTACAAAATCACATGCATCATGTTCCATTGTTGGCCAATAGTACTCGAATCTGAGCAACTTCTTTTCTAAGACTATGCCACTTGTGTGGTTACCGCAAATTCTAGCCTGGACATCTTGTAAACCTAGGATAACCTTGTTAAAATATAAACACTAAGAGAGGATGTTATGATATGATCCACAATGATATAGGGTATTGGCTATGAGAGTGTAGCGGGAACCTCTACAAATAAGGCTCTGGTGCTGAGTGTTTGTGAGGTGAGGAGATATGATACCATTTTTAAGATAAGTATGGATGTCGTGGTACCATGGGGACTGAGGACTAACCAAGACACACACCATTTTAGAATCTACATTCTTGTAAGTGGGTGTATGTAGCTAATTGACTAAGAATTTGTACTACATTGAATCTCAAGGGATCTCTAGAAAGGACCTAATGGTTTCCATGGCATCTGCAACTTATGTTTTGTATCTTGGGTATCTATGTGAACTATAGAATTATGAATTTTTAGGGTAATAGCTTGTCATCCTTAGTTCGAAACTCATCCAGGACCTACTTGATGATTAATTGTGAATCCCCAAACACTTTTAGTTATGCAATATTCCATTGGATGACTATTTTGAGGCCTTGTATAAGTGCTTCATATTGTGCAATGTTATTGGTGCAAGAGAATCTCAACTTGAATGACTTGGGAATGTAATCACCTTGGTCTATGACGAAGAGGATTCCTACTCCTAATCCATGAGATGTGTAGGAGCCATCAAACTATAGCTTCCATGTCGACTATTCTTTGATCATGTAGAGATGTTCATTAGGGAAATCCATTACAAATGGATACACATCTACCAAGGGTGCCTCAACTAGCTAATATGCAATGACCTACCCCTTTATTGATTTTCTATCTACATATTGGATGCCAAATCTACTTAGGATCATAACCCACTTTTCCATTTAGCTTGCAAGTGTTGTTTTTGACAACAAGTACTTGAGTGGGTCCACTTTGCAAATGAGCTTTATGGTGTGGCTAAGAATGCAATGTTGAAGCTTTTGAGTGGTGAAAACCAATGCAAGACATGTCTTTTCCATAGGTTAATAGTTCAACTCATAGCTGACAAGTGTACGACTAATGTAGTAGATGGCTCTTTCCTTTCCATTATCATCAAGATGGGCTAGGAGTGCCCCCAGTGTTGTTGTGGTTGCTGAGATGTATAGGATGAGGGGATGTCCCGGTTTTGGTGGAACAAGGATGGGTGAGTTGGCCATGTATTCTTTGATTTTCTCAAAACTTTGTTGACAGATTGGGCTCCACTTGAAATTGATATTTTTTGAAGCAAATGTATGAATAGTTGACATTTTTCGGCCAGCTGTGATATGAATCTACAGACTGATTGTAGTTTGCCTTGGAGGATCCTTAACTTCTTGAGTGTTCAGGGTGGAGGCATGTCCATTATGGCCTTGAATTTTTTGGGATCAACATCGATGGCTCTCCATGATACAATAAACCCCAATAGCTTACTTGATGTTACATAGAAGACACACTTCTTTGGGTTTAGTTTCAATCCATAGTGATGTAGATGATCAAACACACACTTGAGGATGTCAAGATGTTCCAATTATGTCTTTGATTTGGTGATAATTTCATCCATGTAGTCTTTAATTATCTTATGCATAATATCATGTAATATGGCTATCATTTCTCTTTGATAGGTAGCTCTTGCATTCTTTAACCTAAATGACATCATATTATAACAAAAGGTGCCCCATGATGTTGTGAACATTGTTTTGTGCTGATTATACTCTGCTATATGGATATGATTGTATCTTGAGAAGCCTTCCATGAGTGATAGGATTTTGTGGCCTACCATAAGGTCAATGATCATATCTATGTTTGGCAGGGGGAATCATCCTTTGGGCATACTTTGTTAAGATCCTTGAAGTTTGTGTAGATCCAGATTTCTCCTGATGGCTTGGTCACTGGAACCATGTTAGAGATCCATTCTGAGTAATCAATAGCTCGAATGATTTTTGCTTGTAGGATCTTTTTGAGTTCTTCTTTAACCAATAAGGCTACCTTGGGATGCATCTTGCAATTTTTTTGCTTTACTGATTTTGCATTTGGGTCTACTACAAGGTGATGAACAAATAAGTTTGGATCCAACCTCAACATGTGAGTGTACGACCATGCAAAATTTATAGTTTCTTCTTGGAGGAGTGCCATGAAAGTTGCTTCTTTTCCTTTGATCAGGGATGATGTGATGTATGTAATTCTTAGGCATTCCTCAATTCCCAAGTTGATGGGCTTGGTATCTTTGATGAGTATGGAGGACTTCTCTAGTCTGTAATCATGGATAGGAGGAAAAGGTGAGTGTTCGCATTTTAACACCTCAGAGAGGTTTTCACTAGAAGATACGCCCTTTGTTTTTACCTTTTTAGAATCAGAACATGCCCCAAAGGGGTTTTCACAAAAAGATTCATTCTTTTCTTTTTCATTTTTGATTTTGTGACTAAAGACTTCCTCTTCCCCAAAGTATCCCTTGGGGTCTAGTTTGTAGACATATGTTGATTCATGCCCCAAGTCTAGTTGTTGATCTGATGCCCCTATGAATATTAGGAGCTTATTCACTTTATAACTCATTGATACACATGACACTTGGTTGGTCCTAGTCTATGAGTTCAAGATGGATGAGGGGGAGGTTGATAAGGTTGATGGTGAGTTGGAAGAGGATAAAGTTTCCCAGGAAGGTTTCATTATCGAATATATCATCGTAGGATTTCTTTTCTTCCTCTTTAGGAATGTCTTTGACTTCTATGATTTCATCCTGGATATTCAAGAGGGTCACGTTGGTCGTGTTGGTGTCCCTAGTTGTGGTATTATGTCCTTATATATGTATGTCAGGGGTGTTAAATCCTAGGCCTAAATGTATTGTGTTTTTTGAGGCTTCCATTAGATCTTATGTGCCACCTTGTTTAGGTCCCATACCGCTACCTTGATAGTTACATTGTTTTGTGGCCCATTTATGTGATGCATGGTATTTATTTTTGAAGTACCTAAGGAGCTCGGTGTTAGGAGGTGGGGGATCTTTGTACAATTACCTATTAATAATAGGGTCCATCTCTTGATTGTTCAGAATACCATGGGAGATGAATGTTGATGACCCCATTTTATTTACTTCCAGGTCTTCTTGAGGGATTTTTCTTTGGTGGCATGGGCACCCTTGGGTATGAAGATCGAGTGGTAGGGATCTAGCTACGAAGGCATCAGTCAAGTTGTATTCTCCACAAACCCTATTGTTGATCTTGATGGTGGAAAGTGTGGAGTCTAGGATCGTCTCTAGATTGTAGTGGGATTGGGATGAGTTTGTGACAAAAGTGCCAATATCAATTCTAGGACAATGGGTGTAATGGAGAAATGATGCTTCCAATGCATGATAATATGCGAAGGGTTGGGGATCAATGTGGATATTGATTTCGGTGCCTTGATGCCAAATATTTATGCACTGATGGTAGGTGGATGGGATAGTCTTAATGGAATGAATCCATGGTCAATCAAGGAGGATGTTTTAGGGGAGATCAAGATCAACAAAGTGGAAGATGGTCTCTTGAATTGCAAAAAAATGGTACCTTTTGAGGTTTGTTCTAAGTTATTATAGGCCTTAATGGTGATGACCTCATGTGAAATGTTAGCCTCTGTGAATCCAACTTGCTGGATGAACTTTAGTGTGCACAAATTTAGGGCTGAACCATTATCTATCATGACCCTTTTGACAAAAAAGTCATTTATGACAATGCAGAGAGGGAGATTGTGATTGAGTTCAATGGTTGCCATGTCAGATGGTTTGAAAGAAAGGGTGCAAGATGCAGAAAAATGCCCCATGAGGTTCTTGAATTGGATGGTGTTAATGTTCGTGGGGACACATGCCTCTTGGAGGGTGTTATTGAGGATCTCTTGGTGAATGGGTGAGGTGTAGAGAAGGTCAAGGATAAAGATTTGGGCAGGTGTATTCCCAATATTTTCTAGGAGGTTGTATTGTGCATTAGACATGGGCATTGGATTAACACTGGCAACAGATATCCTGCCTCTACATGTGGTGAATGCACACTAACTGTCGACACCTTTGACATGGATGACATTGACTATGGGCTCAACCTAAGATATGCATCTGAAAAATTTATCATAATTGATATAAGTAGTAGAGTTGTATTTTCTATCAACATGGTCACCTTGCTTTCCTTTTTCTTGGTTATGGGGTGGCGGGTTAGCATTGGTTATGTTCTTACCTATGTTGTGTTGAGGAAACACATTTTGATAGATTTTTAGGTTGGCATTAGGCAAGGGCTAGGTAGGTGCATCCACTATGATCTCTTTATTATCAATGAGATCTTGTATGTAGTGCTTGAGTTTCATGCACTTTATGGTGGCATGTCCTTTGACATGGTGATAATCACAATATTCATTATCCTTATACCATGTGGGATTGGGGTTGATTCATCAAATGGATGGGTCTGGGGATTCAATCAAGTTGGCACTAACCATTTGATGAAAGATCATGTCCAAAGGTTCACTGATAGGGGTGAATGTGCACTTCTGATTGTTTTGGACGTGAGGCTTGTTCAGACCTTGGGTGACTGATATGGCATTGGTTTGATTGACTTGGTTTTAACAATGCTACATGGGCTACTGGTAGGGTAGTGTAGACACCTAAAAATTCATTGGTAAATTCAAGTATTTTTATTTTTCCAAAACCCCTGATGACATCATCATTTGTTAATTAATTAATTAATTATTATGCCATTAATTCCTCCTACCTTAATTAAAAATGTTTAATTAAGGAATCCCTTCCAAAAATGTTTAAATCCAATTTAAACATCATTTCCCCCAATATATATTAATTATTTAATAAATTGACCAAAACCCTTTAAATAAATAAAATATTTATTTAAATCCCTCAAAACCCTAGAATCTTCTAGAGATTCATAAACCCTTCTAAACTTTCATAAACCTTTCCTAAACCTTTTTAGAAGGTGTTTCCTAACCTTCTTAGCCTAATCTAGTCTTCCTTGACTTTTGGTCAACACCCCTCATTAATGAGCCTTACAAACTCATTAATAGCCTCTTACACACTCATTAAGGCTCTTACAACCTCATAAGTGAGACTCGTGTCTTCTTTTTCACCCTTGTTCCCTAGGCACACTTCCCTAGTGTTTCTCACACATGTGTGAGCAACCTTAACCCTTTTCCATCTAACCCTGCCTCTAACCTTACCTCTAACTCAACCTCAGAATCTACCCCAAACCCTGACTCTGACCCTAAATCCACTTCCTAACCCAAGCCCTTCCTTAAATCCTATAAATACCCTCACTTCTAAGAGAAATTCACCAATTCACACAATCATTTCATAGTAATGTTATAATGCTAGTTTATTTCTAAATCATCTTAGCTTTGATCATATTTGTTAGTTTAACTCATTTTCAAGCTTTTCTAAATCACATCATAGCTTAGATAACATGGATTGACTTAGTTTCCTTAATTTTTATGCATTTTATTTCATCATATCATGCTTCATTTGGACTAAAATCAACTCTAATTAAATATTTTATAGCTTAGTTTGCATTCTAGCATCCTTAGGCTCTTTGAGACTCTAGGGGAAAATCGGGTGTTCTATACCCAATATTGTGCCATTATGGGGTTCTCATGGTCCCTAATCTATCCCAATCCTTCTTAATCATCATTAGGAATAAGCTCCAAGTGTTTTGAGAGTACACCCACATCCCTAAACCAAGAACAAATCAAACAGTGACAGAGGTGCTCCTGTTTAAGTTCTATCTGAATGTCTTTGCAAATTTCATTTAATATATGCTAGGAATAGAATATTTGAATAATGTTTTAATGTCTACGCCTGTTTTGAATAGGTTAGGTTTTCTCTTATCACATTTTGGCATGCCCGGTGGGACACTACACGCCTTTACAACTACATTTTTAAAGGTTTTCCAAGCAAAAAACTCATTTTTTTACCATTCTAGTCCTTTATTGTGTGAATTCTCATATAATTAAATATAGTGGTGTACTTTATTGTATGAGAAAACACTCTGACTCATACTGGGAGCACCCAATACTCGTATGAGGTCTTCCTAGGCATTTTAGGCCTATTTTGGACTCACTGGTCCTATTTACTCATACCAGGAGCCATACTGACTCGTACGGGACCTCATCCTGACTTGTATAAGTAAACACATTAATATTACTTGCCTTTTTTAATCATATGGGAAACATGGGGTTTTGTAAGTCCATCATCAGGGCTTAAGTTGGATTTTAGGATTTCTAGGGGCTTCTTAGTGCCTCTTAACTGCAAATTTTTAGTTTTTGAGCCTATGTTTTGTAGGTACTCATCAAAAGAAAGGAAAAAACCAAAAAAACTAAAGCCTTAAGGCTCATTAACTTTATTGAGTGATTACGAACTTAAAACTTTATTTGGTTGGCTTAAAAAGAACATTAAAATCACTCTTGAATGCCTTAAATGGAACAAATATGCAAAAATTTCCTATTTGATTTACAATCAATCCTAATCAACTCTAATAATTCCTAATTGGTCCTAAAACAATCAAAATCAACTCTAATGTCTTTCATTTGGCTAAAAGGAACCTCATTCATGCAAATCTAGGGTTTTAAGGTTCATTCATGCAAGATAGGAACATTTCAAACTTTGGGTACATAAAAAGAACCACAAATTTGCATTTCATTCCTATTTTGTTCCAAAGAAATTCTAATGAAATCAAAGTGTTTTTAAATAAATCTTGAAACATTGTTCTTAGCTAAAAGTGAACTTCATTTGCACAATCTCAATGTAATTTCAAGTGTTATGCAATCTAGGAGAAAAACTACATCTCTTTCCTATTCACTTCCTAAACAATCCTAATGGTTACTAAATGTTTTGTTGCAAAATCTTGAATTTTTTTCAAAGTTTTCATGCATAAAATCAATCTAGGAACTTCTTTTTTGGTCTAAAACTGAATTCTAGGAACACCAAATCTTGAGTAAAACTAAAAAAGTGAACCATAATGCAAAGAATCATTTAATTTCAAATCTAAAAACACAAATCATTCTTGAATGCCTTAAAGTGAAAACAAAGCACTCTAGTTCATTTCAAAATTCAAATCAGAATCTTACAAAAACAAAATCTTGAGTGAAAAGGTAAACCAAAATTGCAAATCTCTTTCAAAGCTTTTGTGTCTTCAAGGAAATAAACACATCTATTTTCACAAGCTTTCATTTACAACTCACTAATCAATTTGGGAAAGAAATATCTTCTTGGTGTGTTTATTAAAAGTTTCCAATTTTAGTAGAGCCTTGTTAGCTAGATAAACATGAAATAAGTTGAACTTGGACAAGTTCAACTATTTCAATTTTAGAGAAGCCTGTCTAGCTTCCTCTTTGGAGAATGACTTCAAACTGGTACTTCCCCAGCTAGTATAAAAATAAAGCATTGAGAAAACTCTCGCTTCATCCCCTCAAGCTTAGGCAATGCATGTTGATGGTAGCTCAAGGTAGGTGAATATCCCTACTAATTTTGCATAGTCAACTAGGATCTTAAGTGAGTCATGCATGTACAAACTGATTGGGAGGACATCACAGATCAAACTAAACACCTGATAAAATAGAAGCTACCTGATCTACTCCTGAAGGTATCAGAATATTTATGCAAGGATCGGTCCCTTTGGTTTCCCGGATCACCTTAAGACACTCACCATATGTATCCCTTTTTAGGGGTATCAATCTATGGGAAAAGATTTTGATACTAGCCTTCCCATAGGTAGTTTTTTTTGAAGTGTTTTCAAAGTTACAAACTCAGTGCAAACATTTGTCAAAACATACACTAATTAACAAAATCAGATTTCCACAATCCATTATGATGCACAATTAGTTTCTAGATTCCAAAACATACACTCTTTTCGGAAGCTCTCTTAGATTCAGTTGTCTAAATCATTTTCTTGTATCCCACAAAGTTTCTTTGTACTTTGTTAGGATTGTTTTAAGAGTGTCTTTGTGGATTTTATCCTTTTCCATTAGAGACATCAAAATTGAGCCAAAAATTAATCAAAATCTTTCAAACATCTTCGCAGAAAAGGTCCTTCAAAATCAGATACCCAAAAGCCTTGATTCAAAAACAATTGCCAAGTCTTTCCAAAAGCTATGTTCGATTTGACCAAACACAAGAAAGCTAAGCTTCCTAATCCCTGATTCTATCAAGAGAAGAAGATTGTAGAAATAGACCTAAAAGATCACCAACCCATCCTAAAGGCAATCCAAGCAGAAGAGAAATATCAAGAGAAACTAGACAATGTGGGCTATAACACCAGAGTAAAGTAGTTTGCATACCCGTTCCAGGGTAATCATCTCTATATCAACCTAGAAAGTGAGGAATAGTTTGGCCCATCGTATATCCACCAATCTTTCAGAATCTCACAATCCTATCTTGGCATCCTTTGCATTCTAGATCATCCTTAGATTTATCTTTGCACCATCATCCATCCTTAGTTGCATCCTAAATCATTCTTAGTTGCATTCTTGCATCCTTTACCATCTTCCTAGTTGCATCATAAGTCATTCCTTTTCAGTTGCATCTAGATCATCCTCTTAGAAATAGCATCATTTAGTCATCATTCATCATCCTTCCATCATCAATCCACAAATCAGTATCCTTTCCTCATCCATCATCCATCATCCTTGACCAAATCCAGCATCCAACATCCAAGTTAGAAACCACCATCCTTGAACCAAATCCAAAACACTTAGTGTTGTATCCTTTGAGTTGCTTCAAATCCTTATCCCAAACCCCCACCATCACATCTGCATTTCTAGCATTCTCCACATCACAACTCCCACCATGAACTAGGTCATGTTGGGGCCTCACTCAAGCAGAAATGCAAGCCTTAGGTATACCAACCCAATCCCACATATCCCTTCCTGCAAACCAACAAGCCACTTTCCCTCAAGCAGTGCAACAACAATAAAAATTGCAACCTCCGCTAGCTTCATCCTTTCCTTCATACACCAATTATCTATCTGTACCACCCACCGCTTCTCAAGTAGTTCCACCACCCCAACATTAGAGTTAATCTCATCTCTCCAGCTACCTAGCACAACCACCTCCCCTCACCAATTTCCCAACATCCATTCCACCCCTAAGAAATGATGGAATGCACCCAACCTATATCATTCAAGCGCAAAGCCAAGTTCACCAAGGACCTTCCTATCAACAAGATGCACCATTCCATCAACCTCCTTCACCTCAGCAATACATCCCAGTGCAACAACAACAACATCCCATTATCCCCCAGCACTACAACAATATCCCATCATCTCTTAGCAATAGAATCCCATCATACCCTAGCAACAACAATCCACTTCATATCCTCCACAATAGTATGCTCCCTCACCTCAATAGTAATATCATCCCCAACAACCATCACCCCAACATCCATTCCAATCCACCTATCTTGCTGGGAAATCTCCATATCCTACTCCATAATATCCATTTCTAAATCACCCTTATTCACCAACACCATTAGATCCTTTTCCAATGGGAGTGCCCACTCCAATGATGATCAATGCTAAGTAGGAAGAGATGAAGAACACTCTTAAGGAGCTCAAGGCCAGAATATAGAGCAAGGTCTTCAAATTTTATGAGGTTTGTCTCTATCCCTTTGATAGATCCATCACAACTATCCCCTTTCCCAAGCACTTCGAGACACCAAAGTTCAACAACTATCAAGGGAAAGGAGATCTCGTTCGCAATGTCAAAGAGTTCTAGATGGCATGCCAAGAAGTGGCCTACAATGACAACTTCATTATGCTCCTATTCCTCAAGAGCTTGGGAGGAACTACTATTGAGTGGTTCTACAAGATACCCTATGGAAAAATGACAACCTTTGCCAAACTCTTTGAGAGGTTCATTTCCCAATATGCCCACAATATCGAGAATGAGTTGTCCTTATTAGACCTTTGCAACTCAAAATAGAAAGGAGGAGAAAGCCTAGATGATTAATTGCAATGATGGTAGAACCTCACTACCAGGTTATCATATCAACCCCCTGAGAAACATCTTATAAAGATCTTTATTGATAACTTGCATCCCAAACTATCCCACTTCATGAGGATGAATTGCATCCAAATGTATCAGGACATCAAAGGCAAAGGGATAGACATTGAAAGGGGCCTCCTAGACAAAGGCACAATCCAACACTACAAAGATGATTCCCATAGCAAGCCCAGTAATGACAAACCCTGCTACTGGAATTGAAACAAGAATGTTGTTACCAACAGAGCCACTGACACCAAGTATGTCCAAATCGTTATGGCTGGTCCTACACCAACTCTTGCATATCAATAGCAACAAGCACCCAACAATCAAAAACCTCCACAACGATATCAGTAGCAAGCACCAATCAATCTGCAACCTATGCAACATTACCAAAACCAAGCAACTAAATCCAACCTATCAGACTAATGCTATATCCACTACTCCCAATCAGAACAAGCCTCGGGTCCCGAATCACCAAAAGCAAACCTTCACCCCTCTTGGTGAGCCATTGGACATAATCTTTCATTGAATAGCCAAAGCTAACCTAATCACTTACCCACCAACCCAGCAATTTGATGATGCCACTCTCAAGCCCAACTGGTACAAAGATCATGAGTAATATAATTATCATCATGTTAAAAGGACACGCAACCATAAGGTGTATGAAATTAAAACACTATATCCAAGATCTCATCAACATAAAGGAAATCCAAGTGGACACACCAGCCCAAGCCTCGCCTATTGCCAATATGCAGATCTATCAAAACATGTTCCCTTAACATAATGTTGGGAAGAACCAGGCCAATGTGAATCCTCCACCCAAGAACCAAGGCAAAGGCAAGAAAGGAGACCATTCTGACTATTGCCAGTCAAATAATTTCCATTTTAGTTTTGTGCAACAATTTTTGTCTTTGACAAAGTTCAAGTTGTAAATTGAACCTTGATCTTTGAACTTGAACCTGTCAGTTCAAGGTTCAAAGTTCAAAACACATTATTCCTAAGAGTGTCATGTAGAAGCATTGTCATGGCAACTCAAGCTATTTGGTCACGGTCGCATGTTCCTTTGTTGTCGGTAAATTCAATTTTGAACTTTGAAACCCCTCTTTCATGGTTCAAAGTTCATTTTTCAATATGCACTTTAACAACTTTGTATTGAAATCTTCCACGTCAAGACCTTAGCGTCACAGTTCATAGAATTCCAAGCTTATCATAAGTGTCCTAGGGGTCCATCATAGTTGTTAAGTGCACACATAAATTAAATCATCATGAATCTTGTACTTTGAACTCAATGCTTATAGTTCAAGGATCAGATTTCAAGATGTAATAATACCAAAATAAAGAAGCCATGAGCCAAATACTAGCATCATGATATTGAAATGATTGATGGGACCAGAAGAATGATGCCAAATCAACTCAAGTGATCTCCTTATCAAAATGAAGCATGTGTAATAGGTTGTTAGCAATTATTGTGGTAGAAAAATTTATTGCATGACAGTCCTCTTGAGTTGATGGGAATCGAAGCGAAGAGTGTGTATTTATTTTCCCTCCTCTTTTGTCTCTTCATTCTATCTTGTTTATCTTTTGGAGGCGTCTTAGAGCGGCGAGGTAAAATTGTCAAGAGGCAAAAAAGTGGTGAGTTTTACAGCAACCTTGGCCCTCTATTTCCTTTAGCTTCTTCATTTTTTTAAAAAGAAAAGAGTTGGGTTTTCTTTATGCATTCGTCCAAGTGTTCATAGGAGGTTTGTAGATTTTATTTCACCATGTTTTCTCCCAATTTAAAATTTGTAAAGGAGAATAAATTTTCTCCTATCATTAGCTATCTGCCTGAAATGAGAGACACAATGATAGTAGATGATTATATTAGGGAGATTGTGCAAAGATTGAGTGAGACAGAAGGTGAGGTGATAGCCACAAGAATTGTTGGTAGTGGTTTGTTGGAAGCGGCTAGTTTTTCAGAGGTATTTTCGTGCCCTGAACTAGTAATGGAGTGTTTAAACCAGTATAATAAGTCTAAGAGATGTATTAATACTGGAAGTGGTGAAGTTCTGGTGAATACAAATAGAGAAGTGATAATGGTTACATTGAGGGTTCCATCAGCAGAGGTCTATGGGGATTGGATTATTGAAAAAGCCCTGGCTGACTTTGACCAAAACAAGAGGGAATATGGAAATAATATAGCTAGAGATTGGCTGTTAAACCCTGAAAAAGGAGGTTCCTGTTTACCCAGGCCCCTCGGGAAAGATCATTTTTTAGAGAAGTGAGAGATATTACAGTGATGATAAATAGAGTAAAAGGGAACCCCGTAGATACCAATTGGGAAGACTAGATGTACATTTTTGTGTAGGCCATTTTAGATGTGGGTAATGCTATTGATTGGGCTGAAATTATAGCAGAGTAGTTGCATGAAAGTTTATCTCAGCCAGCCTTGATTTAAAATTTCTATATGTCTTCATATCTCTTTTATGTCCTTGCTATCTGTAGAATTTGGGATGGTTTACCACATGAAGAATGGAATAGTAGCATGACTATTTATGAGTATCATCCCTTGTTACAAAAAAGAAGAAATCTTGCAGATTTCAAAAAGGTACAAGACACTTTTATGTCTAAACTGGTCTTTGAGTTAAGAGGAAAATCTAGTTGCACAATGTTTGAAGAAGCCATGGAGTTTGTTAATATTTATGGAAGCTTTTATATACAGTTTCCAACTTTTAGTTATTTGACAGTGGGAGGTTTCAGTGATGCAGCTCTAAAGCTACCCAGATACTGTTTAGACAAGTATATCTTATTGGAGATAGGGAGACAATTGCTAATGGTTGAAAAGAAGTACAGAGTTAAAAGAGTTATTGGTGCTTTTTTCCCATTAGAATTGGGGCATTAGCATTTTAGGTTAATGCATGATTTTTCCTTCTTGATAAACAAACTGAAAGATATGAATCTTAAACCATACCAAGCTAGGAACTATCATGACAAAAAGGGTTTTGTAGAGAATCATTTCAGAGTTGATGCTATGTTCCTACATCAACCAGACTTGGAAGATTTTTAGGAGGATTGCAAAGATGAAGTAGAAGTCACAAGGAGATTACACTCCAGGTTTTCTCTAAGGAAAATTATTTCTTAAAAACTTCCTTTCAATATTAAGAACATAAAGGATGAAGATGAAAGTGTATTAGAATCAAGATGTGTGGGATCAAGTGCAGAAATAGTAGCTAGAATAGTTGATTGGACTAAAGGGGAGGAGGAAGATATAAGGTCCTTAACTAAAGAGGTTTTCAAAAGGACACAACAATGGGTCAAATCTCAACGGAAGAAGAATCAGGAAGCTCCTATGTTGAAAACCTGAAGTAGTCAACGAATTCCAAAAAATTGAACCTTCCCCTATTTTAACTAACAAAATTGAATCATTGTTGTCTGCAGGTAATACAGATCCTCTTGAAGCTCCTATTATTGAAGATTCAGAATTAGTTTCTGATGGCATGGTAAAGTTTACTAGATGGAGAGGCAAAAGAAACGAGAAAGTGGATCAAAATTTTTGCATTGTCCTTGATTTGGACACAGAGGAAACTAGTGTAAAGAAATTCAAGAGACTGAAAAGAAGCAAATCTCCAACCATGGATTCAATATCAACAGGAGTTAGTGGGAATCCAGGTTAGAAGGATCCAATCACTCCAAACAACCTAAGCATTGACATCTCTTTATATAGTGCAATCCCAAGGACTCCGAATCGGTTGGACTTATCTGTGAACAAGAAGAGGAACATTATTCCTACTTCAATTCCCGTTGGAGACTTAGTCAGTAAGTATCTTAGAAAGCCTCCAAGGTCAAAGAAGCTGCAGATATAATCTATGGTAGATATAGACCCAAATACAAGTCATTGGGTTGCTGAGATATTCAAGCCTAATTCTGATAAGGCTAGTGCCGAGGTCACTAAACATGACTTTACTATGGAGAAAATAGACCTAGAAGTAGCCTCCAGGGCAGTAGATTTGAAGATTTTGAATTCTTCCAAAAACAAGATTAATCACATAGTTACTAAAAGATGCGGAAGATAAGGCAAAGTTGAAGCAAGCTTTGTGTGAAATGGCCAATTACATTCAATAGTTGCAGAACCCTATTCCCCAGCCTCTAGCAATGGTCCCTCTAAATCTAGATGTCAAGTCTCTAGATAATCATAAATTTCTTGATCAAGTTTGTAAAGAAAGGTCCCTATCCAAGGCATTTTATAGCTGGATGGGAGAAGTTAGCAAAAAGATCACCTATTTTGCACAAGCTTATGAAGATATAACCAAGAGGTCTTCCTCTCTAGTAGCTATCGTTGAAGCTGATATGAAACTTTGGGAAGTGAAGAGAGATGGTTTGGAAATTGAAATAACAAATCTAGATGAGGTATTTGTCTATGGTATAGACAAGTTTTTAACTGAGAAAGTAATACCTGACACTGATGCTGGTCTATTATTTGTTGCTAAAGTTAATGAAGAGTGGTGGTGTTCACTTTTTGATCAGGGTATTGAGAAGTCCAATTAGATTTTGAAGGCGCTAGCTTGTGTTGAAGAAGTACTCAAAAATCATGTCGATTGTCTCTATAATCTAGCTAAGAATGAAATTAAGGTGGGAATTGATGTAGCAAAGATGAAGGAATCCTTCACAAAAAAGGCTCAGGGGTTGAAAGATGCTAAAGAAATGGTGGCTCATGATTGCTCAGTTATATCCCAGGTGAAATCACTAACGACTCTCGATGATGAACAAATAAAGACTCTAGAGACCAAGCTGGAACAGTTGCAAAACTATAAATGTATCTGGGAACAAAGGCTCGATTTGGTTTCTTCACCGAACCAAGTCATGCTGGAGAAATTTGTAGTGGCCTTTGAGGAGTGGAGTTCCACGCACAAAGCAATTGTTGCTACCACCAGTGCAGATGTCAAGAAGAGATAATCAACCAATTAGTCTCTAATAGGGTAGTTCCATGTGTTGGACTACAACTGATTTGGAATTTGATTGAAGAATTTGTGATTAAAGATCACTGAGGAGTTGCTGATTAGATATGTAATATTATTAAATCAATATTATGTTGTCATTGATGTCAACTAGCTTGACAACACTTATCTTGTAAGTTACTATACCAAGACATCTGAAGAAAGGTGAAAGAGGTGAAGAACAAAGAAATCTATATGGGGAAAGATGTACATGACAGATGAGGATAAGGAACACATTGAGTAACTTGTTGACAAGTCAATGACTTGATGATATTGACTTTATTATGTTGCATTCATCTATGATGAAGTATAGAGCTGAAAGACACAAAGCAGTGTTGTCGGTAAATGAAGCATTTCTAGTATACACCGACGGAGTGTAGTGTATACCAATTGAAGTATTAATCGAGCAGTGTTCACCGATGCATTTCTTTGTTAACCGAGCGGAACAAAATGAACTAAATGATTAGTTTAGCTGATAAGATTAATGAGTTGTAAAGTACCTCAATTTCAGTGATAACAGATAATGTTTGTTATGAAGATCAACGGCTAACAAAATTAAAGGAAGATCTAATGGAGCAGATTGAAACATGTTATTGACACATCAGCTGAGAAAGTTTGAAGCGACAAAATCTAATGGAGGAGAAGAAAATGATTTACCCGTCTATATAAGAGACTAGAATTTCATTATGAAAGGATGCTGGAAGAAGTAGAAACTATAGAATATCGTGTGAACAAGGTTTTTATGCATTCTGATCATACTGGTTAAGTAAAAACTGAGCTGCAGAATAATTACCGAGCTACAAAGAGCAATTACCGATGGAAAGTAAGTTGGTATAGTATTGAATCTGAAGTGAAATATTGATCAAAAGGATTTGTATAGATTGAATATTGATCTGTAATTTGCAATTGAAGTTGTATTAAGGTAGGTCATTTACTGATACATATTTAACCATTGTATATAGTCAAAATCTCTTAACCGAGTGGACTCTGAAAGTCTTATGATGTATCATTCATAGAATGAACATTGTTATCCTGTCAACCCCATAGTGAATGTTGGTTGGATGATAACTTCTATTCTAAAATCCTCTAACAATGTCACACTTGATAGTGTGTTTGTAAACCTTTAACAGGGTTGGGTCTTAACCGACCTCACTTCAGAAGAGTGAACAATTTTGGGTTGCCGGTCCCAGGTGGTTTTTCCCTTTACAGGGTTTCCATGTTAAATCTATTGTGTTATGTGTTGATTGTGATATTTGTTTGTTATCATACTTTGCATGTTACATGTTAGATTTGATCGGTAGCCATTATGGTATTAGACTGGTAATCAGTAAAAGCACAGACAGTGAAAGTAATTATTGTTTACCGATGAGAAAAAATTGAAGAAGTTGTTTTGAATTATACATTTTGTTTTGGGACACTAGATAACTGATTCCCCCCCCCCCCTCTCAGTTATTCTAACAATTGGTATCAGAGCAGTGGTTGCTTAGAATAGAGTTTTAAGGACCTAAGCATAAAGGTCTCAAGATGTATAAGAGGGAAGTATTGAAGCTGAACAAAGAGAACTTCACAATATGGCAAAGCCGGATGAAGCTGCACATATGTGAAATTGAGAATTTTGCATTAGATCTGATGGAGAATGGCTACATACAACCGCCCATTGGTCCCTTAACTCTTGATCAACTAAAGAACAGGCATGAACACAATATCACTATGATGGAACTTATTGTTGCTTGTACCGATGCTGAATTTGAAGATATCAAGG
Source organism: Chamaecyparis obtusa (assembly GCA_027943335.1). Classification (NCBI taxonomy): domain Eukaryota; kingdom Viridiplantae; phylum Streptophyta; class Pinopsida; order Cupressales; family Cupressaceae; genus Chamaecyparis; species Chamaecyparis obtusa. Next base: position 4,498,661 of record BSBK01001913.1, read on the forward strand.
GTTTTGATACTGCTAAGAAGATGTGGGACAAGTTAAATCTGATATACAGTGGAGATCTGAATGTCAAAAGAGCCCAAGCTAAAAGCCTAAGAGGCAAATTTGATGATATGAGAATGAAAGAAGGTGAGAACATTGTACAATACTCAAATAGACTAAAAGAGGTGGTATATGCTATTAGAGCATCTGATGGAGTGATTCATGATGAAACAATGATAAGCAAGATTCTTAGAACTTTGCTACCAGTTTATGCAATCAGGATCTCTGCAATTCATGAAAAAAGAGCTACATCCAACCTTACTCTTGACACTCTGATTGGTAAACTTACAACCTTTGAATTAAACAACTTTGATAACAGTGTTGTTCCTTCTGTTGAATCCTCTTTCATCTTTTCTTTGAAGATTGGAAAGTCTAGTAGGAATAGTAAGAATTATGATAGTGATAGCAATACCGATGATGAACTTGATGAGCTTGAAGCTCTTATGGCCAAAAGATTTCTCAAAGGAAAAGGAAGGTATAGAGGTAAGCTATCTTTGGCATGTTTTAACTATAAAGAATTCGGTCACATCGCTGCTAGATGTCCTCAAAAGAAAGATGATGACAGATCCAAAGACTAATCTGAAGGAAGCTATGGGAGAAGAGTCAACAGAGGCTACCGACACAACAATAGAGACAATCAAGATGATAAAGGCAAAAAGGTATGTTACATAGCCGATAATATTGAAATTGAATCTGATTCTGATGATGACATAGAAGTTGTATTTGTTGTAATGAAAGATGACTCAGAGGAAGAAGAGAAACATGAAGAGACAACACTAATCTCTAAAGTAAGCAGAAATGATACATGGATCATAGATAGTGGTTGTACACATCATATGATTGGTGATGGAGAGAAGTTTGATCATCTTATTGAATATAATGGAGGATCTGTGAGAATGGGAAATGATGCACCTTGTATGGTAAGAGGTAAAGGTTCACTGATGATCAATGACATAATACAATGTGAAAATGCATGCTGGGTAGATGGATTGAACTATAATCTGTTAAGTGTGGCTTAGCTGAACAATTCAGGCCACCAATTGGCTTTTGAGAGGAAAAAGGTGAAGATCTATGATGATGAAGGAAGACTTGTCAGAACTGGTACACAATCCAGAGGTAATTTATTCTATCTTGATATGGATCAGTCTTCTTGTTTGTTAATAAAGGATGAAGATGCTTGGTTGTGGCACAAAAGGTTATGCCATGTGAACTTTGACAACATGATCAAGATTAGTAAAAATAAAAGAGTTAGAGGATTTCCTAACTTGAAAAAACCTGATCATGTCATGTGCCATGAATGTCAGAAAGGTAAGATGACTAAGTCTAGTTTTAAAAGTAAAGACTACTCAATAAAAAAGATACTTGAGTTGGTTCATACTGACCTATGTGGTCCTATGAGAACTCAGAGCTATTCTGGTGATAGATATTTTATTCTTTTTGTTGATGACTATACTAGATTGATGACTGTTATGTTCCTGAAAGAGAAATCTGAAGCCTTTAAAATGTTTAAGTGGTATAAAGCTAAGGTAGAGAAAGAGACTGGAAAAAAAAAAATGCTTAAGATTTGATAGAGGAGGTGAATTTATCTCTGATGAATTTACTAATTTCTGTAATGAGCGTGGAATTAAAAGACAAGTCTCTGCACCAAGGACACCTCAGCAAAATGGCATTGTTGAAAGAAGGAACAGGTCTATAATTGGCTGTGCTAGAACATTGATGATACATAAGAATGTTGCTCAGACATATTGGAGGAAAGCTGTCAGTACAACTGTGTATGTTCTTAACCGAGTACAACTGAAGAAGGACACCAACCAAACACCTTATGAGCTATGGTTTGGACACAAACCTACTGTAAGTTATTTCAGGATTTTTGGAAGTAAATGATTTATTTTGAAAGATGAAAGAAATGGAAAATTTGATTCTAAAGGAGATGAAGGGATATTTTTGGGATATTCCTCTACAAGTAAAGCATATAAGTATTTGAATAAGGTTAAAAATAAGATAGTTGAAATTAATGTTTGTGTTGATGAGTTTGATGACAAGAACATAGAGGAAAGTACAAAGGAACCAGAAGACTATAGTAAATTCACTTACATTGAACATCTAGAGTATCTACCGACGCCGCAAGCTGTGACAACCGGTTAGCAGGGAAATAATACAGGACAACAGGCAACACAAACCGATGAACAATATGGAACTACCAAGCAAGGAAATGACCCTGAGCAGGATGAGCAAGAAAGGAGAAATTGAGTTCTAGCTAGTTTTGTCAGAAGACATCATCTTGAGACACAAATCATTGGAGACAGACATGCTGGAATGCAAACTAGAAGCAAAACAAGATAAGGTATATGTCTAGTTTGTGAATTTGAACCTAAAAATGTGAAAGTTGCATTAGAGAATGAAGAATGGGTTAATGCAATGAAGGAGGAAATAGAGAAAATAGAGAAGAACAAAACTTGGTTCTTAGTACCCTGACCTAAAGATAAGAATGTTATCGGTACTAAGTGGATATTTAGGAATAAATTGAATGAAAATGGTGAAGTCACAAGAAATAAAGCTAGATTGGTATGCAAGGGATATGCATAGGAAGAAGGCATTGAATATGGTGAAACATTTGCACCTGTTGCTAGATTGGAAGGAGTTAGAATGCTACTTGCATATGCTACACACAAGAAATTCAAAGTCTATCAAATGGATGTGAAGTCAACATTTCTGAATGGTATACTTGAAGAAGAGGTCTACATCAAACAACCTGGAGGATTTTTTGATCCTGACAATAAAAACATGGTATGTAGATTACATAAAGCTTTATATGGGTTGAAGCAAGCACCTAGAGCATGGTATGAAAGACTGCATACTTACTTGTTAAGTATTGGATTTGTTAGAACAAGTGAAAAAAACAATCTGTATATGAAAGGTGATACTGATGATACTATTATCATTGCTAAAATATTTGTTGATGATATAATTTTTGGAGGCTCAGATCTTGTATGCAAGACATTTGCTGATGAAATGCAAAAGGAATTTGAAATATCTATGTTCGGAGAGATTAAGTTCTTTCTTGGACTACAAGTGATTCAGCAGAGTGATAGAATATTCATCACATACTCTAAATACATAAAGGAAGTACTGAAGACATTTGGCATAGAAGAGGTTAAACCTGTGGGAACACTGATGGCTACTGAATGCAAATTGAAAAAGGAGGATGAAACTACAGAGGTAAACCAGACACTTTACCAATCCATGATTGGTAAGTTAATGTACGTAGTTCACAGTAGACCAGATATAGCACATTATGTGGGTATTGTTGCAAGATTTTCTGCTAATCTTAGAGAATCACACATGATAGCTACAAAAAAGATCTTAAGATACCTAAAGAAAATAAAGAATTATGGATTATGGTATCCTAAGGAAGGGAAGTTTGAACTGAAAGTTTACACCGATGCTGATTGGGCTGGAAATGTGGATGATAGAAAAAGCACCACCAGAGGAGAATTTTTCTTTGGTGAAAGACTTGTAACCTGGACAAGTAAAAAGCAGGCTTGTATTTCTCAGTCTACAGCTAAAGCATAGTATGTTTCTGCTGCTACTAACTATTTAAACATTGCATATATCAAGCAAGTGTTGGAAGGGATAAATGAGGTAATCACTGACCCGGTGATTATATATTGTGACAACACTAGTGCTATTAATATTTCAAAGAATCATGTGATGCACTCTAAGACAAAGCATATATCTATTGAGTATCATTACTTAAGAGAACAAGTGCAAGAGAAGCAAGTGAAGTTAGAATTTGTCACATCTAAAGAACAACTTGCAGATATTTTTACAAAGCCTCTACCGAAGGACACATTTGAATACTTGAGGACTAGACTTGGGGTTTGTCCCCTATCTATCAGTCACTAAGGTGATCTGGTTGTTGCATCAACCTATTTTTATCAGAAGATCATTCATTTTGATGCAGCATAGTTCACACTTTGAATCATGTTCAAGGTTGTGATTAAGTTTGGAGAACTTGAACCGATTAGGATATCAGTATACTGAGATACAAAGGAGGACATAATTGATTGTTTATTTGTTTTTTTGGCATTGTTGTCAAAGGGAGATATAAATAATATGAAAAGGGACAAGCATTGACGAGAATTATCTAAGGGAGAGACAATTTGAATGAGACAGAGTATTGAAGATCAGTTAGAAAGAATAGAAGCAGGAACAGGAGAACTGAAAAGATCACAACTATAGAATGGTAAAGTTGTATTATGTAATGTTGTTTAGTAATGTAGTGATTAAACATATTAAGTCTATTCAACTTACAACATTTTGTTCAAAAAGTTGTAGAATATATGTTTGGAATGTATATGGTATATTTCATATTACTTGAGTTGCCATCAATGCCAAAGGGAGAGATTGTTGGACTACAACTAATTTGGAATCTGATTGAAGAATCTATGATTAAAGATCACTAAAGAGTTTTTGATTAGATATGTAATATGGTTAAATCAGTATTATGTTATCATTGATGTCAACTAGCTTGACAACACTTATCTTGTAAGTTACTATACTGAGACATCTGAAGAAAGGTGAAAGAGATGAAGAACAAAGAAATCTACATGGGGAAAGATGTACATGATAGATGAGGATAAGGAACACATTGAGTAACTTGTTGATGAGTCTATGACTTGATGATATTGATTTTATTATGTTGCATTCATCTATGATGAAGTATAGAGCTGAAAGACACAAATCAGTGTTGTCGGTAAATGAAGCATTTCTAGTATACACTGACAGAGTGTAGTGTATACCAATCAAAGTATTAACCAAGCAGTGTTCATCGATGCATTTCTTTGTTAACCGAGTGGAACATAATGAACTAAATGATTAGTTTAGCTGATAAGATTGATGAGTTTTAAAGTACCTCGATTTCAGTGATAATAGATAACGTTTGTTATGAAGATCGATGGCTAACAAAATTAAAGGGAGATCTGATGGAGAAGATTGAAATGTGTTATTGACACATCAGCCAAGAAAGTTTGAAGCGGCAAAATCTATGAATGTGGTTAAGTGGCAAAATCTGATGGAGGAGAAGAAAACAATTTACCCGTCTATATAAGAGACTAGAATTTCATTATGGAAGGATGCCGGAAGAAGTAGAAACTGCAGTAATATCACGTGAACAAGGTTTTCATGCATTCTGATCATACTGGTTAAGTAAGAACCGAGCTGTAGAATAATTACCGAGCTACAGAGAGCAATTACCGACGGATAGTAAGTTGATATAGTATTGAATCTGAAGTAAAATATTGATCATATGGATTTTTATGGACTGAATATTGATCTGTAATCTACAATTGAAGTTGTATTAAGGCAGGTCATTTACTGTTATATATTTAACCATTGTATACAGTCAAAATCTCTTAACCGGGTGAACTCTGAAAGTCTTATGATGTATCATTCATAGAATGAACATTGTTATCTGTAAACCCCATAGTGAATGCTGGTTCGATGATAACTTCTAGTCTAAAATCCTCTAACAAGGTCACACCTAATAGTGTGGTTGTAAACCTTTAACAGGGTTGGGTCTTAACTGACCTCACTTCACAAGAGTGAACAATTTTGGGTTGCCAGTCCTAGGTGGTTTTCCCTTTACAAGGTTTCCACGTTAAATCTCTTGTGTTATGTGTTGATTGTAATATTTGTTTGTTATCATACTTTGCATGTTACATGTTAGATTTGATCAGTAACTGTTATGGTATTAGACTAGTAATCGGTAAAAGTACAGATAGTGAAAGTAATTATTGTTTACCGACGAGCAAAAATTGAAGAAGTTGTTTTGAATTATACATTTTGTTTTGGGACACTAGATAACTGATTCCCCCCCCCCCCCCCTCTCAGTTATTCTAACACCATGTGCTTAGGGATTTTAGTTTCATTTTCCTGGAATAGACTTTCAGTTATGAAACTGATTGAGCCCTGCATGGCTATTTATTAATTTTTGAGAGACCTTGAAAGGGTCGATTCTCTAGTTACAGAAACTTAGTTGTTTTGATATTTACTGCAAGTACTTTTGATGAATGGTTTTATTTTGGATTGGAACATATGATATAGTATCAGCTGATTTATAATAGATAATAGTATCTTTCTTGGATTAGTTGGTTTGATTATTACAGGTATCTTAACTTTAGTTGGAATTAAATGCATGTTGCTATAATATGTGTATAGGTTCTATGATCATTTATCCATTCTTCACTTTATTTTAGTATATGTTCGATCGATCATTCTGGGAATGTTTTTCTTGCAATCTTAGTCAGTTGGCTTAGATGAATGTGGATCTTTCTCGAAACATAAATCTTTCTATAGTCATTTTATATGAGGAACTGAAAAAGCCTTTCTTACTTTCAAGTCAAAAGTATATTCATTTTTATTGTTTTCATTGTTTTCAAATAAATGAATTATCAAGATTGATCTTTATATAAGGTAGTTGCTCCTTTAATCACAGAGAGTTTAGTCATGAGTGACTAACTCAATTGTTGTATTGGTTTTTCCTTCTGTATGGGAAAGAGAGTTTAAAGATAGTTATAATTTTATTAAGAGGGAAAATCTATATACTAATAGATTTTTGGTGACTCTATTGGGGAGTCTAACGAGTAGACCAGGGCTTAAAACTTTTAATTTAATGATCAATTATGGTGCTACCTGTTGATGTGATACCTAGTTAGCAAGAAATTATCCCAGTGTTACAACCTAACCTTAACTTCTTAGATACCCAAGAAGACATTATTGTTGATCTTAATGCAATGGCTTGGAATCTAAGAATGAGTGGTCAACAATATCAACAAGTGAAATTAGTTATTGAAGAAGAAGAAGAAGAAATTGGAGAGTGGCTAAGAGGTTTACCTATAGCTCAAGAAGCCATTGTAGTAGATAGAGAAGTTCAAAGGCCTTAAGGGTACGCTTTTCTTTATCTATACCTCTGTTTCATTTTTAATCAGCAAGCTAGCAGAGAAGAGGTACATAAGAGGTGATAAGGCAAAGGGCTAAGTTGATGAAGATTTTGAGGCACTAAAGTAGTTGAACTTTACCCCTAATACCCCTGTGAGAAGGAATGTTCAAACTACTAGTAGATCATCTTCACCTACCAAGTTAACCTCATCCATTTTTGGTTCTCAAGCCCTCACATTATCTAGTACATTGGTCCCATCTCTTTTTAATCCTCAACCTCTAAATTTCTCTCTACCAATCATGGCCCAAAATCAGCCTTGGGGAGCTCAGGTTGGCCCCCTTGATCTGACCAATTTCATTTACAAAATTTTCCCAAAGGAGCCAGAGATGTTCTACCTAAGTTTAGTGGATATGGAAGAGTTTCCTTGAGTGATCATATTAATGTGTTAAATACTGCATGTAGTGTTATAGGTGTAGGCTCAGAAGATGTAGCTATTCTCCTTTTTGTTCAGACTTTGACTAAAGCCATTGTAGATTGGTTTCATCATTTGCCCAATGGTTCTATTAGAACTTGGAATGCCATGAGAACAACCTTTGAAGCTCTCTTCAAAGCCACATATGATGAACATTCTTTATTATTGCAACTCTCATAGGTAAAGAAGGAGATGCATGAACCAATGCCAGAATTTATTGCCAAATTCAATAAACTCCTACAGCAAATTCCAAATGCTCACCATCCTAGTAATGAGAATAGAAAAGGTTTCTTTGTAAATTCTATGCCTCCAAATATCTTTTTTCATCTAAGATGAGGTAGGGTGGCAGACTTGGTAGCTTCTCAAGCATTAGTAGTGGAACTTGAAGATGATATGATAACCGCCGGTAAATGGAGAAGAGAGGTACAAACTCCAAATAATCAACCATCTACTTCTATATCTACTGATCCTATTGTTCAAAGACTGGTCAATGACATGATTAACCTTAAAATTCAATTGCCGAAGTCCCCTCCTACTCCATATTAAGATATCCCTAGGAGGTATGGAAACCAAGGAACATGAAATTATGGAAAGCAGTCAAATGCTTTGCCACACCAACTGAGACTTCAAATTGAAGCACCTCCTACTAAAAGTAACATGTGTATCTTTCATTTGACTGATGAGCATGATGGTGATTCTTTCCTTGAGATGGTGTAGTACAAGAAAATGGAAGCCAACAAAGAAGCCATTATGGAAATTCCTGGCAATGAAGAGAACTCCAGAGGACCTGGAGACTCTGTGAGTTACTATCTCGAGTATGAGTCTGATTCAGACTGAGGTGGTGACATTATTACAACTCTGAAGGAACCTTCATGTTTGGTGCTTACTCGAGGTCAGCAAGGTGGAAAAATTAGTATTTGCAATGTTAGGAATAAATGAAAAGTATTTTGGTAGTCATTCTGTAGCAATTGTTGTTGCATTCATGACTTGGATTGTCATTGATGTCAACACAGTGATATTCTGGATATTAGCAGGAAAGCAGGTACAATTTTGTTTTGCGCACATGTTGTATTATAGATTGGCTTTTGTGCAGTTGATGGTATGTTCTTTGGTGTGTTATTAGCCTATGGTTAACAGCGCAAAAATAAATTCATTCATTTGTGAGAGTTATGAGCATTTTGGTGAAAGCAGTGTTTAGACAGTGTTTCTGTGAAGCGATGTTCAAAAATCAGAGGATATCTCTTAGCTAGGATGGAATCTAATTTTGTGTAGTTAAAGGGATGTTGGAGACTCATTAATGATGATGTGGTTCATAGCACAAACTTCGAGGATATGTTTGGAGAAAGTTACAGTATCTGGAAGCTGACACTTTTATATGAATTCTGTGTGTAGCGTGTAGAATTTATTATTTTATAATTAAGGACCAACTCATTTGTAATTATTTGAGTTTGGTATATAAGAAGGAATGTTTTCCTTGTTGTAATGTGTACTATGAAGATTGAGATGTGAATATATGCATGAAGTGAAGAAAAGAGCTAATTCAGTGATGAAGGAAGACTTGTGAGTACAAAGATCTGGAATTGTGATCTTGTGTAGCAGAGAGTGCAGTTTTGGTATAGTGTGAAGGAGGTAATATATTTCATATTATTCTATTGAATAATTCTAAGATTTTTTGGACAGTGGGTTCAAAGATCTTGCCTTGAAGCTGTTTGGGCAGTGGGTCCTTCTATCTTCCATAAACTCTTAACCAGGTTAGAATATTTTAACAGGGATTTATATGTACTAAATGTATTTCATAAGACTCCTAACAGGGTCCATCCTCTAACAAGGAACTTTCATATTAGTGCATCATTTTATGGGTATCATTCCCACCGGGGTTTACTCTTTTCAAGAGGTTCCCTAGTCAACATATCTTGTGTTATTGTGCAATTGTGTATGATTATCTTTCTATGGTTGATCAGTACATTGATTATATTGTTTAAAGCAGTTGAATGGATAAATTATCTGATAACTGATTCACCCCCCCCCCCTCTTAGTTATCTTGGGGATCTTTACTTTCTAACAATTGGTATCAGAGCCAGGTTCTTGAAAGAAAAGTTTAACAACTTAAGGAGATCCATGGCGAATTTCAGAAAAGAAAGCCCTAAGTTTGATGGAGTAAATTTTGATAGCTGGAAAGAAAAGATGAAGACACATCTATTGTGTTTAGGACCAAGTTATTGGTTGATTACAAAGAATGAGAAGACTATCATTGAGGAAGACAATCTAGAGGCAGGAACTAAAGATGAACTAGATCTATTCATGTGTAACATACTTGCAAGAGAAGCACTTTTGTCAGCACTATCGGAGAATGAATATAGTCAGATAAGATGTTTGAAAACATCTCATGCAATTTGGAAAGCTTTGCATTCTACTTTTGAAGGTGATGAACATGCAAAGAAGGCTAGATTAAATAATTGGATTTGTGCATTTGAAGATATCAGAATGATGGAAGATGAATCTATTAGAAGCTATATTGGTAGGATGTCTGAGATTGTAACAAGAATAAAGTCTTGTGGAGGTGATAAGACAGAGAATGAAGTGATATGGAAAATTCTGAGAACTTTGACACCAATATTCAAGCAGACAAGGCAGATGATTGAACAAGTGATACCTTGTACATCAAACTTTTCAAGAGAGACTCTTCTTGGAAGATTAGAAATAGCAGAGATGAACTTGAGATTATCAGGAGAGCTACCTAGAATGGAAACAACATTCAGTGCTCTTAACATTAGACCTACAAGAAGTACTAGTGTGAATGGAGATTATGCCAGTAGTAGCAGATCTGAGGAAGATAAGAAGATTGAAGAAGGTATTGCATTACTTGTAAATAGAGAACCAGATGGTAAGAAAATCTTTAAATGTTGGACTTGTCAAGAATATGGTCATTTTGCATATAAATGTCCTAAAAGAGTTAAGAAGTATAGAAGCAACTTTAAACCTAGGAGATCTAAAGAATGTTATTATAAAAATGATGAGGATCTTGAAGCAGGAATTGAAAAACATTTAAGTGACAGTGATAATGATAACTTTGAGAAAATAGGATTTGTAGCAATTAAAGAAGAAAGTTCTGAATCTGATAAAAGGGAAGAAAAAGCATTAGTTTCACAAGTTGAAAAGAAATCTGATTGGATTATAGACAGTGGTTGTTCACATCATATGACTGGAGATAAAAGAAAGTTTGTTAAGTTAGATAATTATGATGGAGGAATTGTTAGGGTTGGTAACAATGCACCTTGTTTGATTAAGGGTATAGGATCTATTACTCTTGATGGAAAGACTAACACTGATGATGTTTACTTTGTTGATGGACTGAGACATAATCTACTAAGCGTTGCACAATTGGCTGATAAGGGTTATCAAGTTTGGTTTTTTGAGAAAACTTGTGTGATAAAAGATAAAGATGGAAATCTAATTGGAAAAGGATCCAGAACCAGAGGTAATGTATTTCAGTTGAATCCTACTGAGATGACATGTTTGATAACTAGGATTGATGACAGTTGGTTATGGCATAAAAGGTTTTGTCATATAAACTTTGATAATATTGTCAAGGTGAGCACTACACTTGCGATAAGAGATTTACCTAGAATTATGAAACTTACTAACATGATTTGCAAAGAATATATGATGGCAAAGTAGAAAAGGAGTTCATTTCCCAACAAGAAGTTCACATCGACAGAGAAGTTGGAGATTGTTCATACAGACTTGAGTGGTCCTACTAGGACTAGAGGATTCTATGGAGAAAGGTATTTTATGATTCTTGTTGATGATTTTACAAGAATGATGTGGATTGCATTTTTGAAAGAAAAATCTGAAGCATTTGATAAATTTAAGATCATGAAAAGAAAAATTGAGAATGAATCTGGAATGAAGATTAAGTGTCTAAGATCTGATAGAGGTGGTGAATTTACATCTAGAGAGTTTAACACCTTTTGTGAAATGAATGGTATTAAGAGACAACTTTCAGCCCCTAGAACACCAGAACAAAATGGTATTGCAAAAAGAAGGAACAGGTCAATAACTGAAGCAGCAAGAGCTATGTTGTTTGAAAATGATTTAGCTAAGACTTTTTGGAGAGAAGCAGTGAACACAATAGTATACACTATGAACAGAGTAAAAATCAAAGCAGATACAAACAAGACACCTTATGAATTATGGTTTGGACATACACCCTCAGTTAAGTATTTTAGAATTTTTGGAAGTAAATGTTATATAAAGAGAGATGATGATATAGGAAAGTTTGATCCTAGAAGTGATGAAGGAATATTTCTTGGATATTCTTGAAAAAGCAAAGCATATAGATGTTATAACAAAAGAACTAAGACTATTGTTGAAAGTGCAAATGTAAAAGTTGATGAGAAGTTTAAAATTCAGGAAAGAATGCTTGATTATGAATCTGATGGAGAAGCACAACCTCAGCCTAACATCGAAAATGCAAAATTATTTTTTGAAACTAACAGTGATTTTCTGAATGAAAGTCATACTGAAGAAAATAGAGAAGAAAATAGAGAAGAAAGAAGAGAAGAATCTACAATCAGAACAAGATCAGTAACTATGACACCTAACAGGTATACTTCAAGACATCACCCTGTTGAGCAAGTTATTGGAAGTTTAGATAGAGGAGTTTTGACTCGAAATAAGGTACATTTATATTTGATTTGTCAAATTGAACCTAAGACTACTAATGAAGCTTGTGAAGATGAACATTGGATTAATGCTATGAAAGAAGAACTAGAGCAGATTGAAAAAAATAAGACATGGGAATTGGTCCCTAAACCTGAAGACAAGAATGTGATTGGAACAAAGTGGGTATTCAGAAACAAGATGAATGAACAAGGAGAAGTGATAAGAAACAAAGCAAGATTGGTATGTAAAGGATATTCACAACAAGAAGGAATTGACTATGAAGAAACTTTTGCACCTGTGGCTAGACTTGAAGCAGTGAGAATGTTTCTAGCATATGCAACTTACAAGAAATTCAGAGTGTATCAGATGGATGTGAAGTCAACATTTTTGAATGGTGAATTGGAAGAAGAAGTCTACATTGAGCAGCCTGAAGGTTTCCCTTTGACACAAGAAGGAGATATGGTATGTAAGTTAAAGAAAGCTTTATATGGATTAAAACAAGCACCTAGAACTTGGTATGCAAGATTGGATAAGTATTTATTGAAATTGGGATTTATAAAAAGAACAGCAGATAGTAACTTATACACAAAAGAAATTGAGAATGGTTTGTTGGTTATAGTTATATTTGTTGATGATATTATCTTTGGAGGAGAAGATGAAGCTAGTGACAAATTTGCAGATGAAATGAAGACTAAATTTGAGATGAGCATGATTGGAGAAATGAAATATTTTTTGGCATTATAGATAACACAAAGCAAGGAAGGTATATTTGTAAGTCAGACTAAGTATTTGAATGACTTATTGAAAAGATTTGGAATGGAAGATTCTAAACCTGTTGGAACACCTATGGTAACTGGACATAAGTTATCTAGCAAAGATGAGACACCAACAGTTGAGCAGAAAAAGTACAGATCTATGATTGGAGGATTGCAGTACTTGACACATACAAGACCTGATATAGCACATTCAGTGGGGATTGTAGCAAGATTTCAAGCATAACCTAGAGAATCACATTATGCAGCAGTAAAGAGGATACTGAGATATCTGAAAGGAATAATGGATTATGGATTATGGTATGAGAATTCTGATATTTTACTTTATGTGCCTATACTGATGCAGATTGGGGAGGCATCGTTGATGACAAGAAAAGCACCAGTGGTGGAGCCTTTTTTCTTGGAGGAAAATTGGTCTCTTGGCTAAGTAAGAAGCAGAATTGTACTTCACAAAGCACAGCAGAAGCAGAATATGTTGCAGCAGCAAATAATTGTAATCAGATTATTTGGATGAAGTAGATGTTGAAGGATATTGGAATAAATTTTGATGAGCCTATTGTTATACATTGTGATAACACCAGCACAGTGAGTATGTCAAAAAATCCTATTTTACATTCTAAGACTAAACATATTGAGATCAAGTATCATGTTGTAAGAGAGAAAGTTGCAGAAAAAGAAGTAAGATTGGAGTACATAAGTACAAAGGAGCAAATAGTAGATATATTTACAAAGCTTTTACCTAAGGATACATTTGTGTATCTAAGAGGTATGCTTGGGGTTATGCCCCAACCTATTTTTGAGAATTGATGCAGATGATTGCATCCGTCCAGTGGTATATGAGCCCTATCTTTCTTCTGGATTGGATGTTGGAACTTCCTCTATGGGGGAGTTTATAAGCTGAGTCATGAGGACTCTTGTTATTGTATTTTTCTAAAAAGTATCTTTTGACATTAAGTTGTTGTTGACTTAGTGATGGAATTTCTGTCATTGGTGTCAATGGGGGAGAGATATACATGAAAAATATTGTGGATTGTATGAGAGAGCTGAATAGGAAAATGAAGCAAGATTTAATTTGATATTTTGCAGTGATGTTGGAGTATTGGATTTTTGGAACATTGAATGTTTTTCATCTATATTGCCATCAATGCCAATGGGGGAGATTGTTAGGAATGAATGAAAAGTATTTTGGTAGTCATTCTGTAGCATTTGTTGTTGCATTCATGACTTGGATTGTCATTGATGTCAACACAGTGATATTCTGGATATTAGCAGGAAAGTAGGTACAATTTTTTTTTGCGCACATGTTGTATTGTAGATTGGCTTTTGTGCAGTTGATGGTATGTTCTTTGGTGTGTTATTAACCTATGGTTAACAGTGCAAAAAGAAATTCATTCATTTGTGAGAGTTATGAGCATTTTGGTGAAAGTAGTGTTTAGACAGTGTTTCTGTGAAGCAATGTTCAAAAATCGGAGGATATCTCTTAGCTGGGATGGAATCTGATTTTGCACAGTTAAAGGGATGTTGGAGACTCATTAATGATGATGTGGTTCACAGTGCAAACTTTGAGGATATGTTTGGAGAAAGTTACAGTATCTGGAAGCCGACAGTTTTATGTGAATTCTGTGTGTAGCGTGTAGAATTTATTATTTTGTAATTGAGGACCGACTCATTTGTAATTATTTGAGTTTGGTATATAAGAAGGAATTTTTCCTTGTTTTAATGTGTACTATGAAGATTGAGATGCGAATATATGCATGAAGTGAAGAAAAGAGCTAATTCAGTGATGAAGGAAGACTTGTGAGTACAGAGATTTGGAATTGTGATCTTGTGTAGCAGAGAGTGCGGTTTTGGCACAGTGTGAAGGAGGTAATATATTTCATATTATTTTGTTGAATAATTCTAAGATCTTTTGGATAGTGGGTTCAAAGATCTTGCCTTGAAGCTGTTTGGGCAATGGGTCCTTCTGTCTTCCATAAACTCTTAATCGGATTAGAATCTTTTAACAGGGATTCAAAATCTCCTAACAGGGATTTATATGTACTGAATGTATTTCATAAGACTCCTAACAAGGTCCATCCTCTAACAAGGAACTTTCATATTAGTGCATCATTTTGTGGGCATCATTCCCACCAAGGTTTACTCTTTTCAAGAGGTTCCCTAGTCAACATATCTTGTGTTATTATGCAATTGTGTATGATTATCTTTCTATGGTTGATCAGTACATTGATTATATTGTTTAAAGCAGTTGAATGGATAAATTATCTGATAACTGATTCACCCCCCCCCCCTCTCAGTTATCTTGGGGATCTTTACTTTCTAACACACACTTCATCTCCTTTCCAAGGCAAGAAAGATAAAGAACCAATGAGTCAAGCTAGTAGTAGCGCAAAGACTCTAGGGAGTGAATCAGCAGGAATAAAAATCCTTAAAAGGTCAGACTCTGAGCCCACTTTTGATTTCATAAAGTTCTACAAGTCATCTAAAATCCAAATATATCCTACTAAATATTTGAAGTCAAATCCTAGTGAATTAGATAAATTGGTAGCTTATGTGAAGGGCTCCTCTCCTATTGTGCAGTCGAGTCAAATAAATACTATATCCACTAGTGAGATTCCTACAGACCCAAACATTAAACAACCCGAAGTCAAAGAACCTGTCATCAATCTCAAATCCTCGGGATCCACTCATGTAATAGGGAAACTTGAGCCTTTCTATGTGTTGTTATTCATCCATGGTCATAAACTTAGCAATTGTATTATAGATTCTGGAGCCTCTGATAACATCACGCCCTCCTTAGTAGAAAAAGCTCTTGATTTTCCTTTAACAAAAACTTTTGGTAGGTGCTACTCCATGGATTCTAAGAAAGTTCCTTTGCTCAGCCAAATCAAAGATTCCCACGTTGTGTTAGCAGATTTCCCTGACAAGAGGCTCAAGTTGACCATCCTAGTTGCTAACATACTAGCTAGTTATGGTATGATTTTGAGCAGAACTTTTTGTAGAGATCTGGGTGGTGAGATCAAATTAGACTAGTCTCAGGCTATCATTCCTATTGGAGATAATAAGGTCACTTTACAGCCTGAGACTAAGTGTAACTACACTATTTTTCCCTCTGAAGATCCTAAGTCTCACATCTTGTATTAGGAAACTAATTTTTCTAGCTATTTGACCATGCTAGAAATTGATGTCATAAATGAAAAATGTACTGATAATGAAGAGTTATGGACCTTGGAATTTGATGGGAGTTGCTCATCTACTCGTTCAGGTGCTAGGGTGGTATTGATATCTCCAATTGAAGAAAAATTCCCTTTTTCCTTCAAGCTTGAATTTGAGAATACTAATAACACTACAGAGTATGAGGCTATGTTACTTGGGATTCAAGAAGCAAAAATAAAAAGCATTAAAATGCTAAAAGTAAAAGGAGATGCTGAGTTAATTGTAAAACAAGTAAGAGGAAAATATGCAGTGAGAAATGAGATGATGAAGCACTACATGAATAGAGTCTCGGATGAAGTTGAAGGATTCAAAGCATTTTCAATTGAATCCATACCTAGAGAATTAAACTCTAGAGCAGATGCCCTAGCTAGTTCTGCAGCACTACTTATTCCTCATCCTAACTTTAATAGTGATCAATATACCATTGAGCTTGTTCATCAGCCTAATGTACCCAATAATGCTAACTCTTGGCAGGTCTTCAGTGATGATGCCCATGTGTTGACGTTCCTTCAAGGTATTGAGAAGTTTTCCTTTGTATTTTTCGAAGGATCAAAGTTTGAGTGTCAAGAGTTTTGTGTTGATGAAGAAGTTGAGAAAGGAGAGGATATATTTAGTTAAAGGGAAATCATATACCTAAAGGTCTTGTGACCATGGAAAACTTGTTTGATCGCATATACTATTTTGTTGGCCAGGCCAATGAGACAAAAGAGGAACAATCCAGTAATTATGAGAAAGTAAATATTGGAAATGATGAAGATCCTAAATTTGTTAACTTGGGTACGTGTTGTACTCCTATGGAGAAAGTGGTATTCACCAAATTTCTACAGGAGTTCCAAGATGTGTTTGCATGTTCATATGAGGATTTGAAGGATTTCAGAAAGGGGAA
This sequence comes from Chamaecyparis obtusa, assembly GCA_027943335.1. NCBI lineage: Eukaryota > Viridiplantae > Streptophyta > Pinopsida > Cupressales > Cupressaceae > Chamaecyparis > Chamaecyparis obtusa. The sequence continues at coordinate 4,515,646 of BSBK01001913.1, forward strand.
GTTTCAACATCATATTCCTCTGAAACTAGGAGCCAAACCCTTCAGGCAAAAATTAAGAAATTATAACCCTAGGGTGGCTGATGCAATTTTCAGAGAGGTAGAAAAAATGCTTAAAGCTAAAATAATTTACCCAATCCATCATTCTACTTGGGTAGCGAACATGGTACATGTTCACAAGAAAAATGGGGAAATTCAAATCTACTTTGATTTTAGGAACCTTAACCAATCTAGTTTGAAAGATAATTTTTCTCTCCCTAATATGGACCATATTCTTCAAATGGTAGCAAGGTCTAAGATGATGTCAATGTTGAATGGGTTCTCAAGGTACAACCAAATTAGTATGGCTCTTGAGGACCAACACAAAATGACATTCACTACCCCTTGGGGTACGTTTGCATATAATCAAATGTCATTCGGTCTGATCAATGTAGGGGAAACATTCCAGCATGCCATGAATTCTTCCTTCAGTCATTTAATAAATAAAGTGATTGTAGTGTACCTTGATGATATGACTGTCTTCTCTCGTAGAAGGAAGAAACATTCTAAGGATTTGAAGGTCATCCTTCAGGAATGCAGGAATCAAAGAATATCACTCAATCCTAAGAAATCTATTTTATGTGTGACTGAGGGTAAATTATTGGGTCACATAGTGTTAGAAAAGGGAATTGCAATTGATCTAGAGAGGGTGCAAGAAATTTAGAAACTATGTTTACCATCTCACAGAGGTGGAATAAGGTCTTTCTTTGGGCAAATCAACTTTTTAAGGAGATTTGTGCTAGATTTTTCAGAAACAACTAGACCCATGGTGAGCTTGTTGAGTGAGAAGAAAACTTTGAGATGGAATGATGAGGCTAATAAGTCTTTTTATGAGGTTAAATAAGCAATTGCACAAGCCCCAGTCCTTTCTCATCCCAACTTTCAGAAAGACTTTGTGATACATTGTTATGCATCCGAGCACACTATGTCAGGTGTCCTGTTATAGAAGAATGAAGCTGGTGAGGAGGTTCCCATTTACTTTATGAGTGTTCCCTTAAAGAAACATGAATTGAGGTATTCATATAGAGAAAAGAAGGCCTTTGCAGTGGTTAAAGATATCAAGCAATTTTGGTATTACATTCTGCATTCCCACTTCACTGTATTTGTTCCAAATTCTATTGTTAAGATTATCCTAACTCAACAAGAGGTGTCCATGAATAAAAGAGCCAATTGGGTGGCAAAAGTTCAAGAGTTTGATTTAAAAATCAAACCTACCAAATTGGTCAGAGGCCAGGGCCTCTACAAGTTGATCGCAGAAAATGATATGGCTTCTGAGGATGATTTCCCTTTATCCTTGTTTACTGGATTGAAAGATACATGATTCTCAAATGTAGCTTATTATCTCACTTATGGAGAATGTCCCGCTCACCTCACAACTAAAGAATAGAGGAATTTGAAGCTTAAGGCTACAAAATATGTTATAGTGGATGATATTTGGTATAAAAGAGGCCTGGATGGAATGTTCCTCAAGTGTGTAGATGAAGATCAACAGAAGAAATTGATTCAATCCTTCCATAATGAAGTGTGTGGCAGGCATTTATCATCCACAGTGACAACATTCAAGATTTTAAGGAACTACTATTATTGGCCTGGGATGTTTAAAGATGCGTACAAATGGGTAGCACAATGCGAGAAATTTAAGTTATTTTTCGGTAAGCCACATTTAGCTGCTCTACCCCTGAGGCTAGTGATAATTAAAGAACCATTCAAGAAATGGGGTTTAGACTTTATAGGACCAATAAACCCCCCATCAAGTGCCAAACATACCCATATTTTAATGGCTATAGATATTTTACTAAATGGGTAGAAGTTGTTGCAGTAAGAAAAACAACTTCAGAAGTAGTTTGTTCCTTCTTGAAAGAAAATATTTTGGTTAGATTTGGTGGTCCTGTGAAGATTGTAGCTGATAATGCACTCAATTTATCTTCTCAAGAGATGTAAATATTCTGTTATGACAACGGGATTCAATTGTCACATTCATCTAATTATTTTCCCCAAGGTAATGGGTAGGCCGAGTCTACCAATAAAAATCTAATCTCTATCATGAAGAAGTTGGTGAGTGAGAATTCCAAAGACTGGCACAGAAGATTGTTTGAAGCCCTTTGGGTTGATCGTACTTATCCTAAGAGGGCTATAGGTATGACTCCATTTGAACTAGTCTATGGAGTAGAAGCTCAACTCTCACTACCTCTGGAGGTTGCATCAATAAAATTACAGAAAGTGATTGAAGACCAAAATTTTTCTAATGGATTGGATAAAAGAATCATGTACCTAAGTAAGATCCAAGAAGAAACAGAAGAGATGGTAAATTGCATAGTACTACATCAATCCCAGGTGAAGAAGATCTTTGACAGGTGGGCTAGGCCTAGGAATTTCATGGAGAATGACAAAGTGTTGTTATGGGATAAAAGGAGAGAACCTCGAGGTGCTCATAGCAAATTTGAATCCCTTTGGAAATGGCCTTTTGAAATCAATCAAGTTCTTGGACCTAATTATTTTAGACTCAGGTACCCAAATGGAACCAAAATTCCCTTATATTATAACAGGCAAGATCTAAAGCTATTTGAGTTGTAGTTAGGTTCAGTGGTCCTTTGTACATACCTTTTTGTTGTGCTTTAGTTTAGTTGCATGTGTGTAGTTTAGTCTTGTGCAAAACTAGAGAGCTTGGATCCATTGTTTAGTCCCTCGCAGTCCTAATCCCCAGTTAGAGCCACCTGTTGCCAGTCAAATAATTTCTATTTTATTTTTGCTCAACAATTTCTATCTTTGCCAAAGTTCAAGTTGTAAATTGAACCTTGAAATTTGAACTTGAACCTGCCCGTTCAAGGTTCAAAGTTCAAAACACATTCTTCCTAAGAGTGTCACGTAGAAGCATTGTCATGGAAACACAAGCTATTTGGTCACGGTAGCGTGTTCTTTTGTTGTTGGAAAATTCAATTTTAAACTTTGAACCCCCTCTTTCATGGTTCAAAGTTCATTTTTCAATATGCACTTTAAAAACTTTGTATTGAAATCTTCCACGTCAAGACCTTAGCGTCACAGTTCACAGATTTCCAAGCTTATCATAAGTGTCCTAGGGGTTCACCACAATTCTTAAGTGCACACATAAATTAAAGCATCGTGAATCTTTTACTTTGAACTCAATGCTTATAGTTCAAGGATCAGATTTTGAGATGTAATAATACCAAAATAAAGAAGTCGCGAGCCAAATCCTTTCATACTGACATTGAAATAATTGATGGGACCGAAAGAACGACACCAGCTCAGCTCAAGTGATCTCCTTACCAAAATGAAGCGTGCATAACACGTTGTTAGCAGTTATTGCAGAGAAAAAATTTATTGCATGACAGTCCTCTTGAGTTGATGGGAATCAAAGTGAAGTGTGTGTATTTATTTTCCCTCCTCTTTTGTCTCTTCATTCTGTCTTGTTTATCTTTTGGAGGCGTCTTGGAGCAGCGAGGTAAAATTGTCAAGAGGTAGAAAAGTGGTGATTTTTACAACAACCTTGGCCTTGTGTTTCATTTAGCTTCTTCATTTTAAAAAAAAGCAAAGAGCTGGGTTTTCTTTCTACATTAATCCAAGTGTTCATAGGAGTTTTGCAAATTTTATTTCACCATATTTTCTCCCAAAGTAAAATTTGTAAAGGAGAATAAATTTTCTCCTATCAGTAGCTATCTACCTGAAATGAGAGACACAGTGATAGTAGATGATGATATTAGGGAGATTGTGCAAAGATTGAGGGAGACAGAAGGTGAGGTGATAGCCGCAAGAATTGTTGGCAATGGTTTGTTGGAAGTAGCCAGTTTTCTCAGAGGTATTTATGTGCCCTAAACTGGTAATGGATTTTTGCAACCGGTATAATAAGTCTAAGAGATGTATTAATACTGGAAGTGATGAAGTTCTGGTGAATATAAACAGAGAGGCGATAATGGTTGCATTGAGGATTCCATCAGTAGAGGTCTATGGGGATTGGAGTATTGAAAAATCCCTAGCTAACTTTGACCAAAACAAGAGGGAATATAGAAATAATATAGCTAGAGTTTGGTTGTTAAACCCTGAAAAAGGAGGTTCCCATTTACCGAGGCCCCTCAGGAAAGATCATTTGTTTAGAGAAGTGAGAGATATTACAATGATGCTAAATAGAGTAAAAGGGAACTCCATAGATACCAATTGGGAAGACTGGAAGTACATTTTTGTGCAGGCCATTTTAGACATGGGTAATGCTGTTGATTGGGCTGAAATTATAGCAGAGCAATTGCATGAAAGTTTATCTCAGCCAACCTTGATTTAAAATTTCTATATGTCTTCATATCTCTTTTATGTCCTTGCTATCTGTAGAATTTGGGATGGTTTACCACATGAAAAATGGAATAGTAGCATGACTATTTATGAGTATCATCCCTTGTTGTAGAAAAGAAGAAATCCTGCAGATTTCAAAAAGGTACAAGACACTTTTATGTCTAAACTAGTCTTTGAGTTAAGAGGAAAATCCAATTACAAGATGTCTGAAGAAGCCATGGAGTTTGTTAAGATTTATGGAAGCTTTTCTATATAGTTCCCCACTTTTAGTTATTTGAGAGTGGGAGGTTTTAGTGATGCACCTCTAAAACTACCCAAATACTGTTTATATAAGTATATTTTATTAGAGGTAGGGAGACAGTTGCTAATGGTTGAAAAGAAGTACAGAGTTAAAAGAGGTATTTTTGCTTTCTTCCTATTAGAATTGGGGCATTATCATTTCCGGTTAATGCATGATTTTTCCTTCTTGATAAATGAACTAAAAGATATGAATCTTAAACCATACCAAGCTAGGAACTATCATGACAACAAGGGTTTTGTGGAGAATCATTTCAGAGTTGATGCTATGTTCCTTCATCAACCAGACTAGGAAGATTTTTGGGAGGATTGCAAAGATGAAATAAAAGTCACAAGGATATTATGCTCTAGGTTTTCTCTAAGGAAAATTGTTTCTTTAAAACTTCCTTTCAATATTAAGAACATAAAGGATGAAGATGAAAGTGTATTAGAATCAGGATGCGTGGGATCAAGTGTAGAAATAGTAGCTAGAAAAGTTGATTGGACTGAAGGGGAGGAGGAAGATATAAGGTGCTTAACTAAAGAGGTTTTCAAAAGGACAAAACAATGGCTCAAATCTCAATGGAAGAAGAATTAGGCAGCTCTTGCATTAACAACCTGAAGAAGTCCAAGAATTTCAAAAATTGAACATTCCCCTGTTTCAACTAACAAAATTGAATCATTGCTATCTGCAGGTAATACATATCCTCTCGAAGCCCCTAATATTGAAGATTCAAAATTAGTTTCTGATGGCACAATAAAGTTTACTAGATGAAGAGGCAAAAGAAATGAGAAAGTGGATCCAACTTTCTGCATTGTCCTTGATTCAAACACAAAGGAAACTAGTGTAAAGTAATTCAAGAGATTGAAAAGAAGCAAAGCTCCAACCATGGATTCAGTATCAACAGGAGTTAGTGGGAATCCAGGTCAGCAGGATCTGATCACTCCAAACAACCCAGGCACTTACATCTCTTTACACAGTGCAAGCCCAAGGACTCTGAATTGGTTGGACTTATCTGTGAACAAGAAGAGGAACATTGTTCCTACTTCAATTCCCATTGGAGACTTAGTCATTAAGTATCTCAAAAAGTATCCAAGGTCGAAGAAGATGAAGACAGAATCTCTGGTAGATGTAGACCCAAATATAGGTCATTGGGTTGATGAGATATTCAAGCCTAATTCTGATAAGGCTAGTGTCGAGGTCACTGAACAAGACTTTATTGTGGAGAAAATAGACCTAGGGGTAGCCTCCAGGGTAGTGGACTTGAAGATTTTGAATTCTGCCAACAAAAAGATTAATCATAGAGTACTAAAAGATGCGGAAGATAAGGCAAAGTTGAAGCAAGCTCTATGTGAAATGACCAATTACATTCAGAAGTTGCAGAACCCTGTTCCCCAACCTCTAGCAATGGCCCCTCTAAATTTGGATGTCAAGTCTCCAGATAATTAGAAATTTCTTGATCAAGTTCATAAAGAAAGGTCCCTGTCCAAGGCATTTTATAGTTTGATGGGAGAAGTTGGCGAAAAGATCACCTATTTTGCAAGAGCTTATGAGGATATAACCAAGAGGTCTTCCTCTTTGGTAGGTGTTGTTGTAGCTGATATGAAACTCTGGGAAGTAAAGAGAGATGGTTTGGAAATTGAAATAACAAATCTAGATGAGGTATTTGTCTATGGTATAGACAAGTTTTTAACTGAGAAAGTAATACCTGACATTGATGTTGGTCTATTATTTGTTACTAAAGTTAACGAAGAGTGGCGGTGTTCACTTTTCAATCAGGGTATTGAGGAGTTTGGTCAAATTCTGAAGGGGCTAGCTTGTGTTGAAGAAGTACTCAGTAATCATGTCGATTGTCTCTATAATCTGGCTAAGAATGAAATTAAGGTGGGAATTGATGTAGAAAAGATGAGGGAATCCTTCATAGAAAAGGCTCAGGGGTTGAAAGATGCTAAAGAAATGGTGGCTCATGATTGCTCAGTTATAGCCCAGGTGCAATCACTAACAATTCTTGGTGATGAATAAATAAAGACTCTGGAGACCAAGCTGGAACAATTGCAAAACTGTAAATGTATCTAGGAACAAAGGCTAGATTTGGTTTCTTCACTGAACTAAGTCATGCTGGAGAAATTAACGATAGCCTTTGAGGAGTGGAGTTCCATGCACAAAGTAGCTGATGCTACCACTAGTGTAGATGCCAAGAAAAGCTAATCAGTCGATTAGTCTCTAATAGGGTAGTTCCAAGTGGTCAGGGATTTTAGTTTCATTTTCCTAGAATAGACTTTTAGTTATGAAACTGATCAAGCCCTGCATGGCTATATATTTATTTTTGAGAGACCTTGAAAGGGTTAGTTCTCTGGTTACAAAAACTTAGTTGTTTTGATATTTACTGCAAGTACTTTCGATGAATGGTTTTATTTTGGATTAGAACATATGATATAATATCAGTTGATTTATAAAAGGTAATAGTATCTTTCTCAGATCAGTTGGTCTGATTATTACATGTATCTTGACTTCAGTTGGAATTAAATGCATGTTGCTATAATCTGTGTATATGTTCTATGATCATTTATCCATTCTTCACTTTATTTTAGTATATGTTGGATCGATCATTTTGGGAATGTTTTTCTTGCAATCTTAGTCAGTTGGCTTAGATGAATGTATATCTTTCTCGGAGCATAAATCTTTCTATAGTCATTTTATATGAGGAACTGAAAAAGCCTTTCTTACTTTCAAGTCAAAAGTATATTCATTCTTATTGTTTTCAATCTTTTCAAATAAATGGATTATCAAGATTGATCTTTATATAAGGTAGCTGCTCCTTTAATCACAGAGAGTTTACTTGTGAGTGACTAACTCAAATGTTGTATTGGTTTTTCCTTCTATATGGGAAAGAGAGTTTAAAGATGGTTATAATTTTATTAAGAGGGAAAATCTATATACTAACACTGACCATAAAAATTATACTACTACCCATATCAACTACAATAAATTTGTTGGATGTATAACCCAAGTCGAACCCACAGTCAATGTCATCCATGTCAAAGGAGTAGATAGTCCGTGTGATGTTACCACCCACAGAGGTCGGATATTTATCACCGATGCCACTCCAAGGCCATCAAACAATGCACAATACAACCTTATAGAACATCTTGGGAATACACCTGCCTAGATCTACATCCTTGACCTTCTCTGCACATCACCCATCCATCAAGAAATCCTCAACTAAGCCCTCCAAGAAGGACATGTCCCCACAGACATAAATACCATCCAATTTGAAAACCTAGTGGTACATTTATCAACACCCTATGCTCTTTGCTTCAAGACATCTGACATACCCGTTGTTGTGCCTAACCACAATCTCCCTCTCTACATCGTCGTCATGGTTAGAGACTTTTCCATTAAAAGGGTCATGATAGATAATGGCTTGGCCCTAAATTTGTTTACTCTAAAGTTCATTCAGCAAATAGGGTTCATGAAAGTTGACATATCACATGAGGTCATCACCATCAAGGCATATGACAAATTGGAGTGTACCTCTGAAGGTACCATTATTTTGCCTATCCAACTGGGCCCTGCAACTCAAGACGCCATCTACCATGTTGTTGATCTTGATCTACCATTTAACATCCTCCTCGACCGACCATGGATCCATTCCATCAAATCTGTACCATCTACCTATCAACAGTGTGTCAAATTTCTACATCAAGGCACTGAGATCACCATCCATGCAGACCCCCAACCCTTTGCATACTGTCGTATGTTGGAATCATCATTCCCTCATTCCACTCATTGTCCTGGAACTTTTATTGGCTCTTCTGTCGCTAGCTCTTCCCAATCTCATAGCGATCCAGAGACCAACCTCACCTCCACCCTCTCCTCCATCAAGATCAACAACCAAGGCTATGGTGAGTACAACCTAACTAATGCATTTGTAGTAGGGGCCCTACCTCTGGATCCGCATACACAAGGGTGCCCAAGCCACCAAAGCAAGCATGTTGAAGCCAATCATGAAATCAAGAAAATATGACCTTTTAATTTTGTATCCTACAACAATATAGATAGTATTGAGATGGACCTTGACATTAATCAGTGGTTATACAAAGATCTCCCACCTCCTAGCCCTGAGCTCCTTGGTTACTCCAAAGATAAATATCCAACATCACACAAGTACACCATAGAATAATGGAAATACCAAGGTGGTGGTCTAGGACCACAAGAAGGAGGAAGCAAAGATCCAATCACAACCTCAAAGAATCCAAAGCATCAAGGTATTGGCTTTAATACCCCTCACCTGCGCACACAAGAACCCAATACCGCAATTGGGGGCACTAACTTGACCAATGTTCCTTTCTTGAATAGCACAGACAACCTTTGTAGAGATCAAAGAAATCCCTGAAGAGGAAGAAAATAAATCCTATGATCACATCTTCAACGATGATACCCTCCTGGGCACTTATGTCCTCCATCAACTCGCCATTAACATCATAGAACTTCCCCTCATCCATCCCGAACTCATAGACTGGGATCAACCAAGCGTCACACATATTGATGAGTTCCAAAGCACAGGAGCACTCCTAAGATTCATGGGAACATTAGGCCAACAAAAAAATCAAAATCAAGAATCAGTTCATGTTTGCAAGCACGTCTCTAAAGGATATTTTGGGGAGGATGCAAGCTTTAGCCACAAAAGTGAAAAATAAAAAGAAAAGAATGAGTCCTTATGTGAAAACCCCTTTGAGGTGCATTTTGAATCTAAAAAAGAGAAGATAAAGGGTGTATCTTCTGGTGAAAACCTCTCTGAGGCACTAGAAGATTGAGACTTGCCTCTTCCTCCCATCCAAGATTACAGACTCGAGCAGTGACCCATAATCATTGAGGAAACCAAGACAATTAACTTGGGTACAAAAGAATGCTTGAGAATCACCTACATCGCAACATCTTTAACAAAGGGTGAAGAGATTTCTCTCACTACACTTCTACAAGAAGCCACCACCAACTTTGCATGGTCATATGGACACATACCAGGGCTTGATCCAAATCTTGTTGTGCACAATCTTGCAGTGGATCCTAATGTCAAACCAATAAAGGAGAAGCTACACAAGATGCATCCTAAGACAGCCCTCTTGGTAAAAATAGAATTAGAAAAGCTCCTACAAGCCAAAATCATCAGAGCTATTGATTATTCAGAATGGATCTCCAACATGGTGCCAGTCACCAAACCTTTAGGAGAGATAAGAATCTACATAGATTTCAAGGACTTAAACAAAGCATGTCCCAAGGATGATTTCCTGCTACCCAACATAGACATGATAGTGGATCTTACAGTGGGCCATGAGATGTTGTCACTCATGTATGGATTCTCGAGGTACAATTAGATTCAAATAGCAGAAGAAGATTAGCACAAAAAAATATTCACCACACCATGGGGTGCCTTATGCTACAACATGATGCCATTTGGGTTAAAGAATGCAAGAGCCACTTATCAACGAGCAATGGCAACCATCTTCCATGATATGATACAAAAAATCTTGGAGGATTATGTGGATGATATTCTTGCAAAATCTAAAATATGGTGTGAACACCTAGACATCCTTGAAAGTGTGCTCGATCATCTACATCATTATGGTTTGAAGTTGAATCCAAAGAAGTGTGTCTTTGGTGTACCATCTAGAAAGCTTCTAGGCTTCATAGTATCATAGCATGGCATAAAGATTGACCCCAAAAAGTTTAGGAGCCTATAAGGAAAGCTCCAATCAGTAGGTTGATTTATATCATAGCTAGTAGACAAGTGCCAACCTTTCACACATCTGCTCCGCAAAGACACAAGCTTCAAATGGGATCCTATCTATCAGAGAAGCTTTGAGAAGCTCAAAGAATATCTAGCTAACTCCCCATTTCAAGATGCCCTCTCATACTCTACATCTTGGTAACCATTACAACATTGGGGGCATTATTAGCACATCATGATGATTACAACAAAGAGAGGGCCATTTATTACATCAATCAAACTCTTGTCAACTATGAGCTCAATTATTCACTAATGGAGAAAGCATGCCTTATAGTGGTCTTTGCCACTCAAAAGCTCAAACAATACATGATTAGCCACATGATCAAGCTCATATCAAAAGTGGATCCACTCAAGTATTTTTATCAAGGATAACTCTCATAGGCCGTATGAAAAAATGGGTCATGCTACTCAACGAGTTTGACATCTAGTACATAGAACAAAAAGCAATCAAAGGGAAAGAAATTGTCAATCAACTAGCAGAAGTGCCTTTGGTGGATGAATATCCACTAATCATGGAATTCCATGATGAGCACCTATGTATGATTGAAGAACAACCCATATGGAAGCTATATATTGATGGCTCATACCCATCACATAGATCAAGGGCAGGAATCCTATTCGTCACACCTCAAGGTGATTATATTCCAAAATCATTCAAATTGGGATTTACATGTACTAACAACATTGTAGAATACAAGGCACTCATCTCAAGCCTCAAAACAACTATCCAATGGAACATCACAGAACTAAAAGTGTTTGGAGATTCATATCTGATTATCAAGCAAGTCCTAGAGAAATTTTAGACAAAGGATGACAAGCTGCTACCCTACAAGGAACTGGTGGACAGACTGAAAGGGAATTTCCTAAATCTATAGTTTAGACATATACCAAGACTTTAGAACAAAGAGGCCAATGTAATGGTGGCCATTGGATCCTTATTAGAAATCCCTCACAACTCATCACAATACAAATTCTTAGTCAAGCAGCTACACACGCCCATTTATGAGAATGATGATTCAGAAATGGTGTGTGTCTTGGTTGGTCCCCAGTTTCATTGATACCATGACATCCAAGCATATCTTAAGAATAGTATCATATCTCCCCATCTCACCAACAACCAATGACAAAACCTAATTCAAAAATATTCCCGCTACACTCTTGTAGCCAACACCCTTTATTATTGGGGATATCATAACATCCTCTCTAGGTGTTTATATTCAAACGTGGTCGTCCTAGCTTTACAAGAGGTCCACGCTGGAATTTATGGTACCCACACAAGTGGCATGGTTCTAGAAAAGTAATTCCTTCAAGTCGGGTATTATTGGCATATAATGGAACATGATGCTTGTGAATTTGTCAAGAAATGTCTACCATGTCAACAACATGCAAATCTGATTCATGCTCTAGTACAAGACTTGCAACCCCTTGTGCCACCTTGGTCATTTTCATGTTGGGGCTTTGACCTTGTTGGGTTAATCACTCCCCTTTCCTTAGATGGACATAAGTACATCATTATGGCCATAGAATACTTCACAAAGTGGGTCAAAGCAATTCTGTTCACCCTCACTACTGGCATCCAAATATCCAAGTTCATCTTATACAATATCATTTTCCACTTCGGCATACCATCTACCATCTTCACCGATCACAACACACCTTTTGAAAACTATCATGTGGATAATCTATGTGCCAGACTCCACATCCACCATCTCTTCTCTAGTCCATACTTCCCCCAAGGAAATGGCCAAGCTGAGGCAACCAATAAAACCATCCTAAAAATCCTCAAGAAGGTTGTTAATGATTTTGGTTGTGACTGGCACCTCCAAATAAATCTTTCCTTTTGGGCCTATGGTACTTCTTATTGCACTCCCACAGAGACCACCTAATATTCCCTTGTATATGGTGTTGAATCCATTCTTCCCATCAAGGTCAAGCTCCCATCATTGCATGTCTCCATGAAGAACTATAACTTCGATGAAGACTATCGTACGGCACGCCTCACACAGTTGGACCTATTAGATAAAAAAAGACAACAAACATATGATCACCTAGTTACATACCAAAATGGACTCAAAAGGAGTTATAACAAGAAATTCCATCCAAGACAATTCCAAGTGGGCGACATGGTCCTAAACAAAAATCAAAAAGTGCTAGCACACCAAGAGAAAAAGGGCAAGTTTGAGCCTACTTGGTTAGGTCATTATGTTGTCACAGCATTCTTTGGCTCTGGAGCCTATTAGTTATCAACACCCGAAGGTGAGACCCTGAATGATCCTATCAACATCATACATCTGAAGAGGTTCTATGCCTGAACTAGATCTTACATATTCAGAAAATCCATAAAAATTGGAAAATACTAAAAAAATACAAAAAAGAAAAAAGAAAAGAAAAATAATAATCCAATGGTGAAAACTTGGCAATTCAAGTGCCTTGGACAAGTATGTTGGTGAAATCTTGAAAACAGGCACCATACATAGTGGACTGAGTCATTATCTATCAAAATCTCATCCCTCCCATCCCAAATACCCATCCTCTTTATCCAATCCCCATCCCCACCACCAGTCCATCCATCACAAGGTGTTCTATCCTCAAGCCTATCCAATGCAACACTATGATCCTATCCCCAATCCTGAGCTTCCTGTATATTTCCTATATAGTGCAGTCCTATCCTGTACATATCTTATAACTCTCCTATATAGCGAGATCTTCCTATTCCAAATCCCTGTGCTTCTGTACACATCTATTGTAAATTTCTTCTCATCCATTGTACATCATGTCACATCTTGTTGTACATATCCTCATGAGTCCAACAATATTTGATCAGATATCTTGTCCCACCCAGCCTTGCACTTTAGCAATATCTTTTGTCGACTATTCTTGATCACAATGATTATCTTTGATTCATCATTTGCCATCAACAACACACTTTCTCCTCATTAATTAACGGGTCCTTGAGGATGTATCCTTCCTCCTATCCAACCTAATCTTCCACCAATCAAACCAAGTCCATGTCGATGTATCCTTCCTCACGTTCAGACCAAATCTTCCCCCCATCACTCAAATCAACCTCTCTCCTTGGAAAATGATGTCTTTTAGAGTTATCATTTTGGTCTTGGAATTTTTCCTTTGAATCTTGCTTATCTTTAACAACTTCTCATCGTTCCTCTCCTCAAAGTCACCACAATCCTTTATATCATGGTGTGTTGTGAATGAGGAATACTACCCTAGTATTTCTCACCCTAACTCCACTTCCTAACCCAAGCCCTTCCTCAAATACTATAAATACCCTCACTTCTAAGAGGAATTCACCAATTCACATAATCATCTCATAGTAATGTTATAATGCTATTTTATTTCTAATTCATCTTAGCATTGATCATATTTGTTAGTTTAACTCATTTTCAAGCTTTTCTAAATCACATCATAGCTTAGATAACATGGATTAACTTAGTTTCCTTCATTTTTATGCATTTTATTTCATCATATCATGCTTCATTTGGACTAAAATCAACTCTAGTTTAATCATTTATATCTTAGTTTGCATTCTAGCATCATTAGGCTGTTTGAGACTCTAGGGGCAAATCAGGTGTTCTATACCTGATATTGTGCCATTATGGGGTTCTCATGGTCCATAATCTATCCCAATCCTTCCTAATCAGTATTAGGGATAAGCTCCAAGTGTTTTGAGATCACACCCACATCTCTAAACCAAGAAAAAATAAAATGGTGACATGGTGCTCCCATTTAAGCTCTATTTGAATGTCTTTGCAAATTTCATTTACTATATGCTAGGAATAGATTATTTGACTAATGTTTGAATGTCTATGCCTGTTCCAAGTAGGTTAGGTTTTCTCTGTACACAGGTAGTGTTGGTTGCTAATAGGTAGGAGTAGGTGGTGTAGGGATGACCTCATTAATTTGGACATGTTTGGTTTTGGTGGCTCCATCTGTAACTATGCACTTATTTTTATTCCAGTACCAAGACTGGTCATTCCTTGGTTTTTCTTGTGAGCTCTCTTTATAGTGTCTAATTGTACCATCATCTAGGAGGCCTCGCTCAATATCCATTCCTTTTCCCTTAATGTCATGATAGGTTTGTATGCAATTCATACACATGAAGTGGGATAACTTCAGATGTAGATTCTCAATGAAGATCTTTGTGAGATGTTTTTTTGGCAGTTGGTATGACAGTCTCATAGTAGGGTTCTGCCATCTTTTTAGGTAGTTAGACAGGCTCTCACCTCTCTTTTGTTTTTAATTGCATAGGTCCAAGAGGGATAACTCATTCTCGACATTGTGTGTATATTGTGCCACAAAATTTTTAGAGAGTTCCACAAAGGTTGTGATTGACCCATAGGGTATTTTATTGAACCACTTGATAGAGGTTCCTCCCAAGCTCTTGGGGAAGAGGCACATGAGGAAATTGTCACTATAGGAAACCTCTTGGAAATTCATGTATAATTCCTTAACATTGCTAACTAGATCTCCCTTCCCCTTATATTTTTCAAATTCAAGTGTCTCAAAATGCTTGGGAAAGGGAAATGATGTGATGGACCTATTGAAGGGATAAGGAAAAGCCTCTTCAAACTTGAAGGTCTTGCTTTTTGTTCCATCTCTGAGCTCCTTGAGAGAATTCTTCATTTCTTCCCATTCTGAATTGGCAGGTGTTGGAGTGGGTACTCCCATTAGGAAGGGATCTGATGGCACATGAGAATATGGATGGTTTTGTGAGAAATATTAGGGGATTAGATAAGGGGATTTCCTTGATATGTAGGAATATTGGAATGGATTATATGGTGATGGTTGGATAGTCTATTATTGTTGAGATTCAGAGGTGTACTGCTATGCCTGGTATGGAATTGCTTGTTCCAGTTGGGGAATGAGGGGATGTTGTTGCTATGATGGGAAGTACTTATGATGTGGAGGAGGTTGGTAGAATGGTGTTTATTGATGGTGTGGTTGTCCTTTTTCTTGGCCGATGTAGGTAGGGTGCATTCCTATATTACTGAGCTATGAAACAAGTCCCTAGATATTTGTGATAAGAGGTGGTTGTGCAAGATAGATGTCTAAATGAGAGGAGCTTTGATGCTATGGAAGTGGTATGGTTTGAGAGATGGCTACTGACATGGATAGATAGTTGGTAATTATGGGGAGAGATGCAATTTGAGGTGGCGGTGCTTGTGCTAGGAATTGGATAGAAGGTTGTATGCTCATAGGATTATAAATGTGGGACTGAATTTGTATTCCTAAGGAGTTCATTTGTGACTGATTAAAATCCTAGGAAGATGCAGTCCTCGCAAGGGGTTGTGTTATAGGCACAGCGATAGGGGTTTTTGATATGAGTCATTGATTTTGAGGTCCAGTAAGAGGCATCCCTATTGTATAAAATGGTTTTTAGGATTGCGTACTGGTGATGAAGGGTGGGAGAGAAAATTGTGCATAGGTTAGCTGGGTGATGGGTGGAATGGGTGCTTGATTGAAGGTTTTCTTAGCGATAGAGGGAGGTTCTTTGTTGCCCCCTATAAGAGTAGTGTTGATGTATAATATTGGCTCATGAAAGGTGGAGCTATTACTTGTGTGGAGATTTGTGTGGGATGTGGAGGTTGTGCTTATGTAGAGATCTATGCCTAAGTGGTATTTTGGGATGTTATGGCTGGAGGTGATGGTCCCATGATAGCACAAGGAGTGGATTGTGCCATTATTTGTACGATGAGGTTTTTGGAACTAGATTGTAATAGGTGAGGAATAGGTGAGGCCACTTGGAATAGTTGTAAGCTGGAATCGACAATTTGTTGGACGATGACAAGGTAAGCATCAGTGGGGATGTGTATGGATTTTTTAGGATTGAAGAGCTAGCTAGAATTGGGGTGGAATGGGAGTATCCTCCTGTGTGTAGTTTTCCAAGATGGCAAGAAGATTCTAAGCTATGATTTCACTAAAGATTTGTTCATGTCTAGGATGGCTCGTAAATTATTCCATGGGACCTGTGGTGGGTGCCTCAGTTGGATCCATCCAAACATTCTTGATTTGTGGTGGTTGTGGGTCATATTTTACCTTTGCGTTGTTAGGATTATTAGGATCAGATAAACTAGTGGCAAGGTTAGGATCCATATTCTTTCTCTTCTTCGATCGTGTCTCAGAAGGCTTGAAAAATGCAATTCCTAGGATGGGGAAATGAATATGCAAATGCAGATGATGAATGAATGCAAGATGTTTCTAAAGGAACATAAAGATGTGGATATGATGGTTCTAAGGAGACCTAAGGATAAATGAAAGATTAAGGATGAACCTAGATGGATTGAAGGACACTTTGATTATGATTTGATTTGGGATGATGGGGATATCCTAAGAGCTAATGATTAACTAGTGCCAAATGCGAATGAGTTTCCTTTTCCTAGTGGGTAAAAGTACAAACCTGTGTCACACTTTTATAAAGGAAAAGGATGACAACATGAAAAAATTTCAACTTTAACAACATAAAAGTGGCATTTGTGTTTAGAATTTGAAGATAATGTAAACTAATAAAATGTGTAAAATTTGATGAAGTTTACGCTTATAATTTAAAAAAAAAATTGAACAAAAATTGACATAGTTTTTTAATTTTTGAAGTCCATTTTTTTATTGTTGAAATATGCTGAAAATCTAGGGTCTAGTTCCTACCAAAAAACTATATGCAAATAATATTTTTTTCCTCAGATTTCAGAATATGTTTTAGATGACATGTATAGCTAGTGCATAAAAAAGAAAGATTGGATTTCGGTATATATTTTGTCTGTTATAACTATCCAAAGTTGGTGTTACCCGAAATCAATAATTTTTTGTTCCCACCAAATTTTCCCTATCAAATCTACACCATTAATATATATATATATATATATATATATATATATATATATATATATATATATATATATATATATATATATATATATATATATATATATATATATATATATATATATATATATATATATATATATATATATATATATATATATATATATATATTCTTGAAGAAGACTCTCTCCTCTAGTGTTAAATATAAGTTTTAAATTTTTTTGACATGATTTGTTATTTTTATTTTTTTTCGAATGAGTGTGTTCTTAAATGTTAAAATACCTACTTGAAGTATTTTCAACTTATAATATATTATATGAAATCAAAACATAATAAAAATTACATGACCATAATCTTGACTCCGAGCTCTACAAAAGGGTATTTTTAGATTTTACAGAAAGTTAAATTTTGACAAAAAATTCAGATCTAAATGTGAGAACTTCTAAGACTCACCTTTTTTTGCTTATTTAGCTGCCACATGGGATGCCACTTAGATAGGTTCGGCCGGAATTGTGGGCGACAAAACAAGGTCAAGTGCATGAGCCACCCAACCCATTTTTGGGGTTTATATAGTTTTTCATGGAACAGTTTCAACCGGAACCCTTCCGGTCGAAACGGTTTCGGCCGGAACTCTCCCGCCACATGGCGCCTCGTGTGCACCATGTATGTCTGGCCGGACCTCTTCCCACCGGAACCATTTCAGCCGAAACTATTAAAAATATCCTCTAGTGCGACACAACTATGTACTTTTACCCTAGTGTATGATCAAATTGGATGGGATTGTCAACCTTAGATAGACTTATGATCTTTAGAAGATGAGATCCTTGTCAATGTAGGCCAATCTTTAGATCAAGATGACGAGGCTTATAGAGATAAGTACTAGCTACCCTAGACAATGCTTAGACAAAATGGTAAATCTATAAGATGGGTTTGATTTAAGATAAGGATGTGAGGAACTCAAAAGGATAATGCACTAGGTAGGGATTTGGATGGGTTTGATTGATTTTTGGATTTTGGATTCTCTTTTTTTTTTTTTTTGTATTTGGATTTTTAGATTAAGGATGATGGTTTTGATTTAAATGAGATTATCTAAGGGAATGATGTAAATGCACCTAGAGGATGATTTATGATGCAATAATGCAAGGATGTCGAGATAGGTTCATGGGATTCAAAAGGATGTGGCATGCAATAAGACAACCAATCTTCTCTTTCAAGGGTAACAAAGTGACGATTGATTTGGAAACATGCTCCAAACTGCATGATCTTTGCATTGTAGGTCACTCTATCAAGTTTGTCTTGATACTTGATTTATTCCTTTATTGTAGTTAGGATAGGTTGATGATCCTTGAGTTTGCGTTCTGTGACTTTATTCTCTTTGTATACATGGGAAATTGGTAGCTTTTCTTTCTTGTGCTTCACAAAATCAGTCATATCTCAAAAGGATGGTGATTGGGACAAATGATTTTAAGAGCTTTGGGGGAACCAAATTTTGGGTGTTTTTGTTTGGTTGATCTCTTGAATGACAAAGGACTCATTTCAAATATTCAAATCAAAAGACAATAGCACATTTCTGAAAACAATCTGGTGAGGGATAAAGCAACCTTGCGAGAGACAAGCAATTGTGGTAGTGCCATTAACAATGTTTTTGAAGTGCATCTATTTTTTATAGGTTCTTGTTGCAAATGGTCAAACACACTTTCTACCCTAAGGAGTTGGTTGAGTATGAAAATGCTTGCTCACTGACTTAGGAAAACTTCAAGAGCTAATCATAATATGGTCATCACCAAGCGCACAATGGCTCTAGTCATGATGCCATATTATCTTACTCCAAACGCTCAAGAAGACATGATAGGAGAGTGTCTTGGGGAGGTTACTATTATCATGAATGCTAATGGTATTCCTATGGGGGAGTATCCTAGTAATGTTGGAGGCATGTTACAATGATTGTGTGTTGCATTGACAAAGTTTGTCATTGATGTCAACATATGTTAATGACTAATTGTTTAGAAGCTTGCAACCAAGTTGTAGAGAATTGTACAGAATCCATATAGAGAATTAACACATGTGAACTTAGATTAAGAATCTTCATGATGTCTTGGGTCACTAGATGTGATCCCACATTCTTATGAGTTGATTTGACAGAGTTATGGCTGATTTATTGATGGCTTGTTTTTATGAGATAGAAACTATGATTCTCACAGAGTTGATTGTAAAAATTTGTGGATAGAACTCATGGTTGTTTAGGTTATGATGTGTGAACATAGGTTCATGTTAGATATTTTCTTGAGAGATTATTGTGATCATATGAAGTTGTGATCATACAGGTGATGTCAACTATGATGTGTGTGCTGGCAAAGACCTATTTGGAGGCCTACTTGGAACACGTTTCAAGTAATGTGATGAGCAAGCTTGACTTACGGATCTAAATGATTGATTTATGTAATTTTTATGATATAACATTATAAGAGGTTCCATGTGCATCTTTGCATGGGTCCATTTTGTATTTTGTAAATAGGATTTATCCTATGAAGGCCGACCTAGATTTAATTGTTGTAACTTGTATATAAGGATTGAAATCCTTGGAAAAAATGTGTGTAGCTGCATATGCAAGATGCATAGGTGAATGCAAGCTTGAGGCTACATTGGTTACTATTTGAAGAATAATAGTTGTGCAATTGGGCACAAGGTGGAGCTTGCTTGGTAGTGGTCGAGTACTAGAAGTAGTTTTAGAATAGAATTATCTCATGCTTGAAGTTATGAGGTTTGGAGAACCTGAGGGTGGCTTTAACTCTCAAATCTCTTAATCAGGTTGATATATTGTACACCCCTAACAGGGTTATTGCCTCTAGCAGGGATGGACTCTTAGCAGGGTCGATTCCTTAACATGGATCAACTTTTTAAAGGCTCTTAACAGGGTTTGTCCTTTAACCAGGACCTTCCTATTGTAATACTCGGCTCCTAACAGGGTCGAAACTCTTAACAGGGTTATTATACTCATAGTGCAGATATTTGTGGGTACTATCCCCACTGGGTTTTTCCCCCTTAACAGGGTTTTCCTCGAGAATAAATCTTGGTGTTCATGTGTATGTGTATTATTGCTGCATTTACTTTTCAGTTTAGTATTTTGTTTTCAACAATAAGTTTGAAGTTAAAGTTTAAAGTATTCAATATTGGCATCAACTAATTCACCCCCCCCCCCCCCTCAGTTGATTAGGACATTGTTATTCTAACAATTAGTATCAAAGATTTTGGTCCTTAGTCAGGAAGCTTAACAACTTGAGGTAAAGATTAGGATGACCTTATTCAAAAAGGAGAATCCTAAGTTTGATGCAAATAATTTTGACACATGGAAGGAGAAGATGAAGAATCATCTAATGTGTATGGGATTGGAATATTGGCTCATTACCTGGAAAGATGTGTCTGTCGTAAAGGAAGAATACCTTGAGATACTAACTACTACTAAAGAAGAAAGAAAAAGTTTTGTGTGTAATATTGTTGCAAAGGAAGCTTTGGTCAATGCATTATCTAATGGTGAATTTATAGAGATCAAAAATCTAATAAAAGAAAGTGAGATCTGGAAAAGACTAATTGCACTCTATGAAGGAGATGAATACACTAAGTTAGCAAAGTTGTAGAATTGGATAACAAAGATGAAAACAATACAAATGAAGGATGATGAAACAATAAGAATGTATGTTCAAAGAGTATCTTAATGTGTGATTGGAATCAGAAACAATGGAGGTACTTATACAAAAGATGAAGTCATAGCAAAAATTTTGAGATCTTTGACTCCTGCCTACAGACCCAAATTTATTGCATTGGAGGAAACTATACCACAATACAAAGATTTCACCAAAGAAATTTTAGTGGCTAAGATGACTACATTTGAGACCATAGAGTTAAAAGATGCACTACTTAAGGTAGAGAAAACATTTAAAGCTATTGTTCAGAGAACTTGATTTGTTGGTGCTGGATCTAGCAGAGTGAACAAGAACAACAAAGATCTTGGAGAATATGTTGAAGAATGGGAGGAGATTCAAAAGGTAGACAATCAAGTGGATGAGAAGATCATGGCCCCAATCGCTAGGAGAGAAATGAAAGGTAAAGGTAAGTTTGAATGAAAATTACCTTTGAAATGTTTTAACTACAATAAGGTTGGTCATTTTGCATCTAGATGTCCAACTAGAATACCTAAGCATAGGCCTAAATATGGAAAATACAAGAATGGTAAGGAATGATATTATGCTATTGATGGATCCGAGGATTTAGATGATGAATTCAATGATGTGTTGGGTTTTGTTTCTATCAAAGAAGAGGATCCTATCTATGACAAAAAAGTCTTAGTTTCTCATGTTGATAGGAAAACTGATTGGCTAATTGATACTAGATTTTCACATCATATGACTGGTGATAATGATAGATTCATTTATGTAAAGAGGATAAGGGTTAAAAAATAACTTGTTGAGTGTTGGAAATCTTGTGGATAAGGGTTATCATTTGGAATTCAAGAATGGTCATTGCTCTATTAGAGGAGCTAATGGAGAGTTGATCGCATCTCGTACTAAGCCCAGAGGTAATATATTTTAGTTGAACTCTATTGAGGTCAGTTGTTTTGTTGCAAAGATTAATGACAGTTGGCTATGGTGTAGAAGGTTTTGTCATAGCAATTTTGATAACATGGTAAAAGCATCTAACAATAATGCTATCAAAGATCTACCAAAGATTATAAAACATGCTAACACTACATGTAGAGAATGTATTTTGGGAAAGCAGACAAGAAGCAATTTTGCAAGCAAAGGATATTCAACAAATGGAAAGTTGGAGCTGATTCATACAGATCTTTGTGGACCTACTCAGACTAGGTCATAATTTGGAGACAGGTACTTTATCATATTCACTGATGATTACTCTAAAAATATGTGGGTTGGATTTATTAAAGAAAAATTAGATTCATTTGAGACTTTCAAGTTTTATAAGGAAAAAGTTGAGAATAAGACAGGCATGAAGATAAAGTGTTTGAGATCAGAAAGAGAAGTAGAATTAACTTCACATGAATTCAATACCTTTTGTGAAAATTATGGTATTATGAGGTAGACTTCTGAACCTAGGACACCACGCCAAAATAGATTTGCTAAAAGAATAAACAAAATAGTTCTTGATGCAGAAATAACCATGTTGATAGAAGGAAAAGTTCCACATATGCATTGGAGAGAAGCAGTCAATATAGCTGTATGCACAATGAATAGACTACAAATTAGAGAAGGTACATACAAGACACCATTTGAGCTATGGTATGGTAAGACACCTACTGTTAGTTATTTCATAATTTTTGGAAGTAAATGCTACATCAAGAGAGATGAACGCATAGGAAAATTTGATGATAGAAGTGATGAAGGTATATTCCTTGGCTACTCTACTAGAAGTAAAGCTTATATATGTTACAATATGAGAACTAGGAAACTGATTGGAAGTGCTAATGTGAGAGTGGATGAAAATTTTCAAGTTAGAGAAAGATATTGTGACTTTAACCCCTATGAGATTTAATTTGATAATATAAATACAAATCAAGAAAATATGCATACAATAAAGAAGGCTAATAAAAATGAAAGGAATGAATCATCTCGATATATTTTGATAATTGACAATGGCATAAGTGTGGAGTTGAGGTAGCATACCACACCCAAATATGTTCTAAGAAATCATCATAATGATCCGATCATTGGTGACAACAGTAAGAGAACTAGAACAAGATTAAAGAACAGAGAAGAGAGGCCACAAACTACAAATTTCATTGTCTTGATCTCACAAGTAGAACCACAGTCCATAGATGAGGTATGCAAAGATGAATCAATGCCATGAAGGAAGAACTAGAGAAAATTAAAAAAACAACACTTGGGAATT
This sequence comes from Chamaecyparis obtusa, assembly GCA_027943335.1. Lineage (NCBI taxonomy): Eukaryota > Viridiplantae > Streptophyta > Pinopsida > Cupressales > Cupressaceae > Chamaecyparis > Chamaecyparis obtusa. Next base: position 4,538,784 of record BSBK01001913.1, read on the forward strand.
GGTTCCAAGACCTAAAGACAAAAATATGATTGATACTGAGTATTTAGAAAAAAAGATGAATGAAGGAGTTTTTGTTAGAAACACGGCCAAATTGTTACGTAAAGGGTATTCACAGCAAGAAGGAATTGATTTTGATGAAACTTTTGCACCTACTTCTAGGATTGAGGTAGTAAGATTATTTCTAGCTTATGCTGCTTATAAAGATTTCAAATTATATTAGATGGATGTGAAATCAAATTTCCTTAATGGAGACTTGGAAGAAGAAGTATGCATTGACAAACTTGATGGCTTTCCTTTATAACACTACAACATTTGGGGTCAAATTTCAATGTCAATTTGCGATGCCACTACAATTTGTGTTTTTTTTGCAAGTGCCCCTAACGGTATTGTAATAGTGACGATGACGTCGTAATTGCGACACCCATTTGGTTATAAACAAAAAAAAGAAAAAGAAAGTGTCATTTGTAATTTTTGAATTTGAAGAGCTACCGCAAAGACAACACTGCACTTTTGCATGGCGCGAAGAGGGCATTCGAGTTTGGCGTTCACGAAGAGGCTGGCACCGTGTGGGAAGAGGACACTGGCACTTGAGGTAGGCATTCGAGCTTTGTCTTCTTATTAACTTAATTTCATTTTGATGCCATTTGTTGATTTAATGACAAAATATGAATGTTAATACTGGCATTGTTTACATCTTTGCATTTGGAATGCTCGATGACCCACGAGCTTTGAGAGCTAGGGAATCATTGCTATTACCTTCAAGGCATTGTGTGAAGTGTTTGATCTCTCTTTATTTGTTTTGTTTTTGATATTCACTATGTGGTACTCCCTGTTTATGATCATTTCATGATGAAATATCTTGATGGCTCATGAGCTGCAAGCTAGGGCATCATACATTGTTTACAAGCTCACTATTGAATACTGGCATTGTTTACATCTTTTCATTTGGAATGCTTGATGACCCGCGAAGCTAGGGCATCGTTGTTATTACCTTCAAGGCATTGTGTGAAGTGTTTGATCTCTCTTTATTTATTTTGCTATTGATATTCACTATGTGGTACTCCTTGTTTATGATCATTTCACGAGGAAATGCCTTGATGGCTCACGGGCTGCAAGCTAGGGCATCATACATTGTTCATGAGCTCATTGTTTAATACTGGCATTGTTTACATCTTTTCATTTGGAATGCTTGATGACCTGCGAGCTTTGAGAGCTAGGGCATCATTTCTATTACCTTCAAGGCATTGTGTGAAGTGTTTGATCTCTCTTTATTTGTTTTGTTGTTGATATTCACTATGTGGTACTTCCTATTTATGATCATTTCACGAGGAAATATCTTGATGGCTCACAGGTTGCAAGCTAGGGCATCATACATTGTTCATGAGCTCACTATTTAATACTGGCATTGTTCATGAGCTCACTATTTAATACTAGCATTGTTCATGAGCCAGGCCATGTAAATGGTACCAGGCCAACCCAATCAACCCAACAAAATGTGTCATGTTTATCTTTGTCAAATACACTCATTCACCATCTTTTTCTTGTTCTTCACACAAATATTGCATCAAAAGTAATTGTATAAATATTGTATAATTAAGCCTCAAACAAAAAAAGTGCAAACCTATAAACTTACAAGCTATATACACCACCCTAATCTGCTAAAAAGGTCTTAGCCTTCTTCTCCCCTAAAATCACAATAGGAACAAATAAAATTCAATACTCTTAGTTTTTATTCAAATCTATTCGAAACTCCTATCAACTCATTGTCCAATAGTTAAACTAACCTATGACTTCAAAGGAGGAATTATGAAATATAGTTGTAGGTAGTTGTCTCTTCTATAATGATGGGGGAGTCAAAGGTAATGATCAATGAGGTTGATGTTATTAGATCATACATTAATACACTTATTATTTTGAATTTGAGCTCGGGCATCATGCAATGTTATTGTTTTCATTGCATGCTTGCCGTTGGTGTGCACCATATATTGTTTTATGCACTATTTATTTTATTGAGACCGTGAGCTTGGCATTTGTAATGTATTTTATGTTATTGGATCAATGCTACCATGTTGTTGAGTCTGTGTATGGCTTGACTATGCACATCCATAATTGTAGATGAGGATCATTAATAGGGTGTCATGCATTGCTTAGATTCTTTGGATCTAACCCCATCTTTTTCTTTCTTGTAGGTTTTGGATTATACAAGAGCATATTGGATTGAACCCCGAATCAACACTTCATTACTTTAGGCATTGTTCGGTACCTTCATTATTTATATTCATCCACTTATGTATGTTTTTATTCATTCATATTCTTCTGAAAGTTGGCTATTAGCGACCATATATGACGATTCTTGATGTTTTTGGGTCATTTGATGAAAAGATGTAAAAGTTTCTTAAAGTTTAGAATCAAATTTTCCATTTCTAGAATCTTTCAATACATAACACTTACTTTCAAAGATTTTGAAATAACTTACATTTGGTGTTCTGCCAAACCATAATTCATAAGGTGTCTTGTTTGTACCTTCCTTCAACTATATTCAGTTAAGTGTGTAAAATGTAGTGCTTATAGCTTCTCTCCAAAATGTTTGTGCAATCTTTTTATCAATCAAAAAAGTTTTGGCACAATCAACAATAGATTTGTTTCTTCTCTTAGCTATCCCATTCTACTGTGGAGTCCTCGGTGCAGACACATGCCTTTTAATTCCATTCTCATTATAGAAGACAATAAATTCATCAAAGATGAATTCACCTCCTCTATCAGATCTCAGACACTTCAGCTGCTTACCTATTTCCTTCTCAACTCTAGCCTTATAATACTTAAACTTTTGAAATGCATCAGATTTTTCTTTTAGAAGCATGACTGACATCATTCTTGAATAATCATCCATAAACAAAATAAAGTACTGATCTTCATAATAGCTTTGAACTTTCATAGGATCATAAAGGTCAGTGTGAACCAATTCCAAAATACCATTAGTAGATTAAGATTTTCTTAGAAAACTTGACCTAGTCATCTTACCAACTTGACATTCTTTACAAATAGCTTTCTCAAGTTTTCTTAATCTTGGTAGACCTCTTACTCTATTTTTCTTACTCACTTTGATCATGTTATCAAAATTAACATGATACAGTCTCTTATGTCATAACCACACATCTTCAATTTTAGCAAATAAAAAACTCTTTGCATCAGTATCAAGATAAAATAGATTACCACTTGAGTGTCCTCTAGTTCCAATTAGATCTCCATTAGTACCATAGATCTTAACAATTCTATTTTGAAATTCCAGTCGGTGGCCAGTATTGTTCAGTTGTGCAACACTCCAAAGATATAGTTCAGTCCTCTAACCCAATATACATTATTACATTTCATTTTCTCATTCAGTACAATAGATCCCTTACCTTTCGCAGGGCATGGAGCATCATTTCCAAATCTCACAAATCCTCTAGCATATTCTTCTAGATTTTCAAACTTGTCAATATCACTAGTCATGTGATATGAGAAACCACTATCAATAATCCAAGGGTCTAGTTTACTTACATGAGATACAAGTGCTTTTTCATCTTCAACCTTTTCTTCATTTGATTTATCCTTTACTATAACAAATACAACTTCATATTCTTTGTTGGTATCCTCAGATTCATCATCAATTATACCTTCCTCAACTAGGTAGAAAGACTTATTTCCTTGGTCCTTAAAATCTCTGAATCTTTAGTATCGAGTGTCTCTTTTTTCATTCTTGTCATTTCTGTCATTGTCAGTTCATCTAGATGCAATATGTCCAATCTTATTACAACTGAAACATTTCAATGGTTATTTACCTTTGTACTTTCCTTTGCCTCTAGGTAGTTGGTTAGCCAGAAGTGCTTCAAATTCTTCCTTCTCTTTCTCTTCGGTCAGAATGTTGTCATACTCATTTCCATGTGAAGTATTGTGAACTTATCTTTCTTTCTTGGATGTTTCAATGCTCATAGATGACTTGAAGGTTGTCTCAATAGTCGGTAGACTATTATCAAAGTTACTTGGCTCAAATGCAATCAACTTTCCAATTAGGGCTTCAAGAGTAATAGTATTATTCGGTACAGATCTCAATTCCTAAATTGCAGACACTCTAATAGAATACTTAGAAGACATAGTTCTCAACATTTTACTTACCACTTCTTCATTAGTCAAAGATCCTCCAGCACCTTTGATGGCACTAACAACTTCTTTAATTCTGCCATTGTATTGTGTGATGTTCTCATTATCTTTCATCGTCATCTCATCGTATTTTCCTCTCAAGATTTCAACCTTAGCTTTTTGAACATGTTGATCTCCTCCATAGATAAGTGTGAGCCTATCCCACATCTCTTTTGAAGTAGTACAGTCTTTGATATCATTGAATTCAACATCAGATAGAGAAGAAGAAATATCTATCATAATCGAGTTATGTTCATATTTTTCTTTCAACTCATCAACTGTCATGGGTTTGGTGGTTGGTGGAGTAAATTTATTTTGCAACAATTTCAAGGCATGTTCAGCAATCCTAGATAGATACAACTTCATTCTTCTTTTCCATGTAGAGAAACTTTCCTTGTTCAACTTAGGTGCCTCTCTCTTCTACATCTTCAGATCTTTTACTCAAGTCTTTAAACTTATCTCTTTAGAGTACTCATCTCTAATACCAATTGTTGGATTCTGGAGAGGGGGGGGGGGGGGGGTGAATCAATAATCCTGATCACAATATACCTTAATAAACTCTTTGATTAACTCGGTAACTACTCAGTAGAAACACAATTCTCTATTTACCAACAACAATAAATAAATTATAGCTTTCAGTAAAATAATCTCACAAATCATTTACAATGTTTGACATAGATATTTAATGTGGAAACTCAGCTTTGGGAAAAACCACTATGGGAATTATCACCCACTAAGAAATATACTCTTCTGAAGTACGCTCGGTTAAGAGCTAATCTTATTAAAGATTACAATACACACTATTAGGTATGGCCCGGTTAAGGGATTAACCTCAAATCTATTGGGATCTTCACCCTGCTAGGAGTGCCCTTGTTAAGGGGGCTTTAAACACTCTTTTTGGAATGTCACCTTTCTCAAGGATTTACAATAAGACGGTTAAGTCCACTCTGTTAAGAGATTTTTACTATTACAAATGCTAGTAAGAAATAGTAATAAAAATGACATGTAGATGTGCAACTATATTTGCTCAATCAGATCCATGTGCACTATTCAATCTTCACTTTCATTCCTCATCTTCCATTAGCATCAACACTTCATCAAATCATTTTTTTCCCGCTCAGAATCTCACTATTCCTTCTTCTTTTCAATAGTCAATAGCCCTTAAACTATTCAATTTTTCATCCAACTGTCCATACAAGATCATCTTTTATATAGACAATTTTTTCCTCTTAATCTCATGTATTACGTTTTCCTTTAGTCAATCTTGAATTTTCAATACATTATTCATCGGATATGGATCTTGGTAACACATTTCCTTTTCACCTAGGAGCTTGAACTTTTCTTGAAACTTGTTCACTTCTTTTTGCCTCTTAGATCTAGTCATATATCTTCATCTTGAATTTTCATAACCGTAGATCACTGTTACTAACTTTCCTCATCTTCATTATCATCCAACTCATCATAGATAATCATTAAATAAAAATTTCATCCACATTTAATATATTTTTCTTGCTCGGTGTTCCTCACTTAGAATTTTGGTAACATCGCTCGGTGCCTAAACCTTTCCGCTTTACCAAGTGACCAACTTTTCTTTTTACCTTAACGAGTGACTTTTCCATCTCGGTAGCCATAAAAACTTATCTTACCGAGTTGTCAAATCTTTATCACCATAATTTACCAACTTAACACAATCCTATGTTAGGTAGAAAAAAATCATACCAACATAATCAAATCATTGTCTGATTTGTATCAGTTTCTAATTTATGTTCTACAACTTCTTAACTTTCATTACCACTTCTCCTTAACTAATTCATCTTATATCATTACCGAATGATATGGAAACATAATATAAACCATCGGTCTTCATCAGCAGCTCCATTAGATAATCATTCATCAACATTATTATTAGTTATGATAACACTCATATTGTCAGCAAATAATTCATCGTCATATAATGGATTTGAAAATCTAAAAATATTATCATCATCCATATATTGATAGGAAACCAAGGAGCTATCTGATATTTCATTGTACAAAGGTTTTTGCAAAATCTGAATATTATTTTCACAAACATATTTTTCTCCCTCACTTGCTTCGTTACCAATGTATTCATCTTCACTACTATATCCATTTGTCTCATGCGCTAACATATTATCCTATTGTTCACAATAATAGACTTCACTATATTCACAGCCAATCCCATCTTGAGGCATTGAACTATCATCAAATACATTTTCTTCTTCTACATCATGTGTTGGATTAGGTATGGAAAGGTAAGTACTTAGAGGGGAGGGGTGAATCAGTATTGTAAAACAATTTTAAACTACTTGAGTTTTCTTCCTCAAACATTTATTGAATCCATAACTTTTGTATGCATCATATAGAATATATAACATATAACTCATAACATAATTATTTTGGTATCGCAAAAATCCTTGTTAGAGGATAAAAACTGTAATGGGGATGACACTTACAAAACTCCACTACTGCAGTAAAAAATTTGCTCAGTTAGAGATACAATGTTTAGCTATTTTTGATAGCTTACCCTGTTAAAAGTATTAATTCAGTTAAGAGTCTTAAGACTACTAAGTCTACCTTGTGAAAGGATTTTACAATTCTAATCTAAGAACTATACCTGGTTAAAAGATTTACAATATAAGATATGTTAAGATCTGCTCGGTTAAGAGACTTTACAATTTGGATTACTCTTTAATCACTAACACAAACTTGTTAGTTAATCTTGCATCAAACATATATATGCATATCAGACTCTTTATGCTCAATAACTCATTACCTCATACTGTGTACTACTCACAATATCAATTTACTGCTCGGTAGATTCAATTCTAAATCACAATCACTTTCTGCTCTTTACTGCTTTGTACTCAGTGGTTTTTCTTCTCATCATATTCTCTGCAATCTCTTCTTCACACATGCAATCTCTCTTCGCACATGCATACTAATCTTCACATTCTGATTCATTTAAATACAATTCTAGAAGCAGGGCTAGATGTTCTAGAATCATCTCTACAAGCGGTGCTAGCATTGGTTACTCCTCCATTGCATATAACACACTTAATTCTCATTGGTAGATCTCACCTTGTAATCATGTGTAATCATTATGTCTACATCTCCAATGCTCTGACATATAATCTTCTCAAGATTTGTAAACTATTTTATGTTCGGTGTCCAGATTCAATGTATCAAAATTGTCAGCCTATTGTGCTTTGTAAAATATTTTCTCTAACTCGGTTTTGTTCATGTTGTAGATTGGTATAACTCGGTGCTCAATGTCTAAACTTTCTTTGTCTTTACCAAAATTATATGTTCTCTTATTTCCTTTACCGAATAGCTTTACTTGCTTTACTAACTTGTCTTTCCTTCATTACCTAATGACTTTGACAAACATTATAACTTCCTCATAACTAATGACAAAAAAATATCTCCTAGGAGTATCAATCTCCCCCTTTAACATTATTTTGGTATCTTTGTTAAAAACTTCAAAGTCATCAAAAAATTTCAAAAAAAAATTCTTGTCAAAATTATCCATTTCTTTGTAAACATATTACTCCTCATGAAGTATGACTTCTTGAATATATCTATCCATACACATATATCCTTCTTATTCATATTGTATTCATATATTCTCCATTTATACATATTTTCCCGTCTGTATTATATATTCCCCTTTTTACATATTTTCCCCCCTTTTTAACAAAAATGTCAAAATAAAAACTTACTATTTATCTGTTGTGGGGATCTTGTCAAAAAAAGATTTGTACTTGGCTTGAGCATCCCTTACTGATGTCTTCCATGTATCCTTAAGTGTTTGTAACACTAGGATTTTCTCACTTAAATCAACAGTCAATTTTACAATGTTGTCCATGTGTGCTATAAATGTGTCACACTTCTATGAACCATTACATGTAAGGAAACTCAAGAATGAGCCATCACAAATCGATCCATAGCTCCCTAGGCATGGAGTGCAAGGGTTTTAAGAATGCTCTCAGCTAGAGCTATTAAGCCAATAACCTTGCTAGTAAACCATGCAATGAGAGATTCAATGAATTAATCTAAAGCATAAAGAAAATCTAAACTAAGAATGCCATGAAAATGAAACTACTATGCAAGAAATGAAATCTAACTATGAAGCAAGAAAGTCATGATGATGCAAGAATGAAGACAAGAAGATAGAGTGTTGATGAAGATCCAAGATGAATGCCAACAATGCTCCAAATCTTCAAACCCTAGATGCAAGAATATCTCCAAAAGCTCCAAGATGACTTAGAAAACCTGTAGCATAACAATAGCATAAAAATTTGTGTGTGCAAATGAGTAAGAGAGCTCTTCTTTTATAGGAGGTGAAAAATCAATGGACCATGGAGATTAAGAGGCAAAAGATTTAATCAAGGGTGGAGCTTGAAAGAGGAGTAATCCATGTGTACAAATATCCTCCAATGAGAAAATAAGAGTTGACTTTTGTGTCCATATGAGACAAAAAGTGTTTTTTCCCTTTTTATAAAATAAGAATAATGTTTTATTTGTGCAACTTAGGATAAGAGGAAAAGTGGGGGCTTTTTATTTATTAAAAGGGGAGGGAATATTTCTTTTAATAAATAAAGACTTAGGATAAGATGGTTAGCCCATAGAAAATAATCAAATAAATGATAGAACTAGGATTTGATCAAGAATAAACAATTGATGATTTAGCAAATGGGGACTAATAGTCTAGGTGACCATTTTTAGGTGTATACAGTCCATAGCACTAACATCCAGTACGCTGACTAAATCTTTGGCCTTGAGTGCCTGTTTTTGCAATGATTCAACATGTGGAATCATAATTTGTTTGGAGTCCCATAAGATCCATTCTGATTTGATTCTCCTCCTTTATTAGCTCATATTTCACTCCCATCAAGTGCTTCATCCTTTCATAATATTCCTTTAAAGACTTAGGCTCGATGGAAACTTTTGATAATTTCTCAGTGAGCTCCTTTTCCACATTATTATCATTTTCTTTTATATCTTTTGTAAAATTTAAAATTAAGAAAACTTGTTGAAATAATGAAATAATTGTTTGTAACTCAATTTCCAATTCATTTACTAACTAAGAAAGAGGTACCTTATCTAATACAATAGATTGAAGGAGTTCTTCAATCAATGTAGTCTCCATCTTCTTTTTGTGTACTTGCATCATATATTTTGTTGTATCAATACCAGGCTGGTTTACTTGATTTACCAGTTCTCTTAGCTAGCTATAAATATCTCATTTTTCATTTATAGTGGCCTCAAGTACAATCTCATTCAATATACCTTTTACTTGCTCCAAAACATCAATTTTTTGCTTCTTTGCTATCAGCTTGTCTTATGCAACTTTTCTTTTCAATAAATCTTTGAACTCTGAGAGTTCCTTTAGGCTCAAGGTTGAGATATCAATCTTAGGAATAACAATGGGTTTGTTGATATCAACCTCTTTTTCATATTTCCTCTTCTTGGATTTCCCTTTGGAACTAGATGTCTTCTTTGCATTAGATTGAGTAGATGTATCATCGGTCTTGTCTTCTTTTCCTTTCTTTTTCTCTTCCTCTTTGTTCTCTTCATTATTCTCTTGTTTCTCATATTTCTTCTCTTCATCTTTTTCCTTTTCTTTCTCTTTTTATTTTTCCTTCTTTTGTTTTGTGGTATCGGTAGTGGTTACCGATTCTTGATTTTGACCTTGTGCAGTTTCGATCTCTTTTGTTTTCTCGGTCTCCTTTGTAATAGTCTCTTTTGTTGGCTTGGTGGGGGTCTCAACATCAGCAAGCACAACTCTTGTTGCCTCTAAGATAACTTCCTCTATCTCAAGAAAATTTAAAACATGCTCAATTATAGGATCTTCTGCCAATAGTCTGGCCTTAGCAGAATCATCAACATCCATTTCCTCTATTTCTATGGCCTCGGTTGCCATGATGTCTTCATCTAATTTAATTATTTCATTAGGGTCTTGATGTGTGATGTCTTCAATTATTACTTCATCTTTTTTTGTTGTCAAGTCAATTGGACTAGACTTGCTCTGTCATTCTTCAACCTTTCCAATTGTTGGTGGATCAATAGAGAAAATCTTTCTCCAAAGATCATCACTTTCCTTTTCGACTTCTTCAACCTTACCAACCATGATGCTCAGTACTCTCCCTTTTACTCAGAATCCTTTTTAGTATTCTAGTAAGGTGTTTTTTATTCATTTCTTTGTTAGGTCCAGGATACTAATTGATACGGACCTCTCTCTCATTTCATTTTCAACTGTTAGAGCATACTTCCATATAGCATCAATTTTTTGATAGATTTCACCTTCAAGATTTGGTGCCACTTCAACGGGTGTTATTCTAATTTTTTGTAAGGTGACATGGTTAAGCAAGAAATAGAGCTGTATTTCTCAATCTACTACTAAAGTTGAGTATGTGGCAGTCGCTATGAATTGTTCTAATATTGTATGAATCAAACAACTACTGAAAGGTATGCATGAAGAGATTACTAATCATATTATAATATATTGTGATAACACTAGTGTTATTAACATATCAAAGAATCTAGTGATGCATTCTAAGACAAACCATATATCTATTAAGTATCACTACTTGAAAGAGAAAGTACAAGATAAGCATGTGACATTGGAATATGTGAATTCAAATGAGTAGATATTTGATATCTTTACAAAACCGTTATCGAAGGATGTTTTTGAGTATCTCTGAGGTAAATTAGGGGTTTTTATCCTATCCAATGTACATTAAGGAAAGATGCATGCTGCATCAATTCAAGGACTCAGTAGAATATTTATCTTGTGAATTGATGCTAGTATTTCACTCTTTAAGTGAATCCTAAAGTTGTGAAAAAGGATGTTTATGACTATAATGGAAAATCTATATACTTGAGGTATATCTGAGATGTTTATGTTTCTTTGGCATTGTTTTCAAAGAGGGAGAATAATGAGAAATTCAGTCAAAAGAACAAGAGGGAGATGAGTTACATAAATTAAAAAGAATGAAGATGAATCAGTATATGTCAAAGAGGAAGAATATAGTGAAATACAGATGTTAAAGAGACAAATATCATAAGGGAGATGAATACAGTAAGAGGGAGACAAATTAGATGAGTATGGAATAAGGTAATGTTGTTGATAGAATTAGAATGGAAAGTGAGAGATTACAAATGAAAGATCAGAAAAGGAGAAGTTACTACTCAGAGGGAGTACAAAATATGAATGACAGTGAAGGATACCATCATCAATTGAACACTGAATTTGTTAGTGTTTCTATCAATGCCAAAGAGGGAGATTTTTATCATAACTGATAATAATGTTGATGATTGATTATCTAATGGAGCTGATGATGAAGACTGACCAAGATCAAAGATATACATGATGATAGTAGAATGATTAGATTAGTTATAGTCTTGTCATTAATGTCAAACAATTGATTTCTTATTTATATTATGTTGTCATATCATTCGGTAATGATAGAAGATGAATAAGTTAAGAAGAAGAGGAAATGAGAAGTTGAGAACTTGTAGAACTTAAATGGGAAACTGATACAGATTGAACAATGATTTGATTATATTGATATGATTGTTTTCTACCTAACATATGAGTATGTTAAGTCGGTGAAGTATGGTGATAAATTTTTGACAACTTGGCAAGTAAAGTTGTTATAGCTACCGAGATGGAAAAGTCACTTGGTAAGGTAAAGGTAAAAATTTGGTCACTCGGTAAAGCGGAAAGGTTTAGGCACTAGGCGATGTAATTGAAGTTATAAGTGAAGAACACCGAGCAAAGAAAATGTATTAAATATGGATGAAATCTTTATTTAATGATTAGCTATGATGAGCTGGATGATCATGATAATGAGTAAAGTTAGTTATAAGAGATCTATGGTTATGAAAATTCAAGATGACCATCTACGGCTAGATCTAAGTGGCAAAAAGAAGTCGAATAAGTTACAAGAAAATTTCAAGTTCCTAGGTGAAAAGGAAATGTGTTACCGAGATCCAAATCCGATGATTATTGAATTGAATGGTCAAGATTGTTTAAAGGAAAACATAATAAAGGAGATTAAGAGGCAAAATGTATCTATATAAAGAATGATCTTATATGGACAATTAGTTGAAAAATTGAATAGTTGAAGGGTTAGCGACTATTGCAGAGAAGAAGGAACAAAGAGATTCCGAGCGAGAAAACAATGATTTTATGAAATGTTGATGCTAGTGGAAATTAAAGAATTGAAGTGAAGATTGAAGAGCGCACAAGGATCTGATTGAGAAAAGATAGTTGCACATCTACAGGTCATTTTTTTTACTGTTTCTTACTAGCATTTGTAACAGTCAAATCTCTTAACAAAATGAACTTAACAGTCTTATTGTAAATCCTTGAAAAAGATGACATTTTAAAAGTGTTCAAAGCCCTCTAACAAAGCCACTTCTAACAGGGTGAAGATCCTAACAGATCTGAGGTTAATCCCTTAACTGGGTCACACCTAATAGTGTGTTTTGTAATCTTTAACCAGATTGGCTCTTAACCAAGTGTACTTTAGAAAAGTATATTTCTTAGTGGGTGACAAATCCCATAGTGATTTTTCCCAAAGCTGAGTTTCCATGTTAATTATCTATGTTAAGCATTGTGAATGAGTTACTGATTGATATAGTTTATTTATTGGTGTTGGTAAATAAAGAACTGTGTTTCTACTGAGTAGTTACCCAATTAATCAAAGAAAAATATTTTAAGGTATTTGTGATCAGGATTACTGATTCACCCCCCCTCTCTGTAATCCAACAATTGGTATTAGAGTTGAGTACTCTTAAGAGATAAGTTTAAAGACTTAAGTAAAATATCCAAAAATGTATAGTAGAGAAGTACCTAAGTTTAACAAGGAAAGTTTCTCTACATGTAAAAGTAGAATGAAATTGTATATGTCTAGGATTTGTGAACATGCTTTGTATCTGTTGAAAAATGAATACTCTTCAACGCCTACAGGACCCTTGACAGTTGATTAGATGAAAGAAAAATAGGAACATAACTCGATTGTGATAGAGATTGCTTCTTCTCTAATAGATCTTTTTTTTACTGTGCCAAAACTTTATTGATTGATAAGAAGATTGCACAAACATTCTGGAGAGAAGTTATAAGCACTACAGTCTACACACTTAACCAAATACAGTTAAAGAAAGGTACAAACAAGGAACCTCATGAATTACGGTTTGGCAGAACACTAAATGTAAGTTATTTCAAAATCTTTGGAAGTAGGTGTTATATATTGAAAGATTCTAGAAATGGAAAGTTTGATTCTAAAGGTAATGAAGAAATATTTCTTGCTAATTCTTCAAAGAGTAAGACATAAATTTTTAATCAAGGATTCTAACAAAATAGTTGAAAGTGAAAATATCAGAGTTGATGAATTTTCTGAAAAGAATTATGTGGATAGTAAAAAGGAACCTGAGGATTATAACAATTTTTTCTATGTACAAAATGATAATTCGGTTGACACAACTAACAAGCAGCAAACAGAAATTGATGGACAAGATGACCCTCACCGAGAGATGTGAACAATGATGAACAAGCTACTGAACCTTTGTTAGTAAAATATGTGAGGAGACACCACTCACCGAGAAAAATTATTGGAGACAAGAATGCAGAAGTATTGAAAAGAAGTAAGTTAAGAGATAATACTTGTTTGATTTCTAAATTTGAACCTAGATTGGTAAAAGATGCACTAGAAAATGAAGATTGTATGAATTTAATGAAAGAATAAATAGATCAGATTGAAAAGAATAACACATGGTCACTGGTACTGACCTAAGGATAAAAATGTGATAGGAACTAAATGAATTTTCAGAAATAAAAGGAGATGTGATCAGAAACAAAGCTACACTAGTCTGCAAAGGGTATGCACAAGAAGAAGTTATTGACTATAGTGAAACTTTTTCCCCTGTTACTAGATTATAAGGAGTGAGGATACTACTTGCATATGCAGCTTACAAAGGATTTAAAGTTTATCAAATGGAAGACTGCCCTCTACTTTAGTTAAGATAGGATTTGAAAGGACTAGTGATAACAACAATTTATACTTGAAATGTGATAAATCCGATGAAATTCTGATTGGTGAGATATTTGTTGATATTATATTTGGTGGTAATGAGATAATGTCTAAGTCATTTACTAAGGAGATGAGAAATCAATTTGAGATGTCCATGATAGGAGAGATCAAATTCTTTATTGGACTTCAAATACAACAAGTTAAAGATGGGATCTACATCACTCAATCTAAGTATATCAAGGAGATCCTGAAAACATTCAATATGGAAGATTCAAAACTCGTTGGAACACCAATGGCTACGGGTTACAAATTGTCAAAAGAAGATGATACTAAGGAGGTGAATGAAACACTTTACCAATCCATGATTGGTAAGCTATAGTATATGGTACATAGTAGACCTGATATTGCATATTCAATTGATATTTTTGCGAAGTTTTTTGCAAACCCTAAGAAAACACATTTGTCTACAGTTAAGAGGATATTTAGATATTTGAAAGGGACTAAAGATTTTGGTCTATTATACTCAAGAGGAGGAAATTTTGATCTTAAGGTTTATACCGATGTTGATTGGGCAAGAAATATTGATGATAGGAAAAGCACTAGTGGCAGAGCTTTCTTTTTAAGAGAAAGACTAGTGACATGGTAAAGCAAGAAACAAAGTTGTATTTCTCAATCTACTACCAAAGTTGAGTATGTGGTAGCCGCTATGAATTGTTCTAATATTGTATGGATCAAACAACTACTGAAAGGTATGCATGAAGAGATTATTGATCCTATTACAATCTATTATGATAACACCAGTGCTATTAACATATCAAAGAATTTGGTGATTCATTCTAAGACAAAGCATATATCTATTAAGTATCACTACTATAAAGATCAAGTACAAGATAAAAATGTGACATTGGAATATGTGAATTCAAAGTAGCAAATAGCGTATATCTTTACAAAACCATTACCGAAAGATGCTTTTGAGTATTTCGAGGTAAATTAGGTGTTCTTCCCCTATCCATTGTACATTAAGGAAAGATGCATATTGCATCAATTCAAGAACTCAATAGAATATTTATCGTGTGAGTTGATGCTAGTATTTCACTCTTTAGGTGAAGCCTAAAGTTGTGAAAAAAGGATGTTTATGACTGTAATGAAAAATCTATATACTTGAGGTATATCTAAGATGTTTATGTTTCTTTGGCATTGTTGTCAACAGGGGAGAATAATGAAAAATTTAGTCAGAAAAACAAGAGGAGATGAGTTATAGAAATTTAGAAGAATGAAGATGAATCATTATATGTCAAAGAGGAAGAATATAGTGAAATTCATATGTTAAAAAGACAAATATCATAAGGGAGATGAATACAGCAAGAGGGAGACAAATTAGATGAGTATGAAATAAGGTAATGTTTTTGACAGAATCAAAATGGAAAGTGGGAGATTACAAATGAATGATCAGAAAGGAGACATTACTAATCAAAGGGAGTACAGAATATGAATGATAGTGAAGGATACCATCATCAATTGAACACTCAATTTGTTAGTGTTGTCAGCAATGCCAAAGAGGGAGATTATTTTTATAACTAATAATAATGTTGATGATTGATTATTTGATGGAGCTGATGATGAAGACCAAACAAGATCAGAGGTATATATGATGATAGTAAAATGATTCGATCAGTTATAGTCTTGTCATTGATGTCAAGCAATTGATTTCTAATTTAGATTATGTTGTCATATCATTCGGTAATGATAGAAGATGAATGAGTTGAGAAGAGGAAATGAGAAGTTGAGAAGTTGTAGAACTTAAATGGGCAACTGATACATATCAGACAATGATTTGATTATGTTGATATGATTGTTTTCTACCTAACATATGAGTATGTTAAGTCAGTAAAGTATGGTGATAGAGCTTTGACAACTCAGTAAGTAAAGTTATTATGGATACCAAGATGGAAAAGTCACTCGATAAGGTAAAGGTAAAAATTTGGTCACTCGGTAAAAACAGAAAGGTTTGGATACCGAGCGATGTAACCAAAATTCTAAGTGGAGAACATCGAGCAACAAAAAAGTATTAAATATGGATTAAATATTTATTTAATGATTAGCTACAATGAGTAGGATGATCATGATAATGAGGAAAGTTAGTTATAAGAGATCTACAATTATAAAAATTCAAAATGAAGATCTACAACTAGATCTAAGCAGAAAAAAGAAGTGTAACAAGTTACAAGAATATTTCAAGTTCCTAGGTGAAAGAAAGCGTGTTACCGAGATCCAGATCTGATGATTATTAAATTGAATGGTCAAGATTGTTTAAAGGAAAACATAATAGAGGAGATTAAGAAGCAAAATCTTTCTAGATAAAGAATGATCTTATATGGACAATTAGCTAGAAAATTGAATAGTTGAAGGGTTACCAACTATTGCAGAGAAGAAGGAATAGAGAGATTCTGAGCAAGAAAATAGTGATTTGATGAAGTGTTGATGCCAGTGGAAGTTGAAGAATTGAAGTGAAGAGTGAAAAGCGCACAAGGAAATGATTGAGAAAAGATAGTTGCACATCTACAGGTCATTTTTATTACTATTTTTTACTAGCATTTGTAACAATCAAATTTCTTAACAGAGTGGACTTGAGACTCTTATTGTAAATCCTTGATAAAGGTGACATTATAAAAGAGTGTTCAAAGCCCTCTAACAAGGCCACTCCTAACAGGGTGAAGATCCTAACAAATCTGAGGTTGGAGAGGCTTTGTCCATCACTTATAAGCAGTCTGACATGTGTGATAAGCCTGCTAATACTAGCTTCGGATGGAGGAATCCGGGTTATATTCATGATGCTGTCATGCAAGGACTAGAGCCAAGGAGGCACTTTTTTATCAAGATTTGGTTGATGTTTCATTGGGGAGTCTCACACCTTGATGGAGGGGAATCGATGGCCGAAGAGAACATAACAGTTTTGTCAAACTCTAGAAAAAAAAACCTAACTTCAGTTCTCAATTTCATTCTACCCCAATCCCAAATTATGGAAGTAGATTTTCATGTGTTAATGAAAAAGAATCGTCACCAACAAGCTGTTTTGTTAGAATACAGCTCATAGACAATAAATCCGTGTTCAAATTATTGCTTATTAACTACCACAAACAATCTCAGAGATTCTCCTTACAACTTGGAGCTGCCTCACAACCAATTGCAATGAACCATCTGACTTAAAATGGTCAATAGCCTCCAAGGCCAGTCATAAAATCCATACAAAGTTCCAACTCATTTTACACAAAAATCCTACAAGAAAAAGATGAGCATTTCTATTTTCAAGATGGGGGGAATTAATCTGCCATTCATCCAAGAAAAAGAATAAAGTATGATCTATTTGCCTGAAAAACCCAACCATTGTGTAAGAAATACATACAGAATTGAGGATACATGTGAATATTATTTTGCAAGCCATATTAAGTGACGGAAATACAGCCACTCTGCTGCAACAGCAATTCCTACCATAAGGGATAAGACACGCAGTATTATTATCGGTTGTACTTTGTACCTATAACCATTGTTGTCTAGAGGCACTTCTTCCTTCTCAGGTGACTTCCAATTCTGATGTATTGCAAGTGCGAGGAAGGAAGCCATGGCAAAAGCCCTTACCCATGGCTCTGCAACAGCAGCTAACACTGCAGCAACTGGCATAATTGAAGAGACCATATCCTTTTTTTTCACCACCAATGAGAATGAAACCAAAGCAAGGAGAAGAGTGAGAAAAATGTTTGCAGGCAAGAACCCCAAAACAGCCCCCAATCCTAAGCAACTAGCCAATCCAATTGTGTATGGCTGGCTGCTGACAGTATTTGCCTTTGTAGCCTCCCCAATACCAAGAACAGCTGATGAAAGAACAATTGCTTCAGTGAATGCTTGGACAGATGTCATGTTGAGTATGAACTCATAAACTCTCTTAACAATATGGATGGCCCATGCTGTCCCTGTTGTAACTACTGCAGCTACTGGTACAAGAGGCTTCAGCAAAGTATACAGCACCACAATCACCTTGTCAAGCAAGAAATCCAATCCAAGAACAACAAATTTTAACCAGTGAAACAGTTCACGAACTATAATAGGACGAAATATTAAGAAAAATATAGCAAAGCCTGCAGCATTCAAAAAGGATAGAAGTCAGTGAAGGAATCCAAATCATGTATGCCAAGTGTTCATTCAGTTATTGTACCCAAGATCAACATCTAAACAAGATGTACAAAGGGAACTATGCATGTAAATGCTTTCTATAGGGCTCATTACTTGAGAAGATAAAAAATGAATGACTTCCGAAGCTTTTCTTTGTTTTGACAATACATATGAAATGTGCTTAAACCAAATTCTTCCAATTCTAACAAAGTAAATACTTAAAAAGAGAACTAACTAAAAGCTCTTTAAGCCACCCAAATACTTTGTTTCTACAAAGAAAATCTAAAATTTGAATTCCGAAATCCTGTCTCTTGCATTCCAAGCAGTTCTTTATCATGCTCCACAATCATATCTTTCACTGTTTTCACATTTTATTCCACTCCTAGAATTACAAGCCTCTAAGCACAACCTTAAATGTACTTCACAGAAACGCAAATACAATTTGTTGTCAAAGCATGATTCTGCATTACCATTTAATCTCTAATTGCAAATAATTTATACAAATTAAACTTGAAATAAACTTGATATGTTAGAAACCATTCTAAATGGAAACTGAGGAAATGTATTTGCCTCTGATGCATATACATGAATAAGAAAACTGATAGATGGTTCTCTTCATACATGACGCAAAAATAAAACCAGCTATAAATTTAAGATACCATAACAAATGCTACCCATTAACAAAACTGAGATTGGAGATAAGTTTCATAATAAAGCAGTAACTAAATTAAGCCCTTCCATTGAAAATCAAAAGGTACGCATATAAATTATGCATTTAAAATTATCAGTTCTTTATGAGAAATTTGCTTGTTCATGTCTAGGACTGGCCAATGGAATCAAACAAAATGTTGGCATTGACTATTTAAAACTTTGTAAAAGTAGTTGCACAATGCAATTTGCAGATTTCATTAGTTGGTGGTCAAGCATTCCTTCCTCAATGGAGCTAAGTTTCTGGTTCTAATATGGGAACATGATATGGGTATGCCGGCCACCAATTTGTTTCTTGGGCACAGGGTGGGTGGGTGTGCGTGTGTGTGTAAATACATTTGGCAGTATGATACTTTATAATCGATAAGTCTCAAATGTCAAAATGGTAGTGATAAAAATAAACATTTAATACCAATTGATAGTTCAGAATTTCATTATTATGTCATATGACATATAATATATACCATATATGTCCAAGGTCACAATTCAAATGAAAATCACTACAATTACTACTTTTGAAAATTGAAATAGAAACAATAAAGAATATAATTGTCTTCAATCTTCATCAATCATCAAAAGGATTTAGATGAAGAACATTGTTTGGTCCAAGTTCAACACCGTTTGAACCACAAGTAAATGCATTGCCACTCCCACTATGTGCATCATGTGTAAGTGTCTCACCATCATCATCATCTACAATGACTATAGAAGCTCTTGAATAAATACATCTAAGTTGATACACTCGGGCTATGTGTCAATGCTTTGTTGATCCTTCCTTGTAGTGCTCTTGCTTATGTGATAGAAGACGCAAATTGAAATGCACATAAACCAAGTCTTGTGCTTTTTTTTGCAGCCAACCATTACGCTCCAGTGAGTGGATAAAGGAGTATGTACTCCTATTTTGTTTAGCATAAGAACTCAGAACTTGTTGACATTGGAGTGAAAGCCAACACAACTTACAAATAAAATATGCAAAATAAATTAAACAATGGTAAGTACTAAAGATAACAATATAAATATTAAAAAAAGTAAGAAACACTAACTTGTGATAGAATCTTGATTGCAAGAGGTTGGAAGAACAAATAATGATACCACAATGTATGAGCATCTAAAGTGTATTTGTATTGAAGAGCACAAATACTATGATCTTGTCCTAAGATGAATAAACCAAACTCTTTCCTAACAATTTCCACCACTTTTGGATTTGAGAAGAGGGTTTTGAATGCCCGCTTGAATCCATTAGCAACTTCACTATCTCTATATGGCGGAGTTCTCCCCAGCAAAGGAAGTCTCTGTGAGTTATAATATTTGGGAGATAATGCATATGCAAAGAGATGCATTGATGTGTTCATCTTGTCCCAATGATGATGAATAATTTTTTCCATACATTGGAAAAAAGTTTCTTCAGGGTTATTCTCTTTTTGTGCTATTATGAACTTTATTTTCTTTTATCATGGAGTCAATGCCATCATAGATTTTTCCCAAACATGTTTGATTTGTATCAGTAAGCTTGATCATACTCATGATAGGCTCCCTGAAATTCAAGACATTCCACACAAGCCCATAGATCATCATCTAGGATCAATGACTTGACTTTTTGGGCCCTCTGAATTTGATTGCTTCTAAATACTTCATAGTTTTCTAATAACCATGGCACTTAATGCCTCTTCGCACCTTCACAAGTCATCTCAAAATGAAACACATTAAAAATATTATATCCATATTAAACATTATATAAATAAAATAATTAAATATATCGTAGACAATTCCAAATTCGAGAAAGTCTTGGAAATGTCTTGCAACATATGGTAGTTTGTCACAAACATTTGGATCTCCACACCCTCTTGGTATATAGCTTTCACCCACTCTATTTGAGTGCTAATTGCTTGCATCACCAAGTTATGGGTGTCTACGGTGCATGGTGTCCAAGAAATATGTTCATATCTTTCCTCAACCAAAACACCTACAACCCTGCAATTTTTGACATTGTTGTAATGATTTAGACAACATTTTCAGGACCCACCATCTCTATAGACTCAATGGGGATTTTAGAAATGAATTATGCATCTTTTATTTGAGGAATTTGTTCCTCACAATCAACTACCTACAAAAACATTGTCCCTTGGGGGCACATTGCAATAACATTTACTAAAGGACAGTTTTTGGAATCTTCCTATCCATCAAAAACAATGGGAACTCTTGTTTCAATCCAAGAATCCCTAGTTGGATGAGTGACATCTCTACAAAAAAAATTTGCTTGCCAATAAGGCAATTGCATCTTTTTGTACCCAAGAACCATGAAAAGAGAAGGTACACTATTGATTGCCACCACATTTCCTGCCAATACAATGATCTCACCAAGTTGAAAGGAAAACCATTGGGATATATGTGCAACTTTTTCCTTTGCAATGTTGTTTTCTTCATTTTGAAATGACTTATCCAATGGGCCTCTTTTGGAGGGAGTGAGATCTTTAGCTTGGATAGAGGGTGTCTTAAAGAAAGGATGTTGGGAGGCCATCACTGAATGTATAGGTAAAGTCATTGATTTTTATTTTTTTGCTGAAGGATGAGATCTTAGTTTTGCTCTTTTAGTTGCATCATCTTTCTTCTTCTTGTTCTCTAATGTATGTCATAATTTTTTTGTTTGACAATTCCTTCCCACTTGGCTCTTCACATACTATTAAGGAGATGCTTTACCAATTTTAAATTTTTTGTTTGCATCAACAACCACTGAACTTAACTATTGGCCATTCTTGCAATTTGATTTTGCTATTATAAAAAATTATACACTTTAAATTTAAAAAAAATAAATGCAAGCCTACAATATGTACAAATTAACGTAAGTTCAAAACGAACATCAAAAAATAGTACAACAAATAGTGATACTTTTTTCCTAAAAAAACATTTTTAAAAAACTTGAAAAAATTTAACAAAAACTAAAAAAATTCATCAAAAATTTGTCAAGACTAAAGAATAGGGTAAAATGCTTACCCTAGATGATTAGATCTCCATTGTGCAAGTTACCTTTGCTCCTTTGGTACTTTGATCAATCTCCTTCAAAAAACTAGATGCCATTCAAATTCATAAATGAGAAAGAAATGTGTGAAGAGAGAAAAATGATATTTGTTGTGGTTGAAATTAGGCATTTAGGGTCATTTTAGGGTTTTTCAAACCTTTCTTTCAATGTTAAAAAAAGTGTTTTTTAACTCTTCGGTGGTGAGTGTTGATGGGTAGGCATGGGTATGCACCAAGATTGCACGAGGACGGGGGTACTTGGGTACTTTGGGTACGAGTATAGGTACAAGAACGAATCTTTTTCAAAATAGAGGACCGGGGTACTTGGGTATGCCAATTTTTTAATTTAATATAAATTAATATTTTATAGAAAGTCTGAAAATATGAGTCATGACATTGAGTTTTCAAACCAAGAACAGTGATAAAGTTTGCAGATGTAATGTATTGTTTTCAGTTTCAAGTTTGCAATATGTTTGTAATAATATATATGCTAAATGTTTAGATGCATAACAGAGAAATCAAACTTTAAACATGAACAAGATCATAAATCATATAAAAATAACATATTGCAAATGATAAACTTATGACTTGAATAGTGATAAGTTTACTATTAATCAGCATTGCATCAAAGTTTGAAACTGATTACATATTGAATTAAGCTTGATAAACAACAAGCTGATAAGCTGATAAGCAAACAAAAAACTGAAACAAAAATCAGAAATCTTAATCAAGTTCGTTAGCTATGATGCTCTCCGCCAAGTACCCACTGAGTACCTGGTACGTGGGTGTGTACCAGTACCTGGTACGCGTCCCAGGGGTGTGGGTACGAGTACCCATGCAACCTAGGTATGCACACAAGAGAACCCCAAACATTCTGTTCCCTGTGGGTACGCCAGCGCATACCCATAGAGGGACCTTGGGACATCCCGGACGAAGCTAGTTTGTTGTTTGAACCCTGTTCAATTTAGTTTTTTATCAATTTCGACTGATCCTTGTTAAGTCCATTGCCAAATTCCTGTGGGAGAAAATGCATAGCAAGTGACTATATGCTAATTTTCAGGGTATTCGACAACATTTGCAGCAAAGATATTAATGGCTTTGGCTGTCTACTTCCCTTTTGTACACCATTTTTATTTTTACACAAGTATGCAATTAATTTCAGATTCATGCAATCACTTTACCCTGTTCGGATTAGTTTGTTTGATTTACAATCTTGCAGGGATTGTTGTATTTACTAATCCATTTTGGGTGCAGCTTGCAAATATCATGTGCCAAAGACTTCAAAAGTTTAAAACATTAGCCCTTGTTATGCAGCATGTTGGGCAGAGATTCTAAAAACTTTTTTTAAAAAGCTACTAAATCATAAAAACAAAAAAAAATTCCTTTCTTGTTTCTTGTTTGTATTTGTTTATGTGGTTGAGACACAAGCTCTTCTCTTGCACCATGAGGCATTCTTGAGAATCAGAAACAGTTTTTGTCAGTCGCCTTTCTGTAGTCCATCCACATATGTTCTTTCCTCATGCTGTGAGGCAATATTTCCTTTTTTGTGCACCTGGCTTGGATTTCATCACCAAGTGGCAGCTTGAACCCAAGTATTTTGTTGGGGTACATAAATTTGCAAATTGAGAATCAAAAGACTCTCTCTCTACAAGGTGGATTTTGTAATGTCCCCTTTTTCGGGCACATTATTTCGTGCTGCATCGTTAGCCGTTTCATCATGGTCTGGTGGGCTAACCGAGGCTTTGTAGGGATCAGTGTGGATTTTGGCCTAGGTAATTCCAGTTTCAGGCCAAACAAAACAGTTTCCGCAGAGTTTCTAGGGTACTTACTAGTTTTAGTAAGTCATTAGAGTTCAGTTTTCCTGGCATTTCAGTATTGGACTTGAAGCATCTCGTCGAGAGCTTTCCGGCAAGCTAGCACACGTCGTCTTCCGAGTTCGTTTGGTCCTTCATTTTAATGCCAGAAGATTTCTTTACTTTATTATTATGTCACTTTATGACTTAATGGTTATATTTATTTAAAGTGACTTAAAAGTGGGAATATGAAGAGACAGAGAAGGGAAACTAAAGGGTCACAGCTGCAGCTTTAAAACAAGGATTGAAGTCTCATTTACATATGCTTAGTTTTATGAATTTATTTCTCTTGGAGAATCTACGAAGCTTCAGCTTTCGGTTCTGAAACCTGAGGACAGAGACCTTCAGGGTTTCTCGGTGGATTGCACAGAAACCCAGTTCATCTCTGAGGTGGATTCACAGAAGAGTTCACCATTGCATTTACAAGTTCTTGATTATCCGATCTTGTTGTTGCATTCTATGTTTCAGATTGGATTATTTTGTAGTTTCATTGTTATTGTATTGATGTTGTATAATACGATAACATTTTCTGAGAGGTTTAAATGGAATATATTGTTGGTTATTTATGTTGAATCAATATCATATTGCATGCGAGTGTTTGTTTATATTTATGAGATATACATTGAGAAGTATTCAAGGAAATATCCGTTCGGGATATTACAATGGTATCAAAGCTAAAAATCTTGTCAGCCTGTGAGGTTTTTCTTCCAAAAAATTTGCAGAGATATTGTGATAAGAAGAAGCTTTCTAGTTATAGCATTCCTTTTCAGAAAGAAGCTAGTACTGTATAAACAATTGGAAGGCGAAGGATTAAGTACCACTTGGAACGTGCTTCAAACCTGGGCACGTATCTATACAACCGGCAGATGTGAGAATGGAGGCATATTTATCCACACTTGAGTATCGTTCTGGAAGTCTTTGGGAGGCCCACAGCCTGTGTTCGGTACTGGTGGCATGTTTGTTCCCAACACGCGTGACTGTTGTGCCTAGGCATACTGAATTCCGAGAGAATACACTCCCCACCACAACACACTCCCGCGAGTGTTCAAAGACGGGTGGATACACAGACTTAGCAACAACAATATACAGTCTTTAGCAATAGCGGTTGGTAGCGTTGATGAAAGCATAGGAGTGTCAGGTTGTAACTCCTCTCTGCAGTGTTGGTTCAAGGTTGAGTCCCTAGCTCGTTAGAGTTGGCGGGAGACTCCCTTATACGCGCGACCAGTCACAATTACTCCTTCCCCCATTATATATCGGGTGGCCAAGTTTGAACTTACTGGCACCTAAGCAGAGATAACTCTGGGGAACGCCAAGCAGCAACGCGGGAGTCATTTCTAGCCCGCACTACAAACAACTCAGCTCTGCATAGGGAGCATTGACGCGAAGAAGCTGCAATCTTATTACGCCAGAGCGTAATAGAAATACATCAGTTGGGCACACGTCTAGGAGGTGGGCGGGGTGTTGGCGCTAGAACTGACTGTGTCGGGGCACTCACGTGAGTCAACCAAGAGTTCATAGATTTCGCTTTGGTCACACCACGGTTGAGCTGGAAGCGGTTCCACCTTAGCACAGTCCTTACGAGCCAAGATTCATTTCCAGCCACGCGACAGCATCAATCCTCTCTAGCTTACATCCACACGAGCTGCAAATAAACCAGGTGCTCATTATATTATCTTTGGCATACGCACTTTATCCCTTGTATGGTTATACTAAATGCAGTAGAAATGACATTGTAGTATGTCGGAAATTATTTTCTGTGATCAACCAAACATAACATCTAAATCTAGCTTAGCAGCACATTTAGTATCAATGATTCTGCAAATTTATATTGCTGTGTTTTCCATCTGCTGGAAATCTGGGCAAGAGAACTGGGTTGTTTATTACGTAATACCAGAATAGTTGTGGACCGAGTCAGTAATTCTTTGCAGGCGTCTTCATTTTACAAATGGTAGATTACTACATTTGATAGAAGGGTTGTTCCTCGAGTTAAGTTTAAGTGTATTCTTGATCAAGCGGTTGACTGGCATGAATAATAATACACACACCTTTTGAAATCACTAAATGAATTAGTTGTCCAAGGACCAGTGTTTAGGCAGACATTTCATTCTAATAAGCAAGTCAGTGACTCCCTTGGAATAAGATTTTATGAGAAATTTATTTTGAACACATTCTGTCAAGATTGAATCAAAAAAATTCATAGCAAAGATTGGCTCGGATTATTGTTTGGAACTGTTTACTGTGTGATTGTAAATACATTTATGTTGAATGAGTTACTTGAAGAATACAAATCATAAACAATCCAAACATTTAACCGTCAGCAGTAGCCTTGAGATACAAATTGTTTGAGAAACCAAATACAATACTGTTACACAATGAGGTAGTCGTTGCATGATCATTGTGGTTCTTTACCAAACCAGAACCAGTAAACTTCATTACTCCCAGCCAGTGGTAATTAGAGAATTCTCAGTCGTGATTACCTTGGTTATTACAGAGGTAAAATACATTCAACAGAGGGAATCAGAATTGTGTTAAAATCTTGACGAGACTACCAGAACCGAAATTCACGGTTGATTTCTAGAATTTGCATAGGTGTTGGAGAATTAGAGATATTATTATGAGAACAACTCTCAATTACAGGAATTGATTCAGTCCTTTGCATGAAACTTGGAGGAAATTGAATAATGGAGACCTTGGAAAGTCTTGTGTTCTCGAAAGAATTCAATGACACGTTTTATGGTGAGCAGCTAAGGGACATACGGAAAGAAATTGAAATAGGAAATGAGTTATGTTGTCTTGGATGGCAATTGGAAGAGCAAAAAATTATGGGAGGTATGCTTACCAAATTAGATAAAATAAATTCGTATCTATCTAGGATAGATCAATCTGATTGCAGGCTCTTCAATTGGGCTATGCACCCCTCAATGGTTGTGTTGGTCCAACGCAGGTTTATGAATCACTCACATAAAGACGTTAGGCTTGCAGTCACCTCATGTCTTAGTGAGATCACTCAAATTACAGCCCCTATTACACCTTACACCGATTGCATTTGGAGACAGGTATTACAACTGATTGTGGATAGTTTAGGCGGACTGAAAAATGACAGAGATCCTAACTTCAGTAAGTAGGTAAAGATCCTGAAATTAATGGCAAGTACTAGAATTTTCAGTCACATGTTGAATCTAGGTTGTGATAAGATGGTTCAACAATTATTTCAGTACCTCCTAAGTAATTTTGGGAAGCGTCATCCAGATGAGGTGAAGACGTGCATAAAGACTATCATGTCCTTGATTTTAGATGAGGATATCGACATATGTAAACAATTATAAACAAGTGTGTTGGAAAACTGGAGAGGAGAACAAAAGTCCTCAACCGTGGCATGTGAGCTCTCAACTAAATTGATTAAGCTTCAGGCTGAAAGATTCAAAGATTTATTGACTGAAAATGAGCAGGTAACAATAGGCATACAGGTTGCAGGGTCCCAGGAAATGGGCAAGGACCAAATGAGAACAAGGCAGATTTGTTTTATATGCCAAGAGGGCTGGTCACAGGAACATGTTTGCGGTATTACTCAGGGAGAAAATGAATTGCAGCCAAGTGATAATGAAAATATAGCTTCGAACACAACTCTTTCAGGACATCATGAAGAGTGTTCAGAGTTCTACTTTGGTGACTTAGTGGCTAAGTTTGACAAATTCATGGTTAAAGGTTGTGATAACCAATTGGAAGCCTTTAGCAATTCATGTAATGAGGAATCGTGTGATTTCTTTAGCAGCACCTCACTCATGCATAATGCTGATATGGATGACCCTTTTGGTAGTACATCCCAGAATAACAATGATGAGAAGCATGTCTTGAAGAGTCAACAAAAAGTCAGTGACGATACCATTATTGCAGCTCTTGTACACCATGATAGCACTCACTAGGTTATTGATGATTTATACAGGAAAGCTTAGAGGGATAAAGGACAAGATGGTATAAGGATTGGATCCTATGTTGCAGATTTACAGGGGGTCAAAACAGCATTTGAGGATTGGAAATCAGGATATCTATGTTTACTTTTAGATTGCGACTACCTGTTACAGGCTGCTGGAAAATATGTTGAGCAGTTGAGGGAAAAGGAGGATGAGATTAATAAACTCAATAGAGAGCTCAATATTACCCAAGGTACTTTGGAACACACACGTATTGCTCTTCAAGAAGCAAGAAATCAGATTTTTGCCTCTATTAAGATATAGCTACGATCGGATATGGTAATATATATATATATATATATATATATGTATATTAAGATAATTTGATAATTGTATATGTTACAATGCAGTTAATAGTAACAATTGGTTATGAAGGGTCATGACCCTACATAGCATAAGCCACGTATGGTCATGGCTCTTCAAGACATGAATATTTAAAGGATATAAATGCATATCGATGGCTGGTGAAAAGATCAATCACAATGGTAATCTATTTCAGTACAACACTCATATATATTCTCTATAGGACGATCTTGATTTTACAACATGGTATCAGAGCCTAACCTATAAGAGAATAAAAAATATTCAAAATATATTCACAAGCAATTGGTGATAAATTGGCATAGGTTGTTAAGTAATTATAGATCAGAAGATAAGATATAAACTGAATGTAAGTAGTAGAATGCAATTGCCTTGGTTATTGATTGATTCTACAAAATGTAACAACTATATATATTGAATCTGAAGTGTGTGAATATGAACAGACATGATTCATCATATTAATCAGTCATGACTGTTCGTATTAACAATTTGAATAACCAATGATTATCAATTAATAAACAGGTCGTATATCCAACGACGGCAGGCTTAAGGAGACCAGACAGTCACGATAGTATCATGACTGTCATATGCGAACAATCACGATACTATCGTGGCTGTGCGCATATGCCAGTCGCGCTATGTGACTTTACTCTCTGCCAATAAAACAGTCGATCCAATAAACAGTTGCATATTAATTATTATATATATATTTCATGATTGATTTTAAACATGAACTCACAATACTTTAACACTCCCTCTTGAGAGAGAGTTTAATAGAACCTTTCATATCATGATATTTGGCCCAATCCAAAACATTTTAAAAATGTTGATCATGATAAGTTATTACACAGTAATAATATAAGTGTTAAGATGTCCAGTCCTATACGGGACAAACCCTTTCGGAAGTCGATCCTAACAATTTTATTACCCAACAAGTAATAACATAAGCAACAAGATGTCCGGTCCTATCCACGACAAACCCTTACGGGAGTCGATCTTGAAGCCTGGTTACTATTGTCAAGATTGTCACCTTGACATAGTAACCTAAATACTTAGTTTTCAATATCACCTAACATGTGATATGTGGAATCACCTAACATGTGATACCCAGTTTTCAATATCACCTAACATGTGATATGAGGAATCACCTAACATGTGATACCCAGTTTTCATATCACCTCAGATCGTGCTACTAGGATATAGTAAATAAGAACATTACATTCCATTTACATATAACCCTATTATGGTATGTGCACAGACAAAAAGTCTACCATAATGAATCCTTATTACAAGATCGTCACCTTGTAATATTAAATACAAGTGTTCATTGTCGAAAAGTCGTCACCTTTCTCCAATGTTCACAGGAGGGCCCATAGGTCCTGGAGTCACACACATGACATCCACCTTGACTCACGTCAAATGGTGGATCTATCAAGGCTCATTCCAAAGGGTGGAAACAAGGGCTTTCACCTTAGACTTCTCTATCAAGGAGAAGAATGCAATAACATACAAGATAGTAGATGAAAGTCCTTTTCATCTAAGGCTTCATTCTTCAACATGCCAAGTTTACCTTGAAGGTACACAACCTTACCTCTAGCAAGAAACTTGGTGAGAATATTAGCCATATGTTCTGTAGGGATAATGTACCTTGAATAGCATACTTATACACTATATCTCTTATATAGTTTGCATCTCACTAGGTGAACCCCAGGTTATGTAGGAGCTAGCATAAAGGCATTTCTGCAGCACACAAGAGGCTCAATCTCATGATCATAGTCCTCTAGATGCTTCCTTTAAGGTCTTGTAACAACCTCCTCACAAAGTTGTTTTTAGATGAACTATCATACTCCCTCAGAATTTAATATCAAACTTCTGTGAGCAAGCTATCTCTTAGTTCTTAGTCTGCATTAGGCTCTTTTCTTGAATGCCTAGCCATCTATCTAGGAATATCATGACCTGGATATCTGCATACAAACCTTCTAGCTCACATACATGGAACTACATCTTTTGAATCACAATTCTTTTTATAGTTTACTAGGGAAACCATCTCGATATGATTTACTCCCTCTGAAGCTTTGAGTACTAACGTCAACATTTATCCTTCTCGTCCAAGGTTGCTTCTGATAGTTCATCAGATTTCTTTTGAATGTGATATCAACTTTCTGACATTCTCGTCCAAAGTTACCTTTGAAGTGTCATACTCCCTCTGAAGCTGATATCAATCTTATTTTCCTGCAAGAGAATCCTCGGAAAAGATCAAGGCAAATAGCTCTTATAGTACATATAGAAATGCAAATAAGAGAGAGACTACAATGAGTAGATAAATGTCATACTCAAGGATAATAAATACTTATCTTATGCATCAACATCCTTGATACAAGTTGCTTCAAAGAAGGTCCATATACATCAAATTAGAAAACACCTTCTCAGATTATTTGAGAGACATCTCCCCTTTGAATCATCTCCCCACTAAGGATGGTTCAACATTTAACTCTGATAGTGCCTCTTCTTTGACATCTCCCCTCTAAGGATGGTTCAAATGAGAATGCAACATTGGTTATTATTCCCCCCACAATGTAAAATTCCCACTCTTGAACAATTCTACATCATATCAAATATAAAAACTTATATCTGTTCTTTAGTGCTCACACTCTTCACTAGTGAATCTCAGTTCGTTAATTTCACAGGAGTAGCCATAGATGTCAAAACCAGAGGATTCAATTCTGAGTGCCTCACAACCCCAATCTCAAAGTCTCCAACTTTGACAATGTATACTGAATACTCGACTGCCCACTTCACATGTGCTAAGTTGTTCAGTGATTCACAACATTGTCTTGCAATTGATGACCAACTCTTTAGAACACAAATGCTGCATTGAAATCTACCTGATTACGTGATATGGAATCCAATAATAATTGTCAGTCAATATCAAACTAGAAATGTTGATATTTCCCCATCGAATAGTTATATCATCGATTTGTCGACCAATTAAATCATTCTGCTATTATAAGAGGATTGTACCAATTTTCTTCTTTCACATTCGTACGTCTCAAATCTAACAGCACTATCTCAATAGAAAATGTGTTTGTATGCCTATGAGTCCTGTAAATGAGTGAAAAAAAGATTCCATAGTAGTTAGGGAGATATATATTTGAATTTCCCTATTTATATTCCAAATCTTGTCACTGTTGAAGATTTTCAATGGTATCATTAAAAATGCAAAAGTTGATATGTTGTACTTTCTCATGCTTGTGATATGCAACGCACACCAATAACAAAACTTATATGTACAACAATTCTGAAAGATATTGTACATGCATTGTAACATTCAGATATTTCTCCCATTACTAATGTAACACAACATCAACTAACACATCCATTTCCCAATGGATATCAACTTTAGAATAGGATATGCACGGCAAGGGGAATATTTGAATCTCATGCTGATAGTATTAATACAAATCCTTCAAGTCTCTAATAATATTTTCAAAGATCAATATCAAATGTAGTCCCACTGCTTTCAAAAGTATGTAGCTATCAACCATTAATCCACTTCTTATATCCTTGCACGATTTATATCTGCATCACAACGATCATGATGATAACTTGTTGCAGTGAATACATCAATATATGAATATATTCATTTCCCATTGATACACTCGCCATTACCAATCTTCATGTACCGGGCGACCCAAGGTGGACTCCATTTTTAATTTCTTTATCCAATAATCTACAAAAGTCTTCTCACTTCTCTTCGGTGAACTTGCACTAGTTATTTATCAAAATTTATGGTCAATCCCAATTTGATTTCCACGCAGAAGCCAAAAATTAATATCAAATTGATATTGGCTGTAAGTGATGCTCTAAGTACTGCAGTGGCCATTGGTAGTGGATGCCTGCTGCTTTGCTAACGCTCAGTCTACTGAAATCTCTGTATCTCTTGAACGGAAGGATCTCTGATGTTTCCTCTTATAATACTGCTTCTCCACTTTATACAAACTGCACTTTATTTGTTTCGGAAATATGACTTGCACCACTTCGGATTTATAAATCAATACTTACAATGATTATCGCCTAGTCTTGACATCATTGGTAAGGCTTCCACGAACTTTTCAGAATTATCATTTGGCAGTCAAGCGTTCTCTACAATGGAACCTTTGGCAATGATTTCACAATCCTTAACTTCAACAGTTTAATAAACTTGTGGAGTGATTTATTTCATCTTCTCAAGAATGTCATGTGATTGTAATATCAATAGGTGATAATCTGATATCTCAAATTTAATTTAAATCTTCTTAACCAATGTCGAAATGCTTTTCTATTCTGCTGCCAACAGTCCCTTTATCTCCTGGTTTTTTTTTTTTTGTATCTTTCTTTTGTTTTGTTTTCTTTGTTTTCAGTTCCTTCCTCTTACACACACAATCTTTTGTTTATGTATATCTATATCTATATACCTTCCTGGTACATCTATATCTATATACCTTCCTCATACACACACATATATATATATTTTTCATGTCACATACATACATTCATTCCATTCGATCAATGTAAGACACATTAATTTATATATATTTTATCCAGATTTATATTAGACCGAGTGTAGTAATTTACACCCAAGATATTAATAAGATGCAACTCATATATATTCATACACAACAATATAAATATCTCTTACCTTCCTTCCTGATCGGTGTTACCTTTCAGCAGACTTTCTTAGGCTTCCTTGTCTCTGCTGCAGACTTCTTCGATGCCTTTCTCTCTTCCCATTCTACAGATGCTGATTCAATAACATATAAACTCCTCATTGGTTGATTCAATGGCTGACTGTATATACTGGCTATTGATTGGATTATGAGGTCAAGTCTGAATCTTTTCCTTGGCTGCGTAATTTTCATATCCACTTCTATTCCTCTTCTCTTCTATCCGCAAGTATTACCTGAAGGTAGATATATACAGTGATCTCCTGGTCGATGTTATTATACACTGTGTAATTCCCAGTACTTTAATTATAAGGCTCACACTCGATAAAATAAGTTTTGTAGCCAGACCGGTAATGTGAGTGTCAGAAGTATTCGTCCTCTATGTGTGCTCATAAGATCTTCCTTCAAGCGATTAGGCTTTACAGAAGGAACTTGGCTCTGATACCATGTTAAGTAATTATAGATCAGAAGATAAGATATAAACTGAATGTTAGTAGTAGAATGCAATTGCCTTGGTTATTGATTGATTCTACAAAATGTCACAACTATATATATTGAATCTGAAGGGTGTGAATATGAACAGACATGACTCATCATATTAATGAGTCGTGACTGTTAGTATTAACAATTTGAATAACCAATGATTATCAATTAATAAACAGGTCGTATGTCCAACGATGGCAGGCTTAAGGAGACCAGACAATCACAATAGTATCGTGACTGTCATATGCGAACAGTCACGATACTATCATGGCTGTGCGCATATGCCAGTCGCGCTATGTGACTTTACTCTCTGCTGATAAAACAGTCAATCCAATAAACAGTTGCATATTAATTATTATATATATATTTCATGATTGATTTTAAACATGAACTCACAATACTTTAACATGGGCGAGTATATAATTATCAGTCCATAATATTAATGTTCAAACCAAATACTTCATTTGAGCATTCAAACAGACCAAAGTATTAATCGCAGGCGTCAGTTCTTAGAAGACAAAACTAACTTTGTCTTATTTACAGAAAAGACAAAATAAGAATAAAACACAATGAGACAGAGATTAAAGACTTAATGCTTACAGTTGTGGTGCAACTTCATTCAGTAAATAATAGTTTATATAAATAAAGCACCTCGATAATTTACATCAGAAATTTAATTGAAAGATAAGTCAAAGGCAGTGATTTCAATTCTGTAGAGAACCAACTTCACATATTATAAAACACAGTGATTTCAAGAAGGCTGCGATTACTATAAAGGCAGTGACAGCAATTAAAGAGAGTGATTTGTCTCAAACAAATATAAAGTTCATTCTTAATGTATGAGGAGCAGCGTCTATTTATAAAGTAGGCAACATTTACAGAAATAACAGCTATATGGAAGATGGCGCCCAATTCTAAATCACCCATATAAAGAAATCAACGAGTATCTGCTATACATTTGCAATAACAATTTGTTTAATAACCACAATTAACAGTGGCAGGCTGACTTCAAAGGGAAACAAAATATTATAGAGGTAGCGATTATATTTTACAAGGGAGTGCTTGGAAAACAAGAAGATAATATTTATTTATACAACGACTATCATAAAGAAAGCCTACATATTTAAGTGGCAGCGATAAAACTAACCCAACTTAATTATAAGATATGCTCATTTAGCAACTAACAAAAAGTTTGTTAATATGACCAATTAATTTGCTGTCTGAAAACAAATGAAATTACAATGCTGATCAAGCAAATAAAATAATGTTTCAAATTGGTCATGGCCGACTTCACCTAATATGGTCGACTTCATAAAAGACTGTAATTTACTGAAAGAATCGACAGCGAGGAAGCTGCATTCATTCATATAAGACTATAAGTTGTTGCCTGGATGCTAACCAACTACTGGAGAAAATACCAAGTTCAACGCAAGTTTGCTTGATATCATAGAGAATAAAAGCTTCAAGGATACAGAATTGGATGGAGTAAAAAGACCTTGAGTTCCGATAAAAGTAGACAGATAAACTTGTAGAGTTATCCTTGGGGTTATCAACATCAATTTTCTTAAAGCCAAATCTAAACTGGCTGAAATTAGGACATCATGACCATTTCTTAATACAACTTACAGCAGCAGATTCAGTGGAAAGTGAAATAAAAGACTTAAAGGGAATCCCGTACCAATCAATATCAACATTCTCAAGATGTTACCACTATGGGCAATAAGGCCAATGACTTTATCTTTGGTCATCGGCAAGCTCTGGAATGCAAATGTATTTCTTAACATTTGAATGAATGGATAGACTTGAGAGGAGGCTGTTTATAAAAATATTGAGTCTCCACAAAACAGAGTCACCACAGTTGTCAATGATGGTAGCAATATTGTGTTGGTCATAAAGTTATCTCTATGTAATGGCAATCAAACACAAATTTAGGGTGTCGATAATGGAAGCTAGAGAATCCAAATGTATAATCTCCAATATATAAACGAAACAAGGGGATAGTACAAGTGGGATAGTAACCAATGATTAATATAATCAGATACCCATAATGTATGAAGTCAACATCTAATCCGTAGTTATCATAATGAGATGTGATTTGTAAAGAAGAAAATTAACATAAGGATCAGAATGAAACCGATATGTTATGAAGAAGGACGATGGGTACGAGTATCGTATTAATGGGCTCACCTTACAAAAGGAAATACTTGAAAATATTTGAAAAGATAAGTATCTCATGTTTTATTAATCCATATGAATTTGCAGTTTGTAATTCATTAAATAATAAATTTTGTATGTTTCTATCATTATTATGTTCGGGATAGTTTAGCTTTATGAACTATTCGTAATCTATCTCTGACATCTTCAAAAAGGTCAAGAAGTTGGCGAAATTAAGCTTCTAAGGAAACAGATGATTCAGTCAACTTGGACAAACTCGATCATATTGATTGAGAGGGAGTTCACTATTGAAGGTAAAACAATTCTGAGATTATAGTAGTGTGAACTCATGGATAGAATTGCCGATGAGATGCACGTGGATAGAATCCCTGATTAAGGCATTCCATACATCATGAGACTACAGCTCATTGAGATAAACATCATACTAGAGGTCTTTATTATGTTCCCTCAAGTCCAAGAGAGAGTGTTAATGTTGTGGCCTTGGAAAAGATCAAAATGCATCTTATGCTAGCCGATGTAACCTTATGACTATTCAGATTATTCGTATTGGTTCTCTCAAGAAGGAAGGTATGAAGTGACATCTTGCAGTGACACTGAGTTGAGTATATAAACAGTGTATGCCTTCGTGACAGAGGGAGAAGCTAAAGGATCTACATCAGTAGACATTCGAGGATCTTGATTCAGAGGGAGTAGACCATGTTTTGTTGGTTCTCTAGTAATCAAGAACTTGTAGCAGAGAATTATGATTATTACCATGTGAGAAGGCTATATGTCAGAGGGAGAAGCTAGAAGATCAAATTAAGTTGGCACCCCAGGATCTTGGTCATACAAATTCAGAGGGAGTGTACCATGTCAAGATGGTGTATACTTTGTAAGCTCAGAATTCACCAAGACTATAAGACAGTACAAACAAATGCAATTCAGTGGAGAACAAACAGCCGATATTCTTACCAAACCCCTTGCTAGAAAGAAGATTGTGTACTTTTAGATAACCTTGGTATGTTGAGGAGTAAAGCCTTAGCTAAAAGAAGGTTTCAGCTTCAATGATCCATCATTTTGTATCTTAAATGATTCTCGTCTTTGGAAGTCTCGGTTTCCACTCTCTGGGATGAGCCATGGTGGATCCACCCTCTGAGAAGAGTCAAGGTGGATGTCATATGTGTGACTTTATGGGCCCATTCATTTTGTGTTATATTATGAAAGGTGACGATCTTTCATATGTGTTGGGTTACTAATGCTAGGTGACGACTTAGACAATAGCTTAACCTAGTGTCAGGTATGATTGTATTGTAGTCACTAGTCCTGACACTGAATTTTTGGAGTTGTTAAATCCAGTTCCGAATTGGTCGGGGATTATAACATGTGAATCAAGATTAGACTACATTAAGTTGTTGTCCCAGAATGTGTCGGATATCTTGATTATCGCTAAATCTAATTCCGAATTGGTCGAGGATTGCGATAACTCTTCTATTAGGATGAGTACATTATATTATTGTCCCGAGCTGTGTCAGCTATCTTGATATGAAGTTATGTTTTAGTTATCACTAAAATCCAGTTCCGAATAAGTCGGGGATTGTGATAACACCTAGTCAAATCCTCTCTTGCTAAGAGGGAGTGTTAAGATATAGCTACGATCGGATATGGTAATATATATATATATATATATATATATATATATATATATATATATATATATATATATTAAGATCATTTGATAATTGTATATGTTACAATGCAATTAATATTAACAATTGGTTATGAAGGGTCACGACCCTACATAGCATAAGCCACGTATGGTCATGGCTCTTGAAGACATGACTATTCAAAGGATATAAATGCATATCAATGGCTGGTGAAAAGATCAATCACAATGGTAATCTATTTCAATACAACACTCATATATATTCTCTATAGGACGATCTTGATTTTACAACAGCCTCTAGCCAGTATAGGGAACAGGACGACAAGGAAAGGTCTGAATTCTTTCAAGAGGTGATTCAGGAGCTTGATAGCATACAACAGACTTATGACTTGGATAGTTGTCCCAAAAGATCTTTGGGTCACCCAGAGTTTCTTTATGAGTTAGACCACTTTCAGGCGATTGACAATTCCTTGTTTGAGATGGGTGCCGATTTGACATTTGATAATCCCCTTTTTGAGCTAGATGAGGAAGATATTTCCTACTCCCATGATGAGGATGAGGTTGGTTGCAAGATTTGAGACCCGGGTTCAGTTACTAGAGATGAGTCTTGGTCACCAGATTGGAGTAACGAGGTGAGTTCAGTTGTTGAGCAGTTTGGTTTCTTCATCAGCAGTTCAGGATGGGCAGTTATATTTTATTGCATGATGGGTGATATGCCTTTCCTTGTGCTATCTCTCACTGATGGAGAGATGTCTAATGTTGGTGAGTATCCCTTGATTCATTCCCCTCTTCACAAAGCTGGGACTCCACTACATTACCGTACCGATTCATCCAGTACCTATGGTAACTCTATCTCCACAAATTTTGGGCATGATGCTGACGATTGGGTAGAGTTTATTCAGTACGGGATTGTTGAGCTTGGTATGATGTTTATGCTTGATAGTGTGAATTTTTCACACAATGGTGTGCATTGTATGTCTCCAAGTATAGAGAGACAGTTATGGAATCTTGATGCTGATTTAGGATTTCCAAGGGGGTTGGTTAGTGCATCACATTATGGCCACATTGTATGGAATTGTTCATGTGAGTTTTATTCCACTACAACATGCAGAATCAAACACTCAATGTTTTGGAGTGAACCATTAAATATTCAACTCTCTCTTGATATAAGGTCACTTCTTATGCTAAGCCTGCAAAGTAAGATCACAAGGTGACTTCAAGGTTATTTTACTGTGGATGCTCACTCAGTTGAAATGATGTGATTGTTGGTTATCACTTAAGGGGACTTATGCCAGATCATTCAAGATTTGTCAACTACTCGCAATTCTAATGATTTTGCTTTACAATGTGCAATGAAAATATGGTTTGATTTTCCAACATTCAACTTCTCAATTTAAACTTGAACTTGAACTTCTATTTCTACTTCTTCTTATTATGAATGCAAGGTATCGTGGATGGACTTGGAGTCTACTAGATGCAATCTTGCTAGCGACTCCACCCATCTAGTGCAAGCTTCTAAGGAACACTCGTATGGTTTTCAAATCAATATCTCCTCTTCAATCCCATCAAATGGATGCAAACTAAAGATTCAATATCAATTGAAATTAAGTGCTTTGATTTATCAGCTAACCACACAAGGCACTCTACCATTAGCAAGAGGCTAGTGGCTCGGATTTGTCAAGTCAGTCAAGTAAATATTCACAATTACTTTCATCCAAATAATTACTTTTAAACAACATGAAATGAAATCCTAATCTAAGTGAGAAATGTGGATCACCATGCAATAATACAAACTTGATCAGAACAATTCACCATGCAAGGCACAACAATGAAAAGTAGAGCAAATTTAGCATTATGTTAGCAACAATTCTCCAACAAGTCTTGTTTTACAAATGAGAGAGGTGGGGTTTATATAGGAGCCCCAATTACAATGAACGGCCAAGATTGATTTAGAATCAAGGGCCCAGAATAATCCATCACAAACCCTAATTAGGGAAACCAAAAGTAGCCAATAGAAATGAAGCACCACAAAATTAGCCAATGAGAAAATTCAAAGGCTTGAGGACCAATAGGAAGCAAGGAAGCCACCAGGTCATCATACAACTCATCATCCAAGATGTGCATGCCTCTTTTCTCTTTCTCCCTTTTAGGAAAACTAATGAACTTAGTAAAATTTCACTAAGTTCCTTCATGTCAATACTAGGAAGGCTTCTAGCAATCTTTATCTTAATTTCATTTCCCTATCCTTAGGAATTCTTTATCATTCTTGGACATCTTTCTCTTGGATGGCTGGACTTTGTAATGATTGCACCCTTGGTATTTCCTCCTTCATTGTTTGGAATTCTTCCTTGCCCTTCGGACTTGATCCTTATGTCCTTGTCCATGTTCCTATGCTAACTTTGGTGTTAGAATCATCCAAGAACATTCCTTGGTGTACTTGCTTGATCCTTATGAAAAATTGATGTGAATAGGGACAAGTTGATCTCCTTTAAAGATAGTCCTTATTCTTCAAGCATCTAATCAAGTGGAAAGTTGCCTGGCATAGGGCCATACGAGTGTCCTTGTATTGAATCCTTGAACTTGTCCGTGGACTCCTTTAAATCCAAACTTGTCCCATATCCTTGCTTGATGAATGCTTGATCTTGAGATAATTCGTTCATCTAGATCCTTGAATTTTCTTTCCTTTGTCCTAGCTTTGAACTACACAATCTTGAAGTGATGTCCTTTGAACTTGATCTCTTTAGACTAGTCCTCTTTCATTGCTATCCTTGTTCCTGAGCTTGAACTTGTCTTTCACCTTCCTTTGTTCACTTCTTTGCAACAATCCATGCCTTCGATCTGAACAAGATTCCTGGTACAAAGCTCAAAGTTAGCATGGTCTTAAAGGACTCAAACAAAATAATAAATTTCAGACTTCACAATCCTTGAATTAGTCCATGAATTAGTTAATGAATTGCACATCCTAACTTAGTAATTCAATCCAATGAAGGTAGTAACTAGCATGAGCATTTGGATAAGAATCCTAAGATGACAATAACCAATCAACACTTAGCCAAAATGAGAGAACTGACTTTTCATTAAAATCTGATTTTCTGAGGATGACATGAACACGTCTGAAATTAATCCATGGATTGGCCTCAATAACTTGTAAAATTCACTATTCACCAAGTCCATGAATTCCTACGTGGATTATGAATTGTGCTCATGAATTCATTAAGCATTAAAATCACATTTTCTCACCAATGTCAAGTCTGAAGACACACCTGCAATCTGCACTTTCGAATGAGTTTGGGTGGCAAAATTGGTGTTTTGGATGCCCAAGGACCTAATGAAGACTCAGCACTATCAAACTTTTTGATTGGCAAAGTTTAGAAATTAAGGGGAATTTCTCAAAAATCGCCCTTGTTGTAGGTTGTTTACAGACCTAGGTCTGAGACTTGTGTCTTCAGACTTTAGAATGGTTGCAAAATGGTACCAAATGATGCCCAAAAGGCCTGCAATATGGTTAGGATCAGACTACAATTAAAAAGATAAACCCAGATTTGACAAAAATAACAATTCTCACAAGTTGTTTCCAGATTTTCACTCATAGCAGCCTTACCTTATTGTCTTGGTGACTGAAAATGGTTGCAAATGGTTGGTATTTGGCCAAGGAAGACTCAGCAAACAAATTTGGGCAGCCTTGGCCCTTAGATTATTTTATATGATTTTTTAAAAATATAGCCCCTGTTCTTGAAGTTTTCAGATCTGGGCATGCATACCTCAGATTTAGCCCTCTAATGGCCTCCAAATCGATGCCCAAGGATGGGGGACTGATTTAGAATGAGTGCTTGGCAATTTGGGCATTTCGAAAAATTTCTATGAATTTCTAAAAAAAATTTGCCAATCTCATAAGTCTGCAGATTTTAGACTAATAATTCCTTGCCTTTGGCCTTCTAATGTCTTCCAATGCCTTAGAAAAAAGTTGCCTTAATGCTTGCAATCAGCCATTGATGGAAGGTGAAGTTGGAAGAAGTGGAACAATTCAAGGATGAAGTTGCTTCACATGGAGGCTTGCTTCAAATTTCAGCTTGCCTTGCCCTTGCCTTCCAAAATTATTCATGTTTATAACAGCAGCACCCCTCCTTTTATACTTGTTTTTGCCTCTTATTTGCCTTCCACAAGCAATGTGGGATAAAAGATTTACCACCTTCTAGAAGGTTACACTTTGACTTTATTAATTTCCTACATTAACTTTAATTAAATAATAAAATTCTGCCATAATGGGGAAAATTGATCCATGTTAGGACTCTCAAATTTGCCTAAGTCCACAACTTGTATGGACTTGCAACCATGTCCAAACTCCAACTCTGTCCATGCAAGGTGGGGAAAATCGGTCAAAGTTTGGATAAAAATCCACTTTATACTTAGAAAAAACTTTGATCTTGTTTTGCTATCAAAAGGCGGGAAAATCGACCCTAGTATGGACAAATTTGACACTCCAAAAAAATTCACAATTTGGCCTGCAAAGGGAAATTTGACCCTAGCCTAGATAGTTCTCATACTAAGAAAATTTTTCACATCCATACTCACTTGAAGGGAAAAACATGACATGTTCATACATCTCCAACACTTAGAAAAAAATTTGCACTCCATGTTAGCCCCCAGGGGAAAACAACCCATGCTTGGACTAATTTGACACTTATTAAAAATTTGGAGTCCGCTCTTGCCTTGTAGGGGAAAAACAACCCTAGCTTGGACTATTCCAACACTTAGACAAATTTTCAATTTCTCTATCCAATCCAAGCGAAAATTGACCTTAGTCTGGACAATTTCCAGACTTAGAAAAATTTTAAATGTACGCATTCAATCTTGGGGGAAAAACAACCCCTGTCTGGACACTTTCTAGACTTAGAAAAAATTTCAAAGTTTCCAACTTTCTCCAAGGGAAAAATGACCCTTGTCTGGACAATTTCCAGACTTAGAAAAATTTCAAGCTCACCCTTGGGGGAAAATCAACCCTTGTCTGGATTTTTCAAACACTGAGAAAATTTTCAAGCAGAATTCATCCAAAGTGGTGGAAATTCATAGTATGCTTGGATTTTAACCCCCAACACTTGAAATTTTTCAAGAAAAAAGCCAATTAAAGAAGGGAAATTCATATAGAGTCCGGATTTTGATCAAAGTATGAGGGGAAATTCATGTATAGTCCAGATTTTGTGTATTTTTATAAAGAAAATTAATTTTTTGTTAGAATTATGGCCGTTTTGTACGTAAAAAATCAATTTTATAAGGGTTTTAAGGCCCTTATGCATGGAGTATGCCTTTATATGAAATTTTGAACTAATTGACTAGCCAAAATTTAAATACACCTAGAATTTTATGTTCAACCTATTATAACATGACCCCGACGGACTTTATTTTTTAACGTTCCCACTTTAAAATCACAACCTGGCTACTTGATTTCTCCATTACCTCTTAGTCTTTTAAAGTACTGAATTACCAAAAGCAATGCCAAAATTTGCCGAACCTAACAACTACGAGGAAAAGAGGGGGTCCCCATTTGCAATGGGGTGATGGTGTGAAAACCTCACAACAGGAATGCACTTTGTTTTCCATTCAGCCCACCTACGAAGGACTTTCTTTTCTGATTATTGCCTAGGTGTGGGGTGGGTGATTGGTTTGGTACGCTTCCCTTCTTGAAGGAGGAAGTCATGTCCTGCAATCTTGATAGTTTGCCTCATCGGTGCAGTTTCCGGTTCGGGCTACAAATTAGAGGGGCAACATTATGGCAGTCGGACATTTTGGGCGATTCACTCATTATGGGCATGGAACGACAGGATATTTCAGTCAGCTGGAGAGATGGATGGCCCTTTTGTTTGTGGGATCCAAGAGGGACATCTCGCGGTTGGTAATTATTCAAGGAGCTAATTGGTATGGTGTTAGATTCTCCCCTTCATTTGACCTTAGAGGTGCTTATGATTTCAGTTGGAGTGAGGTTCTCAATTGGATTGAGGTTTTTCT
Organism: Chamaecyparis obtusa; assembly: GCA_027943335.1. Taxonomy (NCBI): domain Eukaryota; kingdom Viridiplantae; phylum Streptophyta; class Pinopsida; order Cupressales; family Cupressaceae; genus Chamaecyparis; species Chamaecyparis obtusa. Next base: position 4,582,062 of record BSBK01001913.1, read on the forward strand.
CACAGATGATGGCAACACAGGACAGATTGATTCGATTGATCAAGCACATGGGGTGATTTGGGATCCCGGCATTAGAATGATTAATGCATTATTGTTGTGTGAATGGCTTCACAAGTCGAGACATATTGTTTGTTTCAATTTTTCACGACAGATTGGTGGAGCAGCTTCCTTGAGATTGGTATGGGATCCAGGTCTTTTGGTCACAGCATGTAGATACCAATTGCTTGAGGGCAAACAATCTCTGGGAAGGGATGATTTGTAATATCCTCTTTTTCGGGCACATTATTTCGTGTTGCGTCGTTAGCCGTTTCATCATGGTCCGGTGGGCTAACCGAAGCTTTGTAGGGATCAGTGTGGGTTTTGGCCTAGGTAATTCTAGTTTCAAGCCAATCAAAGTAGTTTTCACAGGGTTTCCAAGGTACTTACTATTTTTAGTAAGTCGGCAGAGTTTAGTTTTCCTGGCATTTCAGTATTGGACTTGGAGCGTCTCGCCGAGAGCTTTCCGGCAAGCCAGCACACGTAGTCTTCCAAGTTCATTTGGTCCTTTGTTTTAATGCCAGAAGATTTCTTTACTTTATTATTATGTCACTTTATGACTTAACAGTTATATTTATTTAAAGTGACTTAAAAGTGGGAATATGAAGAGACAGAGAAGGGAAACTGAAGAGTCACAGTTGCATCTTTAAAAGAAGGATTGAAGTCTCATTTACATATGCTTCGTTTTATGAATTTATTTCTCTTGGAGAATCCAGGAAGCTTCAGCTTTCGGTTCTGAAACCTGAGGACGGAAACCTTCAGGCTTTCTCAGTGGATTGGACGGAAACCCAATTCATCTCTGAGGTGGTTTCACAGCAGAGTTCACCATTGTATTTACAGGTTCTTGATTATCCGATCTTGCTGTTGCATTCTGTGTTTCAAATTGGATTATTTTGTAGTTTCATTGTTATTGTATTGCTGTTATATTAGACGATAACATTTTCTGAGAGGTTTAAATGGAATATATTGTTGGTTATTTATGTTGAGTCAATACCATATTGCATGCGAGTGTTTGTTTATATTTTTGAGATATACATTGAGAAGTATTTAGGAAAATATCCGTTCGGGATATTACAGACTTGTCATTTTTGGTGCAGCTTTGTTCTAGAGAGCAAAATGAAGTGAGAAAGATTTGACCCCAATCACATGCAATAGATAGATGCCCTAGTTTCATGGACTCGGGCCTCATGTACCTCCACTTCTAGGACTTGGACCTCACATACCTTCAAGTATATCTAGAACCTGGGCCTCCCTAAATTCACCATCCAACACTCAAATAATTTTTGTTCATGCCATTTTCTTTCCTTACTCAACACTCACTCTAGACATTGCATTCACATTCAACTCTAAGTCTAGAAAAAAGAATCATTAATATAACATCACTTTCAAAGCTATGGGCCATGATTATGTGTCAGCTCTCTCTGTAACGGGTAGCGTTTTTGGATCCTTAATAGTGTCAATAGTGTACATACAATTAGATACAAACAATATCATCTTTGTATAGAAGCATTGTTACACTTCCTTTGAATAAGTTGAAGATTTTGTCTTCTTGGTTAGTTGCAAGATGTGAGATACATTATTTATCACTAACTCAAATTCATGATGCTGCATGTTTAAGGTTTAAACCCCCACTATTGCTTTGGACTTATGTTAAGATGCATAGCTAACATTGAGAAGTGTTTCAATCCAAGAATTCAAGAGTGGATTTGATGCAAGAGCATCCAGATTCACAAGCAATCCCATGTCAACGAAAAAAATTCCAGGTTCCAGTTCAAATTTTGATTTGTTTCTATTAATTTTTTATTGCCTTTTACTTCTAAAGGAGACTTTGTTCAAATTGAGAACATCATCTTGTAGAGGGTCTTAATGGGTACATACTTACAATTTTAATTTGGTAAAAAATGGGCAAATATTGACTAAGTTATGCATAAAAGAAGGTTGAGGCCTGCTTAGGAACTAAATCAAAAGTTTAGGCAGTTCCGGGAACCCCAGGATCCGCCAATGGGTTTCATTTCCTACTAAACTCTCTAATAGTGCCTTTGTTCCTAGTGGAGCTAGGAACACTGACAGATGCATGTTCTCTATTTTTTCCAACGGATCTTATTCCTTTGGAAAATGTGGACACAATACTTAGAAGCTCCTGCAAAGTTTCCAAAAGGTTCATAGTGGAGAAAGAACCTTCAACAGGTAGCAGTTCTTGGTTCCTAATGAGTTCAAGACCTTCAACATGAGGAAGAAACGACAAAACTTTGTATGGCTTATACCAAGTGCATGGTGCCTGGTTCCCAAAGTGGTCAGTAGCCCCAACATGAGACTAAGGCATCTGGTACTTTATGGGACCGAAACCTCCGACAAAAGAAATACAGTTGGAGTTCTTAGTGAAATAGGAAACTCCAATCGATGGTATTCCTACTCCCAGTGCTTAACAAAGCTCCAAGAAGCGATTTGAGTCATTTAAATGGTGACACGTGGCAAGAATATTTGGTTTCAAGTGTCAAGAACATTTTAGCCAGGTGTTCAAGAAGGGGGAAAATTATGAAAATTTCAGAAATCAACAAAGAAGTATTTTGAATGATCTGCGATTGGGCGAATTGAAAGGAGATATTTTGCAGACAAATTTTTCTGAAGAATATTGATTCAGCATTAACAGCATTCTAAAAATAGTGTTGGGTATATGATACCTGTGTATACAACCCTGATTTACTCAACATTTGCAACTCCAAACCATAATTTTGGCGTTTCGTACAGGTGTGAAATGATGCATTCGTCCATTTCAACCCATGCTTCTGAAGAAGCGAGTATGCATGTTATTATCTATGTAATATGATAGGTGGATCCAGTGTCCCCCTTATTCACCATGTGAAGGTGATTTTAAAATCTGTGTAATGAACCCAATGTAAGGATCGTTGGCCAGCCTCCTTTGACTAGCTGAGCTAGATAGCACCCACCTTCTTTGCTAAGTCTTTTATTTAAATAAGGAAAGCAATTTGAATTGAATAATAGATCAAATTAATGAACAAATGTTAATTATTATATAAATCTTAATTAGTCGGTTCTCCCCTTTATGGCCAACTTGTTTATGGAAGGTATTAATGTGAGGTCCAAAGAAGATCATGAGCATCAAAGGTTTCCTATTACTCACGCATTAAACAAATGCTCAGAGAACTCTGATGCAAACCAGAGCCTCTCACACTTAGTAGGACGATTCTATGTTCTCAGTTGTTTATTCCTACATTACCCAATTTGGATTGCACCAAACTGCACTGTTGTGTAGAACCAACACACTGAGAATGGTTATAGGAAGATTCAAGAGGATCTAAACTAGTGATAGCTCCTAAAGTAATCATGTGAGTTACCAGGTGCTTCATAGGATGTGAGTATGAAACATGACATCAATTCAGAATCAGGCCCGGTTGGTGTGAGATCAAAGAAGGGATGGAAGTCTGAGGAATTCACAAAAACAGTAACTGTGTGTCCCTCTAAATGCAAGCTTCCAATCGCTTCATCGCCACCCACATATACCAGACAAGTGCCATGTGTGTGGGAGATTAAGGCCTCTTACCTCTGCTTCCACACAAGGTAGATTATATGTTTGAGTTGATGCTTACACCATTAGAATTTCATTGAATAATATTTTTGGGGGAAATCGGAAGTTCAATTGTATGAATGCAGACTGTCAGTGTATGTTATAGATTCCTGAACTCATAAATGAAAAGTAACATTGAACCATTCTGGGATATTATTCTGAAACAGTTGAAGTGACTTCTATGTTAAATCTTTACTGATCTGAAAAATTAGTTCTGAGGTCCATGCTTTCATTTCACTTTGGGTCAATATTACAGCAAACTTATTTGTTGATAAGATTTCCAAGAGTGTTTCAAGCTGGTATCAGAGCTTGGCATCCTGCGAAACTGAGGCTGATTGATGAGTGATAAGGACCAGCACTACCAACAACCTGAAAAGAACCACCAGGCTGCCATGGCTGACAAAGAAAATGAGAATGCTCACAAATTTGTCAAGGAGACCAATGAATTGCAAAACAGTATGAAACAGTCCATGAGAGAGATGGTCCAGCTTCTAAGGGAATTAAATCAGTAGTGGAGTACCAATAGACCTGTACAAAATGGAGCTGAATGGAGCAGTTCTAGTGAAGAAAAGGCTTCAATTGGTAGTGAGAAAGCTTCAGCTAATACAAGAACCTTCAGGGCTAAATTTCTGGAAAAAGGAGCAGTTAGCAGAGATGAGGGGTGATCAAGAAGATGAAATGGATAAGATTCATGATGAATCCAGTGCCTTAAGCATTCCCATACACAGGCATGGCCTTCACAAAATACTATGAGATGAAGACAAGGAGCAGGCATAGAAGGAGAATGTATGAAGAGAGGAAAGATATTCAGCACCGATTGGGAAAGACCATCATCCCAACTTATGATGAATCTGGTAGCTGATCAGAAAAGACTTGGATGCACAAACTAGACACCTATTTCTCATTGAATCCAATGTCTGAAGAAGAGGCTATCAAGTTTGCTACCTTACATCTTGAAGGGATAGCTTACAAATGGTGGTATCATGGCATAATAACTCAAGGGCACAATTCAACAACCACTGTAGAAGACTTCAGCCAAAGATTGATAGAAGGGATCAGAAAATTCATTTTGGGAGTTAGCACATCTGAAGTGAGAAGGCAAGGGGAAGAACTATGTAGCAGAATTTCAGATGCTCGCAGTGATAATTCCAGATGTAACAGTGAGGAAGCAAATAATTCTGTTCGTAGAAAGCCTTGCTGAACCCCTCAAAAGTTTGGTAAGGGCATTCGATCCAAGTTCATTGCAAGAAGCCATCAAGAGAGCTCTTAATTTGGAAAATTCAATGGCTAAGGACAAATTCTACTCCAAGAAAGAAGCTCCTATGCTTCCAATGAGACCATTGCAAAAGAACACACCACCTTCCAAGGCATCATCTCCTAAACCCAAAATCAGAAGTATCCAAGAATGAACTACGAAGGAAGAAGCTATGTTTCACATGGCAAAAGCCTTGGCAATTAGGATATTCAGGGCATAAGTGTTTGGGGAAAGGAAAAACACATTACATAGAGGTAGTATTTGAAGAGGACACGGAGAATGATGAGCCTGAACCTAAGTAGGTAGAAGTTGAGCATGAGCAACAAGGAGAAGAGAATTCAAGGGGTACACTTGCAGCATTTTCCAAGGCACTATGATATAATGCTTTCCGTGTGAAAAGAGTCTTGAGTGGACAAAAGGTAACAGTTCTTATTGGTAGTGATGCTACTCATATAGCATTGATGGAGGTCTAGTGAATAGATTGGGATTAAAGACACAGGATTTCAAAGGTTTTAAAGTAACAGTTGCAAGTGGGTTCATTCTTCCTTGTAATAAGAAGATTCTGCAAGTGTAGTTGAATATGGGAGAGTATAAGATGAAGGACGATTTTACTGGGATAGGAAAGTGGTTGTAGGAGAGCAATGGTTATACTCATTTGATAAATATGAACAAAGTTATCATACAACGGAGTTATCATTCCAACACAATCGAAACAAGATAGCTCTACATGGTCTATCTAATAGTGGACCAATGATAGTTTCAGCCAAGACGATGGAGCAAGCTTTTTGCGAAGACCAAGTGACATGGGCAGCTGAATGTTTAATAAAAGACACATGTACTTCAAAGGATGGGAGATCTTGCAATATGGAAATTCAGTCTATTTTGGACAAGCCTAGAAAGGTTTTTGATGACATTCTTCCTGGACAACACTAGATAGAGGTCTTCAAATTATTGAGCTTGAGGAAGAAGCAAGACCAATCATGAGCACTCCATATTGTCATCCTAGGGTATATAAGGTAGAGATTAAGAAGGCAATCAAGGATCTATTGGATATGGGGCATACAAGGCCTAGCTCTAGCCCATTTGCATCATCTATAGTTTTGGTCAAGAAGGATGGGACTGTGAGGATGTGTATCCATTATAGAGCACTCAACAAAACGACAATCAAAAATCGATGTGTTGATTGATGAGCTTCATGGAGCCGAGTATTTTTCCAGGATCGATTTGCATTCAAGATACAGCCAAATTAAGGTAAGCGATGAAGATGTGCACAAAACAGCTTTTAGGTATCATTATGAACATTGTGAGTTCTTGCTTATGCCATTTGGTTTAACCAATGCACCTGCAACCTCCCAATCATCAAGTGTTCAGCCTGCAGTTGTGAAAATTTGTATCAGTTTTCTTTGATGAAATTTTTATTTATATTAAGACATGGGAGGATCATTTGAAGCATTCAGATGAAGTGCTATGCTTGAGCAGCATTCCTTCTATGCCATAGTCTCCAAATGTGTGTTTGGGTTGACTGAAATTTTATATTTGGGATTCAAGATTAGTGCACAAGGTATTAGTATGGATGAGCAGAAGACCAAGGCATTCCAAGATTGGCCTATGCCAAGGAATTTGACACACCTAAGAGGATTTGTGGGACTTTGCAGCTATTATAGAAGATTTGTGAAACAAGTTTCACAACTTGCAGCTCCTGTGACAAATTTGACAAAGAAAATAGCGTCTAATTGGAGTCCAACAGCCCAACAAGCATTTAAAAAACTTAAAGGAGGTAATGAGTTCAAGTCCTGTCTTGTCAACTCCAGATTTCTCACTTCCTTTTGTTCAGGAATGTGATGCTTCAAGAGAAGCCATTGGGGCTGTCTTGATGCAAAATAGACATCCCATAGCATACAATAGTAGGAAACTCAAGAACGCTGAACGAAATTTCTCTATTTATGACAGAGATGTTGGCTTTTATGAATGCTTTGGCCAAATTTCGATAATAATTGGTTTGTGGGAAGTTTGTAGTCAAAACGAATCATGACAGTCTGAAATTCTTCCTCAAACAACGGGATTTCAATGATAGGCAGCAGAAATGGTAAGCAAAATTCAAGCTTGATTTTGACATTGAATATGTAAAAAGGAATAATAATGTGGTGGCTGACATGCACTCTAGGAAGCCTTACCTTTATTCTATAACTGATATATTTGCTGATTGAAGGCTTTTATAGTGCCTGAATATGTGAAGAACCCAATGACTAACGATATTTTGGAAGAAAAATTACAAGATGATAGATCTAATGTGGTTGATAAGCTCGTGCTTTACAAAGATCAGGTGTATCTTATACCTGAGTCTACAATGGAGAAGATTTTAAAGGTGTGTTGTGAACACAACTTGCTGTTCACCCAAGTTTCTACAAGACATACAAACAAGTGAGAACATTTTTCATGGAAAGAGTTCAAAAACTATATGCTGCAGGATGTGAGAGAATGTATGGAATGCCAACAAAACAAAGCAGTGCAGTTTTTCCCAGCTTGTTTATTGCAGCCCCTACCTATTCCAAATCAGAGATGAGAAAGTATATCCATGGATTTCATCACAACGTTGCCAAAGGTTCAAAGGATTGTATGTATGTGACTATTGATAAGCTCCCTAAATATGCATACTTTCATGCCATATCTACCAAATTTAAAACTCCACAAGTGGCAGATATGTTTTCTAGAGAAATTTTCAGACTTCACGGTTTGCCAAAGAACATTGTAAGTGACAGGTTCAGCAAAACCAAGAGCTTGTTTTGGCAAGAGCTCTTTTGTTTCACAGGTACCGAATTGGCACCAAGCACTAAATATCAACCACAAATTGATGGGCAGATGGAGATAGTGAACTAATGGAAAGAGGGTTATTTATAGTGTAACACAAGCATTGGGGGAAGTCAGGACGAGGAAAAAAGGGCTTCAATTTGGAAATGGCGGTGGGGGGTGGAGGGGTGTTGTAATATACTATACATATAGCACTTGAAATGCTAGTTATGAAATAATGTATAACAGTATAAGAACTAATAATACCAAATACTTGAACATAGCAAAATTGCAACATACCCAATACAGAATATAGAATACTTGAACATTGAACATTGAAGTTTTCATTTTGAACATCGAATATCGAATTACCAATTACTATTAAAAATTTAAATTATCAGCAAATAGAAGATTCTGACTTACATTATATCAAAAACATCATAAAGATGATTAAAATGAGTAGAATGATATCATTTTGTCATTAACTCACTTTTTTGTCATTTTGATGCCGCCTGACAATGGGAGACATGCAGACATCCTCGGGACGGTCGAGGAATGTCTGGGCATCCCCCGAACGTCTGCTTGTCCCCGCCTCCCGATGGCGCCCCAATGGCGACTTGGTGGCGGGAAGGCGATGGTGGGGGGACAAGGGGACGCCAAATCCCCGTCTCGGGGACGAGCGGGTTGGGGGGGCAGGACACATCCTCATGTTACACTAGTTATTTAAGGAACTATGACACAGAACAGAAAATAACATGGATCAAGTGCTTGCATCTAAGGGAATGTTGCTACAATGGAACTCATCATATGTCAATTGGTACGACTCCCTTTAAGGCCCTTTCTGGTTATCATGCTACTCAATTTATGGATTTGATTCTTACGGATAGTAGAGTGTCAAATGCAAAAAATGTGGTGAAGTATGGATATCTTGGAATCTCTAAAGGAAAATTTGCAATAGGCTCAAAATAAAGAAAAGCTATATGTTGATAGGCATCAAACTAGGAGGATCTTTGAGGTTCGTGATATGGTGTTTTTGACATTGCAACCCTCTAGGCAATCTTATGCCAAAGGGAGTGGGAATGAGAAGTTAAAGCCACGTTTTTATGGGCCCTCCAAGGTGGTAAGGAAGATTGGTGAGGTAGCTTATGAGCCAGAATTTTCAGCTAATAGTAGAATTCATAACACATTCCATGTTTCATGCCTAAGAAAACACTTGGACAGCAAGTCACTCCTTTCGTGACCTACAACCACTAGATTATGAAGACAAATTGACAATAGAACCTGAAATAGTGTTAAATGTGAGGCAGAAGATCTCGAGTATTTGGTGAAATGGAAAGGACTTCCTCTCAAAGATGCAACACGGGGAGGGGTAAAGATTTTTTGAGCATCCCAGCCTGAAATTGCTCAAGGACAAGCAATTATGGGGCAGGAGAACTATAATGAACCCAATGTAGGTTGGTTAGCGAGCCTTCCTCGACTAGCGGTGTTAGGTAGCACCCGACTTCTTTCTTAAGTCTTTTATTTAAATAAGGAATAAATTTTAATTACATTATAGATTAAATTTATGAATAAATGTTAATTATTCTATGCTCCACAAGGACGTGTCTCCTAGACTTTTAGACCCGCTCTCGTCCCCGGTACAATACGGATATGATACGAGGATGCGGGGACGGATTTTTGTCATCCCCAATGGCGTTTCAAATTGTGCAAATTGGGTACCGTCCCCAAAATGGGACTTCAAAAGCTGAAGGAAACAGGGGTACTAAAATCTGTACTGAGGACAGCCAAGCCGTCCCTCAACTGTCCCTAGGACGGATTCCCCAACAGCCCAGCCACTTAAAGTGGCTGCTGAACATGCATACAATTGAGTTTTTTTAAATTCTTTCTTCATTTTGGTTGGCCCCACGTTGGTTTAAAAAGGCAATAAAATAATACAAAACTCTATTTAAGAAGATAAAAGACCAAAATAGCAAAGATTTGTTCATTTTATCATTTACCAAGAAGAACTTAGAGCATCAGCAGCTAGTGAGGAAGTTTTTCATTTTGAAGTTGCAAGAGGATGTTTTTCCATCAAATCTTCTTCAGTCCAGGAATATTTTTCATTTTTCATTTGTTTATTTTCAACTTTATGGCCATTTTTTCATTTTTCAATCATTTTGCAATACATACGGAGGGCATTTTGAGTGATTTTTTTTTTTTTTGGAACTTGCAGCACTATTTAACATTTCATAATCATGAGCAACAGAGAGAGTAAGGGAAGTAGTGATAGCATGGATGTTGTAATGGAAGAAACTCAAACATTTCAAAGAAAAAGACCTAGTACTAGGGTAGCCATAGGGGGAATTCAACTAATGTGGATGTAGCAGGGGTAGCAACCAACCCATTTGAGTGTCCTTCCAAAGCACTCAAAGAGTTTGCAAAAGGCCTATTCAACCAAAAAACCTCTCCTACAATTTGCCACAAGAGTTGACAAAGATAAGAAGAAAAAATTCAGGGGCAGTAGGGAATGGGAGTGCCATTTGTGCCACAAACATTATTTTGGCAGCTATACTAGAGTCTATTGCCATCTTTTGTGCATAGGTGGTGAAGGGGTCAAAGGTTGCAAAAAAATAACACAAAAACAAAAGCTTGAGGCAACTAGATTGCACATGGAGGGGGGCGCATTACAATCAGGGACTTCAATAGACAATGTGCAAGCTAGTATGCCTTTGACTCATCCTTCTCATAGGGAAGAAAGTGCCCCGCACACTCCCACTTCTACTAAAGGAAATGGAAAGAAGATTAAAAGAGATACCAATGTTGCTGATTTGTTTAATTTGCAAGCAAAAGAGGTGGCTGGATCATCTATTACTAAATTTCTTTTTGCTCTTGCTATACCATTCCATGTGTCACATTCATCATATTTTAAACAAATGTGAAAAGATATCTACACTGCTGGTCCGTCATTTGTACCACGTCGAGAAACTAAACTACACACCACCCTTCTATAGAGAGTACTCCAAAGTGAGTATTTTGATGGAGGATATGAGACAAACATGGTTGAGGGATGGATGCTCCGTCATCATAGATGAGTAATATCGAACATTGATCACTTAACAATCTTATTGTCACTAGCAGAGCAGGCTCTTATTTCTTTACAGCTATAGATTGTTTAGAGAAAGGGAAGGATGTAGCCTTCCAATTTCAGATTTTGAGAGATGCTATAGAAGAGGTTGGACCCGCTAATGTTATACAAGTGGTCACTGATTCAGCCCGGGTGTGTAAGATAGTTAAAAAGATGGTGGAGGGTGCTTATAACCACATTTTTTGGACCCCATGTTGTGTACATGCATTGAACAACACCTTGAAGGATATTGGGAAAACTGATTGGATAAAGGCAATGGTGTCTAAGGCTAAAGATGTGCAAATGGTTTATGTGCAAGCATCACACACCTCTTGCATTGTTTAGGACATTTTCCAAGAAGGAATTCCTCAGGCTCGTGGAGATTAGATATGCTAGCTACTTTATTTTGTTGGAGAGGATGCCTGAGGTCTAGAAGAGCCTACAATCCATGGTGGTCAATGTAGAGTGGGGTAGATGGCATGAGTCAAGCACACTGGAGGGAAGAAGTGCGAAGCAAAGAATCCTTGATGATAACTAGTGGTCCACAATGAGGTAAGAAGATTGTTACTGCCAATTTAATAAAGTTATTTCTGATTTTGGCATTTGTTGCTTTTATTATTTAAGAACTAAGAATTTTAAAATTTAAGATGTTTCTAACTTATAACTTGCTTGCACTTGCAGATACATTTGCTCATTCATTGAGCCTATTGTGTGAGTCATTAGATATGTTGATACCGGCCCTCCTAACCTTGGAGAGATTTATGAGACCTTTGATAGCATGCTTAGGCAGATCAAGCAAACTAATCATAGCAAGGACCCTACTTTGGGATTTTATTAGGAGCATCTTAGGCCCATTGTGACACGACAGCAAAACATTATGAACACCCCGCTTCATATGGCACCCTATGCTCTCAATCCCAAATGGTATGCACTGAGACCTAGGATAGAGGCTCCATCTAGTGATAAGGAGATGATTCTCAAATCTGAAATCTCAAGTTTTCAATTTAAATTTCAAATGGCTAAGTAGATCTCTTATGATTATCTCTTCATTAGTGAATCTGTTCATTTTTTTTATGTTCAACTTACGTAAAGGAGCGCTTCTTTAAGGCCCTTGCAAAAATGTACAGTGAAGATGATGCTACTTAGCTTTGGGGTCAGTGGCTTGCATTCACCGATCTTCTGTTAGCAAATTAAGTTGTCATTAGATAGAGGCAAACACCATTCCCACCGGTATCAAGTACACCGGTAGATCACTCATATTACTTTATAGACATCAGTAGACTAAACAGAGGATATGCACCGGTAGACCTAACCGAGTACATAGTACTGGTCTTATAGTGCATACTGGGGATGAACCGGGTATAAGATTTATACCAGTCAAGAGCATAATATTCTGCACCGGATTATGCAGAATTGTCTAATTTAAAACCGGATTATACGGAGCATCCACCGTCTAGAACTGGAGTTAGTTTTATTTCTACATGGATGTTTCAAGGTAAACTCAAGATCATCTCACAAAGCTTTTTGTTGCATGATTTATGGGTGAGTTTACAACCTGGAGGTTCTACGAGTTAGGTTTTAATAAAATTAATTTCTTATAAATACAGGATATAGGACACAAAAAGAGGAGTTGTTGATTATACAAAGCAGGAGAGAGATATCTTCTAAGAGAAGAGCTACGATCATAGAGGTGAAAGGCAGAAAGGATCAACCCCCAAGCAGTACAGGAAGGTCAACAGGTATGATCTAATCAGACAGAAAATGTCAATTAAGATCATTGCATTTATACTGTGAAAGCATATTCAAATCCCTCTATCAGGGTGAACCCTAATAGGTTCTTTGTATAAATCCTTTAACCGGGTAGCATCTTAGTTGATGTTGAAAGTCCTTTAACAAGGTGGCTCCTGACAGAGTCAAGATCTTAACCGATCTTCTACCAAATCCCTTTACCGAGTAGCACTCTTACAAGTGCTTTGTAAGCTCCTAACAGAGCATCTTTATTACTGCAGTAGTGAAGTTGTGAGCTCTGTCTCACTGTGATTTTTTCCTTCTAACCGAGGGTTTCCATGTATAAATGATGTGTTGATCTGAGTATTTCTATTTCTGTTTGTGAATGGTTATTTACATTATGTTTATCTTGCAAGAATCTTTATACAAGTTTTAATTGGAAATAGAAATAGTATTTACTGATTCACCCCCCCTCTCAGTAACCGGTTAGGAATAACAATTGGTATCAAAGCTTTGTTCTCTTAAATATAAAGCTTAACCGCTTGAAAAAAGATCATGGAGGGTTACAAGTATCAGAAGCAGCTTGAGGAAGCCAATGACATCATTGCCTCTCTTGAAAATAGGTTGAGAAGATCTCTTGCTAAAAGAAAGGAGTTGGCTCTGCAGTTGAGTGAGAGCAATGAAACAATTGATGAACTCTCTGGGCAAAGTGGATCAGATGAAGCTAAGGAGACAATCTCTGAGCTCATGGAGAGAAACCAAATTCCTAACCGATCAAATCTCCAACCTAAAAAGGGAGCAGGAAGATAATGTCCTAAGAATGACTGAACTGATTGAGAAAAAGAGGAAAGCTAAAGATGAAAGAAACAATGCAGTTAAGTCATTAACAACCTCTGAGAGAGCAAGAAATCTGGCTGAAGAAGTTGTAAGGGAAAGTGATCTTGTCGTTTTGCAACTTCAAAAAGACATGCAAATAGTCACTCAAGAAAATGCCAACATGCAAAAAATTTGGCATGATAAAGATGATGCATGCAAGAGGCTGGCAATCGAGCTGTATCAACTGAAGGAACAGATGAAAGAACTCGAATAAAAGAATGAAACCTTCAGAAGATACAATGAAAGCTTGGTCAAGCTTGATGAGCAACTCAAAGCTCAAAGAAAGCACAAGGATCCCACAGGACTTGGGTTCACCGGACAAGACACCAAGGAAACCGATGAGTCATTTGGAGCCAACAAAAGCAAGAAGGAAAGAAGAAACCGGTAGAACAAAAAGGTAAAAAGACCTTCAACACTTCTTGCAATCACTGTGGGAAACCGGGCCATAAAACAAGTAACTACAGAAATGCACCGGTAAAGCCAACCAACAGTTACTGCAAAAACTATTGCAAGTATGGCCACAAGACCACTCAATGTTGGTCTCGCCCCACGAGTGCATTTAGTGGAAGCAGGGGAAGCTTCAAAGGCTACTGCTACGCATGCAACAAGTTTGGACACAAAGTTGATGAGTGCAGATCCAAAACAATGGTATTCAAATCCCCATCAAGACCGATATTCACCAAAAGAAACAAGAACTGGAGCACAACCAACTGTGCTAACTGTGGCATGCATAGTCATAATGACTCCTGGTGTAAATCACCTAACAAGAGAAGGGTAAATCCATAGAAAGCAACCGAGATAGTCTGTTACACTTGCAACAAAGTTGGACACTTGGCCAAAGATTGTAGGAACCGGTTAGTGAACAAAAGAAAGGGGTCGATCAAATCGGTGGTGAAGACTTCGTCTTCCAATGAGAAGAACAACAGAGGAAAAGAGACCGAGAAAGAAGTCAAAAAGATTTGGCTCAAGAAGGAATCAAAGAGCTCCGTTGAGGAGAAGATAGAGGGAAGATCATTGTCTAGTGATGGTGATATCTCTTCAGCAAGCTAAGCCTGAAAGGCTTAGAGGGAACCGGTAGCCCGTTTATTGTTCTTGGCAGGACTGGTGAGTAACAAACTCACTCAGTTAGGAAGTATAACCGGACAAGTGTTGATCAACCAAGGTTTGTTCAAAAGGAAAAAGCCTGAATATCGGTTGGCGAAAAAGGAAAAAAAGGTTAGGTAAGGTAATTAATGCTATAGCCGTTAACCAATAGTTACCGTTTGGTAATTACCGTTATGCCCTAACTCTATATAAAGGAGAATTACTCATTTTCTTTTACTTTGCGATTTGAGATTAACAATTTCTTATGCTTGAGTAATATTCTCTGTGCCTAGTGGAGTCCTCATGACTGAATATGTCACGGCCTTCATTCACGCCAAGCAAGAAGAAATGGGTGAGACCTTCATCCAAAGCGAGTACCTCTCGCTATGTGCAGACGGAAAGCTTCCAGACAAATACGCGAAGTTGGTGTCATCTAGGCCAATCAATGGAGTCTGTTACCCAACCGTCTTCCGACCTGACTGGATTCGACTGGTTCTCAGTTGTGTACATGAACCTGGATTCTGGCTCGCAAAAGGAGCATGCAATCAAATCACCAAGGAGGACCTGCATAGAGTGATTGGGTACAGTGACAAAGGGGAAGCCCTCACCCTGAGAACCATCTCCAATGTCGTAGTCACCAAACTGACCAAGTCAAAATCTGACAGTCGGCTAATGAGCATCAACGACATTAAAGACGAAGCAGTTCGGTTCGCATCCGCTGTGATAGGTTACAAAATCTATCAATCCAGCAACCTGAATAGCATACCGGGAGGAGCCATTCATGCCGCTCACTGGATAATGCGCGACAATGCCCAGTACGATATTTTCTCAATGCTTCGAGGACAGATATTTGAGAATCTGAAGAAGCTAGGTATCGTCAAGAAGAAATCCCTAAAGTATGGGACCCTACTGGTATGTCTTTACTTTACTATTCTAATTTCTTCCCGGGAATAGTAAAAGTGACTTGGGGAACCAACCGGCCAGTTATGATCCAAATAAGTGATATGGCTAACCAACTGGGAAACCAGTTCGGTAAAGTCGTGACCAAATACTTTGAGGCATTCCAACTAAGAATGCACGCCACGAAGAGGGTGTCGTCAACTATTGTTGATTTGTACAAAGATGATGTGTGTTTTCTAGTGTCCACCGACCACTACATTCAAGCTGTGGAACCGAGAACCGAGTATGCTCCTGAACTGGGTTACGAGATCACCTCCAAGACAACCAAGGCATATGCAGATTCCTTACAAGAAGCTGACCTAGATCTTTCTGCTTACCGGTTTGGTACCTTTGAAGAGATTCGGGAGAATCTAAAAAAAAGGGCACCAATCAAGAATGTATATGTGAAGAGGACCCCCACACCGAAGAAGAAACAAGTGACAGATCAACCCAAAGCTCAAAGGAAGAGAGCACAACCGGTACCCAGCACTCAAGGGGAAGAACAAGAGGAAACAGAAATTGAAGATACAGTTCCTCTAGTCAAAAAGAGGAAATCTGGCAAACCGGTGAAGGACGATGCACCGAGAGCCAGAAAGCCCACAATTGATGAATTTGTGGCAGGATTGAAAGAATCTGGTGGAATGGGATCAGTCAGCAGAAGATATCAATTGGCCAATGAAGAAGATAGGAGAAAAATAGAAGCAGTAGTTCACTATATTCACAAATTCAACCTCTCTCCCACAGAACTTCATAAGGTTGTCCCTGATGATCTCCAAGAAATTCTTGAAGCAAGATGGAAAGCTTCAATGGACAGAGAAAAGGAGTTGAGGATTCGAGCTTTGCTTGAGGTTTAGAACCATCTCACTCTGGACGAGGCCACTCACCAAGCTGAACTGCACAAGCAAAATTTCTTGATAAAAAGGAGGATCAGTCAAATGCTTATTGGAGAAGTTGAAAGGTTCACGAAGAAGGTGTGGCAACATGGACAAAACTTCTTCAGACCCAAAAACAGGTAGAAGAAGCAAGCCAAAGGACCACTAAGCCACCAAGCATTGACACCGGTAAAGGAAAAGGAGTACTAGTAGCAGAAGTACCGGATAAAGAGAAGAATCCTACCAGACCGGTCATCGTCGACATCACTGATGATAAAGGTAGGGATCAGGCTCGCCCAACCATTCTTGTCTCTTCAGAAAAAGGTAAGGCTCGCACCATGACTGTTAATGATATAGTCGATGAAGTGATGGATTTTGGAGAGGTAGACAATGCGGCTAGATGGTATAGTGTGCTAGGGGAGGAAGATAAACAAGCAATAATAGTGGCTCTGTTGGAAACCTTCTTGGATTACAACAGAACTCCAAGAGACTATAGGTCAAAGTTTCCCCCTGAACTAAACACGAGACTAATGACAAAATGGAGAACCGGTCTAAGCTCCAATACTAGAATCTCTAAGGAGACATTGTCACAGGTCAGACCTGGTCTTAGTGAAGATTCTATAAAACTTCTGTTAGAAGAAGCATCAATGAATCTGGATACTAGAAAGAGGGTTGCCAAGATAATAAATGGTTATGAAAATGAAGTCTACAAAGAGACACTAGATTTCTAGCAACAATATGATTTCAATGCTCTGAAGGAAACAGGTCCACAAGAAGAACCTAGGACAGAACAGGAACCACCAGTTCAATTCACTGCTCGTGAAGAACTTACAACCGATGAACAAGAAGTTCCTAAGGAACAGTTTACATCAAGTGAACAAATACCAAGAGAGTCATTAGACAAGATGACTACTGACAATAAAACTGGTGAGGAAGAAATTGCTATAGGTGAGCTTCATACAGCTGAGGAGCAGCACTCAGAACCACCACCGGAACAAGAAGCCCAACTAGAAGAGCAATCACAACAGGAAGAGGATGCTCAACCAGAAGTAGAAGTACAACCGGAAGGCGAAGTACAGAAAAAGGAAGAAAGGCCAACAGCAAAAGTCTTACCAACAGAAGTGGCACAACAGGAAAAGATGGTCCAACCGGAAAATGAAGAAAAACAAGAACAGCAAAATGAAGAGGATCACGAGTTACCTGCACAAGAACAACCGGTAGAGGAGCCAAGACAAAAGGAACAAGTAGATGTTCCAAGCTCGTCCTCATCCAAGAGGAAGTTATCCTTTGCAGCAGACACAAAAGCAAAGAAGAGCAACGTTAGCGAGACCATAGTTGACATGAGCAAAATGTCAACTAGGCAATTAAAGGAGCTGACAAAAAGGAAACAGGAAATGGTCCTAACAAGTGTCAAGAACATCCTGAGCAATTTTGTACCAGATACTGACATTGATGAAGATGAACTTGTAATTGATCAATTGGAGATTTTAGCACAAGCGATCAGAGAAGATCTCACTGATCCAGAGATAGTAGCCATTGATCATTATGAGAAGAGAAAAAAAATTCTCCACAAACAAGTTGAGGAAATAAAAGTCACAGTATCTACCAACTTAAGGGTACTTCAACAACAGTTACAAGTTGCAGGAAGTCTAATGACTAGTACTTCAAATTTGACAGTCCCAACCGGTGCTGAGAGGGGAGGGGTGAATCAGCACCTATAAAATTCTTTTAATAAATCTGATGAAGTATACTTATATATGTAAGCTAAACAGATTCAAGCATAAAATAACATCAAGCAATCAATCACACAGTGATACCAGATTTATCACGTGGAAACCCAATTTGGGTGAAAACCACAATGTGAGGAAACCTCACAAATTCTGCACTCTTCTGAAGTGCGTGCTGTTAGAAGCCTTCCCTATTAGAGGATTACAACGCACTATTAGATGCGAGCCGGTTAAGGAATTTGTTACAATAAGGCCAGTTAGTGCCTACCTGGTTAGAGAACTTAGAATACCTTACAAGATGTCACTCGGTTAAGGGATTTGATACAAGGGACCTGTTAGAGTCCACCCAAATACTGGGATTTAACTATTGTAATTGCTAGAAAACAATAGAAAGTTTGACCTTTTACAAATGGCTTTGCATAGCCTGATAAGATCTCTATTATGCTCAACTAAGAAGCATCACCGGTCACCGCAGGTGTGTTCTCCTTTACTGTTGTGCTTCTTTGCACACTATTCTCTCTCTTTTTACTTCTATTTACCCTAGCTTCTTTAGCGTATAGGTTCACTCTTTTTCTCGGCAAAATGAAGGCAAACTCTATTCTCAACAAGCATAAGGATATATAGAGTTCTTGCCCTAATTGTGCCTCTCATGCATGACCTAATTACAGATCCCTTTTGGATACATCACTTGGTGGAGTACCAATTTACTGAGGAAACATCTGATGCATGCTTTTGCTTCATTTGCTTTATGAAGAAAGCAATAGATGCGTGTCAATCACCTTTCCTTCATATGAGACAACTCCTTGTTTTAAAGCCACAGACTTCAGCTTTAAAACCCTTAAACGCGTCTCGAACTGATCACCATGATAACTCGAGTCATCTGGATTTAGTGCAATAAATCTCGCTCAAAGAGTTGGTTCAAACAGATAGTTGACTCTGACTTCCCCAGTTCATCGAATCATACCGAAGTCTTCACTTAATCGGTTGAGATCCTCGTGTAGTGAACAGGTAAGAACTTTGACCTATCACTTCTTCCTTTACTTACCGGTTGCACTTTCTCCTCGGTTGCATTGTCGACACCGGTTGTACCCCTGTCCTTGGTTGAATCCCTTACTTGGTTGCACGGTTGTTGATACACTTTGCTTAGTGACCGGTTGCTCTTGATGAGTAGATATAGTCTTTTCTTCCTTGCATAGTGTTACCAGTTCTCAAAACCAGCCTCTTTCCATACAAATCTCCTTAGATCTTTGGACCTTAGATTGATATGATAAAACATCTCCTTTTCTCTTTTGCCAATCAATGAAAATACTTAATTGCCATGTACCGGTAGCAAGCTTACCGGTTACCATCTCTTGATGCCAACAATCTCCCCCTTTGGCATTGATGGCGAAACCTTAATGGGCAATCATGTCACCTGTCTAATCTATCGGTATCTCTATGTATCTGTCACTTCCGATCATCTACCGGTTTATTGCCAAACTCTCCCCCTTTTTGACACTAATGCCAAAGGCTAATCAGAAAGACTACCTTTTTCTAATTTGCTCCCCCTACGAGCAGCAGTCCTTTTCATCAGTCCATAAAAGATTAGGTGAAAACCTCTGTTGAGGCATAATGAACTAATGATCACCCTTGCTAGTTTACTAATGATTAGGAAGGGGTATCAACCCTAGTTTACTTCTGAGATACTCAAAAGTACTCTTTGGTAGTGGCTTTGTGAAGATATCTGCAATCTGTTCTTTTGTGGGAACATACTCCAATCTTACCTCTTTGTCTTGTACTAGCTCTCTCAAGTAATGATACTTGATGGCAATGTGCTTTGTCTTGGAGTGCATGACAAGGTTTTTGGATATGTTTATTGCACTGGTGTTATCACAGTAGATTGCAATCGGTTCAAGTATCTGTTCCTAGATTCTTTCCAGTACTTGTTTGATCCAGATCACTTGTGTGCAATTGATTGCAGCAACAACATATTCAGCTTATGCAGTTGACTGTGAAATGCAGTTTTGTTTCTTACTTGTCCAAGACACAATCCTCCCACCGAGAAAGAATGCACCACCACTTGTGCTCTTTTTGTCATCAATATTTCTAGTCCAGTCTGCATCAGTGTAAACCTTTACTTGGAAGCCTCCCTTGTGAGGAAACCACAAGCCATACTCCTCAGTACCTTTTAGGTACCTGAAAATTCTCTTTACTGCTATCAGATGCGTCTCTTTGGGGTTTACAGAGAATCTTGCAACTATGCCAACCGCATATGCAATGTCCGCTCTACTGTGTACTACATACTGTAATTTCCCTATCATGGACCGATACAGTGTTTCATTCACTTCTTTTGCATCATTTTTATTTGATAACTTGAAGTTAGTTATCATCGGTGTACCAACCGGTTTACATTCTTCAAGTCCAAAAGTCCTAAGAATTTCTTTTATATACTACTTGGACTGAGAGATAAAAATACCTTCTTTTAGCTGATGGACCTGTAGTCCAATGAAGAATTTTATGGGTCCTATCATAGACATCTCAAATTCTTGCTTCATTTCTTCGGTAAAGGCTTTGCTCATCCTGTCATCTCCTCCAAAGATAATATCATCTACAAAAATTTCTGCAATCAAATTTCCATCTTTTCCGGTCTTGAGATACATATTGTTGTTGTCCCCGGTTCTTGTGAATCCTATAGTTAGGAGGTATGAATGCAACCTTTCATACCAAGCCCTTGGAGCTTGTTTTAGCCCATAAAGAGCCTTTTTTAGTTTACAAACCATATCACCCTTTTGTGTGGATGTGAAACCTTCCGATTGTTCAATGTAAACTTCCTCCTCTAGTATTCCATTCAAGAATGCAGATTTTACGTCCATCTAGTATACTTTGAATTTCTTGTGAGCAGCATAGGCAAGAAGAATTCTTACTCGTTCCATTCTGGCCACAGGTGCAAAGGTTTCTCCATAGTCCAGTCCAACTTCCTGGGCATATCCTTTACAAACCAGTCTTACTTTGTTTCTTATGACTTTTTCTTCTTCATTAAGCTTGTTCTTGTAGACCCACTTTGTCCCAATGACATTCTTGTCCTGTGGTGTAGGCACAAGCACCCATGTATCATTCTTTTCTATTTGCTCAATTTCTTCCTCCATGGCCTTGGCCCAATTTTCATCTTCTAGGGCTTCCCTAGTGGTTTTGGACTCTATACAGGAAAATAAACAAATATTCTCTTCGGCCTTTTTCCAGGTCAAGACATTTGCATGTTTGTCACCTATTATATTATTAGTGGAGTCATATGTGACATACCTTGGGAGTACCGGTCTCTGTTCCCGGTCAAGTTCTTCTGGTTGAGAAATTTCTTCATCATGGTTTTGAACAACTTCTTGTTCATCATCATGAGTGGGTTTGTCCGCTTCAGGTAAAGCCTCCCGCTCCAGATGTTTGTGTACATGCTCTTCTCCTATGGAGGCAAAAAAGGGGAAGATTAAAGACATCAGAAGAAAGGGAGAAGATCTGAAATTAAGAAACTCAGAAGTGATACATAGTAGATTCGGTTACAGAGCAGAAGGCAGCGCAAGAACAGGGGAAGTCTACAAACAGAAGAGCTGAAGCACCCACACAAGTGAAGGTGAAGTCTACAGGCCAAGGAATTAACTGTGATGAGTAAGTATAATGGTTTTGCCACCAATGACAAAGGGGAAGATTGTTAGTAAATTTAAGTTGTCATTAGTGAAGATAGACGCAAACACCATTCCCACCAGTATCAAATACACCGGTAGATCACTCATATTACTTTATAGACATCAGTAGACTAAACAGAGGATATGCACCAGTAGACCTAACCGAGTACATAGTACCGGTCTTATAGTGCATACAGGGGATGAACCGGGTATAAGATTTATACCGGTCAAGAGAATAAAAATCCGCACCGGATTATGCGGAACTGTCTAATTTAAAACCGGATTATACGGAGCATCCACCGTCTAGAACTGGATTTAGTTTTATTTCTACATGGATGTTTCAAGGTAAACTCAAGATCATCTCGCAAAGCTTTTTGCTACATGATTTATGGGTGAGTTTACAGCCTGGAGGTTCTACAAGTTAGGTTTTAATAAGATTAATTTCTTATAAATACAGGATATAGGACACAAATAGAGGAGTTGTTGATTATACAGAGCAGGAGAGAGATATCTTCTGAGAGAAGAGCTACAGTCACAGAGGTGGAAGGCAGAAAGGATCAACAGCCAGGCAGTACAAGAAGGTCAACATGTATGATCTAATCAAATAGAGAGTGTCAATTAAGATCATTGCTTTTATACTGTGAAAGCATATTCAAATCCCTCTATCAGGGTGAACCCTAATAGGTTCTTTGTATAAATCCTTTAACCGGGTGGCATCTTAGTTGATGTTGAAAGTTCTTTAACAAGGCGGCTCCTGACAGAGTCAAGATCTTAACCGATCTTCTACCGAATCCTTTTACTGGGTAGCACTCTTACAAGTGCTTTGTAAGCTCCTAACAGGGCGTCTTTATTACTGCAGTAGTGAAGTTGTGAGCTCTGTCTCACCGTGGTTTTTTCCTTCTAACTAAGGGTTTCCACGTATAAATGATGTGTTGATCTGAGTATTTCTATTTCCGTTTGTGAATGGTTATTTACATTTTGTTTATCTTGCAAGAATCATTATACAAGTTTTAATTGGAAATAGAAATAGTATTTACTGATTCACCCCCCCTCTCAGTAACCAGTTAGGAATAACATCTTCGTGGTCCAACCTTTGGTAGAACAGAGGTGAAGCACAAATAGAGATATATTAGCTCAAACTAACCCTATTGGATGGTGGGCGTGGCATGGTAGTGATGCACCTGAGCTAAGAATACTTGTCACTCGTCTTCTTTCACAGGTTGTCAATTCCTCTACTGCAGAGAGGAATTGGTCCACATATCGCTTCATCCAATTAGTCAAGAGGAACAACCTTACCTATAGACGATCAGAGAAGTTAGTGGTTGGTTCACAGTGCATTGCAACTACAAGATCGGCAGAGTATTGAGTATCGTCAAATTTCAGCCTTACGTTGGGATGTTAATCTCGAAGATACTATGCAAGTTGAGAAGGATGACACACCTCCAGGATTGCTTGGGGTTCCATTGGATGACGAAGACCCTGATCCTACCAATGACTTAGAGTTTGGCTCTAATTTTGATTTAGATTCCTACACCTACTATATGTTGTTTATCGACAACCATTATATTTCATTATATCTTTACATTATTGATTATGATTATTATGGACAGCTGATTATGAAGTTGGATTTCTATGTTTATTGTTTAACATTTTAGTTATAGACTTATAATAGTATGTCTATTGTTTACACTTCACTATTTTATGTCATTTCATGTATGAGACTTCGAGCCTTTGGGCATTTTTGCTATATGTATGTCATATTTTAACAATGAAAGCATTTGAATTTTGTTAATTTTTTATGTATTGAGCTTCTAAAATGTCTATGGTGAATGGTTTCTCAATGTTATGATATGCATATTTGAAATCTCTCTCTCTCTCTCTCTCTCTCTCTCTCTCTCTCTCTCTCTCTCTCTCTATATATATATATATATAAATTCCCCTATTTTTTAATAGTAGGCCCCTAAAAATCGACCCTAAACCGTACTCGTACCAAAAACAAGTCCACGTCCCCTAAAACGTCCCCATCCCCTAAAACGTCCCCGTCCCCTAAAACATCTCCATTTCCTAAAACGTCCCCGTCCCCGAAACTTTGTGGAGCACTATGTTACACAGGGACATGTTTCTTGTCTCCAAGGGACTCATCCTCGTCCCCGAAATGTTTTCAATTTAATGGAACGAAAAGGAAACTTCCCTCAACGGTCCCAGATTTCAAAAAACTATAGGAAATGGCAAGAAACGTCTTGACATTTAGGGACAGCTAGCCAGCCCCAAAACACCTAGGGGATGCCTAAAACATCCCCTGTCCGTCCCCGAAACGTAAAAGTGTCCCCTATACATTCAAATGATTTTTGGCATTAAAAAAACACTTTCTAAAATTCTTTTTGCCAAAGCGGCAATGTGGGGGGCTAACAAGGTTCGAATTCATGTCCGCAGACACCAAAATTCAAATGAAGTTCGGCATGGGAAATAAAACGGCAATAAAATTTGTGATTAAATATGTTTAAAATTTTAATTTAAATAAAAATAAATATATCAAAAAAACAAATTATGAATAGTGCCTTCTCTATTAATTTAATATAAAAGTTACATATTCACAAAAAAGGGGTCGGGGGACAAAAAAATCACCCCGCAGAGCTCACATGGCAAAAGACAGAAACAACTATTCATCAAAAAAAAACAAGCATAAAGCCATCAAGCTGCAAGAGCGGTGCCAAAAGGAGGAAGATCTTTATCATCAAAACCCCAAACATCGTTGGGATTGACAAGAGGGTCGGGAATCAACCAACCATCATCTTCTGCATATTTTTCTTTCTCTTTCGCTCAAGGTGGGGAAATGGCCAGAGCAAGGCGGGGAAACTTGAAGGAGGTGGCAGGATGCCAATCAGAGCCACGGCGGGAACCAGGAGCATCAGGAGGAGCAGACTAAGCCGGAGCTGGAGACCAACCAAAAGTACGGCGAGGTAGAGAAGCCGAGCGGGGGCACCAACCATTGTCGCCACCTCTAGGAGAGTGGTGGCGGGGAGCCTGCGACCGTGGGGTATGGAAGCGGCGAGCCAAGGAACTACGCCCACAGCAGCGGCCTCTGGGAGGGGTACCTTCAGCAAAGATGGCATTAGGAGGAACCTGGGCAACCGTGTAGGGAGCATTACCCCAGTGATTGAGCAGCTCCTGAAGGTGAGCCACCTCCAGAGCCACTTTATTAGCTTGGACCTGAATCTGCATCATAACATTATTACATATGCAAGCCTTGTTCTACAAAGCAACATTCGTATCAAGAAAGCTGTGAGAAAAAAGAACAGCATTCCTATCTTTCCAAAGAGTGAACAAAATCTCCATCCTGAAAGTATGCCAAATCTGGGTAAACTTGGAAGGAGTCTAGGAGAATCCCGCAGGACAACCATATGCCAGGAGAAAGGCTCGGGCCTAAAGGGTTTGAAAAAATCATGGATCCACTGCCAATACTATTGAGCTCTCCTACAGAACTAGAAGATGTGCAAAAAAGTCCCAGGGTAACCATAGAAGGGACACTGAGGGTCATGAACACCCAGATGTTTGAGCCTAGGTCCCACAGGTAGCCCTTGAAAAAGAAAACACCAAGCAAAGACAGCCATCTTGGGCTCCGTAATGGCAGCCCAGACAGTCTAAAAGCAAGAGCTCCAGTGATAAGTGGAAGATTGAAGATGCCATCTCTAGTTAAGCATGTCCACCATGGGAAGATGGGGAGACAACCATCTATAGCCCATCCTCGGCTTGTAATTGCTGAAAGGAGTGGCAGGATACCATTTCCAATCCTTCCACCAGGGCCGAACAGTCTGAATACCAAGCTTATGAAGCAAATTATCAAGAATTGCAGAAGCCAACAGATCAAAAGTCTGACGATCTGTGCGAGCCAAGCGGTACCGCACATGCATATCCTCCCAAGAGCGGAGACTCATAGTGGCCCTAGAGAGGAGGTCCTTGGGAGTCTAAATGCCTCATTTGAAAAAACGCAGAGCACTAGCCCCTTGAGTCTTAGCCAGAGGGATGCCTTGAATAGCAAACAACGGAGAGCACCAGAGGTTTTGTTGATTGAAAGAAAGCCCATAGCGAAAGCCATCACCATCCCAACGAAGCTAGGGCTTAATAGCTTCCCAGGCTTTCCAAATGCTCTTAATGATGAAAGTACCCTGAATTTGAACAGGCTCTTTCATAATGAGAAGGGTCTGTAGACCAATGCCCTTCCAAGCTGGCCTGTGAACAAGAAATCCTGAAGAGATGCAATGCCTAACAAGGATCTTCCAGGCCTCATCACCAATAAGAGCACAAATAATCCACTTGGCACAAAGAGCATGACCTTGTTTCTAAGTGGAGAGAAGGCCAAGGCCACCAGATTCTCTGGGGAGAGCAATATTCCCAAGCAACCCTATGGAACCCATGGCTGTCAGCTCCAGAAGCCCAGAGAAAGTCTCTGAGGAGGCGTTCCAGCTTGAGATACGAGGCTTTAGAAGGAGCCCAACAAGAGGAGTAGTAAACATGAGTAGCAGCCAGAACTTTGGAGCAAATCTGAAATTTCCCAACAAGGGAGAGGGGCTTGCAGATCCAATATTGCAACTTTTTCTCAATCTTGGTAATCACAGCATTCCATAAGTCCACAGAGGATCCATGGAAGGCAAAGGGAATGCCTAGGAAGCGGAAGACTTCCCCATGTTGGACCCATTTCCAGTCAAACTTAGCAAGCCAGGGAGGGGCTGGAAGGAAAGACTGTCTGAAGCAAAGGGTCTTATGCCATTGAATAGCAGATCCAGAGGCTGGACAAAAGGTGTCCGGGCATTGTAAGGCATTAGAGATATTCTCCTCATCCTCAATAAGAGTGAGAAAGGAGTCATCAACAAAGTGACCATTAACAAGCTGAGAAGAAGACTCGGGAAGAGAAATGCCCCGAACCAAACCAGAGGAGACAGAATTGGCAAGCAAATAACCAAAGCCTTTAGCAACAAGCACATATAACGCAGGAGCCAGCGGACAACCTTGCCGGATGGATCTAAAAAGCCCAAAGGTATCAGATTGAGACCCATTGATAGTAATGCACGTAGAGGCATCACCAAAGAGCATTTCCACAGACTGCAAGAAATGAGGACCAAATCCAAGAGCTTGAAGCATGGCAAGAATGAAGGGCCATTCAATGCGGTCATTAGCTTTAGCAAAATCAATTTTGAGAAATAAGGTGGGCTGCTTAGACTGACGAACCCATTCCATCCCTTCCCAGAAAGCAATAATGTTGTCAAGAATATACCTGGACTTAATAAAGCCAGTTTGTTCGGGGTGAACAATAAGCGGAAGGAGATGTTTGATTTTGAGAGCTAAAGCCTTAGCAATTATCTTGTAGGAGACATTCAACAAGGTGATGGGCCTCCAATTGCAGATGTCCTCAGGATCGCCAGCTTTAGGTATGAATTTGATGTTCCCTTTATTTATGATAGCCACCCAAACTTTTATTATGAAAGTCCTCGAGGTAAACTTTATGCAGGTCAGGACCAATAGCATCCCATAAGTGTTTGTAGAACTCACAGGGAAAGCCATCACATCCTAGGGATTTATCATCGGCCATAGAAAAGACAGCTTCTTTAAGATCACTGATGGTAAGAAGTTGCTCACAAAAGGCTCGCTGCTCAACCGCTACGCGATTTGGAGTAACAGCAATACAAGCCTTAAGAGCCTCCTCCCGGGCAGCAGAATGACCCTGCAAAGCAAACACTTTTTCATAGTGTTGAACAAAAGCCTGAAGAATGGCAGGAAGCTTAGTAAGGGTTTCATGTCCTTGTTTGATCTTTTGAATACCAACATTCGTATGTCGGGCTTTGAGAGCATGAAAAAACTCCTTAGAGGCTTTATGGCCCACCTCCAACCAGTGGAGGCAAGCTTTGATTTGAGCTCCACGAGCCGCATAGGCGTCTGCAATCTGCTTCTTATGTCGAAGCTGGGCAAGCTTAAGCTGAAGCTCAGTGTCAAAGGGGTTCAACGCAAGCGCATCAGAAGCATTGCAAAGAGCCTTAGTGTTAGCTTCATATGCACGTTTCCTGTAGCAAGCCATCTGACGGCCGTAAATGCAAAGAAATCTCGCAGTACGGTTGATGGCATCATTCCACCATTGAATCCAACCAAGGTGACTGTGGGGCTAAGGCTCTAAATTCCAGACTTGAAGAATGTGAGCAATAATGGAAGCATGCATCAGCACAGACGTGTTGAGGAAAAATTGAGTACAAGCAGCCCGCCTGGCAGAGGAATGCCAAGTGATGGAAAAGGAAATGGGGAAGTGATCTGACAAGGTCACATCTGTCAAAGGAGTGATAGGTAGGCCTCGATCTTTAGAGAAAGAGAAAAAAGATTGAGTAGTTATCATAGCACGATCTAATCTCTTAAATATAAGATCAGAACCAGCTCTAAAATTAGACCAAGTATGCCAGACCCCACCTTGCTGGTGGCGGTTAGCATTGGGATAAAAAAGGCCCAATTTATTGTGCATATGGTACCATGCTTCTCTCTCCTCAGCTGTCCATCAAAAAGGCAAAATCCCTTCCTTGTCAGAGTCCAGCTCAACCATATTAAAATCCCCACACATCACCCAAGTAGCAAGAGGCAAGTTGTCCGCTAGCTAGCACCAAAGCTGAGATCTTTCCACAGCATCATTGGGAGCATAAACATTAATGATGCCAAAAGAATGGTTGTGAAGAGACAACAAGATCCAAGTGACACGTTGCATTGGATCAGATCCATGCGCAATAACAGAAGAATGAAGGCGAGGTGACAGAATAGTAATGACACCACCCTTGCCAACTTCATGCTGAGAAGAAAAAACAATGTTGTTCGGCCAAATGACGCGACAGGCAGAAGTAAGCAGGAAGCCAAAGATTTTCACTTCTTGTAAACACAAAACATCCAGATTGTGAAGTCTGCGGCGAGTATCACGAACATAGTACTTTCTGGAGAGGTCAGTTAGACCTCGCACATTCCAAGACAAAAAATTCATAAAAACTCTTGCATGGTTTCCTCATCCCCAAGAGAGGAGAAACTATTCTGCAAGAAAGTTGGTACTGAACCAAAGCTGGGAAGTAAATCTCCAGAAGAGATAAACCGTCGTTTTTCTGGGTCGTCCGCACGTCCATCAGGGTTGTGAGACCGACACAGAGACTGAGAAGAAACAAATGGCACAGCTCGCGGAGCGAGCACCATCTCCGAGGTGGTAGGCCTCTCAGCAGGAGCTTTCCCCTGAGTAGCAGGGTGTGAAATAGGCGGGGTAACCGGCGGCGCTTCGTCGGAAAGAGGAAACTCTCTAGCCAGAGGCTTCGGAGGCGAGACGGTTGCAGAAGCAACATGTGCCAGCTTAGAGCCTGAGGCATTCTTGCCTTTTCTCGTGACTGTAGTCCATTCTTCTTTCTTCCCAGCTTCCAAATTTTTGACAGGCGCTTCCTTTGGCGGCGGCTTCACCCGAGGGGTGACCAAAGGGCAGTCCTTAATCTTGTGTTCCGCCGATTGGCACCTATAACAAGTGTTTGGCAAGTTCAAATAAAGCACTTTTTGAGAGATGGTGAGAGAACCAACCTGGATCTCAACAGTGTCTTTGAGGTCCCTAGAAAGGTCGACCTCCAATATATCAAATATATTAAAATTATAAATCTAATATAATCTAATATTTAATTTAATTTTTTTAATATTCATCATAATAAACATGTTAAGCTTGTTGCAATTCATAGTGTTTTGAGACTTCAGGACCAACAAACTACAGAGTATCAACAGACACCAGCAACACGATGGGTTGTTGATCCTAAAGATGTTAGGCAGATTGATGAGGAGGTGCAACCAAGACTAGTCGAGCTACCATTGGATGATCCACTTTTGCCAAAGGGAGATAGTGACTCAGATGATTCTAAGTCTTTGGATATTGATAGCTAGAATGAGGCTTAGTTTCATAGGATGTGTCTATAGCCTATAATAATTTAATGTTTGAGACTTCTGGATACATGTTTGAGACATTTTAATTTGGATATTTATATTGATAGACCATGGTTTTGATGTTTGAGACTATTGTTATAATGTTGTTATACCGATTTATATTACTGCTATTATCACTTAGGTTGTTATACTATTGTTGTAACTCGTGAATCCATGATTTATTTGCATATGGTCATTATGTTATCAATTATTGATACATCTCTCTCTTTCCCTCTCTATCTATAATATCTTAATATTATTAGAATAATCTCAAAATATCTTATTTAATATTGTGTATCTTGTAAATATTAGAATGTTTCTAATATTCTTTTATTCTTTCGTTATTACAATGTTTCTAATAACGTCATCTTTGTAAACTATATATGAGCGTCTTTCTCATTCATTAATCAATCAATTATTTTACCAAATTAATATGGTATCGGAGCCGGAATTTTTAAAATAAATTTTTTTCCTTTGGAAATATTATTTGTAATGAAATTCGTGGATCTGTTCTAAGAAAAATTTTCTACCCACGATCGATGTTTTCCTTGTAACCCACATAGGGTTTTTTCAGCTCCTTCTGTGGAGATTTTTCTCACAAACTCTATGTGATTAATTGTTTCTTATGCAACTCACGAAGGGATCTTGCACTTCACGTCCATTTCTTTGCCATTTCCTTGGCCCATTTCTTTTCTCAACAAAAATATATCTGTGTTTTTATTGCGACGGGAGGAGTTTCATGGTTTATTTTCTGCCTTATCGATCATTGTTTTTGATCAATCTGTAAATCCATCTCAGTTCAACGGACCTTACTACATTAAAAAAAATGCATTTTCGCGTTTCTTTCTTATCTATTTGCAGTACATTCATGGCTCGTCTCCTACATTCGGTGTCAATTTTTTTCTTCTGTGAGCCTCTCTGTGGTCAATCTATGTTCAAAACGACCATTTTATTTCACTAATTTATGATTTTTGACCATCATTGTGGTCATTTTCAGCTCTCACACGATCTCGTTCAAGATTTCTAGGTTTATTCTGTGGTTCTACAACCTGTTATTCTATCATTTCTTGAAGATTTTTCGCAGCTAGTTAAGGATTTTTCAGAACTCTCAGTCTTTTCTGTAGGATTCAAAATCTGATTTCAGATACCTATTGGGTTTTCACGAGCTCTTATGGGTGTCTCTTAACTTTGTCTAGATCTTTTGAAAATTCTGCATTGGGATCCATGCCCTACAATTTGCAATTTTGACTTGAAACCTGTGCCTATTTTTCTACATCAATATTATTCTCAATGTGATTTGCACGTATTATGCCTTAATATTCGTGTCATCATTTGGTCAACCACCATTGACCTCAATTTTCTACAATGGCATCTCTGGCGAATATCTTGCTTGAGGGGAATCAGAAGTTCAACAGCAAAAACTACAATACCTGGAAGCAACATATGATGACAATTTTTTAATACAGATATCTTGACAAAATTGTTTTGGGCAGGAGTAGTCGTCCCGAGGAAGAAAGCAAAGAGCAGGATAAATTTGATGAGCAAAATTGAGTTGTTATGCTCATCAAAATTTCAGTCACTGATGATCAACTCCCACATGTTCCTTCTGGTAAAACAGCTGCTGAAATTTGGAGCCATCTAAAAGGTCTGCATGAAACCTCGGATAAGAGCCATGCATTCTTCCTGAAGAACATGCTCTCCTCGATCATGATGGATGAACACGTGTCCCTGCAAAATCATCTCAACAAAATCAAGGACATTCGAGATCAGTTGGAAGCCATTGGACGCAAAATGGAAGAAGACATGGTGATGATCACCCTAAAGAGTCTACCATCTTCTTATGAACACTTTGTTGAAACTGTCAACATTGTTTCTACTCATTCTCATTGTTTCGTTTTCCTATCTTTGCATAACGCTTCTACAGCAAGATCATTGGAAACAACAATTTGGCAGTGGTACCACCTCATCTTCAATCACACAAGCTTTCTTAACTAAATCCACAAGCAAGTATCAATTCTCTCAGTCTTCTCAGCAGAGTCCCTCTGCTCGGTCTTCAGAAAGCCCGAAGAAGAAAAATATTCAGTGCAACCATAAGTTTCATCATATGAAGTTGGAGTGTCGTAAACACTTAGCTGCTCAAGCCAAGCAATCTAGTTCACAACCTCAAACACATGTTGCGGAGCACACTGAGTAGGGTGAGTTTGTCTTTAACGCCTTCATAGCTAAAAGACCT
Organism: Chamaecyparis obtusa; assembly: GCA_027943335.1. Taxonomy (NCBI): domain Eukaryota; kingdom Viridiplantae; phylum Streptophyta; class Pinopsida; order Cupressales; family Cupressaceae; genus Chamaecyparis; species Chamaecyparis obtusa. The sequence goes on from BSBK01001913.1 coordinate 4,613,908, forward strand.
GCAGATCATGTAAAATCCTCTACCTGGTATATCGATTCAGGTGCCTCCCGCCACTTCACTCATCGTCGAGATTGGTTCACAAATTTTCAGCCATTCTCGTATTCAGTTATTTTTGGAGGGGAAGAGTACACCGTTGTCAGCAAAGGCAATATTCAGATACAGTCTAGAGGAAGGAAACTGATTTTCCTTGATGTGTACTATGTTCCAAGAATGGGACTCAACCTTCTCTCACTCAATCAAATTCTAAAACATTCCCCTTGGCTAGACATGACATTCAATTCACATCATGGAAGTATCATTGATCGGGAAACTCAGTCTATTGTTGTTGTGGGTCTTGAGGATCATGGTCTATACAGACTTGTTGACTTTGGTGATTCTTAGGAGCTTGTTATGGCAGCCCATCACTCTTTCATTAGTACACTTTAGCATCAACGTTATGGGCACTTAAATGTGCACTATCTTTCTCAGCTTGTTCGCGAAGATCTTGTCATTGGACTACCGAAGATTTAGACTCAAAATCTTGGAGTTCGCGGAACATGTCAAGCTAGGAAGCAACATCACACTCCATTTTCAGATGGCAACTCCTGGAGAGCTTCTAAGGTATTACAATTGGTCCATGTCGATATTTGTGGAACTATGGCTACTCTTATTACTAGGGCCAGGTATATTTTACTTTTTGTTAATGATTTTAGTCGTAAAATGTGGGTGTATTTCCTTCGTCAAAAATCAAAGGTGTTTGGACACTTAGTCATTTCTCACTAAGTGTTGCCATCAATGCCAAAAGGGGAGATTTTTGGCAAGAGACACTGCTATGGATAGATTGTATGTTGTCATTGATGGCAACTACACATATCTCTTATGGTCACTTGACAGATTTTGGCATTACAAAAGGTTAGATTGAATATTTGGTTAAGTATGGCAAAATAGGATAGTGTATAGGGTTTAGTAAAAGGATCTGTATGTATAGCTATGGTTGAATTTCGAGTTGCAAAGCTAGAGAGAGATCTATAAGGTATATATTATGTTATTCCAAGATTGCACCTATTGATGTTATTATTTGCTTGAGTCGTGAAGACCTCAGCATCGGGTTTATAGTAAAGTGTGAAGAACAGTCACAAACAGATGTTGGATTGACCAGCAATCCTAACAAATCGATGATCCGATCAGTTTACTAGTTCTATTTGGTTAAGCGGACATGGTAGAAGGTATTCGTGATATTGCTTGAGGTTAGCATGAAGTTTTGTGTATGGATTTGGCTGACATCTCACACGTTTAATTTTATGTTCTTATGGCCGACCAGCTAAGTTATTATCTTTGTAATTGGGGTATATAAGCTCGAGTTTTTGTGGTGATTTCAAGATGCGACTGTGAAGGAATATTGTGCGAAGTACAGAGATGATATGTTGACATGTTGTATATGCAAAGAACCTGAATATAGTGGTTAGGTAGTTGATTTTGTATTGTACCTAAATGGACCTGTATAGGCATAGTTGATGATATCTACTAGTTCACTATTTTGGATTGTAGTCCAATCATTTTGTGTGGCAGTGAGCCTCTATATGTCGTAATTTGAGCAGTGAGCCTGAATGCAAGTGCACTCCAATTTTATACTATTGCCCTTAATCAGGTTACTATTATTTTTGCAGAAGTAATGTGTGGGTTCCATCCCCACTGTGGTTTTTCCCCTAGCAGGGTTTCCACGCAAAAATCATGGTGTTATGATGTTGTGGATACTATTAACTTGCATATAATGTTTACTTTTCTTTACATTCAGTTTATGGTTAAGAAATCAGATTGCTAAAGTTAAAAGTTATATAACACTGATTCACCCCCCGCCGCCCCCGACCTCTTAGTGTTCCTCAATACCAACAAAGGAAGAGAAAAGAAAATTAGAAGATGGAGCCATAGTGTACTTGAATAAGTACAACAGAACATTAGTTGAAATCAAAGGGAACATCCCTAATGATTGATTTATTTGATAAACTTGAGGCAAGAAGATTGACTGCATTAGAAGAAGACAAGAGGATTAGAGGAGTCATAACTAGACTATGTCCAATTATTGCAAAAGATGAGTTGAACATAATCCTTGAAGAAGCTAAGCAGGAATTGATGAGCAAAACAAGGGTTAATATGCTCATGAGTGGAAAAACAGATAAAGTTGTTGAAGAGACCGAAGAAGTAATAAGAAAAATTTTGTTGGACAATCGGTATGATGCACCATCAAGAGAGGATAGGGAAGAAACACATGTAGACACAATGAATACTGGTTTTCAAACAATAAATGTGGAGCCAGATGTCTTTATCTCTGGTGTTCCGATTACACTTTCAACTAAGAATGATGATGAGGAAGATATACTCGGAGTTCCAAATATTAAGATGACTTTGACAGAAGATGACTGTGTTCTTTGTGAAAAGGAGAAAGAAGAGGCAGCAAGAGTCGGTGCAGATAACAGATCAAAGGTAACAAATAAGGAATCGTATAAAAAGAGAAGTTGAGGCAGAGATAATGCATGATGATAGTCAGAAGGAAGATGTGGTGAGAGAAGAAAAAGACTCAATGGGAGAACAGGTTTATGAGACAGTTCAGGAAGTAAAAGTTGAGCAAGTTGAGGAGGCAAGAGACACTGCGGAGGCAGTGACTAAATTCTTGAAAGGAGACATCACTGAACCAGACGAAATGCAGATTATACAAGGTCCGATTGAATTGGACAATCTCAGTCCGGCTCAATTAATGGAGCTTGCTTCGGTAGCTCAGGCCAAAGAAAGAGAACAAATTTTGAGGACCCATGAGAAGGACAACAAACTGTTGACTAGGACAAAAGAAGTTTTGGGTAAGATCATGCCAACTCACAAATCTAATCAGAATGAGCCTACATCAAATCAGCTTGAAGGGTTGTTGGATGCGGTTGACACGCATTTTGAATCCTTAGAAAAATTTGCAATGATAAGAGTTCAAAATGAATTCAATGCTAGGAGATTCAATAAATTGAACATCATAATTGCCAAGGATAAGACTTCATTGGGAATTGCTATTCAATAGCTAAGCTGCTAAAAGATGCATTGTTAGGAGGTAAAATCTACAAATCTTGTATTGAATATCCAAAATATGTTTCTGATGCAGATAAGATTATTAAGGACAGTGAAAAGAAGTTATCAGAAATATCACAAGCATATGATCCTTTGAGGGAGTTAGCCTTTGTTCATGTAGCCCAAGTGACATCCTCGAATGATAAAATCAATATGCTTGTCACTGAAAAAGAAAGAGTAAAGGGAAGGATCGGAGAATTGATGAGCCTAATTGTTCCTAAACTTGACATTCTATTTAGAGGTTTGAGGGATGCAAAAGAAGCACATAACTCTCTGGATGCACCTGATTTGGTTGTAGTTGAGAAGTTGGCCTACGCCATTTGTGGTCCAATTGAGATTGCACAGAGTATAAAGAAGAGTTGGGACACATATATTGCAGCTTTGAGAAGCAATTTCTCAGATATATTTAAACTCGTGTAAGTGTATTTTGCATACTTGTGTATATAGATGGATTATATAGGATTTTGGTAGTAAAATTTTGAGAAAGATCCCAGCCTTTGCCATTGATATCAAAGGGGAAGAGATAAGGAGTGAATAATGAGATATTTAGCTCAGGGGGAGCACAGATTTTGGTTAGGAAAAGACCTTTTGAAGATTGGCATTTTTGTTTGGACACTTCATCATTTTTCAATAAGTGTTGCCATCAATGCCAAAGGGGGAGATTGTTGGCAAAAGACACTGCTATGGATAGATTGTATGTTCATTGATGGCAACTACACATATCTCTTATGGTCGCTTGACAAATTTTGGCATTACTAAAGGTCAGATTGAATATTTGGATAAGTATGGCAAAATAGGACAGTGTACAGGGTTCGGTAAAAGGATTGGTATGGACAGGTATGGATAAATTTCGAGTTGTGAAGCTAGAAGGAGATTCTATAAGATATATATTATGTTATTCCAAGATCGCACCTGTTGATGTCATTATTTGCTTGAGTTATGAAGATCTGAGCATCGGGTTTATAGTAAAGTGTGAAGAACGGTGACAGACAGATGTTGGATCGATCAATGATCTGATCAGTTTACTAGTTCTACTTGGTTAAGCCAACGTGATAGAGGGTATTCGTGATATTGCTCAAGGTTAGCATGAAATTTTGTGTATAGATTTGACCGACATCTCACACGTTTCGTTTTATGTCCTTATGGCCGACCAAATAAGTTATTATCTTTGTCAGTGGGTATATGAGCCCGAGTTTTTGTGGTGATTTCAAGATGCCATTGTGAAGGAATATTGTGTGAAGTACAGAGATGATATGCTAACATGTTGTGTACATGAAGAACCTGAATATAGAGGTTAGGCAGTTGATTTTGTATTGTACCTAAATGGAACTGTATAGGCATAGTTGATGCTATCTACCAATTCACTATTTTAGATTGTAGTCCAATCATTTTTTATGGCAGTGAGCCTCTATATGTTGTAATCTAAGCAGTGAGCTCTAGGCAGTGAGCTTGAATGCAAGTACATTCCCATTTTGTACTATTGCCCTTAACTGAGTTATTATTATTTCTGCAGAAGTAATCTGATCGCCATGAACTTGTGCAAACAAGCATCCAACTTTAAGCAAATATTTGTGAGAATTCAAGTCTAGGATGGGAAATCTGATTGACATTTGAAGAGGAAATCTTAAAAAATAGATGTCATTTCAACAAACATTTCCAACACTCAGCAATTTTGGGTGAATTGAGTTTAATAGGGAGCCCAAGAGAGGTCAAAAATCAGACCTCCTTTGGGAGCAATTTTTGGTGAATTGATTTTAATAGAGAGACCAAGAGAGGTCAAAAATCCAACCTCCCTTTGAGGCAAGAGCCCAACCAAGGTCAGAAATCCAACCTCCTATGGGCTTGGAGCCCAAAGACGCCAAGATTTCCCCCCAGCAATTACGACAAATTCCAAAATGCTAGATGAAATTGATTTGCCAAAGTGAAAAATATGATGGAGGGAGACAAGTTCGACTTGTTTTGGGAGTAAACATGGGCTTGCAAAGTCATTCAAACAAAGAGCCCAACCCAGGTCAGAAATCCAACCTCCCTTGGGCTTGATTTTAAGGGCCTCCTCAAGTTAATCGATCAGCATTAAAATGAAAATTCAAACTTCAAGCCAAGTCGGCCATGGAGAAAGCATATAAAGGAGAGGTCGATCACTTCATCTCAATTATCCAATGCAAACAGCAAACTAATTCAAAGTGCAGAGCAGAGATAAGGGAGGCGAAAATCAGAAGAAAGATGGGAATTAAGTGTTTAATAGCATTCAAAGAGAAGGTGGAGAGGTTAAGATTTGAGGACATAGGAATCTTCCAATTACAAGCTGAAGGATGAAAATTGTAGAAAACTTGAATCTTGTGATAACTCAGAAATTTTCTTAAGGTTCCATTAGGTTTGAGCTTGAAGTTGATTGTGCAATGGTTAAATTTTGATCAAATTAGTGATTTGCTGGGTGTGCTAAAAGTGGGAAATTGAGTGTTTCAAACCCAGAACAATCAGAACTTAGATCAAAAATCATAATTTGATTTCATAAGATGCACAAGGTTGAAAGTTTGTAAGCTAGGCACAAGTCAAAAGACGATTTCTTCAAAGTCTTGATTAAAATGATAATGATTATCTTCTTGCAATAACTTCACTCCTAACACAAGATTTTCCTCTTGTTTTGCAAGGCTTCATGTATGATGGTGAGATGGCGGTGACCTTGGAAAGTGAAGCTCAAGTGAGTGCACGAAGGAAGGACAACTCGAAGACCAAGTTCGGAGGAAGAGATTCCAAATAACGGGTGATTTTCAAGATGGTGAAGACAAGCAAGAAGATGGCATGGAGCTGAACATTTCACGTGCAAGGGTAATGTTCAAGGTCAAGCACTTCATGATAACAACATCAAGGACAGCATAAAAACGTCGACAAGGCAAGTCACCAATCATTCATCGAGCTAGCAAAGGAGTTTAGGATGGGAAAACAAAATGGAGTTGCAAATACAACAGCCTAAGTTAACAAACACGTGAAGGAGAATTCAAAGAGCAATAAGAAGAACATCACAACTTCGAGAAAAGATTATGAGATGCCTTGATCAATGTTGCATATCCAAATTGGTTGGAAACCTCAACCAAGGGTGATGATCGAATTGCAAATATACACATCTCATGGAATAAGAAAAGTCAAGATGCAAATCAAGTTCAAAAAGAAAGTGATTGTGTGGAAGATGATGGTGAATGAACAATGCAAGTGACAGCGTCATGATCAAGCCCAAGATATCAATACAAAAACATTTCAGCAAGAAGATTTCCAAAAGAAAGAAGGATGAAGGAGTGGAGTAGAAACAAAGATTGCAAGAGAAACATGTTGAGGTGGCACCTACTCATCCTCAACCAACCAGAGGATTCCCACTTGGCATGTCTAAGTTCAACCAATCAAGTTATTCCAAGTGGAAATGTAGGATGCATTTAATGTATTCCCCCAATTGAATTTTCTCATTGGTTCATCCTTGGAAAAGATATGTAATCAATGCAATATAATTTCCTCATTGGTCAGCATTTCATGCTTGCAGCTGGTAGTTAGGGCAAACTCTAATTTGGTTACTTTAAATAATCTAGATCGTTGATCTTGAATCAATTTGAGCCATCCATTGTAATTGAGGCCTCTATATAAGGCTTGCTCATTTCATTTATAGGGGCAGACTTTGGAGAAATTGTTACTAAAATGTTCCCAGAGTAATTGCAGATTCATTGTTGATTTCATGGTGAATACTTGTGTCATTTGGGAATGTTGCATGGTTTCCTACTTCACTTAGATAGGATCTGTTAATGTTAAGAAGTTGAGTAGAAGATGAAATATATTATTTTTGATGGCCCATGGTGAAACATATGTTCGTACCTTTTGCTACTTGTTGATTGCAAGTAACAGTGCAAGGTTAGACTGAACTTCCTTGCAAGCACTTAGCTTCAATCGATTTATACTCATTGATCTGCATACTTTATGGTTTTGATGTGTATGAGCAATTTGAAAATCATCCACACACCCTTAGAAGATAGCACCTTCTCTTGCGTAGTTATTTAAGTTGGCAAAGCAAGGACTCGTTAGTTTCACTTCATCAATAATCTCTTGCATTGGTAGAGTTATAGATAGAGTTAGCTTAGGTTCCTAAACCCTTATCTTATTTGCATTCTATTTCAAAATCCTCATTAGAAGTAGTTGAAGCACTTCCATTGCCAAATCATTCGCACTTGAAAAGTTGATAGATGTCCATGAATGAACAGCATAAGTCACTTTGTGATTACTATCAAATCACATCATTAAATTGAGTTATATCCAACATAAAGTCACAAGTACACAGTGTAAACCTTGGGGTTACTTCACTTGATCACACAATTGCCATGTTGTTTACCATTTGAAGTTTCCTTGTTCAAGAGAGGATAAGATATTTAGTATTTAATTCTACATGTTGGAGTGGTCACAAAACTCACATCAACAAGTAACTAACACGGCCTCGTCGTCATCCCTTTTGCATTGATAGCTTTTGTACATTCTCCCTAAGTTGCACTTAAGAGGGGTGTTGGTGTAATTAAAGCATTTTACCTTGGTTATTTGTCACCTAGGTTCTACTAACACTTTACTTAAGTTGTTGGTGTAATTAAGGCATTTTACCTTGGTTATTTGTCACCTAGGTCCTACTAACACTTCACTTAAGTTGTTGGTGTAATTAAGACATTTTACCTTGGTTATTCGTCACCTAGGTCCTACTAACACTTTACTTAAGTTGTTGGTGTAATTAAGGCATTTTACCTTGGTTATTTGTCACCTGGGTCCTACTAACACTTTACTTAAGCTTACTTAGGAAATTACATAGGAGTAGTTAGAGCATTTCCACTTTAGGTGGACTCGTACTCTTATTACTTTATCATATCCACCTAATGTGGATAGACTTTTCCACAATTGGTGGATGATCCACCTTTTGTGGGGTTATCACACTATCACCTATCCACCTTCCATGGGGTGATAGCTTTTCATGTTGGTTATTATCTAATAAGACAACATTTGTCATTATCTCATTCACTCCTTTGTACTCACCTTGGCTATATAACCAAGGGGTCTCCTATGTAATGATAATCCAATTGATCAAATCTATTGCATTCTTGGTGAGATACAATTTATTCTTGTCATATCCACTCTCTCTTGTTCTTGTGCCTTCCATTTAGCTTGTAGATTTTGGGTGGCTATTTACATATACAAAACTGACATAAGAAAGAACCCTTTTTGAATCATTAAACAAAAAGAAACATGAAACCCTAATCGCTAAAAACAAACAATAAGAATCCAATCATTAAGAAACTTTCAGGAGGGGATTTTAGCAGAGTTCATTGATGCAAAAAATATTGCAATGTTTCTTAATCGACAGGACTCGAAAGAGATCCTATCAGCCATATCCTTATTAGGGCAAAGGGTGAGAGATTTAATAAGGATCATATTGCACTTATCTTCTTGTACTCTTTATTCTTGCCCTTGTCCATGATCCCCAGGTTCGACAACACATAATATTGTAGATGCCAAAATGGGTTTGTCTTCACCAAACAATGCTTCACGGAATGTTTTAGGTTTGGCTCGGTTCAAAACAACATTATCACCTTGATCCTCGATAAGGTTAGCGAGCAAATTGTTGGAATTAGGAGAGATAGGTACTGAGAGGGGAGGGGTGAATCAGTGCCTTCAAAAACTTTAATTGAAAAACCTTTCAGATCTATAACTGTGTACTGTGATAACCAATCAAAATAACTTGAATATAATTGTATAAATCAATAATCTAGTTAACTTGAGAAAGTAAACAACATGAAATCAATATGACAATCACATAACACAAGTATTTTGGTAACGCAGAAACCCTTGTAAGAAGGTAAAAAATGCGATGGGGATGACACCCACAAATTCTTCACTACTGCAGATAGAAAAGGTTTGCCTGTTAAGGCTACAAGTTTTGATCACTTCTAGTGATCTTACCCTGTTAGGAGTAACATGTTAGATCAGCTAGATCTACCTAGTTATAGGATTTAAACAACACTAATGAAGTGTGTACTCGGTTAAGAGATTTACATAAGACTGTTAAGTCTACTCTGTTAAGAGATTTATCAAAACTCTATCACAATTGTCAGAAAGTAATAGGCAATTATCTGCTACTTGACAACTCAATTGTCTGAAACAGATCTATAAGTGTTCATCAAAATATCACCTTATCTATGATGGTTCTCTACTCTGTTATGCTCAATAGCCTTCTCTGATTCTGCTCAATCTGATATCCTCTGTACTCTGTTCTGCTCGGTCTTGAAGTTAGGCAATGTCTTCAAGTGCTCCGTGATTCATATATATTAGTTCACCAACCTCATAAAATGGTGCGAACATACAAAATATATAGTGTTCTGTTTTTGCCGCTTTAGCAAAAATTAGGTTACAAAAATAATCATAACCCTAAGATCTACGGTGCAAAATAACCTAGATCAACTATTACAATAAGATAAACATTACATTTAATGAGTATCTTTTACAATAAATGCTCCTCGATCTTGGTAGACCGTTTTACAATCTATTGTAACCGTTTGCATAGAAGAATGTGCCATTTCAGATTACTATGATGTTTTCTGTGATCATCGGTAAACACTGTATAATCTGCTCGATGTATACTATGATGCTTGTTGTTTACTGACCGTCAGTGTTGGTGTCGGTGTCGCTGGTGCTCGGTTAACTGTGTGATGCTCGGTGTAAAGACTTTACCGACTGCTCTGTCTTACTTCTGGTTACCGACCAACTCAATATAAGTAACCGACCGACCTGTTTACTATCCTTTGATACTAATGACAACCTTAAATGCTCAATAGAGATTAACAATCTCCCCCTTTGGCATTAGTATCAAAACTTTGAATGTATATAGACAAAATGTTTCTATATATTCCTTATGTCTCCGCCATATACATATCCACAAAAAAAATGTTTCTAAGTACAAAATACTCCCCCTCAGTGCATGCTCCCGGTAGTATGTAATATACATAGCAAAACTATACTTATTTGGCATATACATGTTTTCCCCCTTTTTGATAATAATGCCAAATGCAAAAAAAATATATAATGTATACTTACATCTTATCAAAAATGTTTTGATGGGTTTTCTTTACAGACTTCAAGAGGTTGTCTCATTCCTCTTTCAAGTTGGTAAGAGCAATATGCTCAAGACCGACTTGTGCATGCATGTCAAAGATATTATCCAACACCGAAATCTCCGGTGTTGCTACAAGTTGTTCAGCTTTGACAATATGTGCTTCAAAAATTTTCAGGTAAGGAATGAGTTCTTTTTGTAACTCTATAACCTGATCGGTGATGTGTGCTTCTTGTTTCCTTAAATCTGCTATCAACCGCCGGAGTTCCTGAACTTGGTGAATATGCTTTAAGAAAACAGTTGGCTCGGCGATAGTTGCTTGTGTACTCAACTTTACCTCTGCTTCTAAACCTTTTATCTTTTCACTGACTTCTACAGTGAAGGTGTCTGAAGTACAAAGCTTGATTAGGAATTGACAGATTACTGGGTGATAGATTTTACCTCGGTAATAACCTCAGATAATTTTACCTTGTTCAGTGCTAATCCTTTCTGCCAATTTGTTCTGAATCTTTGATTCTGCCCTTTCTTCTATTCTTTTGTCTACATCTGTATCAGGGGCATTGATTTTGTCGGTGAGTGTAGCAAGTTGATCTAAGATGGGAGTGTTCTCATCAATATTTGTCTCCGGTACTATCTGTTGTAGAATATCCCTCACATCATTTAACACTTCTTTACATTTGTGTTCTTGCCTTAACTTCTCTTGTGCCACTTTCCTTGAACATAGCTCCCCATATCTACTTAGTTCCTCGGGGCTTAGGGTTCTCGGGTCACATTCTGGTATAATTATAACTTCATCAATGGTGACCGACCCTTTGGCTTTCTTCTTCTTCTTCTTTTGTGCAAGAGGTGACTTCTTCTCACTTATAACAATAGCTTTTTCTCCACTTTTTGGAGTATCTTTCCCAGTTGACACCGTATCATCCTTCTTCTGCTCCTCGGTAGATGGTGTGGGAGTCTCGGTTGTAGTGTCAGGTGGGTTCGCCTCGGTCAACTTTGTTTCTTCTGGTTCCTTTGTTTCTGTAGACTGTGCCTCTGTTTTGGTAGGCTCATTTGTATCTGCAGGTTGCTCAGGTGCTTGTATCTTAGTTGTATCTTTATTTTGCTCAGGATGAGAAGCATCGGGTTGTACTTGTGAAATTATTTCAACTGCCTCTGCAAGTACAGGTAGTTCACCCGGTAGAGATGTAAACACACTATCAGTGTCTAGTTCTTCATCTTTGTTTGGTGCAATTGTCACATCTTTGTCATCCTCATCATCAGGATCACCGTTAGTGATGTCCTCAATAAGTGCATCGTCATTGGTTTTCTTTTGCAAGTGGATCTTAACTTGATCCGGTGCATCCTGTGGAATTCTTATTTCTTCCTTTTGTTCGGTGATATCAATTACCTCAGTAACTGATATACTGGTGTCCTTTATTTTCTTTCCTTTGTTATCATCAATGAAAATACCTTTACCTTTTGAACTGTGTCTCTTCTTAGACAGTTTCAGGAATGCTTCCTGTTCAGCTTTCTCTTCTGCTTTCAAAATTGATGTCCACAAAGAATCACATGTGACATCCATATCACCCACATTCTCATCCATTATCTGCATAGCTCTATTCTTGACTAGAAATCTAGCTTGATACTTTTTCATGTATTCACTTACAACAGCATAGCTAAAGTGTGAGGCTGCACGACTTAATGATCATTCTCTTTTCCTTTTCTCTGTATCTAGTGCAATAGCCCATCTCTCACTTATTTTGTCATCAAGTTCCTTCGGTAATTGACATGCGAATTCCATTGGTACTCTTTTGAATTTAATCATCATCTGGATGACAGCATGTTCTAGCTTTGTCTTGTCCTCAATTGACATTTTGTCAAATTTGCCTATGCCTGGATCTGTAAGATTTCCATTCTCAATTATATCTTCAATTATTTCTTCTATTGTACTTTCCTTGTTACGAACTAACTTGAATTAATCAGGATCATTTTCAGTGTCAGTCTCCTCTATATCTTCTTTACTTCTTATGTATTTCCTCTTTCTCTTCGGTGGCTCAACTACTTTCTTGTTCTTTCTCTTAACATATTTCCATGTCGGTGTAGCTGCTCTTCTTTTTGCTACTTTTACTGCTTCTACTTGCTCAATAGATTGTGCTGCAGTTGACGAACGTGTCCTCACTCCTTCAGGTTTTGGTAGCTGCATTTCCTATTCAACATTGATGGGAGGAACCGGTGTGGGATGCTTTTCTTTGTCTCACTCGGTCTCCTCGCTACCATAGGGCTTGTCAGCCAACTGTAACTGACCTTCGGTTGTTTCTTTAACCGGTGACTCCTTAGATGAGTCAGATGCATTTCCATATTTTGATGTGAGATCTTTTCTCATTTTCTTCGCCCTTCTAGACATTTTTCCCATCTCTATGTCTGTAGTGATTCGTGACTTAGCTTCCTCATATACGCCAAACCTACTAGCAGTGATGTCTATCGGTAATGCCAGCAATGCATTAATAGATTTCAAAGCGAAATCATGGTTCATTTTGTATCCCATCGATGCTAACCATTTTGTTCTCGGTTCTACTGCCTTTATCATTGAGTGGTCTGTGCTAACTACAAAACATGTCATCTTCAAATTTACTCACAAATTCCCTTGGAATTCTACTCCCTTGTTGCATTTTTGCCTGAAATTCCTTGAAATATGCATTAAATTCCTTATTCAGATTATCTCCTAGACTTTTCATCATTTCACCAATTTGTGTAGTTATCGGTTTGTCAGATTGCCAATTTACTTTACCGATACATGGTACATATTTTTGCAAATAGAAAAACGTACAGACAAGAAGTGATCCGTACTTACATGTATTGGACTTCTTTGCTTTTATTGTCTTCATATTATCGTGCAGTTGGTGTAGTAGCAGTTTGGCAAGATCTACCTGGTGATCTTTCTTCACAATTTTATATGCCATGTCCACGGCGTTGCAGGGTACACTATTTGGTCTGCTAGATTGAAATATCTTGTACCCGATGACATGTGCTATGAATTTTACCGCTAGGTCTTTGATGGTTGAGATTTTCAGTGCCCTATCGTCCCATTGAGCTCCAGTGTTCATTTCAATGTTGGGACAAGACGAACTTCGAAAGGCTTTGGCTTTGTCGGTTGTAGGGTACCCGGTAACCCTACTGATAATCTTCTTTGTGACCTCAACAGGTTTATCTAACCAAAATTTGCCATCATGAAATCTGCTTAGCACGATTCTTATCCAGTCATTTTGGAAAGATTGCGGGAAGTATGTAAAACACGATAACCCTGACTCCCCAATCTTCTTGTATTCAGATTTAATCTTTCCATCCGGTCCACAGACTTGTTGATAAGCAGCAATGGTCTCAAAATCACATACTTCTCCAATTTTGCAGTGAATATAGGCCCTAACGTCTTCTGTTAACAAAACCCTATCTGGAATACTCGAAAATGCGCCCATATCGTCTGTTTGTGCTACGACCTTGGGATGTGGTTTGAATTTGTCCTCGGCGAAATGTGCCCTTACAATTAATTCTACTTCCTCCTCAATGTTTTGCGATTTGCTTGCAGTCGATGTTGATGCCATAAATTGTTTCTTAGGGTTTCGGCAAGCAATAGATAACTAGTGTTCGGTAGGCAGATGAACTTACTCGATATCGTCGAAGAATTGTTGTTGGTTCGATCTACAGTGACTTTGAATCTTTTCTGGAAATCTTTAGCTCGAACTCTTCTCTGTAAAATCTCTATTCTTCGAAATCGCAATGTAACGATGAACTCTATTTTCGCGTATTTATAGATTTTTTGATATTCCCGCTCAAACTTTGGTGCATTAAATGCATGACCTAACTTCTAATACAAAACAGCTGTCAGCTCGGTAATGTCTACAATTTCCTTTGCTCGGTTAACATAGAATTTCTTCATCGGTTTGCACTGTTGTCGGTTAACCTTGTATAGTGATTACCGACGAGTAACCAACTCACGTTTCTTCTTTTACCGACTGTGACATTTGTAAACTTATAACACATAAACCATAGTGCATCTTTATTCATGCAGATTTGGTATTTGTACATCATATATAAGGAACTGTATGTAAAATGTGATCATTTAAAATGTCAGTTCCATACATACCTTTGTCATCTTAAGAGGAGGTACCAATGTCACCCAATCTAGTGGACGAGGTTTCACCGACAATGTTACTTGACTTAGCATTCTCATTAGATGCCTTCTTCCACATTATATTCCTTAACTTCGTAATTTCTGCAATGTTATATCCACTCTCAAATATATGGTTTTCATCTGGTGCTTAGTCTCTGCAGTTCTTGCTTACATGACCGACCTTGTGACAGTGCATACATGCCATTCCTGCATTTGTCCAGTTTCTTGATTGTCCAATCCGATTCTTTCTGTAACAGTTTGCTGCAATATGTCCATACCGAGCACATACAGCACAATTAGTCCATGTATTATAATCTCAAACATATGAGTTACCTTGTCTCTTCGGTTGATATGGCTTTCGTTGTAGTTTCTCTTTAGGTGTCCAGACTTGTTTCATTTTCGCCTTGCAGTCCCTTGTAGTGTGTCCATGCTTATTACAAGTATAGCATATTTTCTCCTCAGTAGTATTATTAGCAATGTCATTCTTCTTAGCTCTGCATTCATAAGCTGGATGTCCAAACTTACCACAGTAATAACAATATCCATTGAATTTAGGAATGACAGGAGGCTTACCTTGTGCTTTGCTTCTGCACACATTAGATGTATGTCTTGGTTTTCCACAGTGATAACATGTCAACACTTTAGGTTTCTAACTTTGATAGTTGTTGACTTTTTCAACTTGTTGTGATGATTCTCCTTCACTGGTGTAGCCTATACCAGCTCTGCTTCCGAATCTCCTCTGATTAGTCAGAAAATCATCAATCTTTTTAGAACTGTCCTCAGCTATCTTCATCATTTCATTGTGTTGCTTTTGTATCTTTATTTCATTTCTCAGTTTTTCATTATCTTCTCTGAGTATTGCAACATCTTCAAGTCTTCTTGATAATTCTCCATTTACTCAGTTCATTTCTTGATTAACTGTCATCATCTGATTTGATACTTGGAAGTGACGATCAGTGAGTCTTTGTATTTCACTTTCTTTTGCTTGAAGTTGTTCAGTCATCAGTCTTCGGTCTTCAATAGCCAGATTTCGATCTTGTTCAGCTTGTCTAGCATTGTTCATGATTTCCACCATTCTCACCATTTGAGATTCATGACCAATTTGAAGTGCTTTCACTTGCTCAGATAGATGCTGATTCTTTTCAGATAAATCAAAGTATTATGCTTTCAGATCCGTCAGAGATGCTTCCAGAGCTTGATCCAATATGATCAAATATTTCATCAATAGGTTCTTCATGATAACTGATTTCATTCAGCTGAATTGCAAGGTTCTTCCTTTCAACCAATAATTTCTTCAGTTCTTCCTTGGCTTGTTTATACTGTTCCACAAACATCTGTATTTGTATCTTCTAATTCTCAATAGTCTTGTCAAGCTTGTATCTCTCCATGACTTAGATCTTTACCCTTTAGTGGTTAGACTATTCAACAAGAGAATTGAGCTCTGATACCAATTGTTGGAATTAGGAGAGATAGGTACTAAGAGGGGAGGGGTGAATCAGTGCCTTCAAAAACTTTAATTGAAAAACCTTTCAGATCTATAACTGTGTACTGTGATAACCAATCAAAATAACTTGAATATAATTGTATAAATCAATCATCTAGTTAACTTGAGAAAGTAAACAACATGAAATCAATATGACAATCACATAACACAAGTATTTTGGTAACGCAGAAACCCTTGTAAGAAGGTAAAAACTGCGATGGGGATGACACCCACAAATTCTTCACTACTGTAGATAGAAAAGGTTTGCCTGTTAAGGCTACAAGTTTTGATCACTTCTGGTGATCTTACCCTGTTAGGAGTAACATGTTAGATCAGCTAGATCTACCTAGTTATAGGATTTAAACAACACTAATGAAGTGTGTACTCGGTTAAGAGATTTACATAACACTGTTAAGTCTACTCTGTTAAGAGATTTATCAAAACTCTATCACAATTGTCAGAAAGTAATAGGCAATTATCTGCTAGTTGACAACTCAATTGTCTGAAACAGATCTATAAGTGCTCATCAAAATATCACCTTATCTGTGATGGTTCTCTACTCTGTTCTGCTCGGTAGCCTTCTCTGATTTTGCTCAATCTGATATCCTCTGTACTCTGTTCTGCTCGGTAAACTGATTGTCTTGAAGTTAGGCAATGTCTTCAAGTGCTCCGTGATTCATATATATTAGTTCAACCTCATAAAATGGTGCGAACATACAAAATATATAGTGTTATGTTTTTGCCGCTTTAGCAAAAATTAGGTTACAAAAATAATCATAACCCTAAGATCTACGGTGCAAAATAACCTAGATCAACTATTACAATAAGATAAACATTACATTTAATGAGTATCTTTTACAATAAATGCTCCTCGATCTTGGTAAACCGTTTTACGATCTGTTGCAACCGTTTGCATAGAAGAATGTGCCATTTCAGATTACTATGCCGTTTTCTGTGATCATCGATAAACACTGTATAATCTGCTCGGTGTATACTGTGATGCTCGGTGTTTACTGACCGTCGGTGTCGGTGTCGCTGGTGCTCGGTTAACTGTGTGATGCTCGGTGTAAAGATTTTACCGACTGCTCTATCTTACTTCTGGTTACCGACCAACTCAATATAAGTAACCGACCGACCTGTTTACTATCCTTTGATACTAATGACAACCTTAAATGCTCAATAGAGATTAACAGTCTAGAACCCTCTAGCATCACTTCACATGAGAGTGCAGATTACCGTAGCCCTCTACAATAACTCCATTGCCTCCAAAGAAAAAAGAAATAAGGGAAGCTTAACAAGGAAAGAAACATGCTTACACATACCAAAACCTTGGGGGTAGCCACCAAGTCTACTATCCACGTCACCAATACCCTCTAGGGTATCCTTGCAATCCTCTAAACCCCAACTATATAGCCTTCTACAAATCCTTGTTTTAATTTTGTTAGTTCTTTAAAGTGTATTTGGGGGTGTTTTTGGTCAAATCGGTTCATGAGTTTTGGCATTAATTTTTCATAGGTCATTCTGTTCTGGAGCCCTTAAGTAATTAAACCATGGTGCCACCAATTATGTACAACCCCTTCCAAATATAAGATGGCGAATTGGATAGCATCTTCTTCGAACATGGGACTAAGATATAGATATGTGTCCAATTTTTAGATTCACGAATGGGCGGTGACCTTTCCCAACCCATCGAAGTTGGAGAGATTCATTTTGCTCATCTTTTGACATAAATTTAAATTAGGTTGACCTCTTTCTCTTCTAGGGTTACTTTTTGTTCCAACCTCACGATACTCTCTAAATGGAATATTCCTCCTAATTTCAGGGTCAAGTCTTGAGTAAGCTTCTGCATACTTGTCTAAGTTATTGATTTATTTTTCCGCTCTTCGCGGTTCCTCTCTAGGTAAGGATGGTCTAATTACCCTAGGTGTTGACCCTAGTGGAGCTCTATGGTCATTTTTTGAACGGGTAGAAGTGGCATCCCTATAATACCCTTCCATATGTTTTTGTTTTCAGATTGTTTGGTTAGGACTATTCTAAACATTAATGTGTGATGGACTATTTATGATGCTTTGATGATTTATGCATATGATGGATACACCGATGTTGTTAGGATAATTACTAATGTTAGCCTTATGATTATTATTATATAATGATTATGTTTCATGATTATGATATATTGTTATGGACTAACCCATGTATCAAGAGATGTATTTAGGATGATCAGGATATGGATATGCTTTGGGTACATGTTATGGTGATCTTTCTATGATGTGTTTGTATGAAGAGGATGTCGTATTACTCATTCGAGAGGCCTATACGATGTTCTGAGTCTCTCTTCATTGATTGTTTTAGCTGACATATATATATATATATGGTTCTTGTCATGCAGGTGATTATACAGGTATTAGGCATCAACTCCACCTGGCTTCACAAGTTTGAACATGCCTTCACATTCCTCAATGGTGGTATAAGGGAGATAGCTTTAAGGCCCATCTGAACCTAGGCTTGTCATCATTTTGTCTAAGGAACACTCATGATTTTGAGATACCTTGTTGGATTGTCACGGCGACAAATCCTGATTACCTAGCTTGTGTATGGTTTGGTTTGAGAGTGTGATTTTAGAGGTTTAATGGTATTTGGTGATGCATTCTTATTTGGAGTAATTTTATAGTGGTTTAATCATGTTTCAAGATATATGTATTATTTTTCTTTACTCAGTCATATTTAGTAATTATCGATATTTTAAAGATTATTTTCCCTTTTTTATTAATGTCTTAAATTAATATATAATTATTAATCTTCTTTCTGATATAGTCTTGTATGGCTATCCTCTTTAATAGGAGATTAAATGTTATATATAGTATGCTTAATTATTATAATAATTATCAATAACTATTTATATTTATCAATGTGTGTTGTGTAAATAAGTATATTTATTTAATAAGTGGCTGAATATATTGTTGAAGGAATATTATTATGTTTTATATAATATAACCTTTGTTTTAGTTTTGTGTTGGTGGAAATTGGTTGTCATTCTCGTGCAAGTTTTTGGGAAGGCTTTTTGTATATTTTTGGAACTCATTTTTGGGTGGAATGATGACTAGAGTTTAGGGAGAAATTTCTGAAAATTTGGGAAGAGAATTTTGCTTGAGATGTAAAAAAATTTGTTGATTTTGAGGGAAGATTGTTGAGAGGATTTCTTTTTTGTGTGGGTGAGAGTTGGGCATTGGATTTCATTTACTTTGGCTTTGGATTTGCGGGAGGGTGTGTGAAGATTGATTTGCTGGAGATTGGGGGATTGCTCTTCATTCAACTTCTCCAATTATTTGTTTGATCTTCGCAGGACCTGAAGTAGGGATTGAATCCCTCTTAAATATTGGTTATTTATGGTTGTTTTTGAATAAAATTGATGTTAGGATATTACTTCAAATCTGCATTTTGAATGGCATTAAAATTCTGAAAGTGTTGTTTAAAATTTGTACATTTTCTCCTTCATCTTTCTTAGTTTTTCCAATAGGCAGTTTTGGGGAAATGCTTTTAGTTTTCTTTTTGTGTGTCTTGGGGTCACTTTGATTAGGTTCCTGGAAAAAAAACGAGGAGATCTCAAATGGGTTTTCGCCTATTTTCACTTCCAGGACCCAATTAATGTCGTTTTCGGAACCCAAGTCGACCCTGTCCAACTGCGCAACTTCTGGGCCAACGCGCAGTTACGGTGTCTAATATTATCTTATTAAATTATTTCAATGTCTAATATTTAAAATAAATAAATAAATAATCTTAAATTATAATACAATAAAGAATATTAATAAACACATTCATAATATCAATAAACAATCATGTTAATTAAAATATAGGAATGAATGAAATAATATAAAGTTTGAACTAATAATTTAATATGAAAATCATAACCCCGGTCGATAAAGGATAGCTGCGACAAGAACTCATTTGTAAGCTCAACCAAGCATACAATCGTCGACCATAGAAAAACGACAAACAAGTTGTGTTATGATAGATTCAGGAAGACCGGATATGACATGCTCAATACATAGGCAGATATTATTGTTCACCAAGTCAGCGTTGGGCTCGATACTAAGATCAGATCTCTGACAAATATATCTTGAACGTATCAACAATCTATCCCCAAGGATTAGTCAACAACAAATGATATCGATTACAATAACCATAAAGACTCATGACTGATCAATTTTTACGAATTACACAACAATTAGTTTGCCAATGAAGAGGCGGTTTGAGAAGGGAACAGACACGGGATGTGTCTATTAGCCTAGGTGGCTGAACATTCCAAATATTAAATATTAATAGACATTCCCATCAACTATGGAAGGATAGATCAGACAAAGAAGGAAAACATAATACCCAGAGAAGATTACAAAAGCTACAGAATTGGACTGCTGGCAGATTTGTCCATTGTGTATGAACGATAACCCTGGTATTTGTTGTAAAATAAATAAACACAGATAACATTAAAGAAGCATTATACACACACACATACACACATATTACTTGAATCCTAATACTACTCCAGAAATAAGAAAGAGAGGGTTGAAGCAACCAAAGAGGGGCAGTCCAAATCCTATAGGATAGTTCCCAAGATGAGGTAGGGATCAGCGTCCCTTTAAGCCTTGAGGGCATAGTCCCAAGACAAGATAAGAGCTTGGATCTGTAAACTTTGAGGGAGCCTATCAAATCGTTTCTAAGTGCTTTGAGTTGCCTCCAATGTCTTCTTCCTTCTCAAAACTGAAGTAATAATAAGATCAAGCTTAACATTATAAATTATAAATAGTTAAGGAATCTAATTACTTAATTTGTTAATAAATGTACAGTTTCTCTACCTTGTACTTTGTAATAGTATAGATGTGAATTATTATATCTTTGCCAAATTAGCTTCAGACATAAGAATATTGAATTTGGGTTAAAATTGGTAGTGACTGAGTCTAAGCCTAACAGGGGACATTACATACAGGCTTCAAGTGCACTGTAAATTAACCCAATTGCGGAGCATATTGATCCAAGTGCGCAGCAAACTGGTCCAAGTGTGCAACAAATTGTCCCAAGCGCACAAGTTTCAAACCAAGTGTGCAAATTATGTGTTTTGGTTAGGGTTTTGGCCATGGGGTGTCCCGATGCAAACCAGAGGCTTAGGAACCTACTGCACTCTATTTTATTAGTCCCTTATGTCTATATGATCAATTTGATGTTGATTTCATGATCAATAAGCATTATGTTCTTGTTGTGTTTAGATGCTTTCAGCTATACTTCTTGGTTTGGATTTAAAGGCTTGCCTGTGTGAGAGGCTATGTATGAGACTCCTAAACCAGATTCATTTGATCCTTAATATTGTTAGGAATCATGATTTTGTATTTCTTTTTGTATATGAATTATTTATGCTCCTGGTTATTGGTTTTGAGCATTGGGAATGGGGTGTCTAGATGCATTGTGGGGGGAGTGGCTCTCAATGGGGGTTGGGGTCCTAAATTGGCCAGACCAAGGTAACCAATTGAAGAGTGCATAATCAAGTCATAACCTAATAAATTGAACTAGGCAAACACATTAACAAGATAATAATGATGTCTCACCCATGCCTTCAGCGCTAGTATAGGTTGAGGATGGGATTGGGATGATGCTTGTGGAAACTGGCATGATCAAACTTCCTTGTCTTCATAAAAGGACTCTTCGGTTCCACATGAGTTTTCACTTAGGGGCCGAGGTCCAGAGAGACCAGTCCAAGTTAACCCAAGACAGAGGTCTATGTGATGCACTCCTACATGTAACCTAAAGTCCCTTCCATTGGATTTGTGCTTTGCCTCTAGTAGCCTTTGCCTTGTTGTGAGTTCTTGCTTTCCTTTATGTCTTGGAGGTTTGGCCACATTCATGTTTCTTGTTTGGCTTGTTATGTGTGGGGCCTTGTGTCTATCTCCTTAGCACGGAGGGATGGGCCTCACGGTTCCATGTGGTCAGGTGGTTGTGATCTTCCTCTATCAAGGTCTGGTGGACTATTTGTGATGCATGGATAGATCCTAGTTTCAGTGTCTTTATTCATGTTGCTTAGAAATCTTTGTTTGTACGTTTTATCATCTCATGTACTATTGTTCAATTGTTGTATTTGGATACTCCTTGGAGGAGAATGATGTAATTGTAATCATGATGATGTATTTGTAATTATGTACAATGCAATTGTAGATGAATATATGACATTGTAATTGTATTTAATGTAATATATGATTTTGTAATAAGGAATCATGAAATGATAGTTAGAGTTAGATAGATTGATGTTGGTATCGACTATCATATGTGATTATCAAATGTTGCTACTATGATGGAAAAGCATCTAGAAACATTTGGATTTGGTGTTTTAAAAGGAACCTAGAATAAAGTTAATTATGTTTATGAATCTTGTATTGCATTTCATTAATGTTTGTAGTAGGTTAGATATGTTATAGATGTGTTGCTCAAGTAACGACGTTAGGGAACCCATAGAGGACATAGGATAAAATGATAGATTATCTTTTATGCATGTTAATGAATATTCATGTTATGTACTATTGTATATTTAATTCCACAATCTTAGAATGTAAATAGATCATATTATTTAGATGAAGATGTAATTGTTCCTTTTTTTTAAAAAAGCTTGCATTGTTATCTTGTTAGTTTAGTTATCATCCTCTCGGGTTCCTTAGCAGGGTGTTACAATCCCTCCCATTCGCATGGTTGGGTCTAAGGGTGCTAACAGTGTTGTTCATATTTGAAGCATTTGTAGGAGTAATTGAGTTGTCTTCTCATTTTGCTCCATGAAAGCCCTCAACTCATTTCCCTATTGTTCACTCATTTTATTACTTTGAATAGTGTTCTTACTTGCTGCAAGCTGTACTCTTTCCCTTTCCAACACCCTTTGAGTTCTTTGGCTTAGTTGCATTAAGTTATTAACTATCTTTTGCCCCACAAGTTGGCATCATCAATACTTCGATACGAATTGTAATGTCCCCTTTGGGATATTCTAACATTTCACCCTAAAATCACAATTTCAACTAAAAATAAGAAATGTCATGTAGCCAAGTGTATAAATTTACCAACTGAAATGTCTTTAAAAAGAAAAATCATGATTTATGTCCTACACAAAATATTAGTCACTTAGAAATTGACATTAAATCATCAGTCAAGATAACATTTAAATTGACTAATCATTAGTATACATCATGAAAACATATTGCATTCTCATATTAGGATCTAATTAAGGCATTAGACATTCCAATGTGGATTATCATAATAAAATTATTACGAATTCGTTCAGACATTTGCAAACAGCACTCTCACGATTGTTTGCGCTTGTAATGTCCCCTTCCAAATTTGCCCTAGAACCAAAATTGCAACAAAATTAGGGTTAGGGTTTATCTTACCAAGTCAAATATCTCTTCAAATAATGTGATCTTAAATTTGCATCCTGCAAACATAACCCAAGAAACATATACATGCATACATACATACATACATATATATACTTCCAATTATTAGTGTTAGACAATTACATTCATATAACATCTATAATATTATACAAACACATCAAGGTTTGGAGGAATAAACATGATAGTTCTGTCTGAAGCAATATCTACACTAAGCCCAAGAGCCGGGTGAATTCTAAAGCCCTCTTGGCTTCAGTGGGCACTCAATATGGACATCCACCGAGGTGGCCTACTTAGTGGGTTGCTTGTCCTACTTTCCTTATCAATGCCTCATCCCCCCAAGAAAAGTGCCATCATTGCAGAGTCGGACAGAGGTTGTAAGGGGGTTTCTCCGTTCTCCCATCTAAGCCCAAAAACAGATTGATAACAGAGCTCTCTTCGCCCTACGAGCCAATTATATGGTCATCTCCGGGGTGGCCTACATATAGAACCCTCTTATAACTCTCCTCTTACACCCCTGATACTTCCTAGAAGATGGATTTCAGAAAATCAGGCATATTCTATATTCTATCATACGAATATATACATAGGAGATAAGCGTTATCTATTTATGCATAAACTATATATATCTATATATATATATATATATATATATATATATATCCCAAAGCAGTTGTAAGACTATAGAAAGCTGAGAAAAGCAGATCTGGAAAGAGTATCAGTTTGCTGTTCTTAGTCTGATCTGAATGTTATCCACCACTGCTAACATTTGCTGATATGGAATTATGAATGTTTGATCTGAAGTCTGCTGCTTCCTTACCTTGGAATGCTTGCTTATTCAATGTTGTTGAATGATTGATATTTTGTATGAATGATTGATTCATTGAATGAATTCTTTTGATTGTATGATTTGAGGTATTGGTGAGTGATGATTAAGAGATTGTTGATTAAATGAGTGATGATGTATTTATGTGCTGGTTTGATATATTGGTGAATTGATGTATGCTAATTTGATAGAGTGATTTTCCGATTGGTTGTTTGCTTGATTTGATAATTGCTTTTGTGAATTCATGAATGATGAGTGATAAGAGATCCTTTGATGCTTGGAACAAATTCTCCTTTATATTTATTGGTAAAAGGGTCACCACCATTCATATGAATTGAGCCACCACTTTTCATTGTGCCTTTGAAAATATTATATTATTCGCAAATTGATCTCCCTTAGATGTCCTCCTCAAATGAAACCTTCTCCCCTTTATATCTTCCACTGTAGGGGAGAGTTACACCTCTTCATCATGTCTGCCATTTGCAATGGTTACAACCTTTCACAATATCTAAAAAAAGGTATCATATCCCCCCACCTCACAAACGTCAAGCGCTAGAACCTTATTTGCAGAGCTTCCCACTACACTCTTGTAGCCAACACCCTATATCGTTGAGGTTATCACAACATCCTCTTTAGCTGTTTAGACTCAAATGAGGCCACCCAATATTTATAGGAGGTTCACGCTAGAATCTGCGGTGTCCACACAAGTGGCATTTTTTTAGCTAAGAAGCTTCTTAGAGGAGGATATTATTAGCCCACAATGGAACATGATGCATACGAATTTGTGAAGAAATGTCTACCATGTCAACAACATGCAAACCTGATTTGTGCTCCTACACAAGATCTGCATCCCATTGCATCTCCATGGCCCTTCTCCTATTGGGACTTCGACCTCGTTGGTAAGATAACTCCCCTCTCGTCTGATGGAGACAAGAACATCATAACTACTACTGAATATTTTACAAAGTGGGTTGAAGCAGTCCCGCTCACTCTAACTATAGGTGTCCAAATTCATCCTCTACCACATCATTTGTCACTTCGACATTCCCTCCACCATTTTCATAGATCATGGAACACCATTTGAGAACCAGCATATGAAGAACCTTTGTGACCATTTCCAATTCCACCATCGCTTCTCTAGTCCATATTTTCCCCAAGGAAATGACCAATATGAGGCAACCAATAAAACCCTCTTAAAAATCCTCAAAAATGTTGTCAATGATTTTGGTTGTGACTGGAATCTCCAAATCAATCCTGCCCTTTGGGCCTACTGTACTTCTTATCGCATTCCCACAAGCACCACCCCATACTCTCTCATATATGGTGCAAAGGTTTTCTTACCAATTGAAGTCAAATTACCATTGTTGCATGTGTCACTCAAAAACTTGGTCACTAATGAAGACTACTGCATACCACACCTCACACATGGATTTGTTAGACGAGAAGAGGTAACAAGCATATGATCACCTGGTTGTACATACTAGAACATACTTAAGAGAAGCTACAACAAGAAAATCTGTCTATGATAGTTTCAAGTGGGGGACATGGTCCTGAAGCTGCTGGCCATCCTCCTTGTTCAAGCCCAAAAGCATGGAAAGCCAGTATTCCATTCCACCTCCTCACCCACCAGCATGGAAGGTTGGTCGTTCATTCCATATCGGCGTGGCATACTTAACAGAACCTCAAGCCCAAGGCAACTCTAAGCCCCCAGGCCCATGCAATTAGCATTCATCTCAAGGTGCCACACTTGGCTCTCGTGAACTCGGAAGGCTGGTCGTCCTTCCTATTTACAAACAGTTCCGCAGAATTCAAAATAGATTATTAAATGAATCCTTTATTACATAGAATCAAGAGAAATATTTAGATTACTTACAAAGATCATTAATTTCTGCAAATATTCTATGGCATGAACACATATACACATGCCTATTATTCAACTTAATTCACGGGATTTATCTTTTATCCATTTGCTGCTATAGGATATGTACTTCTGCTCTTAACTCGGATTTAATTTCTTATTTTCTTAACTATTGCTCTTGATGATTCAATTACCTTGTTGGAAGAATTGTTCTTCCTTTAATACCTCCCATTTGGAGAGAGTAATAACTCTCCATGGCAACCATCAACTTTGCAAGGGATGCATCCTTACATAACTGAAGTGCTATCTTTTATATGTTTTGGGCGGCCAATTAATAATCCTTGGCTAATGCAGTCAATCCTCTTGTTTAAATGTTTCTGGTCGGCCCTTTAAATAGCCACTGCTATTTATTATTTCAATTTCTTTTATTAAGGTCAGCTCTATTTATTCAGATGCCTGTGAATTATTACTTATAAGGGCCAATTGTGATCTGTTCTTAGTTTAGCGGAGCATGACATTTTAGATTACAAATCAGGCTAGTAAACATTTAAGCTCTTACAGCATTCCTTCTATAAGACCATGCAAACTTTCTATCTTATTTTGAATCTTGCAGCTTCGCCACGATCACCATGCAAAAGAAAATCATTATCACGAGGTGTTGTGCCTCAGTGTATGAAATGTCTAACAAATCGAGTTGGGACCCGGGTCCCCTATCCGCTGTCAACAAGATACGCAAAGTTATCAGCTCGCAAGACAGAAACATTCAAATGAACAGCTATTTCCCTTGTTCTGCATCTCCAAAACTCTCTTCTTTTCTACTTATATCTAAACTCTAACCTCTCAAAATGTCTAAACTGGCTCTTCATCTTCCCCCTAGACTCTCTTTTAGCTACTATATGCTCAAAAATTTGACACCATAGACTCCAGTCAACCAAGCAACCCAATGGACATCATCAAACTGATCCACAATCATCATTCTCTCTAAGACAAATTTGGACTAGGAGAAATATGTATTTGTTTGAACTCATTCCTGAACACCGATGTTACCAGTTTATCCCTGCTGCCTTTTGGATTCAGGGTACAATCTGCTCCAGAGTTGGCTCCTAGTCATGTGCAGGTAGAGATGCCTCCAAGAGTCATGATTTAGCCAGTGGGTTTGTCAACGAACCCCAGAAAATTTCAAAAAACCTTCAATGCACTGATGTTTTTTATGCCTTTTTTTTTATGAATAAAAATAAATCCATAACCCTTAACAGAAATGTTGGTATGAATTTTGCTTGCTGCAAACATTTCCCTCCCAATCACGCATCACCCTCTGTCATGATCCCTGATTTGACATAATGTAACAGCAACTTCTATATTGCTAATTAAAAATAGTCATTAGCATTATTAACTGTTTTGGACATATCTGAATGTATCGTATGAAGAGTTGTTAGCAAATATGATCAGCAAGATATCGATCTGTATGAAGGCAGCAAATAATACAATCATAGCATCAGCAAGTTACTTCAATAATTATCACAAATCAATCAATTAGTTAAGACAGCGGTAGAAGATTCTGTTGGCATAATTTCACACATATGCATTGACTAGTCAAAGACTGAAGGGATGCGATGACAGGATTAACATATGTGCAGCGATTAAGACTTGTTAGGGAAAGGTGCAACCATCATAAGACACAGGACGTGTCTTATCTAACATAACCCCTCACTTCAGATCGCAGCTGTAAGAAGAATTGACCATTACTCATTGAAGCATGAAGGAATCAATTTTATTATTTATATATTATATCTGGTATTCTAAGGAAGATATCAGCAAGGAATAGTTCATCATCGATTACTGGCAAGCATCATGTAACAGCAAGGATATGCTGTTACTTACCTATGATTTAATACTGCTTTATAAAATATGATATTTGAAAGCTATTAAGAATAAGGGCCAAAATATGGTCCAGCACATTTACTGTAGCATTGGTATCAGTTAATATTAGTGAAATAGTCCATTTGAAGTTAGTATATTCATAAGTAATCCTTAGTCTCTCGCAATAGCCCCTTTTGGAGACAAGTTGTTTATAGCCATAGTGATGGTTGGAATAATTCCTCACAAGGTGGGGGAATCCCGAGATAGGGTAAGGGCATGTATTTCTGAAACCTTGAGAGTAGTCCCGAGATGGGTACGAATATGTGTTCCGGAAACCTGGAGGGAGCCCACTTGTAGATTGGTTTCAGAGCACCCTATAACAAGTACTCCCTATCCTCCTTTAGGGTTGAGTTTAGGAGAGATGTAAGAAAGTGGCTTTAATATGTTAACTATCAAATGTATTATGAATTATTTACTGTTTTCTTAAATTAATTTAATTTAGATGCATAGTAATGTATGTTAAACATTGGAAAATGACGGCCTTCTAGTAGGGGACATTACACCCTCCCACTCACACATCTGATCAAAAGATTTATTCATTAGACCGTGGCAAAAAAGGCCTGCAAGGTAGAGTTCACAGTGAGGAAAAGTTGAGTTTCAATGCAGAATTGGACAGAAGCAGCAGATGGAATGGTGAACCTGTAGCTTAATAAGCCTGTTGGCTCCATTTCAATCAATAGTGAGTGCAGCGGACAGCATGGTCCTGGTGGTTGAAATATCATTTAGTTATTTAAACTTATTTATTTATGTAGTTTGGGAGATTTTGATGGTAAAATATGAACTTTATTGAGTCAGTTTTATATTAATATAAATTTTACTTATAATTTATTACTATTTAATGTTTTTCATATTGTATATGGTTTACAAATATCATTATATTCCTATACATTAAAAATAAAAAATGTGTATATCTTTGTTATTAATTTGGTAGGTTGTAAATATGTATGTATTTACAACTTTTATATGTTTTTGCAGTGACGAACCCAAATCGAACCCAAACCTCAACTTAGTAGTCGTCTTCTTTTTTTTTTTTGGACCAAAACCATGAACAGAACCTCCGAAGCCAAACCAGTAACAGGATCAATAACTTAGCTGAGCACGTACATTTTGTGAAGAAGTTCCTTCAAGCACAAACATGTCTGGACAATTTCATTCCAAATTGAAATCATCTCTATATCCAGGCTGAAGCTAAAATTTCGCATTGTGCATGTGCTTAATCCCTGTTCCATCAGTTTGGAAACATATAAGGATAAACCATGGTGTTCTTTTAAAAAGATTAACCGATAAACCATAGTGAACAATAAAAAAGGGTTAAGCCCTGTTAATGTTTTATAGCTGCGAGAGATATCATTCTTCCTATTGTTCGCAGTTTTCTTATATATGATCGTGTTCCTCCTATCTTGTATCATGTGGATGCTGACTTGGCATCGGTTACATCTGGTCTTTTGTATTCACCATTAGCAGTGAGTATTCATTGTTGGTTACTGTTTTGGCATCGCTGGCATGTGTTGTGTATTCACTGAAGAGTATACACTATGATGGAAATGTGTTGATGTCCACGTAAAGAGATAGAAGGGTTCACCGCATGGTAGAGAATTCTTCTTTGCTCCAACGTCGACTAATTCTTTGCACTGTCCAGTTATGGTTATTTCTGGTCTCTTCTATTGTCAGCATCGGGCCATATGAGTATCTGATGACATGGCATATTCGGCGGTGGAGTATCTCTTATTGTTACCGGTTTATTTATTTGGTATCGTGTCTCTTGATGGTTCTTTTGCCATTGTGTCATCTCCTTCAAATCGGTGTTTCATCTTATACTGCCCAGGATGGAAGTTCATGTTTCTCTCTTGGCTTCGTCGGCAATTATTATTATTATTTTTATTGTGCCTTCCTGATGTCGTCTTGGTGTGCTCTTGTAACAGCAACGATTTTATTTCATGTCACCGTCACTCAAGAAGATATATGATTGGAAGCGTATTCATTTTACAAAATTATTGGACTGTTATGTGTGTCGGGCTTTTGACAATAGCTAAGTCATCAGAGTTGTATTCTGAGATTTATATATTTGTGTATCGTGTCTTCTTAGTATATATACTCTGCAGATTATTTTATGATATTGATCATTGAGTGATCAATTGAATGTTGTAGACATTATAAGGAGCAGAGATTTTGTAATCGCAGGCTTATTGATTGACTATGTGAAGACATCAATCATAAGCATAAATCTTGCATTTGATTTGAGATCATAATAAAGGAATCTTTATTTTGGCGGGCTGGGTTTTTCCCTCGTGTAGGAGGGTTTTCCCAGGATAAGTTTTGGTGTCATCTGTTGATTGATTTATCTGATTATTTGTTTACTGTTCTGGTTCGAAAACTTAACAAGCCCAACTGAAAATAAAATCAAAAACCCACTGGAAAAAAGGAAACTGATTAGGCCAAAACTTTTGACAATGTATTTGTTATCAATTTATTTGAATTTCACAGCTTTTCCAGAATCAAAATCTAGAACCCGTTGATAATAAGATGATATGAGAATAAATGTGAAATAGAATGAGCTCGCGCGGTAAAACTATCGAGACTTCTATAACGGAGTTATAGATTGTCTTAAGGAGGAAAGTTAAAGTCCAATAAATTTGTATATAAAGATTGAAAGGTTCTGTAAACCAGTTTGGTTTAAAAGATGTTACAGGTCGTCATTGTAGTGATTATAAAATCTCACTCATCATGACAAAGTATTGAAATGGGGTTTTACAATTAACAAAGGTTAAACCCTAGTGAACTTATAAAAGCATAAACCCTACCGAATATAAAATATCATAATACAGTAATTTTTATGGAAAAAAAAGCATGCCTGCAATCCAAGGACGATAATCCACTGGTTTTAGAGGGACCTCCACAGCTTTGAAAGGACGAGAGAAATCGAATTTCGTCTGCTTCGGCTCGCCATTTTCTTCAGCATTTCCTGGTGCAGATTCTCCTGCTAATGCCATTTTCCTATTCTGTAAAATCCTCCTCTGCGTAGTCATTTTATCAAAAGTCCACTTGAAAGAAGAGGAAGAAGCCTTGAGATAGGCTGATGGACAAAAATTTTGAGGCAAACGTCGTAGCCATGTATTGGAATTTAAAACGAAAGGGTAAGTATGCAGTTTTGAGGCATTTGCACTTGAGGTTTTTTTAAGAACAGAATGACAAAGACAAGATGGCTTTGCAAATGCCTGGGATTGAATAGAGGCGGCCATCCTTTAATTGGCAATAGGAATGCTGGACTCAGAGCATTTGTATACGGATCGTTTGGTTTACGAGGAGATAAATGTGGATTGGTTCCTAAATTGCACTATAAAATGCAAGGTGTGTTGCTGTTCACATCGCAGAATTTTTAATGGAAACTTTGCCGGGATTCGAACTAAAATGTAACACTCAGACAAAATTTATCTGCTTGGGCAAGGGATTGTTGTGAAGATAATTTAGTCATGTAAATGAGGATAAAAAGGATATATCCTATCTTGGGCAAGGGATTATTGTGAAGATAATTTAGTCACGTTAATGAGGATAAAAAGGATATATCCTAGCTTTGTTAAAAAAAATTAATTAAAAAATATATCATTTTTTATTAAAAAAAAATTTAAAAAAATTGTGATGTGAATCAAAAATTGCAATTGGAGCATAGTACATGATCAATTAAAGAGTTGTCTATTCTCTAAAAAAAGCATGTTGTCATGCCTAAAAAGTGAGTAAAACACAACTACAAAAATTTTCTAAAACCTACTAACCAACTACAAACATACCAACATACGCAACTAACAAGTGAAATACTATCTAGCACAAGTTTTCTACGTTCATGCAAAACGGTGTAGAGGGAAAACAGATAACTAAAAAGTCTAAGTGGTCCAGAAACATCACAAGGGTCAAACCAGAGAAGGTTGACCAAGTTTGACCAAAAGTCAAACTTCACCAAACAACTTCCAAACTATCCTACAAGGTTTTCTAGATTGCAAGCTTTGACCGGCATGCAAATCGAGACTGTTGACTAAAGTTAACTAGAGTTGACCAAAAGTCAACTATGCATTGATCTATGTGCGATCAAACTAAAAAGAAACAAAACTTATCTAAAAATACTTGGGCACATAAACTGAGGTGTTTGACCTAGGGTTGACCAAAAGTCAATTGTGCCCAAATATGACCAATGATGATTTACTAAGGTTTAAAACATAACATAGACTATTTGTGCATGCAAACCGAGGCGAATGCCCTAGGGTTGACCAAGGGTTGACCAAAAAGTCAACTATGCACAAAACGGTCAACGTGACCATTAAGGTCAAATTGACTTGAGGCTTGACCAAAGGAAGAAGAAATAAAACCCTAAGATGACTTCAACGTTCCCTAGCTCAAAAGTTACAGTTATACTAAAAGTTCGATATTCTAATTAATTAACTCCCAATATAAAATTATCCATTTACATAGTTACAAAGTATTGAGTAATAAATCTAATGCAACACATCGTAATTTGCATATTACGATATTGTAATCTAATACCTTTAGGCCAATGTTTTCAAATGTTTAAAAATAATAAGCTAAAATAAGTTATTTAATAGATTTAACCTAATTTTATCATTGAAACATCTAGAATGAATTAGGAGTTACTAATTCTAATTTGAACTTAAATAAAAGTTGAATTTAATTCTAAAACAAAATCTATCTAAAAAAAAGTTTAAATTCCCTATAATGACTTAGACTTGACTAAATACAATTTAATCTTTATAAAATTTAATTTATTTAATATACTTCAAACACCGAAATACTTAATAATAATAAAACCCTTGTTATATTCTTTTATTTTTTTATAATTGCTGGCGCAAAATTAATTTTCTGAATTTTAAAACAAGTATGTAGATAATTAATTTTTAAAATTTAAATACATAATTGCATTCATATTTGATGGCTTAACAATATGTAGGAATCAAAAATTTAATCTAGACATTTTTATTTTTCGAATAATTTTTAAGAAATTTTCTAAGTACAAAAACAAAATTCTCAAAAATATTTAACAACATACTTATACCAAAATTAATTTCTAAATAAGCATAATTTACCAAATAGCCTATTCATCAAATTACCCATAAATTTCAAAAAAAATCACTATAGTTCATACCTTTAAATTTTTAAAGAAAACTATGACTTTAATAAAAAAATAATTAAATCTAATTATTCATAAATATTATTTCATAAAATTCTTTCCAATACAAAAATCAACTAATACATTTAAACCTTAATTTCCATTTATTTCAAATGTATTTATAAAATCAAATGTTTGAATTACAAGGGAATCCCTTATTCCAATTTCAAACATAACTAGAAATACAAGGTTTTCAATGAAATTTACAAGTTCAAATTTCCAAGATCAACAAGTCTACCAAGTCCTGCATCCAGTCAGGTATCTGATAGAGTGAGGTTGACCACAAAGGCTCACCTCCCAACCTAGGCCTTTTCAAGGCCACCCCCGAGCTAGGGGATCCAGTATGGAACAAGTAACAAACAAGAATAACAATCATGAAGGAAAGATTCAACACAAAAAAAATACTTAAGAGAATTTCTCTAACACGGTTTAACAAGAGGAAGGTCTCCAACAGGCCTTCCTGAAACAGGGGTAGAGGTGGACTATCAGGAGGAGAAGCCACTGTATTATATACAAATTTTCACAAGCCACACATGGACTTGGAAAGGCCATCTTCAAAAGATGTGGTCTAAAACCTCCTTGTGCCCCCAGGTGCCCGTAGGCCATACTTGGCATCATGGGTATCATGGAACCTCATGTTTATCCCTCCACACATGGGAGACTCTACATAATCCTAAGTCTCTTCCTACTACCTCTTTCAAGGTTACTCTACCCTCCCTAGGGTGAGTGTGCCTTGAAGAAACCCATTCAAAATTGATTCCACAAAAGAAAAATAGCAATTTTGCAAAACAATAATTTTTAATCAAAAATCATAAAAAGTCATGGACTCCATTAATGGAGCTCCAAGCTCACATACATGCAAGAAAACCAATACATTTACAAGATGCCAACCTTAATCCAAGCCAAGGCTAAATTTTTGAAAGTTGAGTTCTCCTTCCAAGCAAGTCTTCCCTAAGCCCCTTCCAATTAGAAATGGTCTCTAAAACTAGAGAGTGGGTGAACACTCAAACCTTTCCTAAAACTTTCCCTATAAAGACATAACTCCTAAAATCTAGGAGCCAATCACTAGTGAGGAAGAAACTTACATCCCCTTCTTCCCACTTGCCTTCCTTCTCCATAAATGAGTTGAATGCAAATTTGGGAAGAAAAGAGAGGTTAACCAAAACTAGACAACTCTCAAATTTGTACAACTTTGAAAAGGAGCCTTTTGGGGTGTCATAAATGATATTAAAGACTCTTAATGGGCTGAAAATGACCCCTAACCCCTAGAGTACCAACCTAGGTAGCTAAAATTGACCCTAGTTATCCAATGGGAACCCAAAAGACCCTCCTAAACCCCACCTAAAGTTTACCCATGGATTTCAAGACAAGGTTGACTATCTAGAAACTTTCCAACCTATGGTAACTTGGTACTACACTATGGTTAACCCCTAGTTAACCCTTGACTCAACCAAAAAATAATTTACTAACCATGCCAACACTTATGCAACAATTACCAAATTTGGCACATTTAATTTAAAACAAATGACATGGCTAAATCACATACACATTAACTAAATTAAGTACACACATGCAAACCATATTCATGAAATAATGACTATACAATGAGGTCCATATTTTTTTTATACAAAGAGGAACTTGGAATGCATGGTTTATAACATAGGCTCCAATACTGGGTTCCCAAATTTAGATCCATGGTCAACTATTCTTGCACACTCATTGCACATATGAGTAGGTCCAAAACAACATGATATAAAACATAATACATCATCAATACTACATGGTATAAAACTATGTCTGTAATTGAATTAACTAACACATCATCAGTTTCCTAAACCAATTTTCCATCACAATAGTATTTAACACCATAATACATCATATATGACATTATCATAAACTGAAATTGGATCAAAACATATAGTATCTCGAGTGTACCCTGATTATATAATCAGGTACCTAACATATGACATAAGATTCAACAGATCCTCAAATACATAAGTGTCTCAATAGTCAAAGTATATCTATGAAATAAGCACTGAAAGCATGGAAAGAAAATCAGTATAACTATGACTGTCAAATAGGTCTCACACATGTCATACTATATCAAAATACATAGCATTCATGCATAGTACCATACAAAAGTGGTGCATACTAGTTGGCATGCGAGAGAAACGAAGGATAATAGAGTTAAAAAATTTAAAAGTTTTGTTATCTTTTACTAGTTGACTGTCAGAAAAGAGTAATAGTTGACTATTAGAAAAGAAAATGTTACCGCCAGAACAAACTGGTATAATCAACTGCAACCATGTGGACAACGGGAAAAGATTATGTTACAGTAAGGACAAAGTGGTACAGTTAAGTTCATGCTTTCTATTGGATTTAGAGTTAATCGTGTAGTTACCAAGAAAATGCGGGAATGATTAAGAAGAAGAAAAAGGCATGTTGTGTTATCCACATTAAAATCCCTAATATCATGTTATGGATGTTATAACTCACAAAAATCCTAATTTACATATCGCGTTATGACCAATTTGAGCTTCATTCTGAGATAATTGGTTGTGGAGAAATAGGAGAGAATCTATAAGAAGATATCAGGGCAAGTAAACTGTGACATTTTTTGTTGCAACTTGGGATAACACATCCGCAAAGAACAAGAGGAAAAAAACCATACATGTTGAAGAAAATGTGTGAGAAGAAATATGTCGAATTAACCCTAACAAGTGAGAAGAATTCTGTCGGATTCTCCTTTTTTAGTTGGTATGTATCTTCTTCTTTTATTGGACTTTTTATTGAATTTCACATTAGTATTTAACTTCTATAGAACCAATTTTTTTTCTTAGAAATCTAAGTTGTAATTAGTGGAGGGGATTAGCAGCGACAGAAGAAAACACGATGTTGTGAAAGTGAAACAATAGGATACCAAAAAAAAAGTGGGGTTTCAATGTTGGGAGAACACCTCATGATGGCAATCACACAAGTGGCAAGAGAGAGTGGAAGGAAGGCGGACTACTGAAATCAAGTTTTCTAATCTAGTTCTATGTCGACTTTAATAGTAAAAATTATATACATCTTTGTATTTTTTATATTACTTGAGTAGACAATGGTAGATGTAATAATAAGTTTACAAATAGTTCTTAAAGCATAATTCATATCATCAATAAGAATGTAGAAGCTAGTTTATAGTAATCTTTTTTGTCACGAAGACAAGATATCGATTACAATCATTTTTGTTATAAATAAATCTATAAAACAATCATTTTCTAACTTATGGAAGCTATAGTTGTTTGTCTTATTCTTGGATTTAGAATAGATCCTCTTTATTTCCTCATTTTTCTATTGCAACTGGTCATTTCTTGTCTTTCTTTTGCCTTTCCATATTTAGAATGTTCTCTGGTAGAGTTCCATTATTTCTCAATTACCTTTGGAGTTCTTCCTGGGATCTTTCCAGCTATAAGTGCCCATCTACAATAATTTCACCTCACTATAAAGTCATCTGTTATCTAAACTTTTTAGGATGGCCATGATAACTTCTCATACAACTGCAAATCCTTCACCAACAAGCATAATTAATTGAATACCCACATATGTATGCAGTGAGAACTTGAATACCATAATCGATTCATCATAATTAATTGAAGAATGTTTAAGATTACCTTTCACCAACAAGTATATGCAGTCTGATTATGAGGTCTTCCCCATCTTCATTTGTAGCCCTTTTGCCCCCTAAAAATCCACACTCAATAAAAAAACACATAATTAATTGAATACCCACTTGTATTTGCAGTCAATAAAATCTTAAACAAAGGAAGAATTCATCTTAAAACTAAATTTATGATAAATAAAAAAATGGAAACAGATTTTTAGTGTTTAAGATGCACCAATACATAAGTTATCTTTATAAATTATAACATAAGTATTTGTGTGACTGGATAATCGCTTTCAAAACAAATATAGACACTTTCAAACTATGTTGGCCTAAAGAAAGTCACAAGCTCTGTTATCCAATAGTATCCATTGTATAAGCCAGGCAAAAGTTGCTATATAGAATCTTAAATGAAGGTAGAATTCATTTTAAAACTGAACTGCCATAGGAACAAATCAAAAGGTCTATCCTGCGTCTAGGATGTACCAATGCATAAATGATACACTATAATGTAAGAATTCATTAATTGTAGAATTTGGATACTCATTTACGAAACAAACGTACACACTTTCATAGAATCTTCAAAGTCTATTCACTTACCCAAAGGAAGTGACAAGCTGTACTATATAGAATCCCAAATAAAGGTAAATTTCATCCTAAAACTATATTGTCATGGGAATAAATAAAAATGGCTATCTCATCTATAGGATGTAACAATGTGTGAGTTACCTTCATTCACTATAATGTAAGCATTGGTGCATCTTGAGGATTGGAAAGCTATTTGCAGAACAAACATACACACTTCCACATAATCTTCAAACTCTATTCAACTGCTTGAAGGAAGTCATAAGCTATATTATATATATCAACACAAGTAGCCATTTAATAAGTATAAAAGCATAAATAACTTAGTAGTTCTCTGAGGTAGTCATTTTCACAATGTCCTAATCTAGGAGGTCACAGTCCTGAAAATTTCTTGTTCTTCAATGGTTCTCTTCTCTCCTTGTGTTCTTTATTTTAAGAGGCTCTTGAATCTTTTCAACGAGAATAAAAAAATCAAACATATAGGGTTACTTAATCTTCATACTTCGATGCATGAGCACCGTAGCATGTCCATGCCTCCCATAAGGCAATTGTGAGTCATTTCAAGTTTTGGTTTCATTATAAGCTTGAAAGAATGTCACATGGACCATTTGAAATGGTTTGAACTCAATTGTAGTGTCATGTTGTTCTATAGGCCTATATGGGTAAATATTGCATTATTATTGTCAAATTGTAACAAAGGGTCAAATGATGGATCTTGTGTGTTTAAACATATTCCATTGATTAATTGTCCTCATTTATACATGAGTGGGTGATTAGAAATCATTCAAGGAGTTTGTAGAAAGTTTTGCGAACAAAATACAAAAGTTGCATAGAAACATTGCAACTTTGTAAAAGTAGTCATTATGGAAAAATGCACAAACTAGGAAGATGAATAGTTAATGTCAGTTGGTTTTCGGTTGGAGGTGGTTAGAATTGCTTTAAAAATAATGCAATTGTTGAATCAGAGGTGGTGGTCAATTTGAAATTATTTTTTAAAGGAAGACCCAATAAAAACAAATGATGAATGTTCCATGTTTCTGGCTTGACTGTGACTATAACAGCCAATAAATAAACATGCTCTTATATGATGATTTAATGATCTGTATCCATTTGTTGAAGGTAGAATAATGAACTAGAAATATTATTTGAATCAAGTTTCATGGATTTTTATGGTATACTCAAAAATTTATTGCAATGTGATGGAAATTGTTTGAATCCCTCCTTGGGGCAAACAATGAGCATAGTAAATGTATATCTCTCATTGTAACCATTGGAATCCCATGAATTTTGGTTGATCAAATGTTTGGAAAGTTTAATTTATGATTTACATGGCTTCTGTTGTTAATGTCAAGGTTTTCTAATAAAATGTTGATGCCCTAGGTGGGCAAATTGTGTAACTCTTGTCCATGTTTGCCTGTACAATGATAGGATGTGTGTAAAAGAAGTAAAGGGTGATCATTTTGATGATAAAATTCTAGATTCATGTTCTTTTAAACCCACACTAATCCTTGGAATGGAAATTGGTGTTTAGGAGTTAGAGATTCTTGTTGTTGCCTTGCAAAGGAGACCTAATTAGGCCTAGGATGAACAATTGCAATCATGTTTTGGATCAAGTGTTCCCAAGGTGTTTATTGATCATTATGCCTATGTTTTGAGTTCTCAACAGGGGTACCTTGAAATGTGGTTTGGTAGCAGAGTTCTTCCTTGTAGAAAAAGTTGTGTCTCGTTATGATGAAGTGGAGGGCTAGTGACCATTAGGGCAATCTATGCGAGAAGTATGATAGTCAAATCAATCTGAGTTTTTGAGGGTGGTAAGGGTGCATAGATGTTGTGTTGAATAATTCTAAAGTCTTTCTAGAGACATTTGAGTTTGGCAAGCCATGAAGCCATAAAATTGGTGTCTGTAACTATTAGATTAATAAGTTGTTTGCTTATTAATTAAATCATATTAATTTAATTATTAAATCACTTATTGTCTCTTTCTGCTTAAGCTAAACTTTAGGCATATAATAATTAATTGTTTTATTAATTATTATCATGCAACCTAGGTTTGTTCACTCTTTTAGGGTATCAGATCTCCTTTATAAGGATTGATCTCCCTTGTATTGTTAACACATTCATTTTAATTGATTGCAAATTTTGTTTTTTCCACATCAAGAATGTCTCCTCTTTCATCGATACTTGCATTCAGGCCTCCATAGCTTTTGCTTCTCTCTTTCTGTGACAGGTGTTTGTATGCAGGTGTTCTTGGGAGTTATGGGTTATTTTCTCATCAACTCCAACATGGTATCATATCTTCAAACCTATTTTCCCCTATCCTCTTCTTGAGATATTTGGCCTTGTTCGTCACATCTACAATTTTTAAAGGATTTTCTATTGGATATGGGTGACCTCTTTTTCTGGTCACTTTGGACTCAAACGAACATTGTTGTTGCATTCAGAGTGCTCAAGAACCCCTATTTACATACAAAATTTGTCCAATTTGGACAAAATTGACCTCTGAGGCAAAAAAAAATTGTATCGAGGTCGTACGTCCCTAACATGAATCCTGAGGCAAGCTTTTTTAATTTTATGGGCCCGCTAATGGCCACTAATAGCGGTTTCCACTGTGGTCAATGGTGACATTTCATGTTGTGAATCCCATCGTGATGATCATCGTGATCGGTAGTTGACCGTGCATGCAGCCCCCCCCTTCCGCAATAGTCGATCACATGGAGGACGAGTCCCCATCAACGCCCAACCCCTAGCCACCAGCCCCTGGTCACCACATGACCAGGGGCCCAATTGTTTTGCCCCTGAGGCCTGATTTTTTTTTGCAGTGACTTCCATACGACCATCAAATTTATCTAAGTGTTTTACTGACGTTAGTATGCATCAACACACTTTTGCACCTTTTTTGGGGGTCCATCAACATACCTGTAATTTTTTGCTCATAACTTGAGAATACGATGTCGAAATCAAGCAAATGAGATATCGTTGGAAAACTTGTTCAAAAGCAGATCATTATGGCATTTTCGATTTTGGATTTTTTTCCTCAAATTTTCACACCAAGAGTTCAAAGGTAGAGCTTATTTTTTGCACTCTGTGAGCCATATCTTGTGCATCTGGACTCCGTTTTGGGAAAACAATATATCATTGGAAAGCTTATTCTATGATCTTTCTAGTGTAGTGAGTCATTTTTCTAGATTCTTCTCCAACTATATCTTATTCTTTTTTTTTCATTTCTGCACTCTGGTGAATATCTTGGATGTTTCAGGTCCTGGGATTTCTTCCTTTTGTGGAATGGATCTTCTTTGGCTGTTCTTTTGTTTCACAAGCCTTTTTCTCTTCTTTGAACAGTGTATACATCATTTTGTAGTATTATTTTATGCACATGCACCGAGATACAATGCCATTCTATTGCATGTATGGGATCTTGCACATGTTTGTGCTCTGTGTACTCACCCTCAATTATAAAGTGCCATGGGGGATTTGATATTTTGCCTTTGTTTTCCATCTATGTAATGCCCACCCTAGTATCTACATATTTTGGACTAACATGACTATTACTTGGTTATTTGGATTCTATGTTTGGACTATGATTATTACTGAGTTATCATTTTATGATGAGACATTTGAGCATATCTATATATTTGGTTAATATAGTTTACTTTGGAGATATTAAATGATTTAGCATTAAATGATGAATGTTTACAAATGAACTATCTATGAAATGTTTCACACTTGATTTATATTATGATATTTATGACAGATCTAACCCTACTAATCCCATTATGTTTGGATGATTTCAATGCTTAATGTGAGTGTAGGATGAGGAGAGGCATTCATGGTTACTCCTATGGGAGATCCACACGATGTCACACTATCCCTCCTTGTTTGCTACTATCTATTTATATATATATGTGTATACATGTCGGTTGGTGATGTAGGATACATGTACCAAGCATTAACTCCACCTGGCTACATAGGTCTGAGTGTGCCTTCAAAACCCTTGAACTATTGTTGTGTGGAGATTTTACCAAGTTACTCTCAAGGAAACCTATGGACTTAGAATCATGTTAGGAGGTTATCCTAGCTGGGGGATTTGAATGTAGTATTTTGATGTTGTTTTGACATTTATGTTTTTATTTCTGGTAAGAGTATATGTATATATATCTATTTTATATATATATTAAAATTGAATGTACATTATATATGAATGTGTATATGTGGGTACACACACATATACCCATGCATATATACATATTATTATTTGTGTGTTTTTGTTTGTTTGTACAATGGCTTCCTTAATGCTTAATTAAAGTATATTAAATAAAAGTGAAAATAATAATAAGAAATAATAAAATAAAGTTTCTTTTGGTAAAACTAGCTATCTAGGGGATTTGAACTCGAGACCTCGTAGAAGTTAGGCTTGTTTGATTCCAAGTGGGCTATGTGTTTTACTTGAGAGATTTATGTCTATTTTTCTTGTTATAGGGTTTTTAGAAGGATATTTTAATTAAAATAATTAAAGGCTTTAATATTGCTTACGGGAGATGGTTGTTTAATTTTACAACCAACTATGGATGTTGGAGAAGTTGCTTCCCATAAATAAACTCCTCCAACCATATAGTTGGAAGATAAATTATTTGGTTTTGGGAGAATTTGGGAGTTGAGAGATTTGGGAGATTTTTGGAGATTTCTGCAAGTATTATTCTGGAAGTCATTTTTGGGGATTGTGTATCTTTGTGTGTGATTTATCACCTTTCTGTGAGTGCATTTGGGAAGTCTTATGAGGAAGGAGGAAGGTTTATTGTTGAAGGAACCTATTCTAGAAGGCCATGATCTCTCAAAGGGCTTGGAGGGTCGTTGTGGTGTGCATAAGCTCCATAAGTAATTCTCCGCAAGACTCCAAGTAGGATTTGGATATGGGAAAATTTACCTCATTTCCTATATGCTTGCAATGAGTGTGTGTGTTTATAAATTTTATAAGGTATACAAAAGTGATTTTAATTTAGTATGTTTTAGGAATAAGGTAGATTGTATTTCGTTGTTAAGAATTATGTTTTCGGGAAGAGGTGATGAAAGTTTTGATTAAATAAATTGTTAAATATTTTATTAAGGGTTGGTAAATGCTTATAACACTATATATTGGTGTTTTCTATTGTTTAATTAAGGTTTAGGGAATTTTAGGAAAGTTTGGAAGTGTTTAGGAAAGGGTTGCGGGCATATTTCTTCTTCTTTGGCTTTTGTAGATTTATGTCTTAATCTTTCAATTTTGATCCTCTTCTTTTATTTTGAGTGTTATGGTGTGTTGAGGAGGTGTTTTGGATGTGGCATTAGGGTACCTAAATTAGGTATGCCTTAGGGAACCTTCCCCAAGAACTCTCCACACCTTAAACTCACATTTGGGGCAATTTTGGGCAAGTTTGTGACAGTCCTCATATGAGTAAACAACCCTAAACCTGTTTACTCTTACAATTCAGGATATATACTCATATGGGCCTATGGGAATACTTGTATGGCCCTATGTTAATACTCTTATGGGACTTATGGGGTCCTAGGGTTCCCATTTTTGGGCTTGGGATTAGGCATATGGCTTCTACAATTGTTCCCTGTGACTGGACTTCAACTTTTCTCACTTGTATATGTCTATTCCTTGCTTTGATGATGTTGTAATGTGTTGTTTAATATCATTTAGTACTTGGTATTCTTTCATTATGTTCATGTGTGCATATGGTGAGGCTAGGACTCATCCTGAGGGCCTGAGAGCACATGAGGGTTCCCTAGACTTGCAAATTGAATCATTTGAGATGCACATTGGTTTCTTCGCTTACGTGTGTGTGGGTAGGGGACTAGGTACCCTAGGTGAGTGAATCAGCATAGGTGTTGGAACCCAAAGTGGTTACCAAATTATCCTATGGGTGAGTTAATAAAAAGTGATAACCTAATAATGAACTTGGGAAAGGGGGGTTTTCAAAAGATAATGAAAGACACATAATTAAGTCCACATAGTCTTGTTGGAGTAGTAGGACCATAGGTAACTGCTAGGGTGGATCCCTATTCAAAAAGGGGGGGAATGAGGTTACATGGTTGCCATGGAGGATCCCAATATGTAGGATATGTGATGACACTCACCTAGATGGCATGCTAGGAACCTAACCCTTGTGTATAGTAAAGTGATATCTTATTATGTATTTTCTTTTGATTTTCAAGTTATTGATTCGTAAAGCCTTAGGTTACTTTAGGCCTTGTGAGTATCTTGGTTCTATCTCCTAGCACGAGGGGTCGAACTTCATAGTTTCACATGGTTGGGTGGCAAATATCTTTTGAGGTACTATTCGTGGTTCATGACTTGGATGTGTTCAGTTTTCATGCAGTGATAAAGATCTCTCAATTTTGTATCATGTATTATTGAAAAGAAATTTGTAAAGATCTCTTTGTAAGCCTTCGGGCCATTCATGTACTTATTATTGTATTGAAAGAACAAAGCAATGTAATTAGGGAGGGATAATTCTAGGGGTTTTCAAGGGATTTATTTGAAGGTTCTAAAGTTGAAATGAAAAGTGTAATATTGTATTTCTATCTCTTCTATGTTGAAAATAAAATAAATGTTTCCTATGTGAAGGTTTAAATGTAAATTGAAAAGGAATTTATTCAATGTGTAGGCAAAAGGAATAAAAATGAATTATGAAGTAAAAGATATAGTTAGGAATGAAATATTACTCTCTTACTCTTTCTCTTAAAATATGAAATGCAAAAGTAAAAGAAAAAGGAAATGGAATTCATTTGATTAAGTAATGAAATGCAATGCTTGATATTGGTAAATGAAATCGTTAAGGGAACCTTAAGGAATGTACTTGTGAATGTTAATAATGGAATGTTAGAATGTAAAAAAAATTGTTAGTTGTAATTTTAGATTAAAAGACTTGATTCCTTATGGGTTCCGTGGTAGGAACATTACATTTGGTATCAGAGCACTGGTTGCTACACTAGGAGCTCAGGGTCTAATTACTTTTAAAACTTAAACTTTTCTACACATTGAATACTAGACACCTAAAACTTATGTTGCACCACTCTTCCAAGATGTCTCCCATCACCCATGGAAGAGCTAAGGATAGATTTCAGGAATCTTCCTCGAAATCTCACCCAGAGAGTTCCCATGGGGAATATGAGGGAGAACGTAATCAAGACAACCATAGGGATGAGAGTCAAAGTAATGACTCAAAAGGAGCCCAACTTAGACAACGTATGCAACAACTCTTGCATGGACTTGACAACCTTGAAAATAGAGTCAATTTTGAA
This sequence comes from Chamaecyparis obtusa, assembly GCA_027943335.1. Classification (NCBI taxonomy): domain Eukaryota; kingdom Viridiplantae; phylum Streptophyta; class Pinopsida; order Cupressales; family Cupressaceae; genus Chamaecyparis; species Chamaecyparis obtusa. Next base: position 4,658,455 of record BSBK01001913.1, read on the forward strand.
GAAGGTAACCAATCTCATCACTAAGATAGGGAAAGGGATAGGAGCCTTAGGAGAAGCCAAGCTATGCTAGAATCTGAGGATAGGGATATTGCTCACATGAGATACTTACTCAAGGTCAAGGTACCCATTTTTTATGGCAACGAAGGGGGATCTACAGCAAAAACTTGGTTATTTGACCTTGAGAGATGTTTCTCTATGCACCCCTTTAGTAGTAATGTCAACACTAGATGTGCCATTGTGAATCTGAGAAAATTTGCATCTACCTGGTGGCATATGGAAGAAGACAAACTCCAAGTCACCATTAACACTATTTCTTGGGAATGGTTCCTAGAGAGTTTTAAGGATTGATTCATGCCCGATCAATGGAGACAAGGAAGGGAAAAAGAATTTCACCACCTTAGACAAGCCAACACGATAGTGGAAGAATACGAAAGGAAGTTTTATGAACTTAAGCCTTTTTTAGGCTATATAGATGACGATCCCATTCTAGTATAACATTTCATTTGAGCTTTGAATGACCACCTATCAGGAGATGTGGTAGTTCTTGAACCCAAAAATCTTTGAGATGCGATCATTAAGGAATTCCTAGTGGAAAGGAAGGTTAAAGGAAAAGGTGGCTATTCTGGTGACCAAACATTCAATGTTGGGTCAGGTTCTAAAGGAAACTTTGACCGAGGAAATTCTAACTCCAAGAACTAACAATCATCTTTTAAAGTAGGATAAAACTTCCATACAAAGAAATTCTAGAATAACAACCAAAGTAATGGGAAGTTTCAACAACCCCAGAAGCATAGCAATAATCAGGCTCAGCAAAGGTTTCCTCTCCCACCATCCCAAAATTCTCAGAATTTCAATAAAGGAGGTTATCAACAATCTAGTACACCACCAGAAAAGAACTTTGGTAGTAATATGGGGTGTTATTCTTGTGACAAAAAAGACACATTTTAGTTCGTTGCCCTCAACGTACTAATTTCACCAATCAGAATCAGACAGATTCAGAACCAATAGTGGGAGATGTTGGTCAGTCTCACATGGTGTTTTCCGCAGTAGAACATAGAAAAGCTGATCTCCAGAACATGATCATAGACTTTAGGTTCGTTAAAGGGTAAACCTATTTATATTCTCTTTGACTTAGGAGTAACTGACTCCTTCATATCTCCTTCTTTGATAGAAAAGTGCAGGCTAGTGGCCATAGGGAAAGGAGTTAAGTGGAAGGTAGAGCTAGCCTCTAGGGCTAAAATAACCACATGTTTGTGTGTTTAGAATTGCAACTTAGAATTAGGATCTTTCTCTGCCAATGTCAATCTTTGAGTAATTCCTCTTAGATTGTATGGAGTCATCCTAGGAATGGACTGGTTAGCATCTCATGAAGCTAGGATAGATTGCAGAAAGAAGCTTATTCATTGTTTAGATGATTTGGGAAAACCCTACACTATTGTGGGAATCCAACAACCTATATCACTTCAGATAATATCATCAATGCAACTAAAGAAGTGCATGAGAAAGGGATGTCAACTTTTTGCAGTCTTAGTTAATGACTTAGCTGACAAAGAAGATAGAGAAATAACACTTGAACACCCTTTACTTCAAGAATTCATAGATGTCTATCCAGTGATACTTGGAATGCCTCCCAAAAGAGACATTAATTTCTGCATAGAGTTAGTGCTAGGATCTGAACCCATCTCCAAAGCTCCTTATCGTATGACCACTCAAGAGTTAAGTGAGTTAAAAGTTCAACTAGAAGAACTCTTGGAAAAAAGCTTCATCAGACCAAGTGTGTCACCTTGGGGAGCTCCAGTTATTTTTGTTAAGAAGAAGGATGGCTCACTTATGTTGTGCATTGACTGTCGTCAACTCAACAAAGTAACCATCAAGAATCGGTATCCTTTGCCAAGGATTGATGATCTATTTGATCAAATGAAAGGAGCCAAAGTATGTTCCAAGATAGATCTAAAGTAAGGCTATCATTAGTTAAGGATTCATGAAGCTAGCATTCATTGAACAACCTTTTGTACTCAGTATGGCCACTATGAATTTAAAATAGTACCTTTTGGTCTCACAAATGCACCATCAATGTTCACAAGTCTTATGAATGGGGTATTTAGGACCTTCTTGGATAAATTTGTCATAATATTTTTGGATGACATCTTGGTGTACTCTAAATCAGTGGAAGAACATGAACAACATCTTCAACAAGTGTTATAGTACCTTCGCAAGAATCAGTTGTTTGCAAACTTGGAGAAGTGTGAATTCTTCCAAATAGAAGTTAAGTATCTTGGTCATGTTATCTCAGGAGAAGGTATATCAGTTGATCCCGCCAAGATACAAGCTATAGTTGAATGGCCAACACCCACCAACGTCTTAGAGGTTCGTAGTTTAATGGGTTTAGCCAAATACTATAGCCGCTTTGTCTGAGGATTCTCTAGAATAGCTCATCCCATCACTTCCTTGCAAAGGAAAGGGAAGAAGTTCATTTGGATAGAGAAATGTTCAAAAGCTTTTCAGATCCTTAAGGATAAACTAACTAGTGCCCCAATTTTGGCGATACTTGACCTTGCTAAAAATTTTGTAGTTTGCACTGATGCCTCCCTAGAAGGCATAGGGGCAGTATTGATGTAATAAGGTAGAGTTATTGCTTATGAGTCTAGAAAGATTAAGGACCATGAGCTTAATTATCCTATGCATGATTTGGAGTTAGCAGTTGTAGTTCATGCCTTGAATTATTGGAGACACTTCTTATTGGGGCATTGGTTTGAGTTACACACCGATCACTGAAGCCTTCAATACATATTTACACAACCTAATCTCAATGCTAGGCAACACTAATGGATGGAGTTCCTCTATGAATATGATTTTAAGGTTAGATATATCCAAAGTAAAGAGAACATGGTAGAAGATGCTTTGAGCAAAAGGAGACATGAGTTATCCATGCTCTTCATTTCTACTAATTTGAGAAGTCAGATTTTGCAAATACTTCCTTCAGATACTTTGTATCAGGAAGTTAAGGCTGAAATTGAGTCAGGAAGAACCTTAGATGGAAGGTTCTCAGGTTATTCCTTAGAGTCAGATGGATTATTGAGGTAGTAAGGTTGAATCTATGTACCACTTTCAAGCGGTCTTCAGAAGGTTATCATGGTGGAAGTACATTGTGCTCCCTATTCAGCTCATCTGAGAGTTAAGAAGATGTATTTAGATCTGTGATAGTTATATTTTTGGTCTGGTATGAAGAGGGATATAGCAGATTTTGTGGCTAGGTGTTTAGAATGTCAGAGGGTCAAGGTCGAGCATCATCACTTAGTGGGCCTCCTTCAACCACATTTGATTTCTGAAAGGAAATGGGATACGATATCTATGGATTTTATTGTGGGAATCCCAGTCACTTATCAGAGACATGATGCTATCATGGTTACAGTGGATAAGTTAACTAAGGTAGCACATTTTTCTCCTATGCAGTCATCCTATACTACCACTTCGGTAGCCAGAATCTTCCTAAAGGATATAGTCAGGTTGCATGGTGTTCCTAGAAAGATTATCTCAGATAAAGATCCAATGTTCACTTTAGAGTTTTGGACCTCATTGCAACATGCCTTAGGGACTCAGGTAAATTTCAGTTTGGCATATCATGCAGATACTGATGGTCAGACAAAGCGAGTTGATTAGGTGCTTGAGTACATGCTTAGAATGTATGTAATGGACAGACAAACCCATTGGGAAGATTATCTGTACCTATTGGAGTTTGCATACAACAATGGCTATCATAGTTCCATAGGAATGTTGCCATTTCAAGCTCTTTATGGTCATCCCTGTCATACTCCTCTGAGTTGGGATCACTTGGAGGACAGAGTTCTACTTGGTCCTAAGATGTTACAGGATATGGAGCAATAGGTTCAGAGGATCAGATAACATCTTGTGATAGCTCAGGATAGGCAAAAAAAGTATGTTGATGCTCACATGATCAATAGGTAGTTTTTTTGTTGGAGATAAAGTGTTTTTGAGAGTCTGCCTGTAGAAGAGCCCTATCTGTTATAGAAAAGGTTCAAAGTTGGCCCCGATATTTTTTGGTCCATTTGAGATCCTTAAGAGGATAAGACTGATTTCTTATCGACTCACCCTACCACCCAGCCTCACATGTGTACATGATGTATTTCACGTATCCATTCTTAGAGAGTATATTCTTGATTTGACTCATGTTCTCAATTGGAACACTTTGCAAGTAGAGGATGGGAAGTTGGCTTTGGAGCCACTGCATATACTTCAACAATGGACTTTGACCCTTGGGGGTTGCAACATAGAGCAGGTAAGGGTCCTATGGGACCCTAATGATGAGACCTCTACCACTTGGGAGGATGCTAGCAAACTCAGATCTTCATATCCATACTTATTTGTAGGCTTCTAGAAGTAAACCTAATCCTAGGGGGAGAGGATGTAATGCCCACCCTACTATCTGCATATTTTGGACTGACATGACTATTACTTGGTTATTTGGATTATATGTTTTGAGTATGATTATTACTTGGTTATCATTTTATGATGAGACATTTGAGCATATCTATATATTTGGTTAATATAGTTTACTTTGGAGATATTAAATGATTTAGCATTAAATGATGAATGTTCACAAATGAACTATCTGCGAAATGTTTCACACTTGATTTATATTATGATGTTTATGATGGATCTAACCCTACTAATCCCATTAGGTTTGGATGATTTCACTGCTTAATATGAGTGCAGGATGAGGAGAGGCAGTCGTAGTTACTCCTATGGGAGATCCACACAATGTCACACTCTCCCTCCTTGTTTGCTACTGCCTATTTATATATATGTGTATACATGTTAGTTGGTGATGCATGATGCAAGTACCAGACATCGACTCCACATGGCTACACAAGTCTGAGTGTGCCTTCAAAATCCTCAAACTGTTGTTGTGTGGAGATTTTACCAAGTTACTCTCAAGGCAACCCGTGGACTTAGAATCATATATATATATATATATATATATATATATATATATATATATATATATATATATATATATATATATATATTGATTGTACATTATATATGAATGTGTATATGTGGGTGCACACACATATATACATATTATTATTTGTGTGTTTTTGTTTGTTTGTACAATGGCTTCCTTAATGCTTAATTAAAGTATATTAAATAAAAGTAAAAATAATAATAAGAAATAATAAAAGAAAGTTTCTTTTGGTAAAACTAGCTATCTAGGGGATTTGAACTCGAGACCTCCTAGAAGTTAGGCTAGTTTGATTCCAAGTGGGCTATGTGTTTTCCTTGAGAGCTTTATGTCTATTTTGCTTGTTATAGGGTTTGTAGAAGGATAATTTAATTAAAATAATTAAAGGCTTTAATATTAGTTACAGGAGATGGTTGTTTAATTTTACTACCAACTATGGAAGTTGGAGAAGTTGCTTCTCGTAAAGAAACTCCTCCAACCATATAGTTGGAAGATAAATTATTTGGTTTTGGGAGAATTTGGGAGTTGAGAGATTTGGGAGATTTTTGGAGATTTCTACAAGTATTATTCTGGAAGTCATTTTGGGGATTGTGTGTCTGTGTGTGTGATTTATCACCTTTATGTGAGTGCATTTGGGAAGTTTTCTAAGGAAGGAGGAAGGTTTATTGTTGAAGGAACCTATTCTGAAGGCCATCATCTCTCAAAGGGCCTGGAGGGTTGATGTGGTGTGCACAAGCTCCAGAAGGAATTCTCCGTAGGACTCCAGGTAGGATCTGGATCCAGGAAAATTTATGTCATTTCCTGTATGCTTGCAATGAGTGTGTGTGTCTTTATAATTTTTATAAGGTATACAAAAGTGATTTTAATTTAGTATGTTTTAGGAATAAGGTAGATTGTATTTTGTTGTTAAGAATTATGTTTTCTGGAAGAGGTGATGAAAGTTTTGATTAAATGAATTATTAAATCTTTTCTTGGGGGTTTGTAAATTCTTATGACACTGTATATTGGTATGTTCTATTTTTTTATTGAGTTTTAGGGAAGTTTAGGAAATTTTGGAAGTGTTTAGGAAAGGGTTGCAGGTAGATTTCCACTTCTTTGGCTTTTGTAGATTTATGTCTTAATATTTCAATTTTGATCCTCTTCTTTTATTCTATGTTATGGTGTTTTGAGGAGGTGTGTTGGATGTGGTACTAGGGTACCTGAATCTGGTATGCCTCAAGGAACCTTCCCCAAGCACTCTCCACACCTTAAACTCACATTTTGGGGCAATTCTGGGCAAGTTTGTGACAGTCCTTGTATGAGTAAACAACCCTAAACCTATTTACTCATACGAGTCAATATGTATACTCATATGGTCCTATAGGATTACTTGTATGTGTATGCACCCTAAAATGGTCACCTAGACTTTGGGCCCCCATTCAACAATTTATCAAATCCCTGAATCAATATTCTAAAAAAATCAACATTTTTCAAATATATCAATTTCTTTGATCAAATCCTATTTTATCATTTTCAATTATTTGCCTTGGGCTAACCATTTTATCTTAAAGTCTTTATTTATTTAAAAGGAATTTTCTCCCCTTTTATTAAATAAAAAGCCCTCACTTTTATTCTTATCCTAAGTTGCACAAATAAAGCATTATTATTTTATAAAAAGAAGAAAAACACTTTTTGTCTCATATGGACACAAAATTCAACTCTTATTTTCTCATTGGAGGATATTTGTGCACATGGATTGATCCTCTTTCAAGCTCCACCCTTGATTAAATATTTTGCCTCTTAATCTCAATGGTCCATTCTTTCTCATTTCCTTTAAAAGGAGAGCTCTCTTCTCATTCTTAGATCCATCTTTTGAATACTAACCTTATGCTGCAGGATTTCTTGGAGACTTTGGAGCTTTTGGAGATCATTCTTGCATTCTTGCATTTTAGTTTCATTATTTCATCATAGCTTTCATGGCATCTATCTTAGTTTCCTTTATACTTTAAATTAGCTCACATAGCTTAATTAGCAAGGGTTTGTAATACTTTCATTTCATAGTTTAGCTTGCATCTTCATTCTTAGCATAGCTTCCATTGCATTGCATTCTCATTGTTGATTCTTGAAGATATTGGCATTCTTACCCTTGTCTCTTTGAATCTCCCATTGTGTGGTTTACTAGCAAGGTTGCATGCTTCCATAGCTCTAGCTAAGAACACCATCAACATCCTTGTGACTCTATGCCTAGGGAGCTCTAGGTCACTTTCTCAAGGTTTCTCATTCATGGATTCCCTTGGAAGTAATGACTTAGAGAAGTACACTATTTAGTGTGTACATTTTTGATGCCCACCGTGGGGTAGAACACTATTGTTTTGTCCTTCATTTTTATGCATTTTCGCACTTTTTTCGTCACTTTTTAGCTTACTATTTTCAACAAAATTTTTATTTTTTTCTGTAAGATTATCATACGATACTTCACCAGTGTCATGCGATACTTTGTCCTATATTGGTGCGATACTTTACTAGTTAAAGTATCGCACTCTATGAGAGATACTGTCGCACTGGTATTTTATATTCTGTATTCTATCACCTGCAGGTAACACGAACTATCGCACAGGAGGAAACTATCGCACCCATATGCTGGAAACTACCACACGATATTTCTGGTAGTTGTATTGTCGCCTGTGCCTAGCAGAGAGTTGTTTATTAGCTTTTTCTTGCCAAGTTTTGATCTAATTATCTTGTTGGTTTAGTTTGTTGTGATTAAGCAGAGTTTATTTGTAGATTTCATTTGGTTTTTGATGTGCTAACCCTTGTAGGGCTAACAAGTGGTGCTTGTAGGTGCTCTTATTGCTTGATTATTTACTTAAAAGAATGCATGTCAAAGCTTCAAATGCACAAGGGCTACTAACAGTTTTTGTAGGGCTACTCAAAGCATAAAAACAAATCAAGTGCTTGTTTAATTGCTTTTGTTTTGAGTGTGACATCTACTAGTTGTTTCATTTAGTAGGCACTTAATATCTTGTTGTAGGAATCTTTGGGTGGTAGGAGAAGTATGCTCTTCATCCTTATGGTGAACCAAAAAATCTTGACCCATCTTTAGATTTTGAAAGCAAGAGAGTAATTTAACCTTTGCTTGGTGTGTTTGGGAGATATTTTTGAGCTAGGAGATTAAGCTCTTCACCCTTGAGGTGAAACAGAAATCCTAACACTCAAAGGTTGATCCACTCTTTGTTTAGCTCTTAGAATCCTTTAGCCGGCCTACTCTTGAGCAATCAAGAGGAATGACCCAAGTGGGGATAAGCTTTTTGCCGACTATTCCGACCCATTATAAACTCAAGGCTATCAAGGACAAAAAACCTTGGTAGATGTAGTACTTGTCTTTGCTTAATGTGAGTACTTGTGGGATTGTGACCATGAGGAAAGTGTTGAGCAAGAATGCTTAAGGTACTCTTGTGGCCGTGAGGTCCCAGTCCCTTTTGGGGAGCAAGAGGGGTATTATGAACGGAAGCCCTTATTAAGAACCATAGATAGAATCCATCCTATTTTGCCACTTAGCTTCTTGGTGCAAGGATTGATCCAAGTGGAATAACCTAGATCACTCCAAGATTACTCACCATCTGTGTTCCTTTGGTTGTGTCATTGGAACTTCCACGACAAAGCCAATATCTATTGTGGGTAACCACTTTGTGTGAGGCAATGGGACATCAAGTGTGGGCCAAGTTGTTAAGTATTGGGCCATTGACTTTTTAGGCTAGTAAGTGCTTGAAGTGTTCTTGCTGTGATCTACCTATGTAAATGATCTCAAACATCAAACATCAAACATCATGGTAGCATTCATAGGATTTTATTGCTTTGATATCACAACTGCTTGTCTTGGCAAGGTTGCTTTTGCCCTTGTTTCAAGTGTTTTATGACATGTTTGATCACCTACTATTTGTAAACCTGTCTATTTACTGTTGTCACTGTGCTTGAAATCAAAAAATCCAACCTTCAAACTAAAATTTTGAACAAATTTCCCTTAAAAATGAGATTTTTAGCACTCACTGGTCAATAATTGTACGACACTGGAACAGTATCACACCCTGCACTGAGATATATCATGCGATAGTTCATCACTGGAAGACTATCACACTGCGTGCCTGGAAACTATCACGCGGGTTGCCTGGAAACTGTCACCCTGCTTACTAAGAACTATCACCTGCTGAGAAATTATCGCCTTGTTAGCCTGGAAAATATCACACAGAGTCTTTTTGTTGTCTACTTGATTTATGCAATTTGTAGTCTTTCCTTAGTTGACCAGATTTTAGAAGGTGACCTACTTTGCTGTTAGAAACCTATTTGTACCTTGGGTTCCTAATTTTAGACCCCTTAAATTAGTGTTCTCTGATTTTACAAAGTAGTCTTGTTTAACATCGATAAGTTAGGAATTATCCTTGTTGAAAAAGTACACCTTTAGATTCTTTGGTAACACGCTTGGAGAGTTTTAGTACTCTTTTGTCCAATTCACCTCCATCAAAATTCAATTTCAATTATATATTTGGTTAAATCCATTTTCTTGGCCCATATGTGTTAGGATACTCATCCTTTTATTATACACCTCTGTGGTAGGATTGGTATAGGATATGGTGGTGACATCAGTCGTACTCTTGTGTCATATGAGGTTAACTACACTAGTATTAAAAAATCTTGCCTAGCGGTGGTGTTTGCTTCCCAAAAGTTGTGACATTACATGCTTGCGCATACAATACACCTCATTGCAAAAATTGATCCTCTAAAATATTTGCTTGGTAAGGTTGCTCTCACAGGTAGACTTGCTAAGTGGATGATAATCTTATCAGAATTTGACAGAGTATGTTGAGTGTAAGGCTATAAAAGGACAAGCCATTGCAGACCAATTGGCTGATTTTCCAATTCGAGACAAAGCACCAATTCAAGTTGAATTTCCAGATGAGCACATAATGTACATGACTGCAAGAACATGGAAGATGTTCTTTGATGGCTCTTTCATGCAAAATGGTTCAGGTGCAGGATTGTTGTTTATTTCACCTCATGGGTACACAATTCCAAAGTCTTACAAACTATTGTTCCCATGCACAAATAACATTGCTGAGTATGAGGCCTTAACAAATGGACTAAAAATGGCTATAGAGTGGGGAATCACAGAACTGCATATTTATGGGGATTCACAATTGATAGTCAACCAAGTTAATGAAGAATACCAAACCAAAGATGAAAAACTGGTACCTTACAAGAAAATGGTTGATTCATTACAATGATACTTTACCTTTGTTACATTTCAACAAATGCCTAGAGCAGAGAATAAAGCAGTTGATGCTATGGCTACGTTGGCTTCACTTCTTCAGCTAGAATAACATGAGTCTAGATTTGAATTCCTAGTGGAAAAGCTATGCTACCTTATTTATAACTCACAAGAAAGCCAAGTTGTTTGTACCCTTATTGGCCATGAATCATCCTGCTATGGTGTCATTTACTCGTACCTTCATGATGGTACTATCCCCAAAACTTTCAATCATTCTAAACAAAGAAACCTAATTTGAAATGCCTCTCACCACACCCTTATCTCTGGTGATTTGTATAGGAGGGGTTTAGATGGGACACTTCTTAGGTGTTTAGAAAAGGATGAGTCCAACCAAGAGTTAGTTGACATTCACGAGGGCATTTGTAGAGGACATTCTAATGGTCTTGCCATGGCCTGAAGGTTGTTTAGGGCAAGGTACTATTGGCCTACCATGCAAATAGATGTAGTAGCTTTTTCTAAATCTTGTGAAAGTGTTACAAACATGGAAAACTGATACATGCTCTAGGCAAGGAGCTTATTGCCTCTATTTCTCATTGGCCATTTCAACGCTGGGCCTTTGACACCATTGGGCAAATTCATCCCAACTCATCAGGTGGACACAAATTCATTATCACTGCTGCTGATTACTTTACCAAATGGGTAGAAGTTGTCCCACTTTTTGTTGCCTCAGGCAAGACAGTTTCTTTGTTTATTTTGAACCATATCATCTGTCGGTATGGAGTGCCTTTTGAGATAATCACTGACAATGGAGGACAGTTTAAAAATAAGGACCTTAAACATCTCTGCAAGAAATTCAAGATAAAACAACATTGGTCCTCCATTTACTTTTCATAAGGAAATGGACAAGCAGAGGCTTCAAATAAGACCATTCTCAAGATCCTCCATAGAACAGTTCACAAGAATGGTAGAGATTGGCATCTACAAATAAATCCAGCCTTATGGGCCTACAGAATGAGTATTTGTACTCCAACAGGGGCTACTCCTTTTGCCCTCACTTATGGTGTTGAAGCAATGTTACCTTTAGAGGTGGAGATTCCTTCTCTTAGAGTTTCCCTTAAAGGTCTAGTGATAGATGAAGACTATCATGCTATGAGGTTACAAGAACTGGAACTTCTAGATGAAAAGCGTAAATCATCTTTTGATCACATGAGAGTTTACCAAAAGCGTATGTCCAAAGCATTCAACAGGAAGGTTCGCCCTAGAGAATTTCAAGTGGGGGACCTTGTCCTATGAGAAAACCCTAAGAACCAACAACATAGAGAGCAAAAGGGGAAATTTGAACCTAATTGGCTTGGACCATACATCATTACTACAACTTTTGGTACAAGTGCTTATTTACTATTTGATCCAGAGGGGGAATAGCTCCCTGATCCTATCAATGTTTTGCACCTCAAGAAGTTCTATCCATGATGCCTATTCTGTCTGGGGGCATCCTTTGTACATATTTTATGATCCTAAAAAATTCCAAAAAATTCATATATGATGCTGAAAAAATCTTTAAAAGCATAAAAAGTACTGAAAAAATGAGCATCCTAGTGAAAACCTAGCAATAGGCGCTTTGATGTCTCACCAAAAAAATCAAAAAGAGCAAAAAATTCAAAAAAATCAAAAAATCTCTGAGTGGTGAAAACCTGGAAATAGGTGCTACTTGAGGCCTTTGCACCCTTGTTTCTTAGCATGTGTCCTCGACACTTAGCCTTTCTCCATCATGCCTTGACCTTGTTACCTTGGTTTGGAATTGGTCTTTATCTTTCTCTAGGTGGCATAACTATGTTAGCTTTGATCTCTAGGATGCGTTGGTCTTTAGGACATCTTGTAAACGGTGTTTTTCAACACCACCCCAACTATGTTTTTCAACACTACCCTAGCGTCAAGTGTTTCTTAACACTTATCAGACATCCTACCCCACAGTCTAGCATGATATGATATTTCTCAATGGCAAATGTGATACTCAAAGTTTGATTCTATGACCTACGTACACACACACACACTTAAACATTCGACTCACTAAGACTTGGTTGACTTTGTTTTCTTTGTGTGTTGTCTATGATGATTTCTTTGATGAGTGTTCTCTCCCAAAGATAGTTTTCGATGATGCATAGCTAGAAGACTGAGGGCATGAGGACATGTTTTATTGTTTTTTCTGCTTGTGGGTATATTTTGTTGGTCCTCACTGTCATTAGCATTTATGCTTGTTCCACTTGACATTAGGGTCTACAAGGTATTATCCTTGACTGTTTGCGCAAGTGCATACTTCTAGCCATCTTGACTTTCCTTGTGTCTCGATGCGAGTATAATCTTGCTATACTAAACTTAGGTAATCTCACTACACTAGTCATTTGACCTATATGTCTTTGGTGCCTAGGTGGGATTTCCACATTCCTATCTTATATAGATCGTATTCATATACCCATAGTCATACTAGTGTGTATTGTATGATCTTGCGATGCTACCAATAATGCTCGATGATGAATATTAGAGTCTAAAAGCTTTGTGACCTTGCAAGTAAACCACTCTTCATAGTAGCTTGCATTCTTAGGTTCATGTTAGTTTAGTTTTGCATTTTGCATATGGAGAGAGCTCTCCTTTTCATCTTTCATGGACCTATCGGTCAACTGCGCTCACCTTTCCTTTTCTCGATCATGTCTTTCACTCCTTGTCTTTCACATCACATCCTATTCCTTTCATCACAAGGGGTTAATCTTACCATCATATCTATATCCTAAAGAGACCATTTTCAGAAACATGAGTCTATATCATATACATGAGAATTACACATACATCTATGAGAGAGAATATACATGAGCATTTATAACATACATTTTGAGCAATATGACAAGATAATATAAAAAATTGATACATTTATCACAAGTGGGACACAGACACATGATATATCACCAATCCAGTAATCTCATATATATAAAAATCACTAGTACAAAAATAGCAAAATTAGACTAAAAAAACTACTAAAAATCACATATAGATGACCAATTTTGATCACATGACCAGTAATAGTTTATTGCCAGTCATTTGTAACACCACCAAATTTGTGACTAAACAAATTTTAGTCATTTGTTGGTTGTTTTGAATGATCAATTTGGTAGTATTTTTACTCATTAATTTAGTCATTTGTTGTTGTTAATTGGTCATTCATTTAATCTTGATAGTCATTTATTTAATCATTAAAATCATTAATTTGTGTCAATTGGTAATATATTTAATCATTTGTATCAACTAATTTCCATCCATTGGTAGTATATTTGATCATTTTAATCATTAATTTAGTCAATGTTGTTAATAATTAGTCATTTATTTAATCACGTTAACACTTAATTGATATCGACTGGTAATATATATAGTCATTTGTATCAACTAATTTCCATCCATTGGTAGTATATTTGATCATTTTAATCATTAATTTAGTCAACGTTGTTAATAATTAGTCATTTATTTAATCACGATAACAATTAATTGATATTGATTGGTAATATATTTAGTCATTGTCACTCTTATGTTTCCATCTACTAATAGTATATTTAATCACTATTATATTTTGGTTCTCATTAATTGGTATTGAATTTAGTTGTGATATAAATAATGTATTAAATTACATAAATTTAATAATGCAAAAAAGGCATATATTAAACTTGAAGTAAACCATAAAAGAAATTAAAAATATATTAACATATACAAACAATATTCAACATCATGAGAAAGAAAGGTAATCTGCAATTTAAAAATATAATATGTATCAAGTAATAAAATGTCAACGTTGAGAGTATACATAATTATATCTAAAAATATCAAAGTTATTAAGAGTTTCCAACTCATTAAATACTCCATGAATGTCTGGTATCTAGTGCATGATAAACATCAACTAATTCATTTTCTCCAAAAAAATTATTGGCCACCGTGCAAAGGATCCTTCTTTCTCTTTTAGACGGATCACTCCATCTAGTTTGTCTTCATAAACAAGTGGTACGTTACTTGTGACCCTCGCAAGTTCTACATTTGCATCACTTGTTCCTTTCAAGTTTTCTCCATGTATGATAGATAGTGAATGGATCTGCCCAACACCAATAGCAACACTATCAAATGGATCCAACACTCTGACTTTATCTCCTTCTTGGAGTTCATGAATATTTTTCTGCAAATACAAAAAGTGCATAGGTAATTATGTGACTTATTAACATAATAATTATCACATAGGTAAACATTTGACTTATTAACATAATAAAACAACCATTACTTGCTCAAATAGTACTTGCATGTGTTAAAACAAATACCATGAAATACACAACAATAAATAAAACTCACCTTGCTTTTAACATGAAGTCTTCTTTGAATATCATATAGATCCTCATCCAGTTCAACATGTTCACTATCAACATCCTTCTCAAATTATGGAGCTTTATAGATAGGTCTATTGAGAGTGTCTTTTCCTGTATGCACAGTAGACTGAAGAGAAAACAAGTACAAGTCATATGCTGGAAGAGGGTATGATATGTAAACCTTGGTAAGAAATAAGTACAATTCTAAATTGTGCAATGAAGATAGCTAATAAATATTGTGACAAATTAACTTACATCTGGAAAAATGCAAAATCTATAATTATTTGTTTAAAATAACATTTCAAGCATGAAGATTAGGATAGATAATTGACAACTATTACATTACCTCAACTTTACCACAACTATAACTGTGTTGATCCACATTCATGTCTACTAATTTATTGCAATCACTGTCAATATCAGCAGCTTTGTTGGCATCAAAGCATTTTTGTGCAGCTTTGATAGAATTGCTCTGCACGTGGTTAAATTGTTAGTAGATAGATCAATGCAATGGTAGATTAAATGCAATGGTGGTATTTTCTTCCATGTCCTACCCTATAGGCATATATAAAATAAAATCATTGAAAATAGAAATCATTCCTTCATAATGATATTAAACCATGTTTGTTACAGCATGATAAGTTGTAACAACTCCAAAATATAGGCATACACTAAAATAACATTATAATTAAAGCATAAATGGCTTAGAAGATAAGCATTCCTTAGTATTGAATATCCAATTATTAGTTGCCTTATTAACACCTATATTTGGAGATAAGTGAAAGCAAGCGCATTAAAAAGAGATTCCAAATATCTATTAAATTGAGTGATAAGCATATATAATAATTCAAATATAATAAGATAGTGAGAAATGACCTGTGGAGTCTCGTTTCTTCTTAACCGTAACATTCTCTTTAATTCCTTGACCATCTTTTCCCAAGCCTTCACCTTCTTTCCAAACCTTGCAAAGAACAAGGAGAGGGGAAAAAATGAGAAACATAAGACATACAAAAAACAATATGTACTTACCTTTTAGAACCCATAACATAAACTTAAGTTCAAATATAGACAACAACATAATAGAAGATGGTCAGATTTGTGGGTTTCCTGAAGTCGTAGATTACTCATCTCAATATGAAGTCATAGAGATTACTTAGATTACTTGTCTCAA
The DNA here is from genome assembly GCA_027943335.1 of Chamaecyparis obtusa. Lineage (NCBI taxonomy): Eukaryota > Viridiplantae > Streptophyta > Pinopsida > Cupressales > Cupressaceae > Chamaecyparis > Chamaecyparis obtusa. The sequence goes on from BSBK01001913.1 coordinate 4,674,243, forward strand.
ATTTAAATTCATAGAGGGATGTTGTTGTTTAGAAGTCGAGAAAGCAATTCAAACATACTAGCAGTAGACATACTAATAGACAAAAAGAGGATGAATCTTCTTTGCTTACCCATAATCTTCTTTGCCTATGAGCTCAGCCTTTGACGCAACACAACAGAGAATGCTATTGATATGCAATGAAAGATGCAAAATGAAGGTACTTTAAACCTCAAATGAGTAATCTACAACTCAGAATGGGTATCAACCTTTGTAATCAAACATATGTTTTTAATTCAAATAATTTAAAAAGTTTCTCTGAGGTCCTCTAATATGACATGGTTCTCCAAGGTTTTGAATTTTTTACCCTGAAAAACATGTGATGCTTTCATCAAGATGCAAAATAATGATTAAATCCCCAAATTTATGATTGAACACACAGGTTTGCACTGATGTTTGCAACATGTTTCACAGAAAATACATAACAGAAAATTACCGTAACAGCATACTAGTTGACAATGCTAAAAAATTCAAAATAGAAAACAAAAACTTCACCAATGTTATACCAATTTCGAAATTGATGCTTCATCAAAGTTCAACTCTAGGAGTGGGGTCCCACTTTTTAGTATCCCCATTTTTTATTGGGATCATTAGACTTCTCATTATTGATGCAGGGGCATCTAGAAGAGCATCTGAGCAAAAGACTCCAGTGACTAAGAAGGAGAAGATGGTATCAAGACAAGTTGATTGGAAAGTTTTGAAGCCTATAATGGCTTATGACAGTGTTGGATTCAATAAACAATGTAAAAGTCATGATAAAGGTCTAAAGGTCAATATACAATGTAATAGGATAAAAAATGCAATGTAATAGTTGATAAATGCAATGTAATGGGGTGATAGAGTCATTTGGGTAGTTTTCATATTTAGAGGCATTCAATAAATACATTGGACCATGTATAGGTCGGTGGGATAAGCTAGGGAAATCAGAATGTTCATAAAAGCAAAGTTTAAAATTTAAATTTTTAAATGTAAACGATCACATAAGCATTTTGGAGGGAATTAGTAATTAAAGGGTTTTTAGATTTAGTTAAACCACCAACTGCCTAGAATCAGTTGGGATAGGTGTAGGACAAGCTATTAAATAATCAATGTACCTTTGGTACGGAAGTGGGGAAGTAGAAAAGAAGATAGTAAACTCTGGCTGTATGGTATTGTCTCAGATAGCAAGAAATAAAGCATTGATTTGGTACTGTTTCATTGATCAATTTAATTCTTCATTTCTTAGACTATCATACATATGAATTAGAAAGTTGATTTGGTTCCATTCACTCATCATTGAATGATTTCCACTTTATTTTGAGACAGTTTGCACGACTAACAGTCCATTTATTGGCAGTCTTCTTCTAAATTTCTGTGACAGTTTTGTTTTTCCTTTAAGAAATGACCATCCCATGAGATTGCTGGGCCCTGACTTCATGGGATGGATTATATTAACATGTAAATTAAGATACTAACCCTTGAAATGCAGCACTAGTGCTAAATAATTGAGTTTCTGCAGAAAAGGCAATGAGTTTGGAGAAGAACAATGAAGTGTTCCTTAATGGATTGATAGGTGTGGTGTAGCAGCGAGTAATCTGCTTGAACAAGAGGGGAGTTTTATGTTTTGAGATGTCCTAGGGCATCAAAGTGAAGGTGTTTAAACCATTAGTTGGTCTTCAAAAGGTGTGGAGATAGGTGTTTGTGAAAACCCTATGAAACAAGGGTTTCAAGGTCTTAAAGTGAGGTTTTGAGGGATTTAAGTGGTGTAAGTCAGAGATCTTTGAGATTTGGTCATATTTGGTCATATTATAACTCTGTTAGAAATTTGGAGTGGAAAGGAGTGCAAGGAATCATAGTTTCTTTGTAAAGTGCTTATTTTTTATGCCATTTGAAGGGCACATTGTGAAGGAAGTCTAATCTGATACAAAGAAGTCTATATTGAAAATTTGATATGTTGTGTAACCCTAAAAAGGGTATCTGAAACTATAGTTTGTTCCTTGAGTTGTTTGAGAAAAGTCAGAGAAAATGTGTGAAAACTGGTTCAGTAGGGCTAATAGGGCTAGAAGGCAGATTTGAGGGTTTTGTCTATTGGGTGTTGCAAAGACTATCAAAAGTGATTGATTCCATGGCAGTCCTAAATAATTCTATAGTTTTTATTCCATTTTCAAAGGTCCTTCTAATTTTAAAATGAAGCCCTAGGCTAGCTAAGTGAGGAACAGTGAGCCAGGGTCAGACAGACAGTTAATTTCTTGGCCACATTCACGATTGATTTCATGAAACTAATGATATGGTTGGATAGGGTGTTGAAATACCTTTCTAATGGTATATGGTGCAGGTGTGTTGGTGATGTTTTGACAGGCCTTTGAAGTGGAAAATTGTTTGCAAGTCTGAAGCGTTGGAGACAAGCCCTCAACTAGGGCCTAGTAGTTTTGTACGTTGTGAGTGTGGAAAAGAACTAAAACTTTGGCATTTGGAAGAACAAAAGGAGTGGTTTAAGATTTCCCAAATTTTTTATGGATTTTTTTGAGAGTTTTGAGAAATAAAACTTAAAGTTGGTGAAATTGTCATAGGAAAACCCTTGCTACACTACCCTCAACTAGGGCCTGATGGTAGAGAGGGCTAGGGGTGTGATAGAAGTTTATAATTTTGGATTTGGGGAGGCAAGAAACATTACTTGAAGATTCCAACAAATGTTGGTGAGGTCATTAAGGGGAATTACAGACTAAGACCCAAAAATAGTCATACTACCAGTTAAGAAACCTGTTAGTGTTTACACTGTTTGGAATAGTATCAAGGGTACTTAATGTCTACATGTACTTGCTAGAGAAGATGTCAGAGGTGGATTTGGGGATCAGTGAAAGGTGTTAGGGGTCTTATGGGTAACTTGGAAGTATAAACATAGCAGGGGGTAAAGGTACTTGAAGAAGGGTTGTAGAGTCCTTAGTAAAGAAGGGCTAGTTGATGAGATTGGGGTAAGAATCCACATTAAAGAAGTCATCATACCTTTGAGGCAGGTGATAGGGTGGGACTTAGGAAGTCCTTGGGTGGATGAATAAGGGATCCATTGGATCGACCTAGGAAGATTAGATAACAAAGTGTGAAAGGTAACCCTTGTACCTAGAACCCTCTGCATCACTCCTATTGACAACTAAGGTCCTAATCCACATGGATTGACCCTTAACAACACCTACACACACTTGTATCAATTAACCATAAAAATCAGCCATCAAGTATCAATCAAGACAACCTGCAATTATGTGTGCTCTGTTTTAAATATGCTTTAATTTAGAATATCAAACATTCAGAATACCACGAATACCAAGGTAGCTTGTTTACCTCAGTGAAACAACTTAGAAATCCCCAAGATAGTGAGATCTCAATCTAAAATTGCCATGGTATAGTCCAAGATTGCATCATAATGTTGAGAAAAAAACACAATTGGATGAAGAGCGGTTTCATCTTCCCAAACATAATTTAGCATCAAATTCATGTCATGGATCAAAATTAGACATGAAATTTCAGTTCCATCCCTTTGGCATTTCCTTCTAAGAGCTTGAGAGTAGGTCATTAATACCATATACAATGAATTTGATATTAAGCTTTTACTCATTTGCTTCTTTGACACCATGTATATCAATGAAGAACTTGTAGTTGAACATACCACAGTTGTCAATGAGCTTGTACAAGAAGAGGTTATATGTAATGCCCCCTTATGAGATTTCTTAAGGTTTTGACCATAGTTGTATGGGTATTCATACCCATACCCCTAGGATGCATACCGAGTACTGGTACATGTATCTTTTACCAGGTACTCAGTAGGGATCATCATAGCTAGGGACCTTGATTAAGATTTCTAATTTTCGTTTCAGTTTTTTGTTTGCAAATTAGCTTGTTGTTTATCAAGTTTATTTCAATATGGAATCACTAATCGGTTTAAAACTTTGATATAATGATTGTATGACATTTCAATTTGTTTACCTAATCTTCAAAGATAATATCCAACAGTAAACTTTATCACTGTTCTTGTTTTGAAAACTCAATGTCATATTTTTAGATTTTCTATAAACTATTAAATTAAATATATTTTTTTCCTGATGTACCCAAAGTACCCTCATCTCCTATATTGAAAAAATAGTCGTACCCACACCCATTCATGTCTCCAAAGTACCCAAGTACCCCCATCTCCATGCAACCTTAGAACTTTTGACTAATTTCTTAAATTACAAGGGATTTCTCTCTTAATAGCTTACACCTAAATCTTAATTTGGCTTTAATTGAATGTATTGTGTATGATTTGTGAATGTGTAAGTATCAATGTCCTATTTTCTATGAACTAGACAAAAAAGAGATTGATTACTGCAAATGTCCTGTATCTTGATGTAACGCAAGAGTATATTGTCAAACAATATTCTAATATGATTCTTGATGATGATATAACTGCAATGTAATGGAGATTGCCTTTATTGATTCTATATTCGAAATGCTTATGCAAAATAAAGGTTGGTGAAACAAAGACAAATCTGAATATACATGAAATCATTTATTTTATGCTGGTCTGGATAATTGCTGATGTAAATAAGTATTGATCTGATAAAGATCGTGTTGATATCAATATCGATCACTATGTGAAAATAATGGAATTATCAGATAGCTATGGATGACTACCCCTTTCTTGAATTTCTGATGTAGTATCTGATTTGTATATACAAGAGAAGTTAAAGGAGTTTTTGGTCGTTGGATAGTTTGGAAAGGGAAAGGAAGATTATAAAACATGGTGTAGAGGAATGTACCAGGAGGTGTTAAGGATCTCAATGTAAATGCTTTGAAGAAATCAATAAAATACATTAGTTCTCTGTTGCTTTAAGTCTGCTATAGAACAGTGAATGTTCTTTGTTCCTATCATTGTTTTGTGCAAAGTTTATTTGTTTTAATGCTTTCATCTTGATTCACCAAATGTATTAGAATGTTTTAAGGTACTTTTCATCAAAAGAAAGTCATTTGATAAAGGTTTTTGCTGCAGTAAATTAATTGACTGTCACTGTCATGTGACATAGATAACATTCTGATATAAATTCAAGGATTTTACCTCTCCCACTGCTGTAATGGATATGTAACTTGTGGGAAAGGGTTTTTGAATGTCTAATGCATTTATAAAATGAGGTTGTGTGTAGGAATAAGCAGGAGGATGGAGAAGAAGGTCTCTAGTTGAGACAAAGTGCTATCTTGGGAACACAAGGTGTTTGGACCAGGCATGGTATGGAGATTCTACCAACATGAGGGGTATATTTTATGACATAGAAGGTCATGTTAGGACAACACTTAAGAAGCCTTATAGGGTACAAGGGTGGAATGAACAAGATATTTTGGACATCACTGAACGAGCATGTATTCCTTTTAGAATTGGTGCTTATGAAGATGTTTTGTGGTTTGATATTGTTCCAAAGATGGAATGCCATTTGATCCTTGGGAGGACATGGCAGATGGAAAAGAGGGCAGTACATTGTGGAAAGGATAACACATATACTTTCAGGCATAAGGGGCAGATGATAGTAATGAGTCCATTGAAGAGAGGGCAAGGAACATGGCAAGTGCATGGTCACATTGGTGTGATGGAATGGATAGGTTTTTTAGAACCTAGAAGGCAAGATGATGAAGCAAGAGTAAAACAAAGTGTTTGTGAAATCAGAGATGAGGAAGTGGATCAACCTAAGGTCCTAGTGAAAGAGGATATGGTGAAGGAGTGTCCATTATAAGGACAAGATGTTGAAGGAAAGAACAAAGAGGTTGCACGTGTGGTAGATAATTACTAGGGATATCAATGCTTAGTTTCTTGCTACTCATTAAGATACTCATGAAATACGTTCATCTCATTTCTAATTATAATTATAAGCTAAGCACCTAGCCCAACATGCTAGACCAAACATTGGTAACTAATTGAGTGTGGTGATGATGCTTTGACTGGCATATATAGTCCCAAGGTAAGCAAGATCCAGTTTGCACTTAGACAATTTAAATCTAACTTAAAGGTTTCCATATCTAAACATTTTGTTAGCTTTTTAATAAAATTAGTTGAATAAATATGAATTGATTCCTTTCACATATTAAATTTATCCTGAGCATACCAAAAGCCTCATGAAGAGATGAAACAGGCACATTTAAAAGTAACTAACATAATCTGATTTACATCCTTTCAGCTACTAAATTTAGCATGGATGTACCAAAAGTCTCAAGAAAAAGTTGAAACAGACACATTTAAAAGTAAATGAACATAATCTGATTTGCATCCCTTCATGACTCATCTATTAAATTTAACATTAATGTACCAAAAGACTCAAGAAAAGTTGATAGAGACACATTTAAAATTAAATGAAATAATCTGCTAAAAGCTAAATCATGTTTACTCAATAATGCATAAGTAGGCAAGTAATCTCCTTAATTCAAGCTATGCTTAAGGCATAATTTGCACCAAGTTATAAAACTATTTTCATATACAACCCATTACCACCTAGTCTAGAAGGAAAATTCTCATGTCAAGAATCTCAACATGTCAATCATATTACACTGAAATCAATCAGATGCAACACATGCTCTAGGGAACTGGGACTAGACATCTGACAGGATAAATGTATGACAGCAGCAGAATGGCCGGATGGTTTTTTATTTAGAACACCTTGGTAACTTGTCTAGAATGTTCAATCTCTTTATGATCTTCTTTCGATGTTCTATTTGTGCCTAATGGCTAGGATGATTTTATAATTCAAATCCTTAAAAAATGAAAGCACAATAATTTTAAAAAGATACATGCAGGTGGTGAAGTGCTCTTCTTTGGAGGACATTTTTCACAACTGCAGTGGTTGTTGTAGTACTGCGAGCATTCATTGATTATTGTGGAAGTGGAAACTGTGGGCTTTTTGGAGGTGGAGGACTGATAATGTTTGATGTGAGTTCAGTGACTATAAAATATATGGCTATTGATCTACTTCCAGTAGTGATATTAGGTGTCATTGGAGGAGTGGTGGGAGCAGTATATAACTACCTTCTTGAGCATACTCTGAGAATATATGCCTTAATCAATCAGTAAGTTCTCCAAGGCACAAAAAAAAAAACTTCATATTAGATTGTGGCTAAAGCAATGAAAAATTGTATGTTCCCCTATTCTTCATTTTTCTCCGTGGCATCTTTTCCCCTGCATACATGTGGACTACTTTCTTTTCTGGACTTTTAGGTCGCATGCAGTCAAGAAACCTCCTTTATCTAATAGTACTATTTACCCCATTAGTATACTTATTAAGAGTACTTAACCTTATTTAAGAATTACAAACTTTTCTTAATTTTGTACAGAACATGGCGATGAATGACATAGTTGTGTATTACTGATATAGGAGAGGGCCAATATCCAAAATACTCCTTTCATGCACTATGGCTTTGTATACATCCTGTTGTATATTTGGACTTCCATGGCTTGTAGCATGTACACCATGTCCAGAAGGAAAGATGCTCAACCACGAATGTCCCAATGTTCACAAAATAGGGAACTTCAAGCAATTTCATTGCCCTGCAGGCTATTACAATGACCTTGCAACTTTGTTTTTCAACACAAATGATGCTACTGTTAGAAATATATTCAGTTCTGGCACTGGAAATGAGTTTCATTTGACATCATTGATGCTCTACTTTGTTACAATTTTCATATTGGGACTAGTAACATATGGACTTGCACTTCCATCAAATCTCTTCATACCTGTAATCTTAATAGGCTCTACATATGGCAGAGCACTTGGTAAGTTGATGGGATCATTTGCAAACATTGATTAGGGACTTTTTACAGTGCTTGGTGCAGCCTCTCTTCTAGGAGGGTCAATGAGGATGACAGTTTCACTTTGTGTGATCCTTTTGGAGCTCATAAACAACTTATCCTTGCTCCCTTTGATTATGATAGAACTCTTAATTTCGAAGACAATAGTTGATAGCTTCAAAAATAGTGTCTATGACAAAATTGTACACTTGAAAGTTGAAGGGGCTTCCGTTATTGGAAGCACATCCTGGACCATTTATGAGTCAACTCATTGCAGGGGATGCTGTCATAGGTCCACTGGTAACCCTTCACAGAATACAAAAGGTTTCAAACATTCTACAAATTTTGAAAAGCACTAAGCACAATGCCTTCCCAGTCATAGATAAAACACCATACTCAAAAACACCAGTCTTGTGTGACCTTGTCCTTAGGTCACATCTTCTAGTCTTATGGAAGAAAAAAGACTTCCACAATTTTGAGCAGAATGCAGTTGTTTCTACAGGGTTGAACCAGAAGCATTATCTGGAGACTTTGCAAAGCTAGGCTCAGGAAAAAGGCTCAAGATTGAAGGGAAAGAAGTAAGTGCAGAGGAAGAGGAAATGTATATGAATTTGCATATAGTCATAAATACTGGATATTCTATAGTTGGATATATCCTGAAAATATAAATATTCATTGAACATACCTTCAATGCAGAGTTCTCTTGCGCCCAGAATTGATCCTTCAATAAAAACTTCTCATCGCTCTCTTGCACCCAGCATTGAAGCTTTCTAATGCGCAGGAATTGCTGTTTGTGGACACTGAACAGATTTGGAGATTTTATTGCAAAATCTAGTGGTTTCCATTTTGGTTTCTTCCTGCTCTCCTGTGCCCAAAATGCATGCCCCGCTCTCCCATGCCCAAAATGCATGTTTGCCTTCTACGCGCGAAACTCAACCTGTTCGAAAATGGATGATTTTTTTGCTTGTGTATGTCGATCCTCTTTATTTGCAGAGTTTTAGACATTAATAGGATATTCATTTTAATAAAAGACACTTTTATATGGTGATATAGAAATGGTGAGTACTTTTAAACTATAATTTTTTATATTTATTTATTTACTTATTTATACTTGTATAAATATATATATTATTCTAATTAATTTCTAGTTATGATAAATACATTTCAAAAAATAAGTATGCAAACTCCAAAAAACATATATTCATATTACTACCCAAACTTTAGTTCTAAGAAGGCTTGCGATTTTTAATAAGATTAATATTAAAAAACATTCATATTACTATTATTTAACATTTAAAACATATAGCATTTTATTAATAACTAAAATTATTAATATAATTATATATTTTTTAAAATTTTAATAATAGATTATATACTTAATTTTAAAATAATAAATTTATTTATATTAATAATAATTATATTATAATATATAAATATACAATTGAAAATATAAAATTATAATTAAAATAAACATTAAAAATAAAAAATAAAAAATAAAAAAATTTATAAAACTTAAAATTTAATCTTTAAGTATTGATGTTCCCACATTATATCTTTTAAATATTAAAAATTTGAAGTTAAACATACTTTTAAATTAATTATTTTAATGATTAAAAATTTGGATGTAGTTTTCTTTTATCAAAATGGTACCATTTTTTAGAATTCAAAAGTGTGATGCGAAAATTAACTACTCTGACATATACGACATAATTGCACTGACATACTCAACATCCATGGAGAAGCATGCAAAACTCCGATGCAAATTTTTGGCTCTATAGAAAGCACCTTTCTAGCGAGGATGAATAAAACTACTTAGTATTCATTGCATTTTGGTAATACTTGTACAAAGAGGAACATGTCTCCTATAAAAATGAATGGAGCAATTAGCACTCATTGCATCTAAGTGATGCTTGTAGATGAAAGTCTCCATACTTCACCTCTGGAAGCATCACCTGGATGTAATAAGTGCCAAGTGTTTAGTTCATTCTCAAAAGAGATGGGTTCTTATTAACCACAATTGATGAAACATCCAATTACTTTGACTCAAAAACTAAAAAGTGGAGTTTTTATCACTAATGTTTTGGGTTCTTATATTGGTAGATATGAAATTAGAGTCTATTAAGCTTACTGAGTTTCATATCTTGTCTTTCCTTTCGATTATCATTAATCACATCATATTCTATTTTTCTTACAATTAAATTCATATCTTGTCTTTCCTAATTTCGATTTTCATTAATCACATCATATTCTATTTTTCTTGTAAATAAAATTTGATTTTTTTATAGATCCCATCAAATGTGTAATTTTTATAATTATTAGAACAATTTTGAATGCATTGCATTCACTTTTTCAAATTTGTGGGAAATTTTAGTCTCATTTTCAAAAGTCTTTCAATAGAATATCTATATATACTTTTGATTTATGTTAATATCATATTTTCACACTTTACTTTATTATATAAAAATTTATACACATTTATGGATTTTTTTCCCCTTTTCTCCTATAATATATTACATTGACCATGACACATCTATATATGTCAACCACCAAATATTGTACTATGAGGTGATTTGGATTCTCATCATGATATTGCAAGCAATATAATTATACTAATTTTCAATCCTTATAATTATAATTAAGGAAAAGTGGACTGGACTGCAGTCGATTTTAATGTAATTAGTCGAACTATTATTTGTTAAGACCCGTACAACAAATTTTGTTAATTATAATTTGGCTATTCCTTTTGATAACACTATCTCTAATTCTTGTTTATCAATCGGTTTTGAAATCACCAAAAACCAAGATTTATGGCATGAGAAGGACCGTGTGCATATAGTTGCTCACACAATAAGCCTATTGACGAGAAAGCATTAGTGGTCAATTGGAATTTCTAAGTCTATGATATTATATTCAAATGTTATAATTATAAATGAGGTATAATCGTTCATTTAGTCATTTTGTTTAGGTGACTAATTATGTAGTCATTAATTTAATCATTTATTTAATAATTTTTTTTTGGGTAACGAATTATTAGTGACTAGTTATTTAATCATTTAATTAGTCATTTATTTGATCATCTGTTTAGTCATTTTTATTTGTCTACACTTGTGGTTTTATCTTATGATCAAATTAGTCACGTATTTAGTCATTTATATTTGTGAAGTACAAAACATTAGTGGAATATGATCAATTTTAGTCATGTGACTAAAATTTTTAGTCATGTAGTCACATATTTGCCAAATGTACTAGTGAATGTCATGATACAATGTGAGATACAAAAATCTAGATCAAGTCCCAGGATATGTCTCTATACATCTATCTAACCTAAACCTAGGACTCGCTACCACCATCATGTGGACTTGGTGGTGGAGGAGGTGGTGCTACATATGGTACCATATCTAATTTTCCAGCTATCACTGAGTAGGGAGGAGCTCTCTGACCTACTGGTACTACCTGTGTATAGAGCCCATGATAGTATGCGGCTCGCGCTACCTCTTTTCGGCTCTTTGCAATGGCACCCTGTAGAGCTTTCTCTCGTCACTCTATCTCAGCCCTCAGATCCGTCAGCTACTACTCTCTAATCACTATGGTGATGCGTAACTGCTACATCTTCATCTCTAGAGCTTGGATCCTGGCTCTCAGGTCCTCTCCTCCTGCAAGTTGATCCTGCCTAATGTGGCGAGCTGGTCTCCCCCCGTCATCACCCTCATCTGTGGAACCCTATCCCCATGGCCATTTTTGGCCACCTGATCAAGAGCTCTATCCAGTCTCTCTCCCTCTCCCTCTCCCTCTCCCTCTCCCCCCTCCATCTCCTCTATCCCCATCATCCCCCTCATCTCCCTGTGCCACCGGCTGTGCATCAGGTACAGTGAATCTAGGAAATGGAGCCCGCCGCCACTCTGCTTTGTAGGCTGCATCAGCCCCTACATCTACCATGTCTGGGAGGTAGTCCCATGGCTCCCTATGAATCGCCACCATATCCTATACTGCCTATTGGTAATCTAGCATCGGCAGCCAACCCTGGCCCTCCTCATCTCTCGCCTGAGCATAGGTAGTGGTCTCAGTAGATACCCTCTACTGGCACCCGAACTGTCTCCAGACATGAGTAATAACAAACCTCTCCACAATGTTTGAGTGTCGGCCTACCAGTGATGGACTACATAGCATATAGCTCAGCTCATCCTCTGCATCACCCCATGCCTCCACATCCTTGTATGGCCTCCACTAGAATGAGGTGAGCTCATCTAGTACCCTCTTGTAATATATCACATCCCCGCTATGAGGCTGTGACAACAACCCTCCCTATCTGTAGATAAAGGGATGTCTCCTCTCCCTTGACTGCACACATGGACGTACCACAGTGATGTGCTCCCATGCCCATACCTGTGCTAAGATAACACCACATGCCCAGGTCCTGCTCTCCCAATAGACTATCTCATGGAGCTCATGGTACATATCGACCAATATGGTCGGGCCCCATGCCATCCATCATGGGTGTGCCACCAGATCCACCAACAACCTACCCCATGCTAGTGAAAAACCCTTCTAACTCCTATCAGTGATAAGGGTCTGTGCAATAATAGAAGCAACAATGCCAGGCACTTAGAAGTCCCTGCCAAAATCATCCATCAGTCGATCCCAACTGATGTGTCTGTCAATAATGGTGACATTCTAGAACATGCCCTGGATGGCCTATCATCCCTCGGTAGGATCCTAGTCATAGTATACCTGTGGCAACAAACAGTCATGTCAGTTTCTATTATATGGAAGCTTTACAACTATGACTATCTATAAACATGATTATACTTACAGGATCACCATGGCTAGGCACTCAAAGAATCTGATAGACATCCTCCAAAGTGATCGATGCCTCTCCAGTAGGTAGATGGAAGGTGTTGTGCTCATTGTTCCATCTCTCGGCTAGCACAGTCAACAACCCATGGTTAGCTCGAATGTGGGGCAACTTCAGCAAGTAGCCAAATCCCATCGCTCTCAAGTCTGCCCGACCTAGATCATCTAGATCTCAAACATATCATAATCCAGTCACTCGAGGTGCTCTGACCAGTAATTCTGGGAAGAACTCTTGCAATCCATCAATCCAAAGCCAGATGTCAGAACATATCATGATGGATGTATAAAATCAGTACAACATATCTTAAAAAGCAAACATTGTCTACACCCATGTCATTTTTGCTCAAAAACACTAAAACATGTCAAATTTTTAAACTATGGGATACTATTTTTTTTGATAAAGTATCATACAATACTTTTTCTTATAACAAGGTGATAGTATCTTGAAGTGCGATACTTCACATAGCGTCACATGACATTTCATCTGGTATCGTGCGATACTAGACTTAATGCCGGTGTGATAATATGTTGACCCACGAAGTATCGCACGACATTTTCCTTCAAAAGGTGCAATACTTGCAAAAGATCATACGATCTTTCACCCAGGTTAAAAATTTGAAATTTTTCAAAAATTAAAAACATGTTTCAAAATGCATTAAATGCTCATAATGACTCAAAAAGGACAAGTTTTTCTGAAAACATACCGGGGCACCATACTGTGGAGGTTGGTTGTGTAATCAGGCACGCTCAAATCGATGCCTGTGAACTGGGACTGCTGCTTGCTGGGCCATTTTCTCTCTCTAAGCTCTTAAGATTCTCAAATTGCTAAAAGAGAAATGATTTTTGAAAATGACCTTTTTACCCCTTTTATAACATTTACACTTTTTTAACCTAATTTTCAAAACACCTAGGAATTGCGCAAAAATTGCACCCCTAGCTAATTTCGACGTCTTGGATCCATTTTTGAGATTGAAATCAAAATCCAAGTTTATCTTGATAGTCAAAATTGCATTTCAAAATTTTCACCCTCTTCTGCGCAGTTGACTGACCATTTGAGGCCTGATCCTTTGATCTTTGTTGGGGCACCTTCATTTCTTCATCCCCATCTCTTTCAAACTTCTAGTTTTTCATTCACCTTCATTCTCTTCATCTCTCTGAGGTTTGACTTCTCTTTTATCCTATATCTTTCTCAGTCAAACCAAGTCAAACTAGGGAATCTCTTCATTTCTTGATGGTTATCCTATCATCTTTCATCTTTGATTATGATTTCTAGTGACTTGATCAAGTTTATCAATTTGTTGTTCTCCTCTACCTAATTTTGATTTCGATTTCGAGGGGGCAGTACCTATCAGCTTTAATCTTTGATTCAGCTTATCAATCAACTTAGCTTGAGATTCTTATCTCTTATTTCAGACTTGACAATTACTTATATACAACGGTGATTGGCCTTGTCTTTCAGCTTATGCTTATGCTTTTCCTGATATGTTCCCATTTGTCGAACACATGTCTGAATTGTTTTGTGATCCCAAATCAATCTCACATTTCAATTCCATTCTTTGACCACATGTGATCCCAAATCAATCTCACATTAGTCAAAGAGGGGAAAATGTATGCACCCTAAAATGGTCGCCTAGACTTTGGGCCCCCATTTAGCAATTTATCAAATCCCTGAATCAATATTCTAAAAAAATCAGCATTTTTCAAAAATATCAATTTCCTTGATCAAATCCTATTTTATCATTTTCAATTATTTGCCTTGGGCTAACCATTTTATCTTAAAGTCTTTATTTATTTAAAAGGAATTTCCTCCCCTTTTATTAAATAAAAAGCCCCCACTTTTCTTCTTATCCTAAGTTGCACAAATAAAGCATTATTATTTTATAAAAAGAAGAAAAACACTTTTTGTCTCATACGGACACAAAAGTCAACTCTTATTTTCTCATTGGATGATATTTGTGCACATGGATTGCTCCTTTTTCAAGCTCCACCCTTGATTAAATCTTTTTCCTCTTAATCTCCATGGTCCATTCTTTCTCATTTCCTTTAAAAGGAGAGCTCTCTTCTTATTCTTAGATCCATCTTTTGAATACTAACCTTATGCTACAGGATTTCTTAGAGAGTTTAGAGCTTTTGGAGATCATTCTTTCATTCTTGCATTCTAGTTTTATTATTGCATCATACCTTTCATGGCATCTAGCTTAGTTTCCTTTATGCTTTAGATTAGCTCACATAGCTTAATTAGCAAGGGTTTGTAATACTTTCATTTCATAGTTTAGCTTGCATCTTCATTCTTAGCATAGCTTCCATTGCATTGCATTCTCATTGTTGATTCTTGAAGATATTGACATTCTTGCCCTTGTCTCTTTGAATCTCCCATTGTGTGGTTTACTAGCAAGGTTGCATGCTTCCATAGCTCTAGCTGAGAGCACCATCAACATCCTTGTGACTCCATGCCTAGGGAGCTCTAGGTCACTTTCTCAAGGTTTCCCATTGATGGATTCCCTTGGAAGTAATGACTTAGAGAAGTGCACTATTTAGTGTGTACAGTATGGCCCTATGATAATACTCATATGGGACTTGTGGGGTCCCAAGGTTTCCATTTTGCCATTTTTGGGCTTGGGATTGGGCATATGGCTTTTGGAATTGTTCCATGTGACTGGACTGCAACTTTTCTCACTTGTATATTTCTATTCTTTACTTTGATGATGTTATAATGTGTTGTTTAAGATGGTTCAGTACTTGGTATTGTTTCCTTATGTTCATGTGTTTATATGGTGAGGCTAGGACACATCTTGAGGGCTTGAGAGCACAAGAGGGTTCCCTAGACCTACAAATTGAATCATTTGAGATGCACATTGGTTTCTTGGCTTGCATGTGTGTGGGTAGGGGACTAGGTACCCTAGGTGAGTAGCTCACCATAGGTGTTGGAACCCAAAGTGGTTGCCAGATGATCCTATGGGCGAGTTAGTAAAAAGTGATAACCTAATAATGAACTTGGGATAGGGGGGTTTTCAAAAGATAATGAAAGACACATAATTAAGTCCACATAGTCCAGTTGGAGTATCAGGACCATAAGTAACTACCAGGGTGTATCCCTATTTAGAAAAGGGGGGACCATGGTTACATGGTTTCTAGGGAGGATCCCAATATGCAGGATATGTGATGACACTCACCTAAATGGTATGCTATGATTCAACCCTTGTGTATAGTAAAGTGATATCTTGTTATATATTTTCTTTTGGTTTCCAAGTTATTGATTTGTAAAGCCTTAGGTTACTTTAGGTTTTGTGAGTATCTTGGTTCTATCTCCTAGGACAGGGGGTGGAACTTCATAGTTTCACATGGTTGGGTGGAAAATATCTTTCGAGGTACTATTTGTGGTTCATGACTTGGATGTGTTCAGTTTTCATGCAGTGATAAATATCTCTAAATTGTTTATCATGTATTGTTGAAAAGAAATTTGTAAAGATATCTTTGTAAGCCTTCAAGCCATTCATGTAATTATTATTGTATTGAAAGAAAAAAGCAATGTAATCAGGGAGGGATAGTTCTAGGGGTTTTCAAGGGATTTATTTGAAGGTTCTAAAGTTGAAATGAAAAGTGTAATATTGTATTTCTATCTCTTCTATGTTGTAAAGAAAAAAAATGTTTCCTATATGAATGTTTAAATGTAAATTGAAAAGGAAGTTATTCAATGTGTAGGCAAAGAAAATGAAAATAAATTTTGAAGTAAAATATATAGTTAGGAATGAAATATTACTCTCTTACTCTTTCTCTTAAAATCTAAAATGCAAAAGTAAAAGAAAAATAAAATGGAATTCATTTGATTAAGTAATGAAATGCAATGCTTGATATTGGTAAATGAAATCATTAAGGGAACCTTAAGGAATGTACTTATGAATGTTAATAATGGAATGTTAGAATGTAAAAAAAATTGTTAGTTGTAATTTTGGGTTAAAAGACTTGATTCCTTATGGGTTCCCTAGCGGGGACATTACAATCTACCTTTGTCAATTGAGTGTTCCTTCCATGACATTAGTCTCAATGTATCTTTATTTGTGTTTGTACTCTCTCAGCACTTTCAATATTCCTGATTCTTCTTCAGCATGGAGTTCATATTTGAGATCCTTTTCAGTGTACCTATCACCTCTCCATTGTTAGTATTATGGGGTGGTTTATACTATTGGTTCTTCTGCTTCCTTGGTTCAATAGAGTGAGCTATGTATTCAATATTTGTTCCTATGTACTAGGTGGATGTAGTGGCTGGGTACCTATGCATTTTGGTGAGATGGATCATTTACCATATGGACGCTCTTTCTTTCCTATTTTTTGGAGGCACTCTTCCATCTTTGATTGATCAACTATTCAGGCTTTGGTGTTTTATACCATCTGTATATTCAAGTTCGGTTGTTTGTCTTTTTTTGCCTCTTGATTCAAGTAGTGTCATTTGAGGGCACTCTTCTCTACCTGGTCATGTTCTATTTCAGTGGAGGATCTTTAGATCAACAGTTACTTCTTGACAGAGTTTGTAACTTCTTTCTTTAGTGATTTTCTACATGTTCTTCCTTGTTTATATTTTTTGGAACATTCCCTAGTTTTGGACGCTTCTTCAGTCCTTCAGATTAGTCTTTATCTCTTTTTAGAATTGAATTTTTCCCATGTGGTTTTCTCTCTTTCTCCTCTTTACAGAGACTCTCTTTTGTACTTGGGTACCTTATCAGGCCTTTTGTTGTCCGGACCCATTTGCTTTCAGTAGTTCTTTCTAGGTTTTTAGCTTCTCCCAAAGTTTATCTTAAGGGGGGGTGTTAGAGTAATAATTTATTTTCTTATTAATTAAATCACATTGATTTAATTATTAAGTCATGTATTATCTCTTTCTACTTAAGTTAAGCTTTAGGCATATATTAATTAATTATTATTTTTAGTTATTATCATGCAACATAGGTTTTTCTCCTTTGTATTCGTAACACATTAATTTTAATTGATCATAACTTCTTTTTTTTTGAACATCAAGAATGTCTCCTCTTTCCTGGATCCTTATGTTCAGGCATCCATAGCTTTTTATTCTCTCTTTCTATGATAGGTTTTTGCATGCAGGTGTTCTTGGGAGTTGTGGGTTGTTTTCTCATAAACTCCAATAGTAATGTATGAAGCATAATGGTCATTATGAAGACAAGTGAAGGTGATGAAAGATTGATAATCTACAACTGATTGAATATCTTGATGAAAATAATGGACAAGTGAAAGACAGTAATTGATGGTCACAGAGCTACTAAAGTACTTATAAGTCAATTAAATCAGTCAATGTATTGTCATTGATGTCAACTAGCTTTGACTGCACTCATCATGATGGTTACAAACATCTAAAGAAGGAAAATGGTAAAGGAATGAAATATCTACATGAAGATGAGATGGATATGAGAGATATGGCTATGGTATACATTGGGTAACTTATTGATAAGTCTATGACATCATGTTGATGACTTGATTACTTTACATGATCTTGTTATGTATTAAAGATCTAGACTGAACAAGTTTGTGTGGTTGGAAAATGAAGATTTCAGTATACACTGAGCTAGTGTAGTGTATATCGAGTATAGTATTAACCAAGTAGGTAATCACTGACACATTCTGGTATTGACTGAGTGAAAGAAATAAATAAAGTTTATAACAACCGACTGAAATGATGAGCTGGACACATGCTCATGATTTTGAGGTAGAAGATAATGTTTGTTACAATGATCTAACGGATGAAAAAATTCAAGATTGATTGAATGAAGAAGGATGAAACATGTTAACAAAATAACTACCGAGGAAGCTTAAAGTGACAAAACTGAATGATGAAGATTAAAGAGGAAAAATCTATGGATGAAAAAAAAATAGTTTATGATGTCTATATAAGGAGACATGGGATTCATTATTGAGTCTAGGATTTTTGATACTATAAGAGAATTCATGTGAAAATGATTATTTTCATGCACCACTGATCAAACTGGTTGAAGACAGAACCAAGTTGAACCGCAGACACTACCGAGCATTAAAAAAGCATACACCAAGTGGAATAAAGTTGGAAGATATGAAGGATTGAATTGATTATTGATCAGAGGTATTTTTGAGATTAGCATAGATCTAAAAATCTACAAATCAAAGTTGTATTTGAATTGGATCATTACTGTATCAGTTTAACCATTTTTATAGATAAATCTCTTAACCAAGTGAGACATAACAATATTTTGTATTTCAATATGACATTCAATGAATGTTGATTGTTTTCTTGTTGGACCCATAGTGAATGTTGATCAAGGGAGAACTATTAGTGATAAATCCTCTAACCAGGTCACACCTCATAGTGTGTTTTGTAACCTTTAATAGGATTGTCTCCTAACTGAGCTCACTTCAGAAGAGTGAATTATTTTGGGTTATCGGGCCCAGGTGGTTTTTCCCCTAACAGGGTTTCCACATTAAAAATATATGTGTTATGTGTGAATGATGTGTTGAATTGTTATTTTGTTTTACACATTTCATAACTAGATAAACTGGTGAATACAATATTTAATTTACTGGCAATCAGTAGATGAAGAGAAAGACATAGTTGATTTCTTACTGAGTTGATTATTTGATTGAAAAGTTTTTATATATACATTTGGGATATTTGGGACTGTAGGATAACTAGACTTAATAGATTCACCCCCCCTCTCAGTTATCTAACAATTGGTATTAGAGCATAGAGTTCTTGGAAGGATAATTTTGAAAGACTTAAGCTAAAGATCACAAGATGTATAAGAGAGAGGTGCCAAAGATGAACAAAGATAACTTCTCGACATGGATAATAAATTCATCCAACTAGCTGGACCTTTGACTATTGATCAGATGAGAGATAAACATGAACACAATGTCACAATGATAGAGATTATTGTTGCATTATCAGATGTTGAATTTGAAGATGTCAAGACATGCACTTTTTCTAAACGAATGTGGGACAAACTTGCACTAGTTCACGAAGGAGATGTAAATGTGCTGAGGGAAAAAGATAAGAGTCTTAGAGAAAATTTTGATGACATGAAAATGAAATAAGGAGAAAAAATTTCACAATACAACAACTGAATTAAGGAGATTGTCAATGCTATCCAAGGTGTAGGAGGTATTATTGAAGAAGACACTGTTGTAAGTAAAATTATTAGAACCTTGCTACCTGCTTATGCTATTAGAGTCTCTATAATCCATTAAATGAGA
Organism: Chamaecyparis obtusa; assembly: GCA_027943335.1. NCBI lineage: Eukaryota > Viridiplantae > Streptophyta > Pinopsida > Cupressales > Cupressaceae > Chamaecyparis > Chamaecyparis obtusa. Next base: position 4,694,137 of record BSBK01001913.1, read on the forward strand.
TCAGCTCTGGGTAATCATCTTACAATTGATAGTCTAATTGGTATATTGATTGATTTTGAGTTGAGAAACTTTGATAACAGTATTGTTCCTAATGTTGAGTTTGCATCTTGAAAATTGGTAAATCTAGCAATAAACACATGATAAGAAATGAGAGTGACAATGATAGTGATGAGGATGATCTTGATGAACTTGAAGCATTAATGGCTAGAAGACTACAGAAAGGTAAAGGAAGACCACTAGATGTCCTAACAAGAAAGGAGATGCCAAAGAAAATGAACGATATAGTGAAAGAAATTTTGACATGAGAGATAACCAAGAACACAGAGGCAATCAACCGTATGACAGAAGAAGCAACTGAGACTACAAAGACAAAGGCAAGAAGGTGTGTTACCTTGTTGAAGAGGATGATGACACTAACACCGACACCAACACTGATGAAGACATTGAGGTGGTATTCATAGCTTTGAAAGAAGATTCAGAAGAAGAAGAAAGGTATGTCGAAACAACACTTATTTCTAAAGTTAGCAAGAATGATACTTAGATTATTGATAGTGGTTGTACACATTATATGACTGGTGATGAAGAAAAATTTGAATATCTTGAACATTATAATGGTGGATTTGTTAAAATGGGAAATGATACACCCCGTCTAGTAAAAGGAAAAGGATCTACCTTGGTGAAAAATAAGATCAGATGTGAGAATGCATATTGTTAGGAATAGTCCCAAGAGATAACTAAGATGGGGGGGTGAATCAGTTATCTACAAGTTTCAATTCTTTATCCAATTAAGTATACTTAAACTTTAAGCATAAACACAATGAAAGAAAACTTGAACACAACACCAATAATTTGGTTATGGGGAAACCCAAATAGGTAAAAACCCTGGTGGGAATTAACACCCACTAATAAACTAAACTAGTGTATAATGATCCTTGTTAGAAGATCTTACAACCATGTTAGGATTTGGTCTTTACAATGATTTTAGTATAGTGACTTGGTCAAAGGTTGGACCTTGTTAGGAGTCTTTTATGATTGACCCTATTAGGGGTGAGGACACACTGTCTGAGAGCTCACTGCTCAAAGGGGTGAAGGCTGCAACCTTCTAAATAATAGATACACACTATATTTGGATCTTGGTGAACTACAAGGTAGACCTGCTATCTTGATCAATTCCAATGAATAAAACACTCTATCTTCTCTATCACATAGACCTCTTCTTGATGACATAATACTTCACACTCTCTACTCTGCTCTAATCTTTCATCTCCATGCCATACTCCTAGCGATCACAAATGACCAGCTATAAGTATCTTTCCTCTAAATGATATAATCAAATTAGCCTATTAGAACCACCTTTAAATCATATTATAGAAATAATAACACTCTCTAATAACATCTCGGTCGACTCTACTAAGCACACAACACAAACTGGGACCTGTCCAAATTAATAAGTGTAGATGCACGCTACACACTGTCGGCTCTACCAAATTAGCTCATACTTTATCCTCAAGCTGAATTACATCATGTGCTCTTAACCAAACATTTTTAACTCTTCTCCAATCACTAATCCAAGCATGCATACCAAAATGATAGGCGCAACTCCTGTACCAATATAATCTCTGTCGGCTCTTCTGGATAAACACAGGAAACTGCAACTGGTGAATACTGACTGCATAAATTTACTTCTACTGCACATCAGACTCCATGCACATGAATGTAAAAACACTAACATGTCTCCATCACATATCTAAACATGCAAGGCTCCATGATAACTGTACATACAATCACTCATAGAACACTTCCTGTAACTCTATGAGGAATACTGCTGACACAAGCTGTTACATAACTGTCTGTACTAACAATTAACCTTTGCATCCATGATATCATGCTGATAACATGCCCATACTACATATACTAAAATCTTACTATATAAGTCTTCCATGCATGCTACTTACCATATGTTGTCATCAATGAAAAACATACAGTCAACACTGGCTTGTTGGCAAATCTTCAACAATCTCCCCCTTTGGCATTGATGGAAACATATGGAATGAAAAACACCACCAATCCAAATGAACAATTCTTTTATAAAATTCTCCATTTCCTCATCAAAACTCCCCCAAGGATGAATCCTCCATCTACTACAATATTCTTCAACTTTCTCCATTTCCTCAACTGAAATACTTCAATGACTGAATACTACTCCCCCTTGCTGCTATATATTACTCCTCCTTAATTATTTATGTACTCCCCCTTTAATACTATTTTTCATGACTATATGCTACTCCCCCTTTGACATCAATGGAAAAGGGCACCAAACATTTAAGCACCGGTACTACTCCTGAAGTAGAGTAGTCAACCATCCATCAGTCACTGAGGACTGATGCTCTCTCCACTTTCTCTAATCAAATTAGGGAAGGGAATTACTCCCAACTTCTCCCTGAGGTACTCAAAAGTATCCTTCGATAAAGGCTTTATGAATATATCTGCTAGCTATTTCTTTGTACTCACATAATCCAATTTTACTTCTTTCTCTACCACTTTCTCTCTTAGGAAGTGATACTTAATCTCTATGTGTTTCGTCTTTGCATGCATCACGGGGTTTTTTGACATGTTGATAGTGCTAGTGTTATCACAATGAATAACAATAAGATAATCAATCTAAATTCCTAAATCCTTTATCATCTACTTGATCCAAATAATTGTAGAATAATTCAAAGCTGCTGCAACATACTCTGCTTCTACTATTGACTGAGAAATACAATTTTGCTTCTTACTTGTCCAAGTGACTAGTCTATCACCAAGAAATACTACTCCTCTTGATGTACTCTTTCTATCATCCATGCATCCTACCCAATCTGCATCTGTATATACGTGAAGCTCAACATTCTCTGAATTAGGATACCATAGACCATAATCTATAGTACCCTTCAAATATCTAAATATTCTCTTTACTTCCATGAGGTGACTTTGTTTAGGCTCTTATGCAAATCTTCCAACTATGCCAACTGCATTAGAAATATCAGGTCTAGATTGAGTAAGATATATGAGTTTACCAATCATAGACTTGTACAATGTTATATCTACTGCTGGAGAATCATCTTCTTTTGTAAGCTTGCATCATGTTATCATAAGTGTACCCACTGGCTTGCAATCATCCATCTTGAACTTCTTCAATATCTCTTTCACATACTTAGACTGATTAATGAAAATACCTTTATCTATCTGCTTCACATTTAATCCCAAAAAGTATTTGATAGGTCCAATCATGCTCATCTTAAACTTACTCTGCATCTCCTTAGCAAATTTTGTACTAAGTTTGTCATTACCTCCAAAGATAATGTCATCAACAAATATAGCTACAAGTAGTAAACCTTCAGATGTCTCTCTTATAAATATATTGCAATCTACTACTCCTTTCTTGAATCCAATTTTTATGCTCAATGTATACTTCTTCCTTTAACTCTCTATTCAAGAATGTTGACTTAACATCCATTTGATAAACTTTGAAGTTTTTGAATGTCACATAAGCTAGAAACAACTTAATGGCTTCTAATCTGCTCACAGGTACAAATGTGTCTGAACTATCAATAACTTCTCTTTGCGCATATCCCTTACATACTAACCTTGCTTTATTCCTTACTAATGTACCATCTTCATTCATCTTGTTTCTGAATATCCACTTGGTTCCAATCACATTCTTATCACTAGGTCTTGGGACTAGTTCCCAAGTAACATTCTTAATAATCTAATCTAGTTCTTCTTTCATAGTCATGCCAATCTGAATCATTACATGCATCTTCAACACTTAAAGGTTCAATCTGAGATAGTAAACATACCACTTCATTACCTTCTAAACTCTTTGCTTTTGATCTTGTTATGACTTTGCCACTCTGATCTCTAACGATGTCATTCTTAGAGTGATATCTAGATGTAAACTTTGGAACTTTAGGTGATACTATCTCATCCGCCTTCTGAGTTTCTTCTTCACTTGTTTTAGGGTCATTGAATAATACATCAATACTGTCAAACATCTCTTCAATAAATGTCTCACTAGTGGAAGGACTGGGTTCTTCTTCAATCATAGGTGCATAATCATGATATCTTTCTTGAACCATAAACTTTTCATTAATCTTAACATGATCACTTTCAATGATCTTCTTCAATCTCAAATTAAAACATCTATAAGCTTTTCTTTTAGTAGAGTAACCAAGGAAAATACCTTCACCACTTCTTGCATCAAACTTACCTATTGCTTCATCCCTCTTGATGTAGCACTTACTTCCAAAGATTTTGAAGTATTTCAATGTGGGAACATTACCAAATCATAGCTCATAAGGTGTCTTGTCTGCACTAGGCCTCAATTGTATTCTATTGATAGTATAGACTGTTTTATTGACCGCATCTCTCCAATAGGTGTGTGCAACTTTTCCTTCAATCATGATAGTGCACGCTGTATCAAGGATGATCCTATTCCTTCTCTCTACAATTCCATTCTGTTGAGCGGTTCTAGGTGCACTCAACTATCTATTTATGCCATGTTCTTCTCAGTACTCATAGAATATGTTAGAGGTGAATTCTCCTCCTCTATCCAATCTTAGACACTTTATCTTTAGTCTAGATTCATTCTTAACCTTAGCTTTGAATATTTTGAACTTCTCAAATGCTTCTAACTTATCTTTCAAGAATGCAACCCACATCATTCTAGAATAATCATTAACAAACAAAATGAAATACCTTTCACAATAGTATGATCTTGTTTGAGTTGGTCCACATAGGTCTATATGAATCAGATCCAACTTGTTCTCTATTGAATTATGCTTGCTTCTGAATGAATTCCTCACATGCTTTCCCATCACACATTCCCTGCAAATAGTATCAACTGGCTTTGCTATGCTAGGTAGATCTCTTACTACCTTTACATTGCTTATCTTTACTATGTTATCAAAATTGATATGACATAGTCTTTTATGCCATAGCCAACTATCATCTACTTTAGCAACAAAACAACTTGCTTTTGAATTAAGCTGAAAACATTACCTTTAGTCTTTGAACCTAATGCAATTATTACACCATCCTTGTTGTTAATGATGCACTTGTTGTCTTTGAACTCCAACTAATAACCTTTGTCAAGAAACTACCCAACACTAAGAAGGTTATGTTGCAAACCATCTACATAAAGAACATCACCAGTTTTGTTCTTTCCATCCAAAGTGATAGCTCCTCTACCAATGATAGGTTTAGGAGTGTTATCTCCAAATCTAACCATACCACCTTTTTATTTATCTAGATGAACAAATATGTCTTTATCACCTATCATGTGATGTGAACAATCGCTATCTATAATCCAATCCATCCTTATGTCTGCTTGTGAAATCAATGCTAGCTCTTGTTCCCTTTTCTCATCTTCACGATCCATCTCATCAAAGATCTTCTCCATAATAGCAATGAATCCAATTTCATCTTCAACTGAATCATCATCAGAAACTCCATCACCAACATAGTAACATTCTTTTGTATACTTAGGCTTGTAGTTAGTTCTGAATTTCTTAACTCTTGTAGGACACTTAGATGCAAAGTGGCCAATCTTATTGTAGGATTTGAGAGATACAAATCCACAAAATGCCAAGAATACCTACATGCAAATAACCTGTTACGGGAGAGAAGCAGAAAGAAGCAAAAGGAAAAACTCAGAAGTTATTCAAAATGTGAGAGAAAAATTATAATCCAAGTTAAAGAAAAAAAATTGCAAGGTTCAACCTATAAAGGTGAACAAAACCCTAAAGCCTAAAAATGCTAGGATGCACATTAATAATTAATAAAAGAATTAATTATTAATTCACCTAAGAGAAAGCTTAAGCACTAAAGAGTAATAACTTAACTAATTAAATCAATATGATTTAATTAGTAAGTAAACTAAATATTACTCTAACACCCCCCCTTAAGCTAAGCACAAGGGGTAAGCTAACCTAGCACAACTATGAAAGTAGGAAATGGGTCTCAGAAACAAGGCCTGATTAGGTACCCAATACAAGGAAATCTCTGTAAATCAGAGGCAAAGGAGAAAACCCAGTGGGAAAAACCCCTCTCTAAAAAGAGATAGAAAAAAGCAGAAAAAGAAATGGCTCAAGAGACTCTCTCAAAACCATAAGTACAACCAGCCCCCCCATGAGAGAGGGAAGAGACATTAAAGCCCCCCCGGAATGATGGAACCCCTATGGAAATGATCAAACCAATGGAACTCCAATGCGGAAGAAACAAAGGCACGAAACAAGGAAACCCCTAAATGAGAGGTGAAACTAGAAGGCCTAACTGATGCTCAAAGAAGAAAACACGAGGATCTTGAAAGGGAATCCCCAATGTAGGTGGTATGACAGGTGCTCTGACACTATCAAGAGAGAGGAGATGAATGTCCTCTATAGAATCCTCAACAACTACACCTGGTGGCTCGATGAATGGAGCTGGAGGGTCCGGCAGTGCTCAAGAAGAGTCCTGCTGAAGAGAGGAAACCTCAACAAGATGTGGTGCGATAGTCACATAAGTGGTCTCAAGAACAACACAAAGGTTCAAGTGACTTGCTTGCCACACATGATGCTCTCGCGGAAGAGGAGAGTTGTGCTCTGATAATGGAGATGGTGGACCAAAGTGTGAAAAGGTGTAGAGACGGGTGGAATGATCAACTATCCCTATTGCAACAATGCCTCCTGTCTCACTATCCCAAATGAAGACTGAATCTCTCGTGAACTCAACTATCTTCCCTGACCCACTAAGTTTAATATGATAAATCAAGAGAAGGTTTACAAAAAGAGATGGAACATATAATACATCATTGAATGTGCCATCCTGAATGCCTACAAAACCTTTCCCATAGATTGTCATAATAGTGTTATTCCCCATGAGAATGTGAGGAATAGGAGAAGCCTCAAAAGAAGAGAAGATCTCTGAAGAAGGTGCCATATGGTGAGAAGCACTTGAATCCAATATCCAAGGGACCTGTAAAGGGGATGCAACGGAAGCTCGTAATGCATGACCCTGTCCAAAATCCTATCCAGATGTTGAAGATGTGGAAGAAGACTGAAAAGCAGACCCCTGTGAGGTAGAAGAGGATGGAGAGGAAATAGTGCTCTTCTGAAGGAGAGCTTGCAAATCTGCAATCTGTTTCTCATAGCCATCAAATCTCTTCTGAAAAAAATGTGACTCATCATAAGGTCCCTTCTGACAATAGGAACATGTAGGGCTCTCAATCTTCTATTTCTCCTTCTTAGAAGAAGATGGTGGGCCAGTAGAGTGATGAGAAGAGGAATCAGATATCTACTTTGGCTTCTGCTTCTATGTATCCTGAAGTGTCTTGGCAAGCAATGCCTCTGACTGTGAACCTACAAGAGAATCCATCTGATTGATCTTGCACTACTCACGAGTCAACCTGTCACAGAAAGTCTCAAAAGAGGGCATAACATGTCGTGCACCCAGTGCATCCATAGTGGAGTAGAAAGTAGAAGTGAAAATCTGATAAGGGCCACGAAGCTTTGAGAGTATCAGAAAGATACACTCATCATCTGACTTCATCTTTCCAGCAACCTGTAAAATAGAACGAAGAGACTTGAACTTCATCAAGAAGTCCTTAATGCTGGTGAATGATTCAGGTACCAAGGAGGTGAACTCTGCATCTATCTGGAGAACCCTAAACTCATTCATTGTGCCAAACAAGGTGGAAAAATTGTTCCACATAGCCTTGGGTGTGGTCAAACCATCCAAGTGGAACAACAAACCATATGAAATATTTAGTGCAATGAGGCCCATTGCCTCATCCATCCTATTTCTCTGCATAAGAGCCTCATAAGGCCTCTATAGAACTGGCTGAGCCTCATCGAGGCATGACCATAACCCTTTTGCCATAAGCAATCTGGTCATCTATCCTTTCCAAGTGTGGTAGTTGTGAGGTGTAAGACGGGCGACAGAAGAGTCCACCATTGAGAGAAAGTTGATAGAAGTTGAAGGGTCTCTTTGAAATAAATGATAGAAATAGAATTTGCACCCCCCCACAAAGTATTATACTATCTCCCGTACACTTCAAATAAGTATGTAAGCACACAAAAAAAATAAGGAAAAAAACCTGATTTTCAGATGCCTCCACTTTGACACCAAAAATAGCTGATCAAATGGAAAAAATTGAAAATAAAACCAGCATGGTTGGATTAGGCTAGGAAAGAGCTTTCCAACGATATATCACACTTTGATTTTTTATTTTCAATACCATTTGCAAAAAATTTCAAAAAAACCCCTTGCGGCACCAAAAAGCCACCCACTACGCAGTCAAAACTGCCTATGTAGGAAAAAAGCCATCTTCATACCTTCTACACTTGAATCTTAGTGACTTGTGCCTCAATAATTGTGCCAGGTTCGTACGGCCCTGGTTCCATAAAAAATTGCCACAGATTGCTCCAGTACCCAAAGGTGGTTGGATTTTATATCAAAATTCATCTTAATGATCCTCTGAATCCATTGGTGAGGTCAGTTTTAGCCCAAAATGCATCCAAAAAAAACTTTCCCCAGATCCAATAAAAAAAAACTCTTCAAAAACTTGAACCCCTTAACCTTAAAACCCACTTCAAAAACACTAGAATAGGCAGCATCAGGGGAGCTCTGATACCATGTAGGATTTGAGAGATACAAATCCACAAAATGCCAAGAATACTTGCATGCAAATAACCTATTATAGGAGAGAAGCAGAAAGAAGCAAAAGGAAAAACTCAGAAGTTACTCAAAATGTGAGAGCAAAATTATGATCCAAGTTAAAGAAAAAAGAATTACAAGGTTCAACCTATAAAGGTGAACAAAACCCTAAAGCCTAAAAAAGCTAGGATGCACATTAATAATTAATAAAAGAATTAATTATTAATGCACCTAAGAGAAAGCTTAAGCACTAAAGAGTAATAACTTAACTAATTAAATCAATATGATTTAATTAGTAAGTAAACTAAATATTACTCTAACACTTATTACATGAGAAACATTTGAATGGTAGCTGACCTTCATACTTTCCTTTTCCTTTTGTTTCTTTCTTAGCAATCATAGCAATAATATCATCTATCTCTTTATCTTCATCTTCATCATCAAAATTACTAGAAGTGTTTGAAGATTTCTTACCATGGAATGATGCTTTGAAGGCTATCTCACTTTTTAGGCTCCATCTTCAATCTTGAAATCTCAAAAGCTGAAATTTTGCTGATTAAGGTCTCTCTCTTGAAATTGTTTGTAAGCTGGATGGTTTCATCAAGGATTTTGATCTTGTTTTCATACTTTGTTGTAAGAGTAGTCATCAACTTATCCATAATGTCTTCCTCTAAGATCTTTCCATCATTGTTCCTGATTCCAGCAACTGCTTCATTAATCCTTTGGTTGTAAGCTCTAATGTCTTCTTCAGGTAGCATCTCTAATGCATTGTATCTTTTCTTCCATGTCTTTCTGCACACATTCTTTGCTTGTGTATCTCCTTCAAACATGTCTTCTAGGTGCTTCCATATCTTGTAAGCTGTGTCTACTTTCTTTATCTTTGAAAACTCACTATCAGATAAGGTGCTGATAAGGGCTTCTTTGGCTATTGCATTTTGATGGAAAAAATCCTTTTTCTTGCTAGTAGCATCTTCCTTTGCAAGATCTACTAGAGAGTCGATCTTAACTTCTTTGATAGCCACTTCAAAAACTTTAAAAGCAATGCACTGCAAATGTGTCACCATTTTGTTCTTTCAATCAAGATAGTTCTCTCCATCAAACTTAGGACTGTCTTTTCTAAAGAATGCCATTTGATCAACCTCAAGCTGTTAAGATTTCTCTTCGAGGCACTTGGCTCTGATACTAATTATTAGGAATAGTCCCAAGAGATAATTGAGAGGGGGGGGGGGGGGTGAATCTGTTATCTACAAGTTTCAATTCGTTATCCAATTAAGTATACTTAAACTTTAAGCATAAACACAATGAAAGAATACTTGAACACAACACCAATAATTTGGTTACGGGGAAACCCAAATAGGTAAAAATTCTGGTGGGAATTAACACCTACTAATAAACTGAACTAGTGTATAATGATCCTTGTTAGAATATCTTACAACCCTGTTAGGAGTTGGTCTTTATAATGCTTTTAGTATAGTGACCTGGTCAAAGGTCAGACCCTGTTAGGAGTCTTTTATGATTGACCCTGTTAGGGGTGAGGACACATTGTCTGAGAGCTCATTGCTCAAAGGGTGAAGGTTGCAACCTTCTAAATAATAGATACACACTATATCTGGATCTTGGTGAATTGCGAGGTAGACCTACTATCTTGATCAGTTCCAATGAATAGCACACTCTATCTTCTCTATCACATAGACCTCTTCTTGATGGCATAATACTTCACACTCTCTACTCTGCTCTAATCTTTCATCTCCATGCCATACTCCTAGCGATCACAAATGACCGACTATAAGTATCTTTCTTGTAAATGATATAATCAAGTTAGCCTGTTAGAACCACCTTGAAATCATATTAGAGAAACAATAACACTCTCCAATAACATCTCGGTCAGCTCTACTAAGCACACAACACAAACTGGGACCTGTCCAAATCAATAAGTGTAGACACATGCTACACACTATCAGCTCTACCAAATTAACTGATACTTTCTCCTCAAGCTGAATTACATCATGCGCTCTTAACCAAACATTCTTAACTCTTCTCCAATCACTAATCCAAGCACACATACCAAACTGATAGGCACAACTCATGTACCAATATAATCTCTCGGCTCTTCTAGATAAACACAGGAAACTGCAACTGGTGAATAATGACTACATAACTTCACTTCTACTACACATCAAACTCTGCATCCATGAATGTAACAACACTAATATGTCTCCATCACATATCCAAATGTGCAAGGCTCCATGATAAATGTACAAACAATCACTCACATAACACTTCCTGTAACTCTGTTAGGAACATTGTTGACACAAGCTACTACATAACTGTCTGTACTAACAATTAACCTCTGCATCCATGATATCATGCTGATAACATGTCCATGCTACATATACTCAAAGCTTACTACATAAGTCTTCCAAGCATGCTACGTACCATATGTTGTCATCAATGCCAAACATACAGTCAACATTGGTTTGCTGGAAAATCTCCAACACATATTGGGTGAAGGGACTTAACTATAATTTGTTGAGTGTAGCACAACTAAATAAAATAGGTCACTGAGTTGTATTTGAAAATAGAAAGGTGAAAATCTATGATTAGACTAGAAAGTTGGTCGATATTGGTGAACAATCAAAAGGTAATCTATTTTATCTTGACAATGCTGAAACTTCATGTTTATTGGATAGGACTAAAGATGTGTGGTTATGGCACAAAAGGCTATGTCATGTGAATTTTGACAACATAGTTAAAATCAGTAAGATAAATAAAGTTAGATGCTTACTGAGCTTATCTAAACCTGACCATGTCATGTGTAAACAATGTCAAAAAGGGAAAATGTCAAAAACTAGTTTCAAGAGCAAAAACTACTCATCTAATGCCATTTTGGAATTGGCTCATGCTGACTTGTGTGGTCCTATGAGAACTCAAAGTTATTATAGAGATATATATTTCATCTTTTTTGTTGATGACTACTCTAGGATGATGACTGTTATGTTTTTGAAAGAAAAATCTGAAGCCTTTAAGATGTTTAAATGGTATAAAGCTAAAGTGGAAAGAGAAAGTGGAAAAGAGTTAAAATGCTTGAGATCAGATAGAGGTGGTGAGTTTATTTTTGATAAATTAACTAACTTTTGTAACGAGCATGGAATTAAAAGATAGGTCTCTACACCGAGGACACCACAACAAAATGGAATTGCTGAAAGGAGAAATAGATCTATTGTTGATTGTGCTAGAACACTAATGATTGAAAAAGATGTTGCACAAACATACTGGAGAGAAGCTATTAGTACTATTGTATACACATTGAACAGAGTAAAACTGAAGAAAGATTCAAGCAAAACACCCTATGAGTTATGGTATGGTTACACACCGAATGTAAGTTATTTAAGAATATTTGGAAGTAGATGTTACATTCTGAAAGGTGATAGAAATGTGAAATTTGATTCAAAAGGTGATGAAAGAATATTCCTAGGATATTATATTAAAAGAAAATCTTACAAGTGTTTGAATAAGGCTACTAACAAAATGATTGAAAGTAAAAATGTGAGGGTTGATGAGTTTGCTAGAGAAAAATGATGAGTTTGTTGGATATTGCTAATGCATTGGGGATATTGTTGGATACATTTAATATGTTTAATCACTATGTTGAGTGATGTTGGAATTACTGTTGTTGTCATTTATGTTTTGTCACCGATGTCAACATATATTTCTATGAAGAGAGCCTGCTGGTTATTACAGTGTACGGATTCTGTACAGATGATTGAGAACGTGCGAACACAATTGTGTGTACAAGAAGGTGTTGTGATCTTATATCTAAGATCACATGATATAATATTCCATATTGGTTGAGTCACCACCCAATGTTCCTCTCTGACCCTTACAAGTTCAAGGTTCCATCACAAGAGTTTGATGCTTCTACAAAGCTACAAAAACAACCATAAGTGCATTAAGGTTTCAAACATTGAGACAACTTAGACCAAGTGAAAACATCATGTTTAAGCCTATCTAAGACACAAGATGTCTGATTTCACCAAACCCCCAAATGCATCCTCAACCTAACTTATTCTCTATTATCCCTTGCAAATGAGAAAACATGACACAATTACGAAGGTAGGGTAGATAGTCACAAAGAAAACATAGATTCAAGTACCCTTTTGGGGGGTTCTAAAACATATGAAAAAAAACTTAATAGTTTTTTTGGAACAAATCCAACAAAAAAGGAATGGTAATTTGTACACGGGGGCCATCAAGCCTTGTTTTACAAAGCATCAAATAGAATTCTTAACCATTAACCTGAAATTTTCCCTCCAAAGGTTGAATTAGATCATATATGGATTGAATCACCCATTTTCATGACTTTACAAGACCATTCTTTATTCATTTTTCAAAACCCTCATTATAGTTTAGTAAGAAAGGCCAAAATTACATGGTCAACAGACCAGGACATCATCATTTTAGTTAAAAATAACCTCAGTCACTCCTACACTATAAAAATATTTAAATTCACTCTTTAAACCTTGATTCAACCCATTTGCATGAAATTCTACTAGTGGAAAGTGGCATGCATCCAATTTGTTGTATTTAGGTTCTCCTTTCAAGGGTTTTAGACACAATCATGTAAAATTTGTATTATTTTTCTTATAACTTCATGTAAACCAGTGAAAACTAATTCATAAGAAATGCAACAATATTTTATATCATTAAAAATCACGTCAATATCATTATTTTAGAATACAAATGCATATAAATGACTGTTATAGTCACAACACTGTCAAAAACATGGAAACAATCATGTTTTATTGATTTTTCTTCCTCCTTAATACATATTTGTCCATCCACTACCATCCTTAACATACAAAAGTGGTTTTTAAAGCATTCCTAAGCATATTCAACCTCCTAGAACTCTATATTTACCCATTGACCCTTCATCTTCCTATTTTTTGCACTTTTTTTGCATTTTACATTATGACAACTTTGGCATTTTTTGCAATATTTGACCCATGACCTCAAAATGAACTTATTGGATGTAAAATATACTCAAACTAATTCAACATGGTATATTAGACCTTATTACATGATTAATTACCTTTTGGGGCAACTTGACAACTTTTGCCCCCTATGACAACATTGACAACTTTGTTGTCAACTCTGCACCATGAACACAAAAGTGTTTCCCATCACATTTTTTATTACAAATAACTAAAAAATGACCCATAGGATGTCACTTGACAAAAATCAAGGCATATTTACAAAATTTTCCTCATGGAGGCATCAATGGTCTTGTGTGCCCTTACAATAATTGCCAATTGATAATATGCAAATATGTAGGTTGTCTCGAGTATGACAATAACTATGTGCATTGAATATTGTAAGAGGCTATATCTAATATGTCAATATTGTTATGCTATGAATAGTGTAAAATCCATCTCTAAAATAGTAATATAAATATGCTTCAAGTATGATGTCATTTGCGACTGATCTTTATCTGCTTGCACTAATGTTTGGCAAAGGCAATGAAGCTCTAAACAAAGCGATCCACAAAGGATGTGATATATATTATATTCTCCAATTAAATATCTTCAATGAGATGTATTGAATCCCTTCTTATACTTTTCATGTTGAGTTGTTTCCTCTAAAGGACATGTCCTTATTTCTTCATAACAACATTTCTTCTTATTCACACCCTTGATAACACTAATTGATCAATTCTATTTTTCATTAACTGATGTCTTATTACTTTAAAATTAGTTATTTCTGCCTTTAATTTTCTAAATCATACCTCTTAATAACATATTGAAATTAGGATCATTATCATCATCACATAGATAAATAGATCATCATTGAATGAATCATCGAACGTTGTCTTAATATTGATAATTGCTTTAACTAATGCTAACATCATGTCTTATAATCAATAATCAAAGGATCACTTTGTAATCGATGAGTATTTATTAATTGAACCCTTATAATAATGATTCATTATTTGAAACCATTGTTATGATAAATGTATCATCATCAATAACTGAGTTGCCTTCACATATTGATGAAAAACTTAACATGTCTACAATCAGTTGACTTCTACCTTAGCTATGATTTTCATCGTTATACTATGGTTGTGGATAATGGTCATTGTCTCTATTTGTATTGGCAATTAATCAAACTTTCATGACTGTCATTTTGTAGCTACTCATATGGTTGTGCATTATACCACCTATAATCCTCATCTCTATGTAAGTTTGTATTGGGATCTTCTATTAGTGAAATATTTCATATCAATTGTATAATCTTGTTTATTAATGGTGGAGGCTAAAATTTATAAGTTTTAATCTTTAATTAAAATTTATTAAATCTTATAACTATTACTAATGCAAAGGTAGGGTTCAAGTCAATATCATGTAGGGATATCTCACAACAAAGAGCTCATAATTTTCTCTTAACCCAATCAAGAAGCCATATTAGGAAATCATTCCTCTGTCAATGAAAAGCTCCAAAACACAAACTTCCCTTGGTTTAGTCACCAACCAATGTTCCAATTTGAATCGTACAAGTTTAAGGTTTGTTCACAATAGTTAGATGGTTCTACAAAGCCACAAAACATGCAAAAGTACTTTAAGGTTCCAAATAACCCATCCAACCTCTGAGACATCTTAGGAAAAATACAAATATCATGTTTAAGCCTATTTAAGACTGTAAAAAACACTCATTCATCAAACTCATATATACACCCTCAACCTAGCTTCTTTCCTACCAGCCATTACAAATGACAAAATAGGACACAAGTTCCAAGGTAGGGAAGATAAACACAAATTAATCATAGATTAAAGTAACCTTTTGGGTGTTCTAAAACATATGAAATATAAGGTATAGATATTTTGGAACACATTTACCAAATAATGACTGGAAATTTGTTCATGAGGGCTAATTAGCCCACCTTTTCTATTCATCTATTAGAAATCTTAACAAAAGATCTTAAAATTTCCATCCAAATATTGAGTTATGTCATATGTGGACTGAATCACCCATTTTCACAACTTTACAAGACCATTCTATATCCATTTTTGAAAACCCTTAGCACAACTCAGTTAAATAGGCCATAAATGCAGGGCTAGGAGACTAGGGCATCATTTTTTTGATTGTAAACAACAAATTATACTCTTGTAAACTATATGATATGAAACTCCACTCTCTAAATCTTGAATCAACCAATGTACACAAATTTATAACAATGGAAAGTACCATGAATTCACAACTTTGTATTCAAACCCTTATTACCCTTACTCATGGGACTGTTTTTCAGGAAAAAAAAATACTAAAAATGTGCCCAAAAATTGATGGAATTTGCTCAAACTTGTTGCAAAAGGAAGGAGACTCACCTCTCTATCAAATATAATTAGTTTGACAACATCACCTTACTGCAATGGAGAAATTATTGGTCTTTATTGAATATCATTATACCCCCTTGGTGGGAGGAGTATTTTGTAGGTAGCATAAGTGTGCGTTGAGCTCTTTGTTAGGATGGCAAGCCAAAGGAAATGGAAGCTCTTGATGGATTTGCAAGTGCAAGATGGTGGTGGAAAAGTTCATAACTTCTCATCTAATGATATCACGTGGACTCTAATTTATATTCAACATGACTATAAAGCAAACATGTATGCAATTCCTCTCAATAGATTGGATGCATTCCTCGGTGGGGAATCATTGATTGATGATTTTGAAGCCGCATTTGCCTATAAGAAGAAAAATAAATATCACACAACAAATTGTAAAAAATAAAGCTCAAATATGTATTTGTGGTTACTTGATTGAACCATTTATTTTCTTCATACTTGTTAAAACATTTTTTATATGTGTCCATCCAATAATTTGACACATCCAATTGCAATTATTGGTGTGTGCATGACCCACATGACCATAGGGACAAGCATCCATGTGAGAAATAACCTCAAAAGTTTGAAAAACAATGTGGTTGTTAGTGTCAAGTGAATGTGAAGGTGTTTCATGATATGCCAGAAGTGGCATATTTTATATACAATAAATATTTCATGTAGATGTCAATGGTGAGATTTGTCATGGTGTGGGGGACCCAATGAAGGATCCAAGGTCTCTATTTTCTCCAAACCTTTCAAATGAATTAAAATGTTATATAGAGATTTTGTTGGAGATGGATGTAAGCATTGATGCAATCATTGATAGACATTTATATGATCCTATTTTCACTACCATGTTGAGGAAAAGGGAAAAATTCTTGACACACAAGGATGTCCTCAATGCATTGAGAAGCATGCAGTCCGTTTGAGCACAAAAGGATGCAAATGATGTGAAAAGTATCATGCTATAGAAAACATGTGACAATGATAAATGTTTCCTTTTCAAACAACTAGTTGGTGCGAACAAACCTTGTATTATGGGCATCCAAACTCCTTGGATGCTCCAAATGATGTTCTGACACTCACATTAGTCAATCATCTCAATGGATTTGACTTTCATGACAAATATGTATGAGGTAAGATAACTGAAAGTTGTCCCACCTAATATATTGTAAAATTTGACAAAGTCTATGCATTCACTGATGGAAATGCTTATTGTAATTGGTAATTCATGCAATAACAATTGTAATCATTGTGGTATTTGATGAACATCAGTCCAAGGTTGATGTGGCATGAGCTGTGTCATCTCAAAACAAGATTGAGTACATTTGAGTTTGGTTATACAAGGTTCATAAACAAGGGAATCTTGCAATATTTGATTGCGAAATCAATGCATTTATTACAGACAATGCAAGTATAGAGATCAATGTGATACAATATGCACATGTCTTGTTGCTTTGAAATGTTGAAATGAAATATGTTGACATGTTTTTATTTTATTTTATGGGATTCTTACAAATCATTGTTCATTACAATTAGGTATGTATTTAAATGTCATGTCATCATTTGGCTCTAGCATGTGCATCGAGCATGGCTCAAGAACATGTACAAGTATTTAAAAAAGGATAGAGCTAAGTATTTATTTTTCTATTTAGGGACAATCATGATGGACACACAGGGAAGTGAAGAGACCACTGAATATCAATTCATGCGTTCTTGGATGAATTCAATGATCAACCATGATTTATGGATTACTTCACCAAGACATGGTGTGAATAAGAAGGTTGTATTGATGAGAACTATATGTGAATACATGTCATTGTTTCTGGTTGTTAATTTCTCCAATGTGACATATTTCAAATTGGGCTCAAATTTGTTCTCAAACTTTATTTGCAGTTATGTGGGTGAAGAACTTTAGAAAATTTCCACACGCTAATTAGGACACAAACACTATGATTGAGTCATACCATTGCATACTAAAGATGTGTTACACACATGATCATCACAAGAAGTGTGCAAGGAGGATGGACCACTTGTACTTCACACTTGTATATTGAATGAAACCAGTCTATAGGCATAAACAAAGGTTGCAAGATTTTGGATTTCTCACTAACTATAGGGTTGGACATTTTTGAACTAGTATCGAGGGGCAAAGGAGATTCTCAATGCAGACTATGTAATAAAATACACATCCTAGTGTTCACTTGGTTAAAAGTAAGTCATCGAGTGCTTGGTACCTTGTAAAGGCAAGTGGAGATAACATATATGTATATGACTATCTATAGGTTGTGAAGGGAAACACATGCAAGCATGCACTAAAG